>OZ010659.1:20650186-21868936 GCA_963932335.1 Andrena marginata
GAAGCGTTGGGATATCGGTCTGTTATTGCAGGGCGAGTGACGTAATCGCGGCTCGTGGCCGAGCCGACCGAACAGAGGTGACTTCCAAAGCTAGCATCGTTCAGTCATAACAAAAGCCGTAAAATTGAAATATTACGCGAATATATTTCCTTCGTTTATAAAATATCTAGCATCTGCATACAGGATTGTACTTTAATTAAGCTTGTACAACTTAACACAGGTGGCTTGGTAAGTATATATTCGTAAATTAATTACGTGATATACAGTTTCTTATGGGAAAACGTTTTACAAGCTTCGCGATACATTCAAGAATGTCGCGATACCAATCCCGTGTTACCATCTGTACATAAAATGAATACTCATTCTGTATACATTTGTGTGAGCATAACGAGGCGTTTTTAATTAACACGAGAGCTAATGAAAGCTCCACGGGAAGTACAATGAGTGTCACTCAAAATTGTACACTGTAACCTGTAACGCATGCCAGATTTTCGGTTGAAAAGTATTGTTACCATAGATGTAAGGATGAAGGTTTTTTTATGAATAAACACACTGACATAATTGTATTCAATATACAATGAGCCACGAAAGTATTCGAACGCTCGCTATTAAAACTGTAAACAATAAAAATATACATGTTACTCTTAAGTTCCAAAAGTAATGTTGTAATTACTATAAGACATAAGTATCGAGATTATATATACCAAATTTGAAATGAATCGGATAATATTTGCAGAAGTTATGAAACCTTTATTGCAAAGATGTACTGAAACAGGGTCACAAAAGTATTCGAACGGCATTAATTATACGCACCTTATTTTATTTTAATATTTATTTAGGCCATCTTTGGCTCCAGTTACGCTTTTCAGACGTTGTCCCATGCTGTGCACTAGTTTTTTAGTTATTTTAGATTCGATAGAATTCCATACTTCTAAAATGTTTTGTTTTAATACGTCTTTCGAAGTTACGTCGTATTTTTTTAATTCGCTGCGGATGTTCGCCCACAAATATTCGACAATATTAATTTTCAGACTTTATGGGGGTGTATGTAACCCATGCGGTGTATTATGCAATAAACATTCTTGCATAATTTGGCCGTATGCTTGCGGTCATTGTCTTGCTGGAAATCAAAATTTTCCAATAACTCCAATTTAGTTGTACTTTCTTCCAAATTGTTTTTTAAAATATTTAGAAATTTATGTTTATCTAAAATGCCAATCATAAAAACGAGATTACCAGTGTCTGTTGCAACCATACACCCCCTACAGTAATTACTAACCTATTATCAGCTATTCTCTATATTGGTCAAATAATAGTTGAATGAATTTGAGGAGGATTCTCTATTGATAATGTTACTCTAACCCAGTTTTACTCATTTCACTTTATTCTACCATTAATTATTGTAATTTTAGTAATTATACATTTATTCTTTCTTCATCTAAAAGAATCCAATAGAAACAAATAGAAAGAAATACAAAATTTCATTCTATTTGTACTTTACAGTTCAGAATATTTTAGGTTTCATTGTAATCCTTAGACTTTATTTCTTAATTATTATACAATATCCTTACATTTTAGGAGTGCCTGATAATTTTATTTATGCTAATTCAATATCTACCCCCATCCATATTAAATCTGAACAATTCTTTTTATTTGCCTATTCAATTCTACGTGCAATTTCAAACAAACTGGTAGGAGTAATTGGTCTAATCGTATTAATTTTAATCTTAATAGTTCTACCATTTACCAAACTTATCATATAATATCAAGAACATTTTATCTCAAAAATCAATTTATATTCCGAGGATATGTTTCATTATTTATCTTACTATCTTGATTTGGAGGGAAACATATCGCGAGTATCCTTACAAAGAATAAGTCAAATTTTTACAACCTTATACTTTTCCTTCTTTCTGATTAATCCTAATATAAATAAATATCGAGATACATTAATCTATAAAATCTAGTTAATGAGTTTGATTAGACATATATTTTGAAAATATAGAATTCTATTTACTTAACCACGGTTGAAAAAATAATTTTAAACCAAAAATAAAAACTAAATAAATTAGAGCATATGAAAGGAATTTGTTTCAACATATATACATATTAATTCACCATATCGGATACGTGGTGTAACACCACGAATTCGGATAACAAAAAAATATGATATAATCGTGCAGCCAAGAATTGAACTCTAGCTAAATAAAAGATTATAAACATCAATGAAATTAAAGATCTTATAAAAATAATACTTAAATACTCAGCTATAAAAATTAATGCAAAGCTACCTCTAATATACTCGGTAACTAAACTAAAAGGCGTTCAATTTAATTCAATTAATAATCCAATTAAAGACATTAAATAAATTGGAATTAAAAATAAAATAAATTTAATATAATTTTGAAATTTATATAAATCCAATAGTGAATAACTTTCAAGTAATAAAATTACAGAAAACATTGTTAAAAATAAACTTACTTCCTAAGAAACTGACTGTGAAATTGATCGAATCGCCCCTAACATTGAATAATTAGAATTTGAAGCCCAACTCCAATCATTACAGGATAAACACATATTCTTAAAACTCTCAATAAATATAAAATTCCAATTTTTATAGAGCATATGTTTAAAAGAAATGAATAAATCAATCAAACTGTCATTGATAATAATAAAATCAATGCAACCCTGAAATAATATAACTATAAATTTACCTTATCGATAAAAAAATGCTTTATTTAATAATTTAATAACATCACTAAAAGGTTGTAATAACCCTGCCACTCCTACCTTCTTTGGTCCCTTTTCATCCTGAATATAACCCAAAATTTTCCGTTCAAATAAAGATAAAAAAGTTATACCAATTATTATTAGCAACAATAAAACAATCATATAAAGTATATTGAAAGAATGTGTAACTAATGAATAAATTACTACCTATAATTTATACACGTATTTTAAATTCTAAATTTAAGGCACTATTCTGCCAAGGAAGTAATTTGTTTATTAATCTTAATATAATAAAAATAATAATTTATAAATCAAATCCTTTCGTACAAAAATTGACCACCCCCACTTTAAATTACCACCTAACTTTATATTACCTAAAATTCTATTATTTCATTCATCCTCCAATGAACGAGTTTCTAGAATTATTTAGATCAAAATTTTTACTTTATTAATAATTTTCGTGACATGCAACAAATTAGAGAGTTAATTTAACTATATTACTCCCACAAGAAATATAAATGTGCCCACATATTTATAAATATATAAATTATATAATATTGGTGAGTATGTTTTTTGTACAGTAGTAGCAGTTATATTTATGTCTTTGATATATTAGTTTATATAATAAATAATTTATATACATATATATATATTATATATATTATTAAATATATCTTTTGTGCGTGTGTGTGTGTAAATATCTATTAATCAAATTTAAATTATTATCAATAGATTTATGGAATATATCGAACTAAATTAATTATTAATTCGATAAACCCATAAATAATCTATATATTACCAAGTTGGAAAGATTTATTTATAGTTAATGGCATGCAGAAAATAAATTTCGATTTATGTATAAATCATTTATCTTCTTCTTGTTGTGTATTTATTTCCTGATATATAAATGATTTATATATATATTAATACAGATTTACTATATTTACTTAATGGAATATATTATATTACTTCATAGTTTTCATAGGTACACATATTCATGAATATAAACGTATACATATAAATTATTTATTGTATAATAAGTTCATTATTGAATCCCTATCTTTTATATATAAATTATTTATATAATAAATACATTATTATATAAATAATTTATAAAAATTAATAAAAATTTATAATAATTTATCAAAGTAATTACATTTCAACTTGGATGGGAAACAGTCGAGGTCGACGGCGACCTCTACCAATGTGACAATTACAGTGACGCGAAAGATGCGAGCTATCAGCGAGCTATCTTTATCCGCGAGAGTGATCGGATCGGTGAATATCCGTGAACGTTACGATGGCTATTATTTCCTGATTTCTCGATGCCTACTCGAAAATTTTCCAATGAACATATATAAAATTATTTCTGGCCTCGACGAATCTGACCAGAACGTCAACAACCTCTACCAAAGTAGTCATCTGCCAGTTGAACTTTACCTGGTACAATGATCGGATCTCAGCGAACGCATGAGCATATCATTTCGCGATATCTCGATTCCTGGATTAATTTAACCGATTCCTGGACCATGTGAGAGGTCGCTTAACAAGATTCTACTACAATTCACCCAGTATCTAGAAGACTTCTTGACCCGCTGCTTAGGGACATTGTTCGGACTGTGTTCAACGATCGGGTGAGTCGTATATTTTAATTTTTTCAATTTTTCTGCATGCTATTGAACAAATGATTGCTGTAGCGATCACAGTGACTAAGAATACATACTTTGTACTCGCGAACTGTAACATTAACGCGCATGCTTCCAAATGTTTAATACAGACAAAAGCAATAAATAAATTTGTAATTCGAGATTAAAGTTCTAATAATGTGTTTCAAATATTCTAAATTATTTTTCTTGAATTTTATAATCAAAGCTTGATGCTTTGAATACGAATTACACTTCTCAAGTTTAATTACATTCGAACCATTAGATTCTCTTAATTAAACGAGAATCGAAAGCATTCATTTATTAAGGATTTTTAATTATATAAGTTGAAGCTCTTTCTCATACAAATAATAATATCTGAGAATGACAGTTAATATTGGTACAACATGGTCACTATGCTCGCTACTTCTACTTTTCTCTCTCCTTACAATATTAAAATCAACCTAGCAATAAGTCTTAGTTTAAGAACTTTAGTCGTAAGACTTTTTCCAAATTTTCAAAAATGCGCAAAGCATTGGTCGAATATGGACCAGAAATATTTCTTAGAAATGGGTCACTTTCGTAGGTACCTCCACGTTGGTGTGCCTGGACTTGGTAACGTATTCCAGTGCATTGCGACCTGCAAAACGTTATCAAGCTAAAGCCTACGATCTAGTTTAAGGGTCCAGATCGAGCCAAACTTACTTATTCGGTGAGCTTGGTTCGGTCTGGATATATATTCAGAAATGCACTTGCGTACTTCGGGCGATAAGCTTCTATGTCCCGTCTCGTTCTTTTTAAATATAAGAGTGCCAAACGCACTCTTCTAGAAATACAATTCGCCTTCGATCACTGATTTCGATTTCGCGCATGGTGTGCTCGCCCTTCATAGGCCTGTACTGGGTAGAACTTATTACGGCTTAGAATTAGAAAATTTTCCTGACATTCCATGCCATTAGCGCCTGACGGGGCTGCTTTTTTCACATTACAATTCGGAATTATTATGCGCTCAAAGAGGCTGCTGTTCTTCCGGCTTGTGATTAGGCATCGTTAAGCGCCCATAAAGGCTGCCACTTCTTTTTTCATTAAAATTGAAAAGTATTAGACGCCCAAAGGGGCCACTACTTTTTTCTGTTAATCTTCAGAAACAGTAGGCGCCCCACAGGGCTGCTCGAAATTTTTCTGAATGTCCGAGTTGCGTGGCGCTCCATGCGGCTGCCTGGAATTTAAAGGAAATTTTTTGGAACTTGTTTAAATACAAATTGTCTGTTTCAGTAATAGTGTTTGTGATCGCCCGTAATGCGATCGTAGAATCAGTGTTTTTGCGCAAGTAAAACTAGTCGAGAGCCCGGTGCTCTAATAGCCTTTTCACCGCGAAAGTAGAGTCATGCACAAGTCCAACTGGAGCTTCTGGGCTGAAGGCTAAAGGGATGATGAGCTGAGGGGTGCTGAGCTGACGGGTGCTGGTCAGAGGGCTGCTGGTCTCAGGGTTGCTGGCCTCAGGGTTGCTGGTCAGAGGTTACGAGTTTGCAGAGATGCAGTACTCTTGATGACAGCGAACGGCAAGTCACTTTACAATTCTTTGAATATTGGTGAATGCAATAGATCGAAATTGTTTCTGTAGAAAACATAGCGTAGCCAGCTCTTTCGATTCTGGCCCTTCCAACACAAATGCGCGACATGCATGGGCCTATTTCACTGGTCAGTATTCCTTTCGGGAACACATATGCAATATTTCGCGAATATGGTCTAGGGCGTATTGGCAGTAGCCTCGTGACGTGGCTCTTTTCTAAACCATATTTACGATATATTGCAGAATGGTGTTAAAACGAATGTTAATTACATGAAATGGGCCCCAAACCGCTGCGCATATGTGTTGGGAATTGCAGAATCCAATGAGCTGACCATACAAGGTACTCGTAGATAGTGACATGCATGTGTCTGTTTTAAAATTATAAAACTAAATCAATACAACAGTTGCTCGCGATTTTTACAATTCCGATTAATAATTCGTAAAATAATTGAATCGATCAAGTCGTGTAGAGTCACCGCGAAAATTTTGAAAAGGTTCGGAGTGGAACCAGACTTCCGAGCAATCTTGCAGTCTAGCAAGATCCTTTGTGATCGCGCATAATGCGGTCGTAGAGTCCCCGATTTTTTCGCATCCATGTACATATTTAGCAGAGCACCGTGGCTCTTACTTAGAGTAGTATTACCGCGAATTTGGAGTCAAATGTTTGCATATCTAAGACATGTCCAGAGCATCGAAGCTCAAGTTGAATTTTCTTCGCGATAGTAGAGTCAATTTTTTGCGCATTCAAAGTTCGTCCAGAGCACCGGTGCTCTAATTGCTTTTTATCGCGGAAGTAGAGTCAAATTTTCGCTTAGCTTCACTTTTCAGCTTAGACTTGCCAAAGAGATTCTTGGCCCTAGAGAAGGCTTAGCTCGTAGGCCCTGGAGAGGGCCAGAAAATTAAATCAATATAAAAGTTGCTCGCGATTTTTGCCATTCCAATTAATAATTCGTAAAATAATGGTATCGATCGAGTCGAATAGAGTCACCGCGAAAAACTTGGAACGCTTCCAAACAGAATCGGTCTTCCTAGCAATCTTGCAGTCTAGCAAGTTCCTTTGTGATCGCGCGTAATGCGTTCGTAGAGTCCCCGTTTTTTTCGCGTTCATCTACATATTTTGCAGAGCACCGCGGCTCTTACTTGGAGTAGAATTACCGCTAATTGGGAGTCAAATTCGTGCGTATATAAGACTTGTCCAGAGCACCGAAGTTCCGGTAGAATTTTCTTTGCGAAAATAGAACCACTTTTTTGCGCATACAAAGTTCGTCCAGAGCACCGGTGCTCTAATTGCTTTTTTATCGCGGATGTAGAGTCAAATTTTCGCTTAACTTCAATTTTCAGCTTAGGCTTACCAAGGAGATCCTAGGCCCTAGAGGGAGCCTAGCTCGTGGGCCCTGGGGGAGGCCACCCCATGGACCCTATAGAGGGCCTAGCGCGTGGGCCCTACAGAGGGCTCAAAGGGGGACCCTAGAGAGGGCCTACCATAGGCCCTAGAGAGGGTCTATGGTAGGCCCTCGAGCTAGAGAGCTCGAGCTCGGATCTGAGCTCGCGCCCGGAATTGGGGGTCCTGTGCATACCTGAACTATATGGTATACTATGGCCTTCAAGGCTACACATGGTTAGGAATGAAATAAATATATCGAACTATCTATCTAGTAGATTGAATTTTATCTTTTATTCCTAACCATGTGTATGGGAGACCGGGGTAAAGTGAACCTCGGGGTAAAATGAGCAATCTTAATTTATTCTTTAATAACAGTATATATTTACAAATTTTGGAGACGGAATAAATGTGTGTAATATCACAATGATAATTATGCACATTTATTACGCCCCCAAAATTTGTAAATATATAAATTATATAATTGTTTCATATATTTATTAAAGAATAAATTAAGAAAGCTCATTTTACCCCGAGGTTCACTTTACCTCGGTCTCCGTTAGTCTTCAATCCCTTGAAGATCAGAGTATACCATATGGTTGAATTTGTCGTGACAATCGCTCTCATATTGGATAATCAAATATATAGCATTACATTTAAATAACTGAGGGCCACCTTCGTTTCGAGGAAAATATTGCGAACACTAAAAATTGAGTTATCGTATTATGTTGTGTATAAAAAAAAGCAGTAAAAGTTTTCCTTCTTCAGTTTTTACACATGCCTACCATATTCGAGAACACTGTATATTGGACCTTAAATTAAAATCTTTTGAAAAAATACAGTAGCCTTTTCCCTCTAATATTGCAACCAAAGTTCAACGGGTTAATATATTTTCGGCAGATATTCCGGGATTCATTTGAGAGTCGCCGAGGGATTCATGCGTTTAGATTTAAGTAAGAGAATTATAAAGAACTATGTACGTACAGGGAGATAGATGATAATCGGAGGTCTATTTCTCTTTCGCGTCCACGGATTTTTTTTAAATAGTAGACTGAGATTGTCGCTTCTCTCATTGCTTGCAATGCGTGACTCGATGAGTTGATTATAATGGAGGGTGGATGGGATTGGAGTATTTCGTAGCAACCCCTCAATGTGAGACCTGGCGGATTACCCAGTAGTCACTGAATTAGTTTTGTTGCTCTTTTGTTGGTTTCTCATCTCCGATGAGGAGTTAGATTCTATATCTAAACCGGAGGGATCGATGGAACTTTGTTTCCATCCATCTCTTCGGTTTACTAGGCTAAGGGTTTCATGTACAGGGAGATCGACGGAACTTTGATTCCATCTATCTCTCTACGGGTCTCCGAGAACAGCAACCTCCTCGCGGTGAGACCTGGTAATCGGTGAGAACCGAGCCGATAGCTGTGATTGTCAAATATTCTAATTAGATATGAGAATTTCTTTAACTTGCAATACTATGGTAAAATGTAAGAATAAAATATGTAACTTGAAATGTTGTTCGATTTTTCCTACCGGGCCCCAAAACACGAGTATAGTGTTAAAATAGAAGGATAAGTGCAAGTTGGAATATTTCTGCGAGATACTGGAACTGAAGGGATTTTTACAATTTTTAAAGTCCTCTCTGCTTCAGCATCTTGTTAAAATATATTCCTTGGCGAGGTATTCCACGTTACATCATCAAAACATGTCTTCCACAAATAATGTTGTTTTGTGTAAATTTTTATGTTAAATAAATTTGTTTTGCTGTATATAAACCCGAATAGGACAGCAGGTTAAAAGGCGTATGTGTTCTTGTTTTGTTGTGATCCTTTTTTCTCTGTCGTTGAACGGAATACATTTATAAAACGATCGTTAAATTGTTACTGTGACAGAATCATTTGTAAATCACGGGTTTCAAATGATCAAAGTTTTATCCGTGTTGAATTCTAATTCCTACCACGCGTAGCGTCACAATCTTATTTTAGATTGAATCGATAACGTTGGGTGTGACATGAAAATGGTAAGGTTGCTCGCGAGCTCACCGAGCGTGTGACACAAAGTTGCGTTGCGTGATGGGTCTATCCTATCACAGACCAGGTATAGAATAGACCTTTCACTCTTTTGTCTTCCGTGTCACTCGATTTTGGGCCTCTAGAGCCCCATTACCATTTCCGTCTAGGATTTCCGAATTTCATTAGTAGATTCACTTTGAAGTAACGGCGGAAAGAAAGGCACTTGTGGTGTACATACTATTGTTTAAATGTTGCGCCGAATAATCGTTCAATTGGTTTATTACACACGCCTCACATGGCATGTTTATACTTTCAAGAGTAAAAAAGCGCTCTTTCACGTTCGTATTTATTGTTTTATTGTATTATTTCCGCATTCATCGGCTGGCTATCCGAAATGAACTGAGCATAGCTTCGAATATGTTTCATAATCAAAGTAATAGGATGGACAATGTTGAATATCTCAGAAACAATAAGTTTTAGGATTAATGCACTTTAATACTTTCATGCTCAGAATTCGCTATTCTATTGAATTTGACGATAAAAAATTTGACAGTCCATTTGAAAAAATAAAATTGGCCTCCACATCCAATCTATCCCTGTAAATAAACTAGTTTCACCGTGTTTTGTGTTTCTTACAACGAGACAACTTCTATAAATAATATTTTCGCTTATTGCTTGAAATAATAGATATTTGAGGTGAACCGAGTTAGTGGGACACCCTGTATAACACAGCTTCAATACTTCTCTCGGTGATACCAGCAGCTTTACCTGTGTCAATGCTAGAAATACATTATGTTTCCCGTAACCACCGTTCGAAAATCCGAGAGGGCGCTCGAAAACCAGTGGTTGTTTCAGAATATCGGTACTTCAGAACCGGTGACACCGAAGACAAAAGAATGAAAGGTCTATTCTATACCTGGTCTGTGATATCGATTCTCATTTGCGTTTCCGTAGTTATTTTCACCACATTTAGTTTCAATTCTAACCGCTAGTAGAATGGCGATGGAATTCCACTCTGAATCGATATAGTTGCATGCGACATGAGAATGGTAAGGGGATTCTAGAGTCTATCTAGACTCCAGAGCAAGGGTGTCGAACATGCGTCTCGCGAGCCGCAGTGGCTCTTTCTCCTCTTCGCCTACTCCGTAGAGAGTCTAGAACCCTAAATATGTTCGTGTGACAAAAATTTGTCTTCTGTGGTCTATTCCATGCCTGTTCCTAATTTCCTCTTCCGAGAAATTGACGCCACTCACTGATCTGTGCCAAATATTTTCAATAGGAGTGAGCCGCGGTAACAGCAGGAAATATATAAATACTTAGACATTCCATTATTCAGGGCTCCGCGACTTTTTCAATGTCTTCGAAACAGCTATTTTTTTTGTTTCCCCGAAAGGCGTTCCCCTTGTACACGGTATATATAAAGTGATGCACACCGCTTTCAGAGGCGAATCTATACCTCTGGATCGGTGGACATTTGTAAAAAAATTGCCGCAAAATTGTTTATCACATTCAAAATTAATGGTGTTTTTTTTTACACCAACGTGTTTTGCTCATTGAGAAGACAAAAAGTCCAAATAAAATGAAGGAAACGGAAAAAAAGTTTTGGTTATTTTTTACACGATTCACAAGAACCTTACCTATGTCGCATTTTTAATAAGCTTCATGAATTCCTTTAAAATCACCTCCAAAGTTATCCTACCATTTTTTGCCTATCGTCGTGGCGTTACCCCTTAATAATAGTAATAATACTAACAATAGGTCTGATTTTGTTTTCACGAAACTATAAGAAACTACATTATTAAGACGATATCTGGTCTACAAAATGCAATCCGTTATTTTGTATTAAGGATATTCGGATCTAAAATAATGAAGATTATTTAATAAAATATGATAAATATATTTTCTCCTATATACAGATACGATTTTCTTAAGTCTACTGTACAGCAAATCGTATAAAAAATACTCTCTACCCTCTTACTTGGGCAGTAGCGTTAAATACTTTTTAAATTCCGGGATTACGCACTCGCGTGGATTTAATGGTGTTTGCGTGGTGAGGTAATCACTCAAATATTGTGGCATGAAGCAAAGGATGCCTTTGCTCGCCAACATCGCCCAATCGATTGGCTGACTGACTTGCCGGATATTTACGAAGCAATGAGTGATTTTCTTTCCTGTAGGACTACTATCGTACGGCGGTCTGGAAGAAAAAAATATATCGTCTACTTTCCGAACATCACCGTGCTTAACACGAAATAGAAGTAAATTCACCTTGCGTGAACAACTCTGCCTCCCCCAGCTTCGATCAGTCTTTTAAACTGATCGTATTTACCCCCAGAAGTTAACAACAAAGCCACCATATTGTTAAATGGCCCATTGACACTTGGCTCCATTAACAATTTAAGTCTCCACTTGTAAGCGGCTTTCGCAATTATTTCTTCGATACCTGCACTTGGATCTGGGACGGTGCCTTTGCTTTTCGGATTTCCCCATTCATATTTCTCTTCCTGTTAATGACGCAGCTAATAAGTAATTAACGTTATATGTGAAAGACATGTTACGTAACAATGAATTATACTAACATCAAGAAATCTGCCTTCTTGTTCGGAGTCTCTTAAGTACATACAATGCAAAACCCATTTTCCAGACGCTATACTACCCAGCATTTTTTCATTTCGCGAAGGCCTAAGGCAAAGCAAATGCGTTGCGCTCATATCAAAATTAGCATCCATTGAAATCTCGCCACCCAGGTCTTTTATCACTTGCTCGTATATCGTTCGGTCCTAATGAATGAAATGTTAAGTATTGCTTACTTTATACGTACATTGTAAAACGATATACCTTTATGCCTGAAAGCATGAACTTCAGTTTCTTTGGAGGCTCAGGGTCTTCTAGCAGTTCGTCTTCGACAGTGTCGATATTTGCGGTATTGTCATTCTGCTCTTCGTGCATCGTTGCCTATGCGGAAAAAAATCATTAAACTGATACTAATCGCTGCTACTTATTCAAAGTAAAGTCAATTCACAGAAACAACTTACTCGCTTTGAGTGACTAGGGTCTTCCCATACGATAGCATCGACAGGTTGCGAATCCTTTACGATAACTGCAGATAACAATGTATTTGGGACAATTAATAGATGATAGTAGGAAGACAAGATATACTTACATTTCTGAATGGGATCAACAGGCTCTGAATTTGCATTTTCTCCAGAGAGAGAATATCGGTTTTCGGGTGTGCTCGGTGTTCTTTGGAGTACTTCGTCCAATTGTGCGATTTGCCTGCAATATACAAACAGTTGCGAATAATTCGTAACAGCAACTTTACTTATAAAAATCGAAAATTGTATATATTAACATACATATTGATTTCATTATTTTGCAGCGGAATATTTTCATCCGTAAACTCCAATTTTCTGTTAATTGGAGTGACAGCAGTTACTTTGCAATTATTATCCTTCACTGCTTCCGGTGTTTCCGCCGATGGTTCATTGTCGTCAGTGGGCAACGCTTCATCCGCACTCTCCTGTTATATTCAAACATGTTGAAACGCTCGAAAGTATCTATCAATATCTATCGATACTTACCACCGCATCATGATCTTGGTTTTTTAGTTTCTGCCACAATTGCTTCTTCAATTCAGAGAGAGGCTGTAAATCCAGTTGCATTAAAGTGACTTGTACAATTTATACACGACGGGAATTACACGAAATACGTACAGTGCTGGGGGCTCTTTTTTTTAAGGGAGGCTCCTCCACCCTTAAATCTGGGAAATTATCAACCCATTTTACCCAACCTTTCCTTGTATCTGGCGAGGGGTTCGGTTTAAAAACTTGGCCGTATGGTGTTTCCGGCGTGGATACGTGAAACGGCGATTGCGGTGTTTTGTTCATGAGCAGACTGAGCCTTTTATTAATTAATGGCGTGTCGCAGGAACTGCCATCTTGGCTCTACGGTATTTAAATAATAAATCATACTATAAACTATTTAGCAATACGTCTGACAGTAAAGAAAATACTGTACATACTGGTAAATGAGGTAAATGACGTTTCGGCGTAATAATATTCCTACTTGCTGGATCAGATGGAGGACCCATTTGACTCGAATTACTTGTAGAACTTTCATCTAAATTGCATGCCTGACTCGGTCGTTCGGGAGCTTAAAAATCAAATAATATAGAAGCGTGCATACGCATTATAGTAGGTCTACTGAAATTTATATACCTCTGGTTTCTCCTACGAGAAACGGAGTTTCGTCGACTCTTTTCGATTGAGCCGCACAGGATGTTAGCCAATTAGCAGTAACAGCTGGTAACTCCCATTTCACTGCTGCGTTATACTTGTTTCCCTCTGGCGTCGGACAAACTAAATGCGTGCTGCCGTATGTATTCTTCTCAACGTTGGTTTTCCGTACAAAAATATCCTGGCACCTGAAATCAACGATGCTTTCTATTTATTCTGCTTATCAGAATCATGTTTCTGTAATAGAAAAAATAATACATGGCGCCCAATTCCGTAGCCAGTGTGGCAAGGTATGTTCGTTCGAGACCAGTGTACATGCTCATTGTAATGACGCAGCCGGATAATGGGTTCGAATGTTTCTTTATAGACAAAGGTCTGTGATAATACATAATGTCGATTATCTGCTCCTGGTTTATACAGTCTTCCTATAAAAATGTTTAACAGTGCATTATTATTATTATTTATTTAAATATATCAACGAAATAACCCCTTTGTTATAAGAAGTACAAATCGCAGTCACACGAGCATAGAACAAACAATTAGGAAGTACAAAAGAAAAATAACTAAAGAAACAAAAGCAGAGAAAGTAGCATTATGTGAAAGTAGTAGGAATTTAAAACGAAGAATTTGTACGTACAATGAACAGATCAGTTACGATTTCGTTTACTGTATGCTTTAAAGGTGCACCACATTTTGGTACAACCCCATAATCCGGGACACCAGCAAACGTTGCTGGAACAACTTTCCCACCCATTACTACAATACTTTCGGCTACGTAGCTGTCTTCTTCGCTGAAGCCAATCACGACGAACGTAAGCCCTGGGTATTATTTTAGATTATTAATAATCCACGCCTTAATATTATTAATCATTCGTGGAACATATCAATCACCTGCAAATATCCTATCGTTTACAGTCGAAGCCTGACTGATCGGTACTGCGCTATCGTCCCCAGAATACTTGATGCTTTGCGCCATCTCAGGCGCGAATGAGTCATTTGTAGATCTCGCCACGCTCTTGCAATCGTTCGTTAAAGTTTTATCATTAGCCTGTTCCTGAATAAGCGTATGGGGCTTCAAAAACTCTTGCATCGTTGATTCATTCGTAGGCACTAGATTAAAAGGAATGTATTAATCACGTGGCTACAGTTTTTCCTTAAAATGTATACACATAGGTTTAAGAGCATTACCAAATGTATCTTGAAGATACTGTTGCACAAGGTCAGGCTCTGCTTCTTTTTCGAGCATAGCCAATTTTTTATCTATATCGAAAGACGGTATTGGGACTTTCCTTGGTTTTTGTAGCATTTGTAAACTCTGGAAGAATACTCGTGAATCAAAGTTGGGCAAAATGTAATCTAATTACAACTTACAAATTACGATTAAACTGTAATTGTATGTTTGATTACACATTATTTTCTGTAATTGTTAATTTACGTAGTTGATAAAATTGTGGTCAACCACCTACATTAACGATTACAGAAAATAATGTGTAATCGACTACACAATTACATTTTACTCGTAATTTGTAAGTTGTAATTAGATTACATTTTGCCCAACTCTGTTGTAAATGTTATTGTTGACCTTTGCCTTTCGAGTTGCTACAGGCTTACCCTTTTGCTTAATGGCGAAGGAGGTTCCGCGACTGTTGGCGCTGCATTATGTTTTTCGTTAAACAAGAAGCTTTCCTCAGGTGCGGGTCGTTTTAATTTAATGCTCTCCTCCAACCATCCCAAAGTCAATATATAGGGGCTGCGAGAAATATTTATAACGTTAAAAATAAGAAAGTTCGAGCCTTAATTCATTAGCATACCATAATCCTTTCGTTTTCATTGATTTCAGGTCGCTGGCTGCTCTATGTTCATCCCAAACGATAACGTGCGTTATAGCATCCGATATATCATCGAGTCTCGTTGCACTGCCTACGTTTAAAATCTTGTTAAGCTTATCTCTCTGACTAGGAGCAAATCCAGCAAGATAAATCTAAAAAAATAGATGAGATTATTATAATTTCAGCTACAAGAAGCACATTCAATTCACCTACATTGCATCCATCTAAAAACGGGCCAGCCGATTTCGCTTCGCTAAAAGTAAGCCTATCGAAAATTGTGACCGATGTAGCTGTAAATTTAAAATGATGTAAAATTGATTTATCAGCAAACTAAGCGGTCTTCCATTCATTTTACCACTAACCAGTCAAATTATTGACAGGTGCCGAGTCCAAAGTGGAAGTGTTACTTATCCTTGATGCCAAACTTTCGTCAACGCAATAGCCTTGTTGGAATTCAAATGGTACGGAACTGATGGCAGAACAGTTAAGTGTTTCGCACACTGCTACAATTTAAAGGAACGCGACTTTAATTAATGTTCCACAGCACGAATACCAACGGTTCAAGGTGTCTTCGTAATCACAGAATTTTACCACTTGATTTTTCTGGAGTGGAGCACGCTTTTAACGATTTAATCAAGAAATCTTTAAAGGGTAAAGCATAACCAACTTTCACACTCTCGTACACCCAGTCTGGCGTTAGGCAAGCAATATTTACTTGCTTCGCGTACTTCAGCTTCTCGCTTATTGGACTGTTTTCAGGTGCGAGTACTACTTTCACCTTCGCACCATCTAAAGGACCCATAAATGTCTGAAAGAGCATAATTCAAGTAAGCACCTGACAAATTCGAAGGTGAAATGATTTAAGAAACTCATCTTACCCCTCCATGATCGTTAATTAAATTTTTAATTTCGTCCTTCTGACGTCTTGGAAGATTCGTCGACGTGACGACTAAATTAAGGAAGACAGAGGCTTTAAATTTATCGAATATGCTATTATCTGCTTGAACGAAGTCCTTTAAATTTTCTGCCCAAATTGCTTCGATCCATCCTTTCGTAACTATGGGTATTTTCATCTCTACAGCAGTCTGCCGCGAAACATCAAAATGTTAGAGAGCTATCGATCGAATTATAGTTTCTTCATTTACATACTTCGTACTTTGCAGACATCACAGATCCTGTTACAAGGTGCGTCACACGGCTGCGCAATTGCTTAGTGAAAATCCCTCCCATGTACCCGACCAGCCTTTCCACAAGTTCCTGTAAATTACAGCAGTGTTAGACACTTTGAATTCCATTGTTTAACCATAAAAACTTTCAACAACTATACTTTTTCTTCTAGAGGCAGGCCAGAGGCGCATACGCACAGTCCTCTCATAGCTGTTGTGTATATTGGACTCGATCCTTCTGGAATTGGTTCCCCATTGATGAAACAAAGTAGCAAGCACCTCGGTCCAACTATTCTGGAGCAAATAAAACAATAAATGCAATTAACGCGATATTTTTTAATCCTCTATCAGGTGGCCTTACTTACTGGCATTTGAATGTCTTTAATTTTTCAAATGTATCCCCTTGAAACTCTTCCATTATGAAGATATCGTTCTTAGCGTGTTTCATCTTAATACATTTCGTTTCATTAACCCATAGTGGGTCTAAATCATGCTCGCAACATTTCTGAAAGGAACGATTCGTTAAATTATCTCCTAGTCGCTTTTTGAAGTCGGTTGAGTGTATGAATGTTCATTTACTAACATTATACGCGTGCCACATATCTCCGATGCAATCATCTTGGGACTTGTATTTGTTTGGTACAACGAAGTAAATATTTACGTCAGCGTCGATCTGGCTCTCCATATCAGTCATTGTTTATGAAAAAATATGATTGACAATTCTTTTTGATAGTAAGGTTGGAAGTACAACAGGTTATTTTCACTGTTGATTTTAATTAAGGAGTAATTCTGACTAACATCAATTATTGCATCGATCAAAATGATCTGCCAGGTTTTAAAATAATAATACACTTATCGGCGAAATAATACCGGGATAGGTTACAAGCCTTCCGCACAAATTCCAACAGAATACTTTTATGTATTTTGTGAAAAATAATATTCGAGATACTTAACAATATTCGGAGCGATATTATAAACGTTGATAAGTCCACCAAATTACGGTATATCGTTGAAACAACAACAGTTTCGCGTGCCAGTACTAAATACATCACCCGCTGTCTCCCGCCTAAATCTGTGGCCTGTGGCTTCGATCTATATAGTGATGCGCGAATCGATATATATCGATAACTGCATATATCGATGTTTGTCTGTCAAAAACTGGAGGATATCGACGTGCGTTACGAAAAGTAGCACATTTCATTTGGCTTAGAAAGAGGAGCACATTTCAATCTATCGCGAGAAGAAGCACGTTTCAATATTTCTACCGATAACAAGCATGTTTCGATTCTTACAAGGGAAGATCCCGAAGCCGAAAATTCAAAAAATTCTGAAACTTTGTGAATATGTAGGGGATTTCCTCCTAATTACAACGCAATTTTTGTTTACTGCCCAAATTCATCCGACGGGGGTGAAATTAACCCCTGAATATTCGGCTATTTTACGATTTTCTATTATAACTGTAAGAGATAGAAAAACAGTTTCAAGACAAAAGTTACTTCTTTTAATTAGATCTATCATTTGGTAAAAAGATTATTTTACAGTTTAGGGTAAAGAGTACAGTGGTTGGCCACCTGACAGTGATTGGCCGTATTTTGAGAAATAAATGAATATAAAGAAATACCAATGTTATGCCTTTTTTTAATGAACATATTCATATTCCTTGTACTTTCTTGCTTCGGATGTAATCAATATTTCTCCACTCATTATATACTGCTATTATATATAAAAGCAAATAGGATGACTCGGCTTTGAAGCTTGGAAATTACAGCCATTTAATCAAAAAACCATAAGAGTACAGTTGAAAGTTTGCGAATAGTTTACTGTATCTATGATATGTTTATATCTCATAATCGGTATATATCGATAAATAAAAGTTGAAACTTTATAAAGGAATTATTTATTTGTTAAAATTATACATATATTATGAAAAACACAGGGGGCCAACAACTGTCATATGAATAATGTTGAATGATAGTAATTGGCCGGACGGCCAGTGACTGTTTTTTAACCATGTTCATGGTGAAACAGTAATTATCCGCCTGCTAAAAACAGAAACAAACACGACAGAAACATACTAAATAAAATATATCCATTTTTATTGTTTATAAATATATCCATATATCTTATTTCTATCACTAAATCCGGTAATATTTTCTTTTAGGTTATATTACGTATCAAATAGCGGCCAATCAATGTCGAATCGATTGGACAATTACTGTCTTGACCATGGCAATAACTATGTTTCTTCGTAGGAAACATAATTTTTGTATATTTTTATACATTCTTGATTTTTATTTTATAAGCTCTATTTATTTTTAGATTATTTATTTTTCGTACTTATTTATATTGATTTCCATTTCAAATTTACTAAATTCACATTTATAATTCATTATTTATGTGACACTCTTACTTAAGTGGCCAACCATTGTACTCTTCACCCTACGAGTTATAATACAAAATCGGAAAATAACCGGATTTTCAAGGGCCAATTACGCCCCCTTAGGGTGAATTTGGGCAACAAAGAAAAATTGAGGTGTAATCAGGAGGAAATTCAAATAATATATTTCCTATAAATTTAGGAAAGTATTATCCTGATACCAAACCAAAGATAATACTTTCCAGAACATATTGTGAAAAATAAGGAAATTTGTATGTTATTATATATTATTGGTTGGCCGTCTGAGATGCCTACGCTATTTCTTTGGCGTTCGTCGGTCAGATCGCTCTATCCCACTCGATCTCGATGTGTTTTGTTCGGTCTCTCGTCGCGCGGTGCGGCAACGTATGTGCCTACTGCAGACAATAACCAAAATACGTGTGCCACGTCTTTAAAAGTGTGCCCAAATAGGTGACTCGCGACCAATCGTCACAGCGACGGACTGCATCGCTCGAGACCGCCTGCTAGGAATCTTCTTTCAACCGGGCAATAGTACCTCTGTCGAAGACGAATTGAACAATGTGATATACGATAATATTTGATTTCACGCGAGATCTACGGTTTACCAATATTTCACGATTTGTAATGTAACAAAATATCGTATATTGTATCAATCTGTCTCACAAAGAGCTTCAATATTATGAATAAAATAATATAGCATTGCATTTAATGAAATTGACTTGAAACTATGTTATTCCGGTTCTGTCCGAATATTTTGGGGATTCACTACATAGTGTACGGGTAGAAGTAAAAAATGTAATTTTTATGGTACTGTTTCAGATGTACAAGGCTATGAAGCGCCTAGCTTACCGGCGCATCAAGGAGGAGGACAGTGGCAATGAACGTGTCTGGCGCGGTGTCGATACAGGAAGAAGAGCCTGGGGTGGACAAAACTACGACCAGCGAGGAAGAGGCCGAGGAGGGTGGCACGACGGAAGAAGAGGCCGGGGTGGATTCTGGCAAGGTGGAAGCGGCAGTGGGGGGGGGGGGGGGGCGGACAAGATCCCAGAGGCTGGGGGGGTGGGGACAAGATCCCAGAGGTTGGGGGGATGGGGACAAGATCCCAGAGGCCGGGGGGGGGGCCAAGGAGGAAATGGCGGAGGGGGAAATTTGTTCCTGTGCCATATTACGGTATCTATTACTGACACCCTTCAAATGTATTTGACTGAATTACTGACACCCCAATTACTAGCGTGCAGAAAAGGAAGCGTTGGAAAAAAGGAAACGCTGACCATCGTAATTTACTATTATCTCACGTGCTCGCGTTTCCCTGGAACGTTCCAGGAGCTTCAACTTCGAACTGCTCGGTTCAACCTCAACTTCTCGCGTGCTTTCGCGCTATAGTAAAATAAATTCTGTGTTCTTTGTGGCTAGTTTAATGAGACATAACTGTAATATATTGCGGCGAAGTATTGTAAATATACAGTGATCGTGATCTTCGTTCAAAACGTAACGGCAACACTTAAAGACTATTTTATATAATAGTTTAAACCTAAAGCTTATTCTAATCCGCGATCGATAGAAGCTTCGACGTTTCGTGCTGAACACAAAATAATTGTTAAAAAACTTTTGAAATTAACATCGTCGCATTAAATTCGACATTCTAATTCTATCGTTTGTGTCAGAAATCGGAAAATAATCAATTTTCACAAAAATTAACTTGAAAACAACGTTTATACCAGTGATATTAGAATTGCCAGTTTTTTTTTCAATTTTGACTTGAGATTCGTAATCAGCGACCTAGAAAACTGTAGGGTAACAAATTTAGACCAAATTTGATACGTTTCTGATATACGCGTTCGCCATATTGGATTCGCTATTTTGTTTTAAAAATTTCGAATTTCAGATTCTTAATCAGCGACCTCAAAAACCCACGAGCACTGATTACTTTATTCAGATTGTTTTTTAATAGTTTATGAATAATAATTAGTATTTAATGAATAGGCAGTGATGGCAGCTTCATCTCCACCCCTGCAAAGAAACTAACGGAGCAAGCATTTTGCACAACTTGGCTAAAGGACCCGTAGTTTAAAATGTGACTTGAAGAAACTGAGGATCCGCTACAATTGCGAAGTGTATAAGGGTCATTCCAAGCAAAGTCGGACACTTTTCGGAGTAACATTTCGAATTTTGTGTGCAACTTGGATATGTTGTAGTTCCTAGGGATATATAAACATATCTCGAAGGATTTCTCAAAATGTCAAAAATTGTGGACAGCTCTTTGAAATATAGTGTTTACTTTTTTTTACAAAAATTGTAACTGTTGAACTAACAAACTGATAGAAGGGACCTTTTGGGTGCTTACAGTGGAGATATAAGAGTATCGAATAAAAATTATTTCACTTAATAAAAACGAATATTTGCCCATTTATTTAACAATTCTTCTTAACAAATGCAATTTTATAATTGGAAGCACCTTTTTAAAAAATTGGGATAAAGTAGGAGGATAGAGCCCTGTTTGTCCTTTTTACGGGCATGTTTTAAAAAACGTGGACGCTTTAAAATTGGTCGAATGAAAATTAATTTAATTTAACGCTGCGTCAAATCACAGCGGCTCGACTAGTGTTACTGATTTCTCGATTCTTTTCGCATCTCGAGAAATGAGAAATCAGCTTATATTTCTCGAGAATTCTCAAGAATTTAAAAAAAGATTGCAAAATTTATATTTTTGGAATAATGTTGACAATATTCATCTAAATTTTTATTCATGTCAAACTTAGACAAAACTTGTGTAAATCAAAAGAACAGATATTAAATATAATTGATAAATTTTTTTGTTTAATACAAAATGTGAGCAAGGTGAAACATTAGTTTGTCGTTTTAAAATATTTTATTAAAAAGCACAATGCGTCTAATGTCGCGTCAGCCAATTTACTCTTCCTTTTTTTTGTGACAAACTCTGGGGCTGTAGAAAAATTTCTGTCATTTTGGGTGGTTGTTGGTTTAATTGTATATAGAGCATCGGCGATACGAAGAGAAATGTTTATAAACAATTGCACAATTCTTCGTATGCATTGCTAACATTTATTACAGATTGTAGATGTGTAAACAATCACGATTAACTAGTAACACACAATTTGAACTAACTGAAAATTCATTTCTGAAAACAAATGGGATTTATAATAATTTTCCTACACTTAAGTTTCTCGAGAAATACTTTAATTTCTCGAGAAACGAGAAATGAGAAATAATACAATTTCTCGAGAAATGAGAAATGGGAAATGATAAAATTTCTTGAGAAATTCTCGAGAAAGAATTCTCGAGAAAGAACACTAGATGGGATTATGTTAAAGGATAACTATTTTGACGTATCTTTGAGCGTTTTTTGGAATAAATGACCAGTTATGTAATTACTTATTTGATAATTGCTACAACTTTCGATTTGTCACTGTATGAATAGACTTTAGCTTTTAAACGAGACACTGTATCCGTTGGTATAAATGAATGAAAGTTTCGCGTTCCAGAAATTGTTTTTGCAAGTCCACGTCTCTCTAGTAATAATCGTGAATGTTTTTGATATTGTTCTATTCAGCCGAATTGGAAATGAATGTTTTGAATGTTGGCAGTCGCCTAATCAAACAATTTCTGTGGCGTCATTATTTATTCTTCTAGCGGTCTTTGTAAACTGGCTTGAGCTGCAAGACGTTTCAATGATCCCCAATACGACCGCATGCATTTTTGCCACGGCGATGTTGCAAAAAAATGCCACTCGGCGTTAATTCCTAAATCTTCGAAATGGAAGCTGAGATTCAGTAAATTATATTTATTTTTATATTGCGATAAAGCCCCATCCGAGAAATATTTGATTTTATTAATAGCAGTGCCGCGTGTTTGTTTAAAACATTTAATCAGTTTTATTTGGAATAAATGAACTGCGATACCGCCATGCTCTTTACAGTCTGAAATAATGACAAAGCTGTCATGCTGTAGACAATTATTGATTCTATAATAAGCAACGAATGGATGAATCGTAGCCTGTATGTTAGACCAATGATAGCTCTGAACTTCATCCTGAATAACAAAAGAATAATTTTCTGCAAAGTTTAACGAGGATTGACTGCATTTCGATATTGAGAGAATCAGTAGAGATTAGAATAGAGGACTTAATTAAAACCTCTAGGTCTGTATCTCTTCAGCCTCTATTAAATTCACCTTTTTCAAGGAGAAACCAGGTCTCTGTGTCGCGAAAACGTTGATAAGGTACCTAGAGGTTACTAAAAATATTAGAGGTAGCAGAGCGAAATTATTCTTATCATATAGAAGACCTCGTAAGGAGGTTACATCCCAGACGTTAAGTCATTGGATAAAAGCGGTACTAACAAGGAAACATATCGAACCCGAAAATTCTGATTTTATTGAAACTCCGTACGATTGTAGAGCATGTCGGAGTATGTAAGAAACGATTTTTTTCTGCGGAAAAACACTCTGAGGGGGTGAAATCATCCCCCAAATTTTCAGCGATTTTTCGTTTTTTGAGTATAACTTTGTAACGGTGCGAGGTAGAAGAAAACCGTAAATGGACAAAATGTTCAGTGTTTGATGCCGTATAACGCGCTGCAAAAGAAATTTTTATACGTCCAACAATTTATAAATAAATTAAAATTTTCGTTAAGTAGCGACACATTTTCGCAACAAGTAGCGACACTAAATCCGGCCAAATTTATTGCCCAATTATTGGAAAAAAAGTAAACATTATATTTCAAAGAGTTGTCACATCCACAATTTTTGACATTTTGACAAATCCTTCGAAATATGTATATACAGACCCGAATTAAAGGGGGGCTAGGAGGGGCTGCAGCCCCGGGCCCCACCTTCAGGGGAGGGCCCCGATCTAAGCGATTAGCTCACTACCCCCCCCCGCTGTTCAACCACGGGGGGCCTCGAAGGTTTGATAACCCCGGGCCCCAAAAATCTTAATTCGGGCCTGTGTATATATATCCCTAATGACTACAACATATCCAAGTTGCACCAATATCCGAAATATTACTCTGAAAAGTGTCCGACTTCGCGTGGAATGACCCATAACAGCGGTCAAAAGTGTATTAAAAGATCACGTTAACACTATGACGCATAGCACAAATATGCAACGGAAAGCAGGAACGTCAATTTCTATACCTAAATAGCGAAGCAGCTACTGCAAGCATTGAACCAGTGTTGCTGGACTTAAGGGTGGAGCCCTATATATGACGGCTAGGAATGAGGTAATCCTTGTAAATTTTTTTCTAACAAACTGTTAAGTGGTTATTGGTAAATAAATTGAATTGAACAACTATTTTTCCATAAATAGTACGATATATCATGGGGCAAAATCGTAACTTTTTCTTTGAAGTCCCACCAACTTGCCAACTTTGAACTTTTTTTTCGTTTTTTAGGTTCATCGACAATGTAATTATATTAGAAATAAGATAATCCCTGTTTTTTTGATTTCAGGGACGAAATGGGGCCACCATTACACCCGCCAATTTGCAATTCCGGCGCGCGAGTCCTAACGAGCGTGTTCATATATCTCCATTTCTACCGAACACTTTATAACCTAAAAATTAATTTTTATTGCTTGAATGTGAACTAAAATACCCTGAAAGTTTAGAAAAGATCTGAACAGTTTTTTAGAGCGTACTGAATAGGGCGCTATTCCCCCCTTAAGGTGCAGTTAAACATGTGCAACAGCGCGCATTTGCGCGCCGAACACTTAAAATTTCCTACGGTACGAGGTCCTACGTTGCGCGCCGAACCATAAAAATCGACCCTTGTAATGGTGTTCTGCAACGCGCATTGCACATGTTTAACCGTGCCTTTAGGTGCAGTTAAACATGTGCAACAGCGCGCATTTGCGCGCCGAACACTTAAAATTTCCTACGGTACGAGGTCCTACGTTGCGCGCCGAACCATAAAAATCGACCCTTGTAATGGTGTTCTGCAACGCGCATTGCACATGTTTAACCGTGCCTTTAGACTGACACAAGAGAGTGCTATGTGTCATTGACACAAAAGAAATAAATGCTTGTCACAAATCCATATTCAAATTACAAGATACATTTAAGACTTTACGGTCTGAAAGCTTTTAAACCAAATTACAGTGCTGGTGATATTAGTCAGACAAGTAAGTCTATTTACACTACCCTGATATTGGGGGATATAATAGGCATAAAACTACAGTGTCACCCCAACAATACGTATGTATTCGTTTTTAATTTATTTTGACAAGGTGTTCGATCAGTCCCTTGATTATGGGTTAGTCCGACTACATTAATACGGGACAGTCAGACCACATTCAGGGACGTCCGCAGACTTTTTTCCAGAGGAGGGAAGCAACTTTGGGATGATTGTACAGAAAAATATACCTCTCTTGCTTTTTTAACTCATTTTATAATACCAATTTAATTAAAAATTTAAAAATATTCCCTTCTTTAGTATAAACTTAATAAAGGTCAGTTTTGAAAAATAAGCGATTTTTTTCTCAAAAGCCAGGGGGAGGCAACTGTCCCTTTTACCCCCCCCCCCCCCCCCCCACCTGCGGACGTCCACGTCCACGGTAAAGAAAATCAGTGCTGAATACAGAAACAGCGGCAATGTAATTTCTCCCAACAAAAAACGGCGAAAATTAAGCGCTATCCAAAAACTTTGCGAAGAGGAGAAAAATCGGATTCGGTACAAAGTGCATGAATTTTGGTTTAGGCGGGAAATCCCGAATTTGAACAAAATTCTTTTGGCGGTGAACACCGGCCCTGCCCACTGTAGGTAGGTTTACAAGAAGCACGCTACATAAAATTCTCCAGGATTTGGAGTTTTCATTTTCTAAAAAACATAGAAATAGCGGCCTCATTGATAAGGAGTATATTGTGCTTTGGCGACAGACGTATTTGCGAAAAAATGGCGCAATACAGGGCAGAAGGTCGCCACATATAGTTTTTGGATGAAACGTGGGTCAACGCAGGCGAATCACAAAACAAAAAATGGATTGATAAATCTGCACATTCGAGCAGGGACGCGCAGGAACGTGGTTTAATTTTCGGCAGGCACACCCACCGGCAAAGGAAAACGTCTTATCGTCGTGCACATTGGGTCCGTTGAAGTGTTTGTGCCTAGTGGTCTGCTGTGCTTCGAATCCAAAAACAAAACACAACAGACTAACATGACGAAATGAGTGGGGACTAGTGTTCTTTCTCGAGAAATTTTATCATTTCCCACTTCTTATTTCTCGAGAAATTCAGGTATTTCTCGAGAAACTTAAGTGTAGGAAAATTATTATAAATCCCATTTGTTTTCAGAAATGAATTTTCAGTTAGTTCAAGTTGTGTGTTACTAGTTAATCGTGAATATATAAACACATCTACAATCTGTAATAAATGTTAGCAATGCATACGAAGAATTGTGCGATTGTTTATAAACATTTCTCTTCGTATCGCCGATGCTCTATATACAATTAAACCAACATCCACCCAACATGACAGAAAGTTTTCTACAGCTCCAGAGTTTGTCACAAAAAAAGGAAGAGTAAATTGGCTGACGCGACATTAGACGCATTGTGCTTTTTAATAAAATATTTTAAAACGAAGAACTAATGTTTCACCTTGCTCACATTTTGTATTAAATAAATAAATTTATCAATTATATTTAATATCTGTTCTTTTCATTTACACAAGTTTTCTCTAAGTTTGACATGAATAAAAATAAGAAGATGCTGCAATGCGATCTATGTCAGACTATGTACGCACAAATTTGCAGGTAGGGTTCTGCATAATCAATTATTCATTCACCTGTCTTGACACATTAGAACTTATGATAATTAATAAATAATTAGTAAATGTGTCCTATTTCAGTTAACGATGCAGACGAACAGAATTATTTCAATAGCTAAAAGAGAAAGTAACCCTGCTGCACGAGCAAATGAAATAAGCATATTTTCATATGTATGTATAAAATAAATAAAAAAGTTATTTTATAAAATTTAATATTCTTTATTTATATATTATTAATATTTTTTAATATATATATAAGTTACTGAGGGCTGCCACGGTCCCGGCCCCGGTATCGCTCCGTAACCATGGTCCGGAGGAGGGCGGCCTGATCCCTCATGGCCTGCAGGACGGTTGAGTTTTCACTTTGGGCCTTCACCCTCCTACCGCTCCGTTGGTGCCGCGCTGTGCGCGGTCCTGTAAATAGTAATAAGCAATAAATTTAGTAGTAAAAAGTTTTTTGTTTATTCTAAAAGCATATAACTTCTTAAAATGTGTATATATTTATCATCAGCCATGGTCGGTCTCGCTGATGGTGGTGGCGGCGGTGGTAGCGGAGGCGGAAGCAGTGGCGACTCCGCCATATTAAAACTGCCTAGCTCCATGTCAATGGCTAAATTAATAAATTTCATCATCAAATGAGCGGAAAAATACATTTGAATAAATGTATATAATAAATTTGTACTACTTACCATCCAATCAGGAGTCCTCCACTCTTTCCTACAAAACTTAATAAACAATTGATTAGCAAAAAAGATCAAGAGTTCATAAAAGCGGCGTTTGATAGCAGAAAGTCATCCATCTAGCATTTTAGCGCAAGGGTACGTATTCTTCAATTGCAAATTGGAAATTAGGAAATTTAAAGATTTGAAAACTAAAGCAGTGTATGATGCGATATTATAAAAATTACATTACATTACAATATAAAATATGTTTCTTCTCGTTACTTCGCGAGCCTCTCAATTATTCAGTCGTACAAAAAACTGTATCGAAATTCTTGGTTTCCCAATATTGGATACATAGAAATATATTTTAACTCAGATGTGTTTCATATTTCTAATCATTGGCAATGCAAGTTAGAATATGCTTCAACGTGTCAAATATCTTCTTGTTGTTTTACTTGCTATACAATTATGGTCTACTTCCACTTATACTTAACATAGGCAAAGTGCCTACCCAAGGCTTTCAAAATATTGTAGCTTACGTGCATATTCGTTAGTATTCTTCGTGACATTTATTCATCATTTTTATTCGTGGCAAAGAATAAATTCAGATTTCTCCCAAACTAGATGCTCCATGACAAAAGATCCTGTGACGAATAAGATTCACGAATCACGAAAATATTTCTCACGAATAATACTAACAAATAAAAATAAATTCTCACGAATAAATCTAACGAATGCCGATAATCGGGCTAGAGTATATTAATAATAATGAATATAATAACGATAACTCTTCTATGAATATATATGAAAATAGTATACTTTTATTTTATTACTTACATTTCCTTATTAAACGAAGTGCAGCATATTTGGAATACCGTTGGTAATTAGGAATACCGAAGTATCGAATAAACTACTAATGCTTTTTAATTTCTAACACCGTAGATTATAGGGGCATGACCTGTTCACTAAAGACATTTGTGGATGAACCGTCAGTTTTATATTTTCGACTTAATCTGCAGAGGAAAACATCACCTGCAAAACTTTTTCAGCGCGTATTCAAACGTGCCAATCACGGTTAAAATATGTCAAAACTTTAGAGTTAAACACTTAATTTAATCATTTGCATGTTCCTTTTATGGTTCAGTGCCAGTTTTGCGATAATTTCGAGAATACAAAGTGTGACATGAAATTTTAGGTTTCAATGGCATGTTGCTAATTCAGAATACCGAAGATGAAAGGAATTTGGAATATTCCAAAGCTTAGCGATGCTTTTGTTTCACGCGTAATGGCTACCGCCGCGTTGGTTTCGTCTGTTACAATGACACAGGAAATTATATATATATAAATAAAAGTGCGCGCGCGCGCGCGCGTGCGTGTGTGTGTTAAAAACAAAATAATTTTTTACGATTTTTAAATAGATTCTTACAAAATCGATTCTTTGGTTTCGAGTTTTTAACAGAATCGGTTCTTATGATTCGATTCAGAAACGATTCCGAAAATCGATCTTTTAAAGTGAATCGAACATCCTTAGAGTACTGATACATCTTTTGCATCGTCTGATGGCAGGGGATACGCTGATGGAGGGGGACACACCTACAGAAGCGGTGGTCATACGTGCGTGACTGACGCAGCAGGAGCAGCGTGCACGCATAAACACCACTCCTATAGGTGTTTCCCCCTCCAACAGCGTAGCTTAAGGCCACCGATCCTTGTCTGAAGGCGCGAAGAAGAATCACAACAAGCTGAAGGTGGCTCAGATGCCAGTTAAACATTCCACACATTCGACGATGAAAGAGCACTTTTTTTTAGTAAATATTTATAGTTGTAGCGACCGTGCGTTAGCACGAAGCTATGTTTAAACCGCCGCGAATAGCAAGCAATTTAAGAAAAACTTATACAGCCGATTTCCGTGTACAGGTCGCGACAGTTGACGTCGTTCGACCTACGAGCGAGGCAAACAATGTCAAATCAACTTTCGGTTACGGCCCGCGAGTAAAACCGAACAGCCGATGCCAGCTCCCCACCACAGGTCGCGATGCCGTAGGATAAATACAGAGGTTGTCCTCGAAAGGGCAGAAAAGCCATTAACGCGCCGCTAGACGCAATAACTTGTACTTTAAGTAAATATCACCAACATAGATGGGTCAAATAAGGAAAATAAGTAGGTATTCTTTCCATTGATTCCTTTAATGCTATAAGTAAAATGCTGCATAACATTCAAACAAATATTACCTTGGTGCCAAACGCAATTGAGAACTTAATTAATTATTTAAAAAGTAAGATCGGAAATTGGGTTTTCACGAGTGTTGGTTGATTGTAAGGATATGGTAGAATCCGTAGACGTATCTGCTGATTTTGAAACCTCATATAATATTCGAAGTTTTAAAAAAAAGCAATTTGACTATGAAGCTGATAGTCGACCACCACGAATGCTGTTTTTATTGAAGCCATGTTTCGTGACAGAAATAATTTATTAATGACTTTTTATAGGTTGATGTATTGAAGAGGATAAGTGGGAGCAACCTGGCGATAATGACGGCGATGGTGTTCGACAAAATCATAAATGATTCTGTAGCTGAAAAATATAGTTGGTGTGGAAGAAACAAAGAAGAAGCATTCAAAATCTTATAAAAATTTAGTTAAATTAGTATTGGGTAAGTAAATTTATTATTTATCTTATTTCGACAATTAAAATTGTAAAATAAATGCATGTATTATTCCAGCTTCAGTACAAGCTGCATTCAGCGAGAGGGGATTATTAGGGACAGATGTGGAAATATTGAACGCGTCTGGAAAATGGTTGGCTCAAACGAAAAGGCGGATCACGCGGGCAGAAATCAGAAGTAATAAAGACCAGGATAGAACCGCTGTGGACGAGGCGGATTAAGAGTCGTTGAAGCACGTGTGTGGCGGGAGAGTGGTGATCACCGAACTGACAAGGGGAAGCAGCGATATTTGTGCTACGGATCCCTCCACAATTCCAACGGTTGTTCAATGCCAAAATATCCTTCTTTTATCAATATTTCGGAAACTGTTGAATATTGGATGCAACATTGAGATATACGTTGGTGCACTATACCAACATTGCGATATATATATATATACAATACTAACTAATATGGAACTTCACCAGGAATATTTTTTATTTAACAATTCTTTTTAACAAATACGCACGCAAAAACATAATATATGTGTGCATATATATATATATGTTGCATCCAACATTCAACAGGTTCCGAAATACCAACAAAAAAAGGTATCTTGGCATTGAACAACCGAAAAGACCGCGGAAAAATCCGTAGCACAAATATTAATGACTTTTTATAGATTGAAATGCTGAAGAGGACCAGTGGAAAGAACGTGGCCCTGACGACATCCGTAATTTTGGATAAACTGGTGACATGGAGTGTCGCTACAAATTATAGTTGGCATGGGAAGAAGCAGAAACCAGCGTTTTCGAAGTTCGTTCACATAAAAAAATTATTACTGAGTAAGTAACTTTATTATTTATCTCCTTTGAGCACTAAAAATTGTAAAATAAATTAATGCGTATTATTTCAGGTGCTGTAAACGATGCATGTGCATCCAGACATATGTATATATTGTTGTGATGCGGACATTGTAGATGCGGCCTCGAAATGGCTAGCGCAATGTAAATTGCGCATGGCACGTAAGGCAAATAAAGAAATGGGCGTAAGCCGATATTTAAAAAATGGACGAATTACAATCGCATCACCTTTTAAGGTGCGAAGCCACCCTGAAGCCACTAACAACAGACAAAGTTAAGGATTTTTGGTTTATATAAATAAAAGTATAGAGCTTTTATATAGATTGAAAGCAATCTTTAATTTGCTAACAATTGTTTTTCTTTTTTTTGCAGATTTCCGCAAAATGGCTTCCCGGAGCACTGCAACAAAAATGTCCCACACTCCCGGGACTGACTGGATGATCTGAGATGGAAATATTTATCTTCTATCTATCTTCCATATAAATAAAAATGTAAATGTTCGTTTCTTCAAAATCTTAAATCTCCGAAAATTCTTTATCGATTGCTTTGAAATTTTGACACAACGTTGCATTCAAATACGCGTGATTTTATATACTTATTATTATATAGATGTCACACCAGTGACAGGTAAAAATTTTTACATGCTTTTTAACCAGACTGAGCCACAGCAACGCGTGGTCGGGTACAGCTAGTAAGAAATATATATATAAACTGAAATCTATTATGTTCCATGTACCGTATGATTTCAATTTTTAACAAAATTACATTAATCGTTCCTATTTCGGATAACTTTTTTGTTAAACTTACGCCGCGTCGCCGGCGTAGATTGACTCGCGTGACCGTATGATCGGCGAGTACAAGTGTCATCATTGCAGGCACTTGTGTCCACTGACAGAGTCAGTGTATAATAAAAGTATCGAGCATTTATTTTTTATATAGATTGAAAGAAATCTTTATTTTGCGAAGAATTGTTTTTTGTTTTTAAGAATGTAACATACATATTGTTATTAATGTTATTTGATAAGACTGATAAATGTATTTATGTGCGTAGAAGATAAGGAAATGGAAATGCAAACGGGAGCCATCCTAAGCCGAAAGGCAAGGATTAAAACAATAAATAAAAAAAAATAAAATATTAATGTTATTTGTATTGATGATGAGTTGATATATAAATATATAAATATTTAACGGTTAATGTTTATTGTAATTTAATTCCCTTCCCTCACATTTACTTTTAACGTTTCCGGAATAACGAGATTTTTGGGGGCACGTTTCGGGAGGACGATCATTGCCGCAAAGTTGCCGTGCAAAGTTGCCGTGCGAAGATGCCTCAAAGTTGCCGTGCGCAATTGCCTCAAAATTGCCGTGCGAAATTGCCTCAAAGTTGCCGTGCAACTTTGCAGCAGGCGGACATAGAATTTTTGCTGCATAGTTGCGGCATCCTTGCGTGAGTCGTTGCCATCTTGCACCGCAACTATCCTGCAACTATGCTGCAACGAGAGTGTGCTGTATGGGTTGTGATGAGACTAGGGATTGGAATACCGGGATACCGGTAAACGGGTAAATTGCGAGAAGTAAATCAGGAAACCAAAGTTTATACAAATTATGTTTTTGCGTGCGTATTTGTTAAAAAGAATTGTTAAATAAAAAATATTCCTGGTGAAGATCCATATTAATAAGTATTGCCAACAGTTATATTGTAAGTCCGGGATAGTTCCACCACTTTTTGGAAAAGAAATTGTAGCATCGTTGTTTTTCACATTTTTGTCGTTTTGTAGAAATTAGAGCAAAGCCCAAGCAATTTAGAGTGCCTATACATAAACTATAGTGTGCGATAAATTCAAATATTTATTTTCATTTTCAACCAAAAACATTGGCACTGCAATTGGTCGGTCTCACCCGCATGTCGGGGTTAGAGCGTCCACCCACTACGGGTGAGGCCGACTTTGAAAAATAACAAAAAGTGTAGGTTACGAAAAGTATAATACACGAAGAAGTTAATTGATATGTTATTTCTCCTTCAGTTTTCCACGTAAATCGCAAACATTCTTGTACTTGAAGCATTTAATACAGGCCTGCCCCAAAGGTATGGTGGTACTCCGTAAAGGCAAAACGTATTAAATAAAAAACAGGTCGAAAAATTAGGGGCTCCTAAATTGGGGGCGCCAAAAATTTTCTTCCATAAGGGCGGCAAATTCACTCTAAGAGGGTGATTGATCCCTGCAAATCCGGTTATTTTCCGATTTTCTGTTATAACTCGTGAACCGTAAAATAATTTTTCTCCCAAATGATATATCTAATTAAAAGAAGTAACTTTTGTCTTGAAATTTTTTCTCTACCTCTTAGAAAAGCGAGTTATAACACAAAATCAGAAAGTAGCCGAATTTTCAGGTGTAAATTTCATCCCCTTCGAGTGAATTTGGGCAGCGAACAAAAATTGTGTTGTAATCAGGAGGGAATCCCCTACATATACACAAAGTTTCAGACTTTTTTGAATTTTCGGGTTTGGGATCTTCCCATGCAAGTGTACATAGAACCAAAGTTTATCTCGAAACATAAGTTTTTCTTATATGAAGGAAACGATAATTCGCTAAGTTGATCAACATATCATCTCTCGCGAGTTGTTTGGACCGTGCAGATTCGCGATTTACCGGACGGTACAAAAGCCACTCGTACTTATTCCAAACTAGCTTAAAATACCCGGCGTTGACCGAGTAAAACTTCGATTATCACGGAGGGTCAAGAGGGTGAAATAAGGGGGAGGGGTGGGATGTTCAAATTTCATGGTAGCCTATATTTTCCGCAGGGTTCTAGAGAGTAATTATGCAAAAATTGGCCCAGGAAAGATCGGGATAAAAATTATTATAATATATATGTCATTCCTGGTCCTAGACTACGTGTACACAAAATTTCAGAAAGATCCGTTGCGTAGTTGCGACGTGATCGAGGAACAAACGCCCAAACACACGTTCGCATTTATTATATTAGTAGAATTGTTTCGGCACGTACCTATTCAATTGAACAATGTGTTCAATGATGGATTGTCGAGGGGCATTTATGGTGGAACAAGAGTACTGCAGAATCATGTGTTCATAAGTAGATAAAAAAATTAGAGACTGCATACTTGAGGCTTGAAGTGTTCTGAATCGACATAGGGGTGGCCGGAAGACGTCTGACTTCTGAACGCAAGGTACAGGATGTACGGGAGCAATTACTCGCTTGGTCCATTCAATTGTTTCCACTGTTGTCGAGCGTCGTGTGTCGGTCACACAGGTTCCCAAGTCTGAAATATACACAAAATTATGACGAGGATGATTCTGTTGCATTTACCCGGCCCTTGAATATGTGAAATGAAAACAAAATAAAGGCACGGTTAAACATGTGCAATGCGCGTTGCAGAACACCATTACAAGGGTCGTTTTGTATGGTTCGGCGCGCAACGTAGGACCTCGTACCGTAGGAAATTTTAAGTGTTCGGCGCGCAAATGCGCGCTGTTGCACATGTTTAACTGCACCTTAACGCCTTCCATGCTGGTCAGCCAGCCCCATGATCGGGGTTGGTTGAGAGTGACAACATCAAATCGGAAGGAGAAAAAGACACGGGACTTCCACAGGAGTCTTCAGTGGACCTTAGACTATAAGAAAATCAAAGTCATTGTTAATAAAAATCTTTGGGAACGACGGAAAATGAAATTTACCGGAAATATTTAAATCTTCGCCTCGCTCAAGTGGTGGTGTAAAACGGAACACCCACTTGCGGACCATGTAAACGTACATCTTTATTTTTTTCATTTAAAATGTATTCATTTATGTTAAAAACTATAAATATATGTTTTAGGTATAACTATTACAAATAAAATACAACAAAAATATATATTATGCACATAAGAAAGAATATTTTACCAGATAACATAAAAATTACCGAAAATAACCAAATACTGTGACGTCCCACTATTTTTCGCGCGGTATTATTTCAAGTCCCCCTCATAAATCACTCCACAACTCCATCCTCTTAGACCCTTTCAAGTGGACGAAAACGTCGTGCGCGGCGCGCGGTTGCACTAGTGGGACCCTGCCTTTAACCAATCCCAATTGTGTTTACCAAGCGTACTTTTGCATAGGCCTCCCATGGCCATACCGCCAGACATATTTCGCGGAATATTACAGGCGACTTCAAACACTAATGCAACGGTAAATCCAATTACCGGGTCATAAACACAAACCACAAGTGCTCTAACGGGTGTCCTCCAGGTTGCGCGATTACCTTTTAAACTTTCCCTGGTCGATCAGTGTACAGAATTTCGCATTCGAGCCTAAGTTCCATCAACGATCAGTGTTCAGAATTCCACATTCGAGCCTAAGTTCCATCAACGATCAGTGTTCAGAATTCCACATTCGAGCCTAAGTTCCATCAACGATCAGTGTTCAGAATTCCACATTCGAGCCTAACTTCCAGCAACGATCAGTGTTCAGAATTCCACATTCGAGCCTAAGTGACCGAGCATGACCGTCCGAAGGGGGTACAAAAGGGGCAGTGGCCCCCCTGGCTTTTGAGAAAAAATCGCTTATTTTTCAAAACTGATCTTTATTAAGTTTATACTAAAAAAGGGAATATTTTTAAATTTCTGTTTTAAATTTTTAATTAAATTAGCACTATATAATGGATTAAGAAAAGTAAGAGAGGTATACTTTTCTCTATCATCATCTCAAAGTTGCCCCCCCCCCCCTGGAAAAAAGTTTGTGGACACCCCTGTTCAGCCGGGTAGCACACGTTGAAAGCAAACAGTACTTTTGAAAACATTGGTTCCAGAATGGATTTTAATACTGAGTAATTAATTCCGGATGTGTATATTTAGAACCTATTTTATGGAATCTTTGCCGCGAGAATTATAAAAATTGAGATCTTCGATTAAGTTCGTGAAACGAAATTGGAACGAAATTAATTAAAAATTTTGTAAATATGGATCCAGAATCCACGAAAAGTTGCGATACAAATTGCTGTTCGGTATGGAATCACGGACGCGTAGACGGACACTCCACTCAACTCTATCTAATATCAACACAGACGATGCGATTTATCGTACCACTGGTTGTACAACGTAAGTCGCTTCGACCGTTTGAAAGACAGTTGCAACGTTTGTGGTATTGTTCTATAAATTGTATGTTGTACGATGTTAATACGATCTATCTTTGCAACTGTCCGTCCGACATGTTGTAAAACTAGTTGTACGATAAATCGCACCGTCTGTGAGCCGTTAAGGCCCTAAAGCCTCTGCATACATATCAGTTCCGTGCAAGCGTCTCAATGGCAAAGAGGAGATATAATAAGAGGCGTCACTCGATAAGGACAGAAATAACCTAGGAAAACCATTAGACAACCAATTTAAAGGCCCAGTCGGCAATGATCGGTAAACTTCGGCAATAATCAGCCAATTGCGGTAAGGTACATTTAGTCGATTTGAATATCCCGCTCGAATAGACAACCAATTTAAATACCAAGGTCAAGTAAGAACTTCAAAGGTTCCGCCCGGAGTGACGCCTCTTATTATATCTCCACTTTGTCAGTGGTAAGAAGTGATCCTCTATCCATGGGCGTCCGCAAACTTTTTTCCAGGGGGGGGGCTGGGCAACTTTGGGATGATGGTAAAGACAAATATACCTCTCTTACCTTTTTAACCCATTTTATAGTGCCAATTTAATTAAAAATTAAAAACCCAAATTTAAAAATATTCCCTTTTTTTAGTATAAACTTAATAAAGATCAGTTTCGAAAAATAAGAGACTTTTTCTCAAAAGCCAAGGGGACAACTGCCTGTTTTGCCCCCCCCCCCCCCTGCGGACGCCCATGTCCCTATCCGCGAGTCTATCCCCTCTTTTTCTTACCACTCGCACGGAATTGACACAGAACTGATATGTGTGCAAAAACCTTAATTCGGAACTCGTCCTTGCTCTGCGGCACTATTTATCGGTGTGCAGAAGCGAATGATGTTTCTGTTGACACACCGAACAAGACATCAAGCTTGGACACTCGAAGGAGAAATGGCCAGGTTTCAAACAATTAAAGCAATGGTTATTTTCCATAATCTCCTCCTTTCGTTCTTCAGCCGTCAATGCCTTGAACCGGCGGCAACAGTACAGCGGATGCTTAGCGTGACAAATAAAGCACCGAGCTTTCTTTGCTGGCTGGACGTGACTCGCCGATGCTGACGAGTTATCGGTCGATACTGCTATACGAATCTGAGTTTGAAGAAATTTTTTGAACTGCTCGAAGGTCGGATAGTCCGAACTCGCGCCTAGCGACATCTCCCACTCCATCAGGGTCTCCCGATCCAATTTGCGCGACATGATAAAAACGAGCAGCTCCCCCCAAGCGTCGGTTGAACACCCCAAACTGTTGAGGGTCGGCAACGATCCAATCGTTCGGTTCATTAGGGACGACAAATCGGCGAGGGAGCCACGCTTCACCTGTGGAACCGACAGCATGTTGTCAAGATACACGGTAATCAGCATGCGTTTGTTTTCGTAGCGCTTCACAAGGACATCCCAGGCTGTTTCAAATTTCGCCGAATAGGAAATATACTTCACTAGGGAAGCCGGCTCGCCTTCTAACGACGCTTTCAAATGGTACATTCGTTCTACGTCGCAAATGGACCGATTATCTATAACCAACGAACGAAATAGGTCCGCGAATCCGCGCCATTCGATATACGACCCGGAGAATTTCGGCAGCGGGATAGGCGGAAGTTCCCAGGCGTGTCCGACACCGCGACTCGGCGTACTCACGGACGACGAGACCGCGGGCGTCAAGGACTGAATTATGTCGGTGAAGTAATCGCAAGCGTCCTGGTAAGCATCCGCAGCGGTGGAAATCTGCAGTTCCTGAGTTACCGAGTAGGTGTCCTCAGAGTCTATGTGGTTGCTTAGCTCGTCATCTTCGCCCAGACACTGAAACCACAGTACCTCCAGATAGTCCAGGCAGATTTGGGCTGTGATCGTCGAGAATTTCGCCTTCTCCATCTTCCGATAGCTCTCCACCAATCCAAGCATGGTTTTGGCGTTGCGATTCTGCTTCGCCATCAGGGCGTTAATCGCCTCAGTCTTCTTCGTGGCCATTGGAAAGGATGCGGTTGTATCGCTCGATGCAGGTTAAATTCACTTCGAAAGACCAAACCCACTGTTTAGGCGAGGGCCGAAAGTAACTGTCGGCGATTTATCCGAAGCACGTCCACGAATAACAGGGCACGATTTCCAAACACGCGAGCAGTTTATTAACTCAGCCACGATTAACGAAAATACGAATAAACGGTACGGTTATTTATACGAAGAATATACAACACTGGATGCTGGGATCCAAGAAAAGGTACAAACTGCGTAAGGCACGACTCTAACGTACTAAGAGCAGAAAAGTGCTTGAAGCTGCGACTAATTCTGACACTAGTAGCGAGCGAACTGATTTCAAATTGTACGGAAAGTCCTCGGTAGATACGCAATACATGTATAGTCTCGAAGACGGTTGACGGTGACCGCGTTCGAGCCTCAGCGGGCACGAACCAAAACAAGCTGCGACGCGCTGGACTGTTGCGAATAAGGTAAATGTCCCAGTCCTTAAACATGGCCCAATAATTAAAAATTGAGAAGAAATTTTATTAATAATAACAGTTTTACTAATTTGCAACGTTTAAACTGTTCGAAATATAATTGCAAAATCTATTAGCTTTATATAGATACAATTATAAGCTTACATAACTGAATAATTATATCATACAAAAATACTATTGTACATTAAAGCTTCAACAGTCTCAATCTCGCGTCTTACCTAATGGGCTCAAGCAAGCGAGAGAATATTTTTGTTAAGGTTGTAATTAATTATTATTTTATAATTTTTGAAATTATACAGTTGTTTTGGATTTATTATACATTGAAGAATTGAAAATTAATTGGATCTTTTAATAATTTTTGGTTTTTAATATTGAAATTGTTGCGTTTATCCACTAGTACACGATACCATGACACGGACCAGTTATTAAACGCGTGTTTAATGGTTATGTAAACACTGATACGGACGCCAGTATTCAGTGAAGTTTTAAAATTATTAACATTTATTGTACCAAAGTATTTTTTTGTATCCTATATGTTTACGTTAATAATACCTAAACAAAAATATAATACAGTTTAAGAATTATTAGGATAATTAATCTTAACCTCGTCAGAATATTAACATAACCTAAAATTTTATAATATACTTTTAATCATTTTTTCATGCCGAAAATTTAACACAAATTTATTATAAATAAAATGTTTTTATTACCCCAAAATATTACCATATTGATTTATTTTTATTAACTGATAGAAATAGTTAAATTAAATACATATTCAATCATTGGGACACTGTTAATTAATGACTGGGACAGGCTATGAATTTCATTTAATTACTGGGCCATATGAACAGTTTCATGTTTTAATTAATTTAAAACTTTTGCTTTAACAAATGTAGATTCTTGTTACGTTATGTGAAAGTAGAAATTTTACGCTTTTGAATAATTATATTTAGTTATAATTTTATACTGTTTAAATATAAAAGAAATTGCAATCATCTCAACTGCTTCCTTAACTGTTTCGTCATTGGGACATTTACCTTACATAACCGGGGGATTCGAAAATGAACCGCGGAATCATACATATTCCGCGGCAACGATCGGTATTTATTCGCATAATTGTAAGAACTCGCGGTTCAGGATCGACGGTGAGGTTTTAACGTGCTGTGCGTGGTTGAGATGGCAAGAGAAACGAATGCGGGTCCGATGGCTTACATCTGATTATATCCTGAAAGTCCTTATACCTACTTACAAGGGAAGATCCCGAACTCGAAAATTCAAAAAATTCTGAAAATTTTTGAATATGTAGGAGATATCCTCCTGATTACAACGCAATTTTTGTTTACTGCATAAATTCACTCAAAGGGGGTGAAATTAACCCCCGAAAATCCGTCTATTTTGTGATTTTGTGTTATAACTCGCGAACTGTAAGAGATAGAAACAAAGTTTGAAGACAAAAGGTACTTCTTTTAATTAGATATATCATTTGGTAAAAAAATTATTTTACAGTTCACGAGTTAAAGCACAAAATCGAAAAATAACCGGATATTCAGGGGTCAATTACACCCCCTTAGAGTGAATTTGAGCATCAAACAAAAATTGCGTTGTAATCAGGAGAAGATTCTGTAAGATTAAAGGGTCATTCCACGCGAAGTCGGACACTTTTCGGAGTAACTTCTCGGATTTTGATGCAATTTGGATATGTTGTAGTCTTTAGGGGCATATAAACATATCTCGAAGGATTTTTCGAAATGTCAAAAATTGTGGATGTTACAGCTCTTTGAAGTATAGTGTTTACTTTTTTTCCAAAAATTATAACTGTTGAACTAGCAAACTGATAAAAATGACGTTTTGGGTGCTTACAGTGGAGATATAAGGGTACCTAATAAAAATTATTTCAGTTAATAAAAACGAATATTTGACCATTTATTTAGCAATTGTTCTTAACAAATGCAATTTTATAGTTGAAGGCACCTTTTTAAAAATTTAGAAAAAATACGACGATGTAGCCCTGTTTTTCCTCTTTACGGACATGCTTTGAAAAACGTGGACGTTTTAAAATTGGCCAAATAAAAATTAATTCAGTGTAACGCTGCGTCAAATCACACCGGCTCGACTGGTCGCTCCGGTCGTGCGGTACTCGCAGCGGCCAAGCGGCTATACCTGCCACTTTTATATAGGGTATTAATGAGGATCGCTGCAAGGTTTAATACCGTTAATAGGTACTGGAAACCCACTCTCTGTCGATGGCACTTATTGTTTGAAACATTTTATGACCTGCGTTCTGAGTCATCCTGCATTTCATTTATTGGTCCTTAGACGTATTCAAACTTGCCAAGGGTGGGGTTTCTTGGTTTCTTAGTCTCTGTTTGTCAGTGCCGTTCTTACAACCAAACCTTGTAGACGTGTCCATTCGTACTGCGAAAGTTTAAAATGGTGCGAAAAGAGTGCTGCAATCCTTTTGCCAAAGTGAATCACACCAAGCAACCTCAGAAAGATATTAGGCGTGTTACGGAAACATTGCAACATAAGTATCCAAATCTGGAGGTGGGTAAGTATATTTGCAATAGTTGTCGGTTAAAATTTGATCGTTTGCCTGAGTCTGAAACGTTGAACATTCTTGTACGCGAAGAACCTGTAGCATCTACTAGTAATATTGTGCCATTCGAACCTTCAGATAATGATACTGACTGTGAAACTACAAACGAAAATGTGGTAAAACGTGGCGATAAATCAATGATTACCGAGTCACTGAATAAGACGCTTAATATTTTGAACCAGTCGCCAATAACTTCAATACATTTTTCATCACGTAACATTGCAGTGCGAAAGTTAACTAATATGCAAAAAACGGTAAAACGAAAATTAATAGACAATTTTTCTGACGATGATCGCGATTGTTTCTCTGAAGAAGTGTTACCCGAATTGCGAGAAAAGTACAGTAAATTAACAAACTATGACAACCAGTTACATCTTCTCACTATTCTTCCTCAATCATGGAGTATTAGACAAATGATGCAAGAAATAGGATGTACTAAGCACATGGCAATCGTGGCCAAACAGTTACATTTAAAAAAGGGTATTTTGTCCTACCCTGACAAAAAGAAAGGAGTGCCAATATCGGATTCTACCATATCCATGGTGCAATCATTTTATTCGAGTGACGAAGTCAGTAGATTAATGCCCGGGAAAAAAGACTGTATTTCGGTTAAAAGAGACGGTTTAAAAATGCACATACAAAAGCGTTTGCTGTTAAATAATTTAAATGAATTGCATTCATTTTTTAAAGAACAGAATCCGTCGGTAAACATCGGCTTTAGTAAATTTGCTCAACTTCGTCCTGAAGAGTGTATACTTGTAGGAGCCAGTGGAACACATTCTGTATGTGTATGTGCTATACATCAAAATGTTAAATTACTACTTGCTGGTGCGAAACTCCAAAAATTGCTTCCTGTATCCTCTAGTTTTCCATGCACATACAAGGAGATGCTATCAATTATGCGTTGTGATATTTCCAGTGAATGTTGCAACTTAAATAATTGCAAAGATTGCCCAGGATATGGACCTCTGCGTAAAAAATTGCAAGACTTATTTGAACAACATTTTATTATATCTATTTCATGTTGTCAATGGACAAATACTGACAGATCCAATTTAGAAGATGTAGAATATACAACAGAAGAATTTCTTGAACAACTGGGAACTCGATTACCGACATTGCAAGTCCATGATTTCATTGCAAAAAATCAGAGTAGTTATTTCAAATATTGCAAAGAAAATTTAGGGCCAGATGAGTTAGTTGTTGTCGGAGATTTTGCAGAAAATTATTCTTTCGTTATTCAGGATTAAATTCAGAGCTATCATTGGTCTAACAAACAGGCTACAATTCATCCATTCGTTGCTTATTATACAATCAATAATTCTCTACAGCATGACAACTTTGTCATTATTTCAGACTGTAAAGAGCATGACAGTATCGCAGTTCACTTATTCCAAATAAAGCTGATTAATTTTTTGAAACAAACACACGGCACTGCTATTAATAAAATCAAATATTTCTCCGATGGCGCTTCATCACAATATAAAAATAAATACAATTTACTGAATCTCAGCTTCCATTTTGAAGATTTCGGAATTAACGCCGAGTGGCATTTTTTTGCAACATCACATGGCAAAAATGCATGCGATGGTATTGGGGGGTCATTAAAACGTCTTGCAGCTCGAGCCAGTTTACAAAGACCACTAGAAGAACAAATAACGACACCACAAAAATTGTTTGATTGGGCGACTGCCAACATTCAAAACATTCATTTTAAATTCAGCTCAATAGAACAATATCAAAAACATTCACGATTATTACTAGAGAGACGTGAACTTGCTAAAACAATTTCTGGAACGCGAAACTTTCATTCATTTATACCAACGGACACAGTGTCTCATTTAAAAGCTAAAGTCTATTCATACAGTGACAAATCAAAAGTTGTAGCCATTATCAAATAAGCAATCACATAACCGGCCATTTATTCCAAAAGACGCTCAAAGATACGACAAAATATTTATCCTTTAACATAATCCCGTCATATCCCATCCTCTCCCGATGGAAGAATACTCACCACCTTCTCGTGGTTTCCATTGAACAATGGCTACTTAAATATTTCAAACAATAAGTGCCATCGACAGAGAGTGAGTTTCCAGTACCTATTAACGGTATTAAACCTTGCAGCGATCCTCATTAATACCCTATATAAAAGTGGCAGGTATAGCCGCTTGGCCGCTGCGAGTACCGCACGGCCGGAGCGACCAGTCGAGCCGGTGTGATTTGACGCAGCGTTACACTGAATTAATTTTCATTTGGCAAATTTTAAAACGTCCACGTTTTTCAAAGCATGTCCGTAAAGAGGAAAAACAGGGCTACATCGTCCTATTTTTTCTAAATTTTTAAAAAGGTGCCTTCAACTATAAAATTGCATTTGTTAAGAACAATTGCTAAATAAATGGTCAAATATTCGTTTTTATTAACTGAAATAATTTTTATTAGGTACCCTTATATCTCCACTGTAAGCACCCAAAACGTCATTTTTATCAGTTTGTTAGTTCAACAGTTATAATTTTTGGAAAAAAAGTAAACACTATACTTCAAAGAGCTGTAACATCCACAATTTTTGACATTTCGAAAAATCCTTCGAGATATGTTTATATGCCCCTAAAGACTACAACATATCCAAATTGCATCAAAATCCGAGAAGTTACTCCGAAAAGTGTCCGACTTCGCGTGGAATGACCCTAAAGGAAAATTTCTTTTTCGTGTTATTACTCTGTGATGTATTGCCAAAGATCTCTTGTCACCAACGCGTAGTAGAGGGGGCACGATTTCGAGCCATCGTTTCTCGCTTTCTTCTTCCTGAAGGCGAGACTGAGATGGAATGAGCGTGCGTCAGAGGGACTCGAGGCGATCGGGGAACCTTATCTTATAAAGGGCAGTCTTATCTGATCCGCGTCGGATCCGCTCCGCGTGGTAATATTCGCGTTGGTTTGGGACAGCCTTTAACCCTAAAGGCGCGGCTACACATGTGCAACGCGCATTGCACATGTTTAACCGTGCCTTAAGCCAGCGCCTTCCAACTTACTCCCTGGTTTAGAGCCGATTTTTCCAGGGAAAATTATAGTACAACCGCCCTATCATTGATAAGATAGGGAAAGCAACCTAAGTGCAATTTAATATTTACAAAAAATTAATAAGTTCCTACATTTTGTTTAAGTACGAGCGCTCGTGGGAGACTGATACTTAGTTTATATTGTTATTGAAACGAGGTGCCAACTCGGCTGTGTTTATACCTAGTAAGCATTTACGAAACTGTTATATATTCTTTATGGCAAAATAAACACATATCAAAAAAAAAAGCCTTCCAACTTGCCTCTTGAGAGGCAATAAGCCGCCCCCCACCACCGTCCGCCGTTACCATGGCGCGAAGTCGCGGCCGAGTCAAAATAACTAATCCGATCTCTTCCCGCGTGAATACAATTGTCGTCTTTTGTTTTCCGACTCGCGTCTGAGCTTCCTTGTCTACGGAACTGTCGCCGTCTCCTTTTTAGCGTCGCGAGGTTTCCTTGACAACAAGTCACGCTGCTCGAAAGAAAGGTTGGAAGGGGAAGCAGTCGCGTGAGGGGCCCCTACGCTGGACGGCGCTGCCCTAAGGGCTCCCACGATCAAATTTCATTCTGAATCGATGAGAAAAATTTACGTTGGATTTAAAGGGGGAGCCCTATTTAGGACGTTTGGGAAATTTTTTCTAAGAAACTGTTAAGTGAATCTTTTCCAAACTTTCAGGGTATTTTAGTTCACATTCAAGCAATAAAAATTAATTTTTACGTTACAAAGTGTTCGGTAGAAATAAAGATACATATGCAAACACGTTCGTTAGGACTCGCGCGCCGGAGTTGCAAATTGGCGATTGTAATGGTGGCACCATATCTTCCCAGACATAAAAAACCAAGGATTTTCTTATTTCTAGTACAATTACATTGTCGACGAACCTAAGACATTGATAAATAAATTGAATTGAAGAAGTCTTTTTCCACAAATAGTACGAAATATCTTAGGACAGAATCGTAACTATTTCTTTGATGTCCCACCAATTTGCCAGCTTTTAACTTTCTTCTCGTTTGTTAGGTTCATCGACAATGTAATTATACTAGAAATAAGAAAATCCTTGGTTTTTTATTTCAGGGAAGACAGGGGTCCACCATTACATTCGCCAATTTGCAACTCCGGCACGCGAATTCCTAACTAACGTGCTCATACGTATATCTTCAATTTTACCGAATACTTTCTAAGGTAAAAATTAATTTTTATTATTTGAATGTGAACGAAAATATCCTGAATGTTTGGAAAAGATCCGCTTGTCAGTTTCTTAGAAAAAAATCCCAAAAATCACCTTATTCCTAGAGTCCTATATAGGGCTCCCCTCTTAAGGTCGATTCTATACTTCATTTGTGATAAGCGTGTTCATTGTATATTTTTAAAACTATGCTCGAAGGCCCCAAAAGCAAATATTTGACGAGTCCTTTTAGAAAACCCTGCAAGTGCCACAAATCAAATTCAATACTATAGAATAGATAAGATAATTTTTTTTTAATTTTGGCACCTACAGTGATTTCTAAAAGGACTCTTCATTTAATTTGCGTATCGAGTGCAACATTATCGACTCAGACTAGAACAAATCAGCATGCTACTAGTGGTTAGAACTGAAATTAAATACAGTGAGATTTGCAATATCTACTCCATATGAGCTTAAGTCTATGATGTAAGGACGTCCCACTATTTTTCCTGCGGTCCTAATTAGACTCTTCCCCATAATTCACTCCACAACTCCGCCAAAATCCCTAAAACTCAATTCTTACCCTTTTCCCCAACCATCGGGCCATCCAGAAGATGTACCTTAGCGGCCCCCGTCTCGAGATGGTCAAGTACGAAATCCCCTTCCCCTCTTCACCCTACGAGACACAATCTCCTTCCTCGCATTTAAATTTAAACAATTCCCTCGACCCAAAAACCCCTCTAAACTCGAAACCACGGCTCACCCCCTCTCTACGACCCACCAAATCAAAGCCACGCTCACCCCTTTCCAATCAAAACACCCAAAATCCATCCAATGAGTTGAGTACCCCTTTTCGGAAGCCCCAAATAAGAACCCCCAATATTCTATTGCGACGCATATTTCGCGCACGAGTCATCAACACATTCCAATTACATAACGCATATTTTACACATGAGTCATGTTGCATACCGCGCATACCCCTCATACCTGGCATTCCAAAGCACCACATAAATACAAGGGGATCAGCGCTCGTAGGCCTCTTCTACGGAAAACACTAATAGTACGCGGATCTTAACAGCCATTGACAACGTGTTAAAATCAGTGCGCCTACGCTCTAAAGGATCATTAATCTGCAACACCGACTGTAAGTGATTATAATCAATTATCGTACGACTGCATATCATCTCCATGAGTATTATTTCTAACTGCCCACGCGCTTCCCATTTGAAATTATTGTTTATTGATTTATACTATTACTTTTGCTAATGCTTATTGATTTATATTACTATTTTGCTAATGCTTATTGATTAATATTACTATTTTTGCTAATGCTTATTGATTTATATTACTATTTTTGCTAATGCTTATTGATTAATATTACTATCAATTGCTAATTGCTTTTCATTGTTATCGTTGTTGAGGCTTAGTGCTTTTCATACTATTGTCCGTTGCTTATACTCACATATTTCATATATATATTGCTAATGATTATCGTTTATATAAATGTTCATGTGCTAATGCTTAATGTTCAACGCTTTATTATATTAACCAACCGCTGTCGCATTAACAGTTTCTGGCATATTCTCGTGCTTTAAACTGTAAACGCTCTTATTTTAAATAACGATTCGAATTATTGTATTGCTCCTTCGGTTACGGAAATTCCAAATCATAAAAAGCTACTGCAACAGCTGATCTCGGTTCGCGAACGCCGGGATTTCTTGTAGTTTTTACAAGCCTTACTTTCGTATAGGGCTGGTACGACCACATGGCCAGACATATTTCGCGAAAATATTACGCGTGGCTTCTTATTTCAATGCAGCAGTAAATCTAATTACCAAGCCTTAAATACAAACCGTATTCGTGTCGGTTGGATTGCTTAGATACCAAATAATCACCATACTGGCACTTTTTGCAGTTTTTTATGTACGCTTTTACAAGTAATGTAAAATAAAAAAATTGCCAGGACGTTGAAAATTATTCAAGTTATTCGACGCTAAAGATGGTCCGCGTAGCCCGCAGCTGTAATTGGTGCACATAGTTCCAGGTGAACCAATCATCTAAAAGCAAAATGCTTTGGGATGATTAGTTTCTACACTAATACATATCGCGTGGAATTTTGCTGGCGAATTTAAACAAAAATTGTAAAAGTTACACACGAATCAAGTTTTTTCCACATTTTTATGGAAAAGAATCGTTTTTAATCAGTTATAAAATGTGTTTACAAACATCCAATGTTGATACGGAAATTCCACACGAAAGAGAAAGGAATTCTACAGCTCCAGTTAAAATTTTACATGAAACTATTCATTCGTTCAAGAGTTAAGATGTACACCGTGTTTGAAAATGTAATTTCGAGATAAACGGCTTAAAAGTCCCATACGCCAATATCGCTCTGCGAGGCCGTTACTCGACGGTGCACTCAATTACGTTCAGCGTTATAATTTCCGTAATTATTCGGATTTCCTCATGATACATTGTTGTAAATGTTCATAAAGCATGGCACTTTCAGAATTAATAATAATAAAAAAATCGAGTTTTCGAGATATCATTAATCCTATTGGGAAACCAAGTGGATGCGTGGGTTAGATTTCAGCGCTGTGGTGGTAAGTTGGCTAACTATTAAAAGTAGGCCCGGATGCCACTAAACCTTCCGAATAAGTATTTATTAATCGAGGAAGTAAAAATTTAGTGTTGAAAAAATTTAAAAACACGTTTTTCACAAGATATTTATGTAAACACTGATAATCGTATGGATATCGACGTATTTCGGCCTACTCACAGTAGTTTAATTTTCTGTCACTAGTTGGCGTATCGAAATTCTTGGTTTCCCAATACCCCTAATCAGTTTGCACCCATAGAACATTGTCACGGTAATATTTCGCGATCTCAACTTACAGAGAACATGCCATCCCCACGGAGAAAGGGGCTTTCCTCCAGAAGGAAGCATAGAGGAGGAGGCAGATCGAGGAAGTTGTCCAACCTGAGATGGCAGTGCCGGGAGGCAATAAAGGAAGGAAGGAGTGTATCACCCCTCCTCTCACAGATCAATTCCATCATCAACAGGGAGCCGAAGCCGGCCACAAAAGTCATCACCGTGGAGGAAGCCCCCCCTCCATCACCGATCAACTGCGAGGCGCCCCAGGAGGCAACTACTCCGCAGCCCCCGAATAACCCTCCCCCATGTACATTGCCAGAACATCAGGTGCTCAACCGTCCACCGTCACCCAGGACGTAACACCTAAATCTAAGTTTAAGTCTGAAAACAATTCCTTCGCATTCTATTGTATTAGTCATTGTTTATTTTTTTTTTCATAATGTACACGATATACGTTCCTTTAATTGTCTCATGAAAAATAAATAAATTCCCGCCTAAACACTATTATTTCGCACACGCGTGCAATAACGATTCGTATCTCAATTTCGTCAAGCGTAATGGTGCATGAATAATCGGGTTAAAAATGAAGAACCATGCTGAAATACAAACACTCACAAACAAAATAATTTCTAATTTTAATTAACAACCTTACACACGCCAATCATAAGTAGGAACCGGAAACACACAATTTTGTAGAATATAACAAAGTGGAAAACAGTTTCGTTGTCGAAAAAGGAGAAATTATGTGTTTTAGTAACAAAACTACCTTTCTCCATTAAATCATAGTCTGGCATTAATCGCACACGCGCGAGTCCTGTAAAATAAGACAGAATGCCCATTTTCTTCGCTGCAACGTAACTAATGAACTCTAAACAGCCAATTTGCCTTGTTTCCCTGTGACAAATTGTTAACCGAGTAAACTTTAATTATCCAAACCGGTATAAACGCACTTTCTAACAAGGTACAAACAATCCCCCATCGACGATGCAAGCGATCACACGCGTACACAAAAATATACCACCACGAATCTCTTCAGACCTTTCTAACTCTGCTAGAAACATCAACGCACAAAACTGAAGATCCTGTCTTCCTAACATACATCAACAAACCTCTAAACTGCATTCAGACAAATTCGCATCGAGTTTAATAAATTCCACACTCCATCCCACGAACGAACCACCAAAGTACCTCCGCATACAACCTTACCGAACTACTTACAAACCAGCTAGCATCTGCAATCCACTGATCGACCACAAACCTCCCGACAACGTCAAGAGCCACACACGCTTATGCGAGAAGCTTGCTCATCCTCACTTGTACAGACTTAAGAAACGCAAAGAAACGACGACAGGAGGTACACGATGGTCCGCGGAGCCAGCCTCAAGCGGGCATGCTCTGCGGAGGATTGGGCGCGCGGTAGACCCCGGCGAACATGATCGTGCGCATAGGTTTGTCGTAGATGAAGTAAACGAAGGGGTGGTTCGCGTTGAAGATTGCGGGCTGCAGCGGCCTGCCGGAGCGGAAGGTGAAGAGCGCGGTCGCAGCGGCCGCGGTGGTGCCCTCCTCGGTTACCTCGATGCGCGCACGGTGGACGGCGTCTCCTAGGTGCGGCGAGGGCTCGCCGTCCTCGACGAAGCCGCGCAGGTCAGCCGCGTTGGGCGTCATCAGCTCGCCGGCGTCGAGGGCGTGCAACAGCGCGCTCAACGGAAGCTCCTTCTCGATCTCGAAGCGCGGTAGGAACACCTCCACCTCGCGCGGGGGCACACCGTAGTCGAGGATCTCGCGCAGCTCCGCGGACCCTACGTCAGTGGAGATGCGCTCGATCAACTGGCGCACGCCGTCGCGGTCGCTGGGCGCTCGGTCACCCCCGTCGGCGGATCTCGCGGTGGCGAATGGCGGCAGCAGGACGAACATTGAGATTTGCTCGCCCTTGTAGGGCAGCTCGAGGATGTGCGCGCCGAGCATCTCGGAGATCACTGTGGAACAGAAGAAATGGTGCTCTTCAAGGTTGCGAGGGGCTAAGATTGTTTACTTGGAGGGTGACACACTGAGTGGCGCAAGGCCCAGGGCGACATATTATTTAGATATTTAAGGAGAAACATATTCCTAGGACTAGAAACACCAGGGTGGACTTCGACAATTTTCTTTTCATTGAAAATATCTTTTTAATTTTACCCTTCGTGGTCACACTGACAAGGAGGGGTTCCCACTTCCCAGGTGTCCGCCTCCGATTGCTTTGAATTTTGGATATGTTTTAGAGGACCGAAAAATAAGAAATGCATGTCTTTCTATTTTGGCTCATTTGAATGTTCAAAAGGTGAAACCACCCCTCATACTTACCCCCTAATAACGGTGACTGACGATAAGAACATCGTCCATACAGGAAGTTGTGACGTAAATTAAATTTATATCAAATTTTACTGGACACAATTCTGTATCCCGTATCAACTTTGTGGGGTGGTTTCACCCCCCAAATATGAAAACGGGCCGCTATAAAAAACACGTATATCTTATTTTTCGATCCCCTAAAACACATCCAAAATTCAGAGCAATCGGAGGCGGACACCTGGGAACCTCTCCTTGTGAGTTACCGTACGAACCAATCGATTCCCAAAAATTATAATACACACTTTGAATATTGTAGAATATGGAATAGTCGCGTTTTAGTAAGAAATGAAAAAGTCGGAAAGGAAAGCCAAGAACTTACCGGTATCAAGCTCCAAAGTTACAAAGTAGGTCTATTGGACCCAGTGTGAAAATAAAGGGTTAAAAGTCTTCATATTGATCTTAAAATACATACTTCAGTGTAACAATTGTGTACATTTAATTCGAAAATTAAAAAGATTGAATGTGTAATAGCGATTTTCTCATAATAGTATTTTAAAACACGGTAACCAATATTCCTCGAAGACTACTGGGCCGATTCAGTTGAAGTTTGGAACAGAGGTTTTTGATAAAATTATGTCATTTTTGTCGGAGGATTTTTTATCAATTAAAAAAACATGATTTTTTACTGTAAAATCACACATCTGTATTCAAATGGCCGCCATTTTGCGAAAAGGTGATATTTTTCAAATCAGCTACGACAACAACTAGATTATTTGATGTATTTTAAGAGAAACTTGCTTTGCTTGTATAAAAATTATCGGATATATTTTGGTTACCGTGGAAGCTGTTCTGAAAAAACTACTTCACGAAAATTGGCATTATATATTCAATCTTCTTGCAATTAGTTTTCGAATTAAAACACAATTGTTACATTAAAAACCCCATAAACCTTCATCTACAACCTACATTCGCTATAAGTTTTATAACAACTAATTAGAATTTGGAACCTGTTTCTTTAATCTTTAATCTATTCAAATCACTCAGCCATAATTATTTAAAGTTCCCTTTGTATTACCCCCCATGTTTATCATCTCTCGTAGCATTATCGTATTTCCTACTTTCATTAGACTACTTTAAACGGTACCAACAGTTATACTACTTTCTACTTCCAGTGGAACACGAAAAGATTTCCAGTTTAAACAGCCTTACTAGCACTCATGGAAATACCATTATTCAAAGCAAAATCAGAAGCTGTAACTTCAAAGAAGCAATTAAATTCATTAACAAAATATCCATTTATAATCGCAATTGTACTTACAGTGATTAAACGTCCCCTTCTGCTTCATGAACGTGACCATAGAATTCTGGGACCCAGAACTGTAGAATAAATCCTTCTTCGAATTTGCGGGGTCGAAGCGACTTTGCCAGAGGCCTTTGAAGTAAACCGCGTTCGCCAATACCAAATCGGTGGTCTCGTCGATACTGCCATCAGGCAGCAGGTCGCGGATGTGTCCTTTAGTCATATTACTAACCCACCCATTGATTCGTTCACGGACGGCAGTCGGATTAGTTTGGAAATCGGTCTTTTCCAACTGGTCACCAAAGAAGTCCAGCATACACTCTCTCACTCTCTTCTTGTCCGATATCCACAATCGGTTCGCCGAATTGTACTCATAGTCAGTCGCGTTAGCCTGCAAAAAGTATCAATATTTATCTCCCTGCCTCTGAAAAACGTTTCCAAAATAATTAATTCGTCCCGAAGTAATTTAAGACTCGGCGAACTCGAGCTCAGTAGAACTCAGGGGCCCATGGCACATTAGGGTGGCCCTTATTTTCCACCTGCGATTCCTTTTGCTCTCACCCCCTATTATGGTTCCATTTTATAAATAAATAGTCCCTGAAAAAGATTCTTGCAAACGGACAACAGGAAAGGGTGCCAACCAGGCCTTAAAGTTTAGAATTCATCAATCCTTTGAATTTGAAGAATTTCTCAAAAATGGTAAGCCCTATCGAAATTTGGTTCGAATAATATTAAAAGAGCATTCAATTTTCTACATTTACTGTATAATTCTCTCGTGCTTTCAACTATTTGTTAGCTAATAGCGTTTGAATATATAGACAATATGTCACGCGGTACAGATGGAACGCGCGAAGTGCGGACCTGCTTATGTGCCATAAGCATTTTTTAGTCGATGTACAAAGAGTGCAATGTTTATGTCAATTTAAACTTTGAGAAGGCTTATAAAAAAATGATTAAGAGTGATTAACGTCGGACTCATCTTACATGAATGCTCATGTAAATTTGCATGCTCTTGTTAACAATTAACAATTGTTAACAAGAGCATGCAAATTTCAAGTGCAGTCTCCTGCAGGCTTTAATTTTATGCAGACTTTTAGAAATGGCGCCCGAGGTATTTGGGCGTCATGGACGCGTGTAGCTGCGTACCCGTTTGAAGAGCGATTTGGAAAAAGCGGACGTTGTTAGATGTTTTCATTGTGTGTATATGTATAAACTTATTTATATATTTAGTTATATTTTTTTAGTCAAAGAAAATGTTAAAACTGATTCTATTTCCACTTTTCTTCTCTAGTACAGGTGTGCTTTTTACAAAAATATAAGTATTTAATTGAATTCTGTGATAAAACAATAATTTCTGCGGAAAAAATTGATATTCAATTCTAGTCACGAAATTTTTTTTTAATAATAATAGTGTTTTTATTAATAATTTATGATAAATAGTTGAATTATAAAATAGAATTTGAATTTCCATTGAAAAAAAATCTATATAAAGATGTTTTTAATTTTGGCTATAATTTTGAATACGCCATCTTGAATGTTGCGTTTTTAGTGTTAAATTCGTTATCACCGACTTCAAAATCTTTGATCACCAAGTTTGATAAAGATCCCACCACAGTTGTCATTTACCATCTAATTCAAGCAGATACAATTTCATACCGCATTTCTTATGAATACAATCTACCTTCAACTTGCTTTCCCCTAATCATAAAACAGTGGTATGTGTCTGTTTTCGACTGGGCCCCTAAATTCCATATATATCAAGTCCATCGCCCCTCCCCAAAAATTTAAAATTCAACCTCAAGCCGCGTCTAATCAAGTCCATCTATCAAGGACCAGAGAACCGGGCGTCAAGGACCATGGGGAGCTCGTTAGGCCCACGCAAGCGGTTGAACAATTTGACATCCGGTTCGATGTTCCTCATACATCTAGCCTTGGATTACTCGCCAGTGATGCAACCGTAATGCCTGCTCACCTGGGAATCTTGCTTGAGGGAGTTCTCGAATGCGTAGTATCGTTGCACGTCGACCTTGGACAGGTCGTTCGGGATGTGCAGGGCTTTCCTCAGGGCCTCGTCGGTGGTGCCTCGGGAGCCGAAGTACGCCAAGCTCAGCGCCTGGTGGATGCTGTGGGGGCTGTAGAAAATGTTGTCGCGCGCCTCGATCAGCGTGGTCTTCTTCAGGCTGTCCAGGGCGAAGCCGAACCTAGCGTCGGTCAGCGCCTTCTTCGAGGCAGGGTTCATCATCGACGGGCTGTCGTTGCCCGTCAGGCACTGCGCTGACGCGCTGCTCAGCAGCAGTAGCACTGCTAACACCGACATTGCCTGGAAAAAGGATTGGCTGGTTAGAGAAAAGGTTTGAGGAGGAATGTTTGCTTTAGTGAAACTTCCCGGGGCTTTTTTGGGCTAGACATACACCTGGGCCTAGAAAAACCAGCGTGAACTTTGACAATTTTTTTCCATTGAAAATGTTTTTTAATTTAAGAATCCTTATGTGCACCTAAAATACGTATGTGACAATTGTGTAAATTTAATGCGAAAACTTGAAAGATTAAATATGTAATAACAATTTGCTTTAGGCAGTTTTCTTGAAAAGCTAACGCTGTAAGTAAATATCTTTGGCAGTTTATATATCATTTAAAAAAAATCTCTTAAAATATATGTAAGGTTGTGATTTGAATACAGATGTGTGATTTAGCAACAAAAATCGTCCCTTTTTTAGTTTATGACAACGGAACTATGGCGTTTAGGATAAATCCTACGACAAAAACTAAATAATTCTATCTAAAACCTCCGTTCCAAATTTCAACTGAAACGGTTCACTAGTTCCCGAGAAATATTGGTTACCGTTTTTTATAAATACCATTTTAAGAAAAACGCTATTACATATTCGATCTTCTTACTTTTCGAATTAAATTTACAAAATTATTACATTAAAGTATGTATTTTAAGATGCACATAAAGATTTTCAATTAAACAATCTTTTGAATACCAAAACTAGTGTTTAAATTCACCATGGTGTTTCTAGTCCTATATGTATGTAGCCCCTTGAGGACTGATATTTTTTGAAAATTCTATGACTCAAAATACACTGTTCATAAGTAGTAGGGCACCTACTCTGTGTGGAATAATTGTGAAAATCGTTGCAAATTTATTGAAGAATTCTAATAAATTTTACTTTATTTGTCTAGAGGATGTTTAGTCCGAAGAAAAAAGAAAGTTTTGTTTGGCAATTTTTCAGTTATTTGCAAATAAGGCTTAACTGTCAATGGCTGGCCACTTTCTAGTATTTCACTCGCTGAATCTCGCAATTTTCACATTTCTGTGAAAATATGAAGAATCGTGAATTCTTCAGAAAAGTAGGCTCATCGTGGAATAAACCGAGCACTGTGCGTGACCGAACGCGCGTAGACCGTAATGGAGTGCGTGCGCAACTTACGCAAACATAAATTGCACCTTTCGTAAATGTCCGCAGAGTAAGAACACAGTATTGCAAAATTCAGTGAGCAGACAATTCAATTTGCTACGCAAAACCATTAGGTACCAATCCAGAATGCGAAATTTTTTAATTAAAAATCTGTCACGATCGTGCAAAAATAGGTACAAATTTATTACGTAAATTACACTAATACATAAGCAAATCTCTAGTTAAATATTACCGAACAGATTTTTTGACACAAGATTTCTCAAACATGACATATGGGAAAGGAAAAATTGTAATAATGACAAATAAGGAAGAAGAATCTAATATAAATATATTCAAAGAGAAATCAATAAGTAATCTTCCCTACGCTTATTTTCCAATATAATCAAGTGAAACTAATTTTCTCACTCAATTTATATAAACAAATTTACTCCCTTTTTCAACATAAATAATAGCCTTCTCAATAAAGCAATCCTTTATTTACTCTCTTCCTCTTGCAACCATACCACACCAGAAATTGCCAGATGTGTCAGGAAAACCAGATTTGACGAAACGATTTATTTTATCCACGCAAAGTGATAATTTCCACAAAAAAAAAATGGTTAAACCCATCCACCAACTGTCGCAAGGCAAGCGTAATCGAATTCAGAGCAGCACTGTCAACAAGATACGCGCGATTCAATCGCCACGTTCCAATATTGAATTTCAAAAGTTGACACCGAGAAAACGTTCCATCGATAGCGCATCGATCGTTTCTCCCGATGGTGGATAAGCAGCCGTTTAAAATGTTCCGCGGAATGAACTTTCTCATCGACGAACGGAGAAAGCAGAGAAAGAGGGGCGAAATCAATGCTGGATACTGGCTGGCTCCGCTCTGCACTCGGTGTTTCGCAACTCGCTCCATTTTTTACTGACCGGAATAACCGTGACCTCTAAAATTGAATCATGCGAGTTTCGAGATCACTCTGTACACGAGGTCAACGTGATGTCGACAAACATATCGCCGCGCGCACGTCATCCTTATCCCCGACATTTTTATTGAGGAAGAGCTTCGTGTAGGAGACACGCTCTGTTTACCGCGAGGTGACCTTTCACTGGTTCTTTTCGATCAGATAATTCGCCGCCGGAGTACTTGTATTGTATACTGTTTTTTTCCTGCGTTTTAAGGCTCCCCGAAACCAACGGGAATAGAGCGGCGCGGAGCGGATCCGCCGTGGATCAGATAAGGTTGCCCATAAACCGCCACGCATAAAAAATTGCTCAACCGCGGCGGATCCGCTCCGCGCCACGATATTCACATTGGTTTAGGGAAGCCCTTAAGCAGGAAGGCGGTTCAAGCTTATCGCTCATATCTTTTTCCCTCGTCTCTCTCCTTCGGGTCCCAGCAGCAGCGGCTGGGAGTACTTTAAATAATATATTGTGAAATTTAGCTTAATTGTTTTTCTTGCATTTTTTGGCCTTTTGTGCCCAACGACACCTGTTTTAATCTGTAATTACTTTTGTACACTAAGGGGATCCGTTTCTCCGTTTACAAAATAAATAATAGGGTAAATCCGGGAGACGCGGTCGGGTCGGAGAGTTGGTCGAGTCGCTATATTTCAGACCCTGTACGTAAAAATGCGTTAAAGCGCAGACCAATTTCTTCTCTAGAAGCCAAACAGTTGAATGAATAGCGTCATTTCGCTTCCTTCTGTGTTTTTCTGGATTTATAGACTTTAAAATGTAAATTGGGGTTACATTTAACCACTTTTGTGAAACAGCGGTTGTACAGAATCGTATTTAAAATAGGTATACTTCTAAGTTTATTTTTGTTTATTATTTGGGATAATAAGATAGTAGAGACATTGAGGGACAATGCAGCCAAAGTATTTGGCCATATTAACTCTTCCTCTCAAAGCTACCTAGAAGACCATATCTCGCTGCACAAAGGAGAGATGGTCGAGTTATGATTTTTTTATTTTTGTTTATTTTTTATTATTATTGTATTATTATTTTCGTTTATTTAGTTTATTTATTCATTTGCCTTGTTAATAGCCAGTAGGTAGTTCACTTTTTGTTTGATGCGTCCTTTACTTGTTTAGCGTAAACTAATTAAATACCAATGAATCTGTAGTTGTATTCACTCATAAATAATTTTGTTTTATCCTTTGTCAGTTTTCCATGGATAATTATTTCAGTGGTCTATGCCAACGACGAAAACCGTTTCTCCCGGCACCTCGGGAGAGGTGGACAGATGTCATGACTTCAGTTTTCAACCTGATTTACAGTAAATATTGTCTTAAAGCAAATTTCGACCAGTTTTTCTAAATCAGCATAAAATTCTGAACATATAAGTTTTTTTTCTGATAAAATAAGTAATGTCTATATTGGTTTGAATATCCATTTTATATTAGGTCGACCGCGTCACCCGGGTTTACCCTAATTAGAAAACCACGAAATTAGAATTTAACGGTTTTTTGTTTGAAGCTACTTTCTTTTTTTAAAAGATATAAAATAATTATTTGCCTGTTTAATCTTTCTGATTATTCTGTGAAGTTTACTTTTTGGCGTCGTATTTGTTGTTAAATATTTATGTTTATTTCGAAGGGAGTTGATAGTTTTAATGATTCGAGAGTTTACTTCACTCCGCCTATTCATAATTGGCAAAAGGAGATTAAAATGTGTGTTAAGTTTCCATGTGGATTCGATGGAAGAAATCGTAATCGTGAAATTAGTGAAAAGATCACGATTCGGGGGAAGAGGAGTCGAGCGTCAGGGGAAGTGAAAGCAACGAAGAAACCGTGACATCATAGCGTCCGGCTTTCTTCCTTGAAATTAACGAATGACGGGCCCAGTGTGACGAAAGCAGTAGAAAACAACACCACGCCTAAGCGTTTGTGTATACCTGACAGGACGCCTCGACACGTGAGAAACTGGCTTCATTATTCAAACGCTTCAATTTCCCCTTATGCAAATAAGGAGACGGTTTTTACGTAATTTCGTATGCAACTTTCTAGTTCCTCGATTGACAACGCTTCATTTATCGGCGGGCTTAATTCCACACCCCCTTGAGGGAAACTTATGAAACGTACTCCAATAATGGCAATTTTAAAACTGCTCAGAGTTCGATTTCCTGGAAAAGTTTCCAGGTTCTTGTACCTAGCCTGGCATTTAATCGAGAGTTTCCTTTTATGGAAAATATTTGATATTCTCTTTTCGAAATTGTGACCTTTCATTGAGAAATATTCGAACTAATTACCTCGCTCGATATAACGAATGGAGTGTTTGATTAAATAACCTGGTTGTTCAAGAAGAATATCCAAGATTCTGAAAGCTGCTCGGACTGTGCAATGTAATTCAATCTTTATTGTACAGAATTTTCTTCATATCTGATATTGCGTTTGTTGGAATTTATTGGAACGAAAAATCAATGCTTTTATATTACATATCTATACTATTGTTAGATACCTACTTCGCGATTTTCCCTTTTAGCCCACCTGGTCATCGTCACCCACTTAAACACTTAAGGGCAGGTTCCGCACTAAAAATCGATTTTGTTTATTTCATTTTTTGAATATTCAACCTTTTGGGAATACGTGTTTAAAAGGATTTTTTGAAACACGTAAAATTTCAGAAGTTATAGGCATTTGAGTAGCGGCAAATGCATGGGTAACACCTGGCCATTTCGCACTCACGTAAAACTTTAAACGCATTTTTCTCGAAACAGAGTTCTTAAAATCGGTGGAATCTGTATCTCAAAAAGTTATTATCCGATTCAACTGAAACTATTTTATTCTGAGGAATATACTTCTGGCTCGTGGAGAGACTAGTAAAATTTAAAAAAAATAAATGACAATTCACCATTTTTTTATGAGGCGTTGAAAGGGCGAAAAATATAGGGAAAAGTGATTTTAAACTTCAAGTGTTATTAAAAAAAGAAGAAAAAGAGTGGGTTTTTCTGGTCTAGTCCACGAGCGAGTTTCACGCCCCTTAATAATCTGGCATTGGTTTTTTATTTCAGACGAATGGTTTAGATGCTACAGATTCCACCGATTTGGGTGAATTTTTTACCTCCTCGAATTTAACGACTCCTCAGTGCCGTCTGCAATGATTAATGATAAAACAAAAAATATATTTCTATAGTTTAAGACATCCTTAATTCAATGCAAAAAGTCCCGTTAAATTATATCTAGTAGTTTTCCTTTAATTAATTCCTAAGGATCGCCTATTTTTATGGGCTCTAGACCGGAACAGCCCCTTAAGGTCGGAACACTTATTAGTTCGGTGACAGAGGTGAAAAGAAGAGATCCTCTACGCCCCTCTTTCTTCTTACCACTGGCACGCCGGTACTGTGTCGTCACGGAACTGATAAGTGTGCCCAGACTTTCAGTCCTTTTCAGGCGTACGTGTCTTAGCCGTAAACAAGTGGACTAGGCTGTGGGTCTCAAGGGCCGCCCCCAAAGCATAAATTACCTCCGAAATACACAAAACTGAACTACAGTAAATCCTCTTAATGGGCCCGTTTCTACCACGCGTTTAAAACCCGGCGACTATCCCCACTATTTCTTGGAATCTTTCGGACGAGAGGGGGGGAACACGAGAACGAGTGACAGGCTCTTTCGTTTCCCCTCGCTCGCTCTTGTGTCTTCTCACTCGCGCCATTGGTCGCGTGTAAGTGTCCACACGCGCTACGAGCCCGTCGCCAGCCCCGTTCGTCGAGCTCATAACGAGAATTTACTAGATCTCCAAAAACACCACTTTCATCCCTATTCAGTAACCAATTCTAGCTCCTATTACCACACCCTCGCAATATGTAGAAATCACCAATAGAGTTCTTCGACTAGTCCACGTGTTTACCCTGCGCACAGAGTTGAGCATTCTTCGAATAAAAATTTCGAATAGAATGAAGTTATTCGAGAATAACGAATAAATACTTAATTGAATAATTTCGAATAAGATTTGCGAATAAAACGAAGTTATTCGAGAATAATGAATAATTTTCTGCTTCAGAAAATTCTACTTTAGAATATTTTTCATATGAAATGAGATCTAAGTTTTATATTACAAACAGAACATTTGAAGAAGCTTATGCAGCAGAATAACAAAACTGTTCTTGATTTAGAAGAAATATAAGCAACACTTCTGCGAAACGAAAATTACTATTTGTATCACTATAATTCATATAAATCTCGAAATAATATCCCATCAAATTGCATATAGATACTTTTACAATCCAGAATAAACAACCGAACAAAATATACATCTTTAAACAAGATATTCTTCTAAGCCTCCTCTTTTAAACCAACGTCAGCAGATTTCGCGTGATCTCGCGCCGACTAGCATCCGCGACATCGCGCCGAAAAACTCCGCCAATGCCAACAAGAACGACCAGCGAATGACAAGTGAATTCCTCGTTCAGGTACGTGTCCAGATCAGTAAATGAAACACGTACACGAGATGCGTAATCAGCCGTGGCCGTTCTGGCATGACTGTACAGGAAAACAGTGTTAACATGTTAACTGGAGAAGACGAGTTAACTCGTCATTCGGCAATTCTTTTGGGTCGGACGAGATGAGTTGATTCGTCACGAAAATTTGCAAACTTAAGTCGTAGGAAAGAAGTAATTAATGCTCTGGATTCTACATCCCACTTGCTGTAGGCGTAATGAATTAATTCCCGCGCAATAATTATTAAACGTTGAATTTTTAATACTTTAAAGAGGTTTCTGATCGAGAAATGACTCAGGTAACTGGTCAATGTCGTGTGACCAACAGGACGAACGTCCTCTTCGAAGGACGAGCGATGAAAAGTAGCCTGACGCAATGAAAATCACAGCGCAACGAAAATATTGCTACGAGCACGAAGTATGCATGGCCAAAGGCTACTGGTGCCGTGACAATTTTAAGAAAAAAGTCCTCTCTTACTAAAGTTTCAAATTTGTCCGCCGCCCTTTCCGTGAAGTATCAGCAAATATTTTAATTTAAAAGAGTTGAAAGAATTTTAACATTAATTCAGTATGACAACTCACACGTGAGCTATTGCTAATTTGCTACATGAAAACAGAAGTGAGTTGTTTTCAAAGTTGTCTCAAGCCTCTGTGTTTAAAAATCACCCTTCACTTTCGGTCTTAGGGAAAACAGATGGACATTTAATTTTAGAGCGAAAATCTATGCTTCGATTGTCGAGGGAAAAATAAAAAGTTACAGGCAAAACCATTTTGTTACCTTTTCCAATTTCTTTTCTATTTCTAGACTGCAGCCTACTTACGTTAGCCCATATATAAATCCGTCACAAATCTATCCCAAAATTCCCAAGTAGTTTTCATTAGTTTTTGAAAACCATGAAAACAAAAAATTGTAACTTGAATAGAAATCTTAGAATGGAATAGATTTATCAGTGATAAATATGGAATAAAGTAGAGTTCTTAGGTTCACGAAAAATAATACCCCTAAATCGTGAAGCGGTCATCAAACTTTTAATAAAACGTCAGATCTAAATTTGAAATATGTAAAAGTATCGTTTAATATCAACATCACATTACGATATAGTATTGTAAAAACAATGTCATCGAATTCGCGGTGCGTAAATATGTCAAAGGACGGAACACCTGGACGTGACAACACGATCTACGAATAACTATGCCAGCTAGCCTCCGCAGCCGCTGGGAATTCCGTTCTTGGTCGCATGATCGTCCTCGTGAACGTTGCTGCAATAAAATCAGCGAAAAAGTGTCCTTCACGGTCCGTGGAAGGCTGGCACGAAATGCAACAGGATACGCTTGGCAATTCTGCGTGAGAAGATCGGCTGCACTTCGCAAAATAGCGTTACAAGCTTCGTAAATTGTGTTGTCGATTAAAGACGAGATTAAGAGGAAGTGGCGCTGAGAAGCTGATAGTAAAATGGTGGCAAAATGCACGGGGCCAGAGAGAGGAACTCGCGAAGACGAATACACAAGCCAGAGAGAGGAACTCGCGAAGACGAATACACAAGCGATTACTTATCGCGGTTCAAGTTTCGAAATGCTGTGAAAACCAGGGGTCATTTGGTGCATGGAATCTTTGCTGATCGCGAACACTGTTCGCATAAACTATTCAACATTCAGACTACTGTTTCTGATTTCAGAAAAGGAACTTTCATTGAAGACAAATTGAGAATACTTCACCACGTGACTGTGCAATAAACACACCACGAGAGCTATTCCACATTCGTTCTACTCCGAGTACAGACCGTTGATGGTTTCTTTATCTCCCTTAATAATCGCAATAACACAACCTCCAAGAATCATCTCATGCGCCATCATAGAAGAAGAATTGAGGCAGAGAGAGCAAAAACGAACTAACCCACGTTGAAAATTTTTTTTTCTTAGTTTATATGATTACTTAGCAGAGCAAATTGAAATACATTATTACTACTAACTCAATTTCGAAAAAAATGTAAGTTGGTCCGTTTTTCCTTTCACTGTCACCCTAGTCACTCGCATTGTTAGGTGTTATTAAACGATTAAACACTCTACAATTACACTCGAGTGTCATCGATATATCACCATTCCAAACTCCACCACGCAACACTCCTCCGAATATCATCGAAGCCCCAAATGAAGAACTTCCCCGCACTCACCGGTTTAATAAACATTCTGCAGATCCACAGGTTTCTAGTCTTTAGTTTTCAGCTAGCTCGGTCACGAATAAGACACCGTCTGCTCGACGCTCGAAGCTGAACTGCGTGCGCTCGGCTGAATAACGGACTGCGTAGAGGCCAGCGAGTAACTGGCTCGTCGACCGGTTCCCCACCACGCTTTTACTCGCGACAGCTAGGTGTCACGTTCGCGCGTCACCGAGCGAATCCTTTCCAATAGGACTCGGTTCGGCTCGAGGCTTGCAGAGTTTGATAAGTCGTTGCTTCTACGATGATCTGGAATTGCCCGGTCGTAATATCTCCATTGCCAGGAAATCCCGGGCGCTGGAGGGGAGGGACACGTCATTGGAAATCGGTTTACAGAGTTCATTAAGCCCGCGTATCGGGCTCAATGGGGATACGGATATGCGCAGTCGCGACCGCCACTTTGCATAATTAAGGCCAGCGTGGACACTTCAGTTGGATGTTAGACGGCAGCGAGATGCAGCGCGTAAGGACTCATAATTGCTCGGACAACAGCGGATTGTGACTTGGCGGGGGTCACGTGCTCGATCTTTTGGCGGGGAATATCGTTCCTGGAAGGTGAAGCGGGCTTTTAGCGCGGGGCTCTTGCAGTGTTGCCAACCCTACGGATATTTTTACTTTATCTACGGATCTACGGATTTTAAACTGAAATCTACGGATTTTTACTGCTTAATTTGACTCATTGATTTTACGATCCAAACCGCCGATTTACTGCGGGTCGCTAAATTCCACTTCACTACAAGAGCTTTTCATCACACTTAATCGCTGAAATTCAAGCTATTATTTTCTAGTTCTACTACCCTGCATTTTGAACGAGTACAATAGGAATTAGCAAAGTTGATTTCGGAATCTTTGCATGTGAACTTTTTTAATTCCTTTTCGTGAATTTACGTCAGGACGAAAGAGTTTGGCGAAAATGACTTTCGGGGAAACATTATTTTGGGAAAAGCTCTTGTACCGAAGTGGAATTAGTAAAAGTCGATTTCACAATTCTGCACGTTAACTATTTTCGTAACTTGTGAATTTTTGTTGTAACAATAATTTTTTTGAGGATGTTAGGGGAGGGTTGAAATATAAGATTTCTATAAAGGATTTGGGAAAGGGCGGTTTCCATGAGCAAGGGAATTAGCTTCTTTCATACATGTAATAATTAACACTTATAAAGAAAATCCGTAGATCAACGGATTTTTCAAACGGGGATCTACGAAATTCTACGGAAAGTTGAACTCTTCTTTACGGATTTTCAAAAATCTGAGTTGGCAACACTGGGCTCTTGAAACAGAGGAATAAGTAAGTGCTGGGAGCTCGGTTGAAGGATCTTCGAAATGGATGGTCTTGAACGCGGGGCCATTTCCGAGAACATTTTATTTCATAATGCTTCAGATTTCTTTGAACAGGGAATCGATGCCAGGCTCTTCACACGTCTGTTTCTTCTTGCCTACCTTTTTTTTTTTAGTTCATTCCGGTTTTGGCGAAATTTGAATATGTTGCAGCTTTTAGTGACGTGTAAACGTGTCTCCAAGGTTTTTTAAAAATTTTTAAAAATTGTTGTTTTTACAGCTGTTTGAAGTATAGTGGCATTTTTCAATGAATTTTAACCGCTGAAGTAACAAACTGATAACAATGAGCTTTTGGGTGCTTACAGTGGAAACCTAATAAAAATTATTTCAGTTAAAAATATTTTTCTAACCATTTCTTTTGCAATTATTCAAAATATTTTAAGGGGGTATTCTGGTCTGACAAGGCGTTTTCGTCGCGTTATTTCGGAATTTTTTTATGAAGAACCCATAAATTTTATATTTATTCAGTTTATTGCTACACGCTTATTAATATTTAAACTATCTTTACAAATTTTGTCAATAGAGAAAAATGAAAATCAAACGCAGTTGACTGCTTTAAAGTAATCGTGAAAAAACATGGGGTCACTGCGGCCATTATTATACTCGTTCTGGTGATTTGAAATAAAAAATGTAAAGAGATTCTTTATTCGTATACCGCAGTGGCCCCATATTTTTTCACGATTACTTTAAAGCAGTCAAATGCGTTTGATTTTCATTTTTCTCTATTGACAAACTTTGTAAAGATAGTTTAAATATTAATAAGCATGTAGCAATAAACTGAATAGTAATAAAATTGATGTGTTCTTTATAAAAAACTTCCGAAATATCGCGACGAAAACGCCTCGTCAGACCAGAATACTCCCTTAATGCCACAAAAAATATATAAGGTGAATTTAACAAATGCAATTCTATAATAGCTGGGGAATATTGAAAAATCTAAAAAAAAAATGAAGATATACATAGTCCTATTTGTTATCTTTAAGGACCAATTTTCAAAAATACGGACACTTTAAAATTGGCCAATTTTAGGATGCATTTACTTGGTACAAATGATACTACGGTGTAGAAAATATTGACAACGCAGAGAAATCTCAAAAATACTAATAATAAGTCGCAAAAGTATCCCACACACAGACATGGCATATCTGGTTCGTAATTTGAACCAAAGCCAAGGAAATAATAATTAGTGCTTCAGTGATAATGAACCTTGGAGCAAACAGTGGAGAATGCATCCCAGTTATCTTTTTTTGCTTTTTTTACTGTATTATGAGATTCATAATATGAATACAGAGTGTTTAGGTTTAGAATCATTCCACAGAGTAAAAAAATACAGGAAGGAGAATGAGAAGCAGGCTAGAATAAGTCTCAGAAGTAAGTTAGGGTACACTACTGCTGGAAAGTATTTAACCACCATCAGTGAGTGATCAAATTATTAGAATCACTTGCATAAATTGACGATTTTACATTAACACAATTCATATTTAAATGAAAGCCTAGTTACACCGAATTATTATTATTTTTTTTGTCAACTATTGATGTTTGCAAATTGCAAACGTACACTTAGCGACATTGTGGGAAACATTATCTGTCACATGGATGATTTTATTTCTACACAAACACAAAAAACATATTTTTCGTAATGTGCCTCTAATAAAATTTGATCACCCGCTGTATTGCATGTACATTTGACAACAGCAGAAAATAGAACCAAACACAACATAGTTGATTATTGCTTACCTTTATCGAGTTACTACCCCTTTTTCTTAGTTTATCTGCAATTTTGCCATTTTAATTTATAGATATATGGCTATTATTGCTGCTTCTTATGTGATTGAACTTTTCGGATCCTAATATCTTATATTCCATTTTTCGCTTCAAAATTGTTTAATGACATATGAATGCTGGTAATGTTGCATTTTATCATTGGCCATACCGTTGGCAATTGTTTTGTTGCCGAGAAAACCTTTGAACCACGAAAATCAACAGTTATCTCAAAAAGAGAACTACAACTGTCAATAATATAATTGAATGGAAATAATAACACTAATATACAGCCATTTGGCGCAGTAGATGCCAATATTTTTTTCTTATGTCAAATGGCCCGCTGATTCCGAAAATAAGGTCCAAAAAAATTTCTCATGATACGTTTCCGAGATTTCGATAGGTGAACTTTTTACCTGTGTATCAAAAAGGTGGTCCCACTTAATTGCGAATATCTCGCGTTGCGAATGTCCGATTTGGTCGAAAATTACATCAAATTAAAGATAATTGAATTACCAACAAATGTACCTCACAAAATTTACAAATCGGTGCAATAGTTCGGGTGAAATCGATGGAAATATGTGAAAAAAGTCATTTTTTTCGACCGAAATTGAAATCGACAATTCATTTAATCATTTAGGAAAAATCGAAATCGCAAAAATGGGCCGAGTTTCTCATTTCTTACGTTGAGTCTGCACTTCTACGAAGAAAACAAGCTGCAACTGTAGCAAAAACTGTGGATAAATACCGAAGCTAGAGCAGCTGTAATAAATGATCAGACACTTACCTATGGGTGGTAGTGTACGTTAGGAAATTGTAATTATTTATTGTTATGTTATTATTGTCCTTGCGAGAGATCGGAGGCGATTTCACGGATAGCGATCGACGATGGCTCAATCGAGGTTCGATGTGTAACCACAGAGAAATTGCGACTACGAAACGTGGTTGTTGACATTTTCGCGTATAAGCGTCATTGAGATGCTAAGACTGTTCTCTTCCTCTCTTCCGGCATTTTCTCACCGCCTCGATTGTGGCCAGCTTACTTTTACGGCGTTGGTTGACAGCCAGAGAAAGCGAATCGGAGCCAAGCACCGTTTTCGTTGCTCGCTGGCGAACTTTCGAATTCAACGCCGGTCGAAATCATTGACGGGTCAAACGGAGCAACAAGCCATTAAGAGATCCAGTTTAACAGGCATCAAATTCAATTAAGCGATACTGCGTCTTAGTGTACGACTCCTGCCAAATGGAGATGGGTTCATTCTCCTTTTTGATCGAAAATTCTTACAAGGGAACGTCCCGAACTCGGAAATTCAAAAAATTCTGAAACTTTGCGATTATGTAGGGGATTTCCTCCCGATTACAACGCATTTTTTGTTTGCTGCCCAAATTCACTCGAAGCGGATGAAATTAACCCCTGAAAATTCGGCTATTTTTCGATTTTGTGTTATAACTCACGAACAGTAAAAGATAGAAAAAAAGTTTCAAGACAAAAGTTACTTCTTTTAATTAGATCTATCATTTGGTAAAAAATTATTTTACTGCTCACGCGTTATAACACAAAATTGGAAAATAACCGGATTTTTAGGGGTCAATTCCACCCCCTTAGAGTGAATTTGGGCAATAAACAAAAATCGCGTTGTAATCATGAGGAAATTCCCTACATATTCACAAGGTTTCAGAATTTTTTGAATTTCCGGGTTCGAGATGTTTCCTTATTAGTTGAAGCATGGGTATTTTTTTGGAACTTATGGAGAATCGACTAGTGGCTGGATTATTTTACTTAAGAAAATGGCTTTTTGAAGTAGTTCTCAAGGTATCGAAGAAGGGTCAGCGGAAAACCTGTTTTTTGTTTAAAAAACTATAATTTCGAAAATCTTCTGAATTTCAAAAGATCCTTGTTAGGCGACAGAGGGTACCATTAAAAATAAGCAGTCGACCGTTTGAGGTAGATAGAATAATATTTTAGTTTTCTAGAAATAACTTTTACTTTTTGAAGACACATTTCACATACAGTGAGTAAAAAAAGTATTGGCACACTTTTTAAAATCGCATAACTTTTTTAGAATTGGTCCAAACGACATGAGTTTTTTTTAGAAGGTAGAAGGATTATTTTGCTAAGTGACGTGTTTCGTAATTTTGAAAAAAATGCAATTTGTCGGAATAGCAAAAAAACATAGAAAGGGCAGTTTTTTCAACTTTTTTTTCTGAGCCTGCAATGAAAATTCAAAAAACGCGTTTGTAAATTTAAGTAAGCTGTATACATGCTGAAAATTTCATCAAAATCGGTTAACGGTGCTCTGAGTTACAAACGTTTAAAGATCGCAGAATAAGGTCGAAAATCGCTTGATTTCGGGAATTTCGCGATTTTCGAACATGTCATTAAAATCGCCATCAAAACCATTTTAGAAGCAATAATTTTATAACTTTTATATTTTTTATTTACCGTAGAAATGTAGTTTAATCGATAGAAAAAAAGTTTTATTCCATTACTATAATTCCTGTCTTCGCAATAAATTCCTGAAAATCGCTGAATTTATCGGCGCGCTAACCAGAATGACCCCTTAAACGGATTGTTAGCGGGCCACGGTTTACTACAGCTTTATGACACTAGACCTTTGGCCCCCTTCGCGATATAAAGTAATTAGGAAACATCTGCCAGGTAACTTGTAGAACAGCGGAACAATTTTTAGGCTTAATCCCCAATTGCTACAAGTTAATTCCTCTACGTTCGGCAGGCAATAAACCGTGTTTCGCTACAATATAAAAGAATAATAAGTCTGATCGGAACGTTGACCGTGACGAAAATTAACTTTATGGTCCGTACTATTACCAAAAGAAGAAGATGTTCTTATGTTAGATCGAAGAATGTTTCCTTGGCAATGGGGTAGGAAACGAAATTATTCTTAATACGCTGAACTGAATATTTCACATTTTCACCCTCGACAGCGGGGCGTCCGACCTCGAATCGCTGCGGTCGACCGAGGATTCATACCTGTTTCGAAAATAAAATCATTCTTTACTCTTTATCGCATCGATATGAAAGTAGCATCGATGGATTCCTTATGTTTTTCCGATGAAGATCGTACCAAATTTCATGTAAATCGGACTATCTTTAACGAAGCTAGCGTGAAACGACATAAATCAATTTTTCATGAAATTTCCTTTATTATCCTCCGAATTACATCGTTCTTGGTATTAGTTTCATCGGCGAAACGCAAGGAATCGATTGGCGTGGTTTTCCCATGAGAAATGCGGGAATCCTGGTCATTTGGCAGTTCTTAATGATATTCAAACCCATTCGAGGGTCGAATGTGTAAAATTCATTGAGGCACCAAGGGGAGGGGACTTCGCCACAGGGTGCCAGGCGGCATCTCTTTGAGTCCAGTGGCTCCAGGATTACCCTGTTGCCAGCACCCTGTCGCAGGCAAGGAGATTTAGCCTAGGGGCCAGTCGCTAGCACCTGTCGCAGCTAGGAGATCCCATCTTTACCCGATACCCTGCTGGGTACTGGCCGCTAAACTTGCAGGACTGTAGCTCGTATAGGCACTATACCTGTCTTATTGTTAGCCGTAAATAAGCGGATTAGACCTCTTACCTACAAGTGAACTTTATTCAAAAACGTCACTTCTAACCATACACTCGGTAACCAATCTCCTGTAACGTAACTTCTATTCTCACACTCTCGCAACAGAAATCACCAATAACATTCTCCGACTTGTCCACGTTTTACCCTGCGTATAATTGATTCGTCCGAAATCTCTTGTACGTACTTGGTACCAAAAACTTGCTAAAACTTCCTGAAAATAAAAGGGCATTTATACCCAAGTCTATGGGTTTGTTCCTCCCTGTATTCACGGCAGGTCCACCTCTTTGATGCTGTCTTCTTCAATTTTAGTAGAACGAAAATTTTTAAAAATGTTTCCATCTATGCTTTCGAGATTATCAATAGTTTCATGCGGGCGAGAAAGAGAGCTATTCTTATTTGAAATTCATAATCAATACCTAGCAATTATTTGTACTTGATATTGATTGAGGATTTTTCTTTTATTATTCATTTCAATATGTAGTCAGTGTCGAGCTTGAGAAGTAATTAATATTGTTCACAAATATAAAGTTCATTTATAGCTAATTCTTCGAGTAAAAGATTATCTAAATTCTTTTATTGCAAAGAAAATAAATAGCCTATCTGAAATTTTTCTTTTGTGACGAATATTTACTTTATATCTGCCAACATTATATGTATGTATAGGGTAATTCCGGGTGAGATGGCCTTGAGGGTGAGATGGCTCGATCACGTTTATTTTTGTCCTTTAAACAATCACTAAATTTACGGTGTAAATTACGTAATTTACGGTTTTAAAAAAAAAAAGTGAGCCATCTCTCCCCGACTTACCCTATGCTACTTGTTATACTAAAAATCACCAATCACAGATGCGCTCAAGAAAAAGGAAATATTTTCGAGTATTCATGAATCTTGTATAAAAGTCACAATAAATGGTCCTTTTTTTAAAAAAACATCCACCAGGGTTCAAGAATATGAACGATTATCTTCATACGATGTCATATGTTAATTAGAAAACAGATGTGACTATCTAGTCAAGAAATTCCATAATTGGATTGACAATGCTTTGCTTTTACAGCCAATTAGCAATGTCGAGTGAAACAATGGCATTCAACGTTGCATTATGCAATATACGGATACGTGTGGGATGGCATTCGTTTCGCGGAAATCAAACGACCATTGTCTTCGAATTTTCCCCGGAGATACTCAGTGCTCGGATAAAAACATCACTTACATTATAATTTTCCTTAATCGTTACTAAAGGAATATAAATGACACCTTTTTTGCCTTGGAATTAAACGTACCACGTTTGATTCATTAAGTTATTAAAAGTAATTATATTATAAATTATCTGGTAATGTATCATTTTAATGATTTATTCATGGAAACAAATAGTTTTCACCATCTAAATTTGTAATTTTGTAAAGTTCCAACTTTAAGAATTTGTAAATTTGTGGATTTCAAAAGTTAAGAATTAGTACATTTCAAGATTCGTTAATTCCAAGATTTGTAAATTTCAAAATATGTAAATTTCAAAATTTGTAAATTTCAAAATTCAGGAATTTGTATATTTGTAAATTTCAAAATTTAAGGATTTGTAAATATGTAAATTTCATTTTTTTAAGGATTAGTATATTTGTAATATTTCAAGATTTATAAATTTCAAGATTCAGTGAAATAAAATAGAGCCTATGCTATGGCACTGAATTTTTAACTTTCGAAAGGATCTGCTCCTCAATTAAAAATTATAAAATATAGTTAACGAGTTTTCAAATAAATATTGCAATTGAAAAAACGGTACGTTGTACTGCTCGCGCACTGTAAATTTAGATTATTAAAAACACTGGAGGTCCTAGGAGACTTTGAAATTTAAAGACACTGTTACATGTAATTTTTACGCCACGAATAGGAACGTCTTTTAGGTAATGGAAAAACTTTGATATTTCAGAGTGTCCAAATAATTTGCAAGATTTGTCGAGCTTGGTTCTCTTGTTCAATCCTCGAGTCTCCTTTTTAGAACATTTTTCTAGATAACGGATAAACGAGTATACCTACAGTGGTGTGCAAAAGTATTCGGCCACCTTTTAAAATTAATCCAAACAACTTGAGTTTTTTTTTGAGAAGCTAGAGGGATTAATTTGCTAAATGGTATGATTCGTCGTTTTGAAAAAAATGCATTTGGTCGGAATAGCAAACAAAAACAGTAAATGTCATTTTCTAACCCTTTTTAAAACGAAAATCGCGAAATTCCCGAAAATCAGCGATTTTCTACCTTATTCAGCGATCTTTAAGCGTTCATAGCTCAGAGCAACGTTAACCGATTTTGATGAAATTTTAGGCACGCATATAACTTAAATCTCCAAACGAGTTTTTGAATTTTCATTACAGGCTCACAAAAAAGTTTAAAAAACGACCTTTACTATTCTTTTTGCTATTCCGACAAAGTGTATTTTTTTCAAAACGACGGATCACATCATTTAGCGAACTACTCCATCTAGCTTCTCAAAAAATCTCATGCTGTTTGGATTAATTTTAAAAAAGTTTTGCGATTTTAAAGGGTGGCCGAATACTTTTGCACGCCACTGTAAGTCAAATTTTAACTCAAGGTCGAACAGTTTCTTTTTTGTTAAAAATAAAAGTTCCTCTTGACATATATAACATCTACTTTCATATCCAAAATTCAACACCTGATCTTACAAAGTACTTTAAATATTTTAAACGTCCGCCTGCAAAACTAATAATTCTCACTTATACTCGTCTGCCCTCCCACCAGAGATTTATGTATATTAGCATGCCGTTGCATGAATGGATGTTCCTGCAGTACAAAATATGCGTAAGCGGAATAACAGGAAAACCCCAGCTAAGTCGGCAAGAATTATCGCGACATGCGTTTAAACCACATGCATTGTATTCTATTGTTTTCATTAGAATCGCTCCGTCGTTCATAATCGACGTCCTCCGTTAATCACTTGCGGTTGAGGTCTGCCATATTCCTGGAAACTTGTGTTTACCAACACTGCGTTTACTGCTTGGAGTGTTTTAATCTGCGGGTGGATTTATCTATGAAAGTTCGTCGAAGCGAGGGAATTAGGTATAAATTGTTTGTGGAAATTACGGAGACGGAGGGTGATGGTCCAGCCGCGAGGACTCAGAAGAGTTGGAGTCCGTAGATCGGCAGCTCTTCGAGTCTCACCTATGTTTTCACACTGTCGCACAAGTATCTACTATATTGTTTAGGTGAAGGGATTATTTTGCTGTAAGATAACATTTTAAGATATATTGAGTTTGATGGAAATTGTGAGTAGAGATTCGTCGGTTGCACAGAAGAAGGCGAATGTTTGCGAATTTTTTTTGAAAAAGAGGAAGCATATATTTTTACAAAACTTTTTGCACTAAAAAGAACAAGATTTAATGAGTATTTAATCTTTTTTTTTAAGATGTGAGGTGGACTTACAGTGATTTACTTTCTTGAATGGAAAGAGTTTGTTAAAAAAAAATTTTGTGGAAGATAAAGGCTCACAAATCAGATTAAAATAGAATAACAAATTTTTCGTATTGTCTTTGAACAAAGAAAAGAAAATTTTTTATTCACTTTTCTCGTGAAAAGAAAGACGGGCTCCTCGAACGAAATTTCAATAATGGAATATTGAATGAAAATAAATTGTCAAACAGTTCGTAAAATCACTGCATTTCCAAATACTTCGTGGAAATTAATCGGCGTCGTAACTCAATGTACAATTTTTACAAGCAGTTTCCTTATATCGTCATTATTCACGTGGAATTGACTACCAAAATGTTTGCAACACTAAATTTTTTATACAAAATTACGCTCCTATCATCTCTTCTCTCTGAAGTATGATTGTGTATCAATAATTGTACATGTTGCACTATGAAATTGATATTTACTATAATTTGTGAAATGTGAAAAATTTAACTGTTTCAACGAAAGTTCCAATTGAGAACCCTGCAGAAAAAGGGGTGCAGCTCCAGTTTTGACACTTTTTTGAGTTATGACGTGTAATATATGTAAAAAAATGTACATCGTTGGGTGTACGTTTGATGCAAATCCCATAACAAATGTGCAATTTATTGAATCTGCAAATTTTGAATCGACACCCATTACTGTTTTACGCAATACGAATGCTACAAATTTAAAAATTTTTGTCAAAAATAGGTATAGAAACTTGTGGACTCGTTAACTACTACCTTACTTATTGCATGAAAATACATATTTTTTAATTAGTGTGCTCTTTTTAATTTTAGGTCAAAGCAATAATTTTATAAACAGTTTTTGCACCCCGCTTGCTGCAAGATCCTCAACTTCAAGAAATTTCGAAATTTAAACATTCCTTTTAAATTCCATTTCATTCCTTGTCAAATAAATTAAGTCACTCAAAAATTGCAAGTAATAATGAGTAAGATTCCAGTGAAAGCCCTCAGGCCAGTTCGATATGGCCTAACGACTTTTAATAAATCGTAAAACATCGTATTCTCGATTTTCTCACAATCTCGATGACTCTGCTGATTCGTTTCATAATTTCCTCATTGGTTAAACCATTATTTATACCTTTTATCATCGACGCTAACAAAAGATCAAACTAACGTGATTTGCTCACCATAATCGTTGTTCAAAAGGTTTTTGGTATTTCATTTCTTCTTTTCATGGCTATTACGTGTCAGTTATTGGCAATGGTGCACAAAGAGGGGAAAGGTGAAGGGGCCCTAGCACCCCCCAAAGAACTAAAGAAGGGGCTTTGTGAAAAAAAAAAGAAAACCGGATTTTATTCTTTAAATAAATTTTTATAACCGCCTAATGAATTTTCTTAATATTGTGCATTAAACATAGTTTGATCCGTTCAACTCGGGCTCCTCCAAGATTAAATCCTCAGTGCCCCACTGGTTCCTTTGCTCTAAGACTGGTTCTTGAGCATTCTCTTATTGTTAATAGCCATGTATTACATCGATTGAGTTAGTAATAATTCGCCAAATTCAAGGCATTTAAGTGTCAAATAACTCTGCACGTTTCACTCTGATGTTTTTAGCCTAACCACAGTATGGAATTTACGAATCTATAAAATGAATTTATAGAGTCATTCAAAAGTGATAATTTCTATAAAATCAAGTATTCAATCATAAAACTGAATAGTGAGGTATAAATAGAAATATTAATTTTTCAAATTAAGTGTCTTCTGAATGTAAACACAGACCATTACATCATAAACAATATAAATAAATAAAATTCCATTCGAATACAAATTTCATAGTAATATCCAACTTTGTAATTCCATCAATTCTCACAGAGCACCCTACATCATAACGCTTCTCCACGTGTGAAAAATTTTCAAATTTAAATTAAAATACTACAAAAATGTATCAAGGCGGGAAGCTAAATAATTTCCAAGTTTCAAACGCTTCTTTCAATTGAAAAAAAAAGATACTCTCCCAGTGTACATGCAGGGGAAGCCCAAATAGTATTCGAAAAATTCTGTATACCCTTCAATATTAGTTCAAGTTTGGATATAATTTTGTGTCTAATGGATTTAATGTCTCTATCAACATGGTTCAAAGATTACGCCGCGGTTCGCGTCGCAAAGGATGTTGAAACAGCTCGTTGGCGTCGGCTGCATCTTCGTTTGCACGATGACGCTGTGCCCCGCTTCGTCCAAGGCGGCCAAGCCCGTCGGCAATTCGAGAAAGTCGCAAGTGAACCGCCGCTGCACTTTCCAATCGCGGAGCTCACGTTCCGAGGATGTAACGCGTGTTTCGCGCGATGACTTCAGCGCCAAGAGGACACGGGCGAAGAGAGAGATCCTTCGGGAACGGAGCTGATCGCCACGGAATTCCCCAGCTTCGACGACAGAGCCTCGCTGAGCATGCTGGACGACATCACCGCGAAGGTTTGGAGGATCCTGCCCGTGATAGACGTGCCGCGGAGCTGGGTGATCACGTACTGCACGAAGTACACCGAGATTTACCAGGACGTGGAAAAGTCAGCCATGCGGTGCCGGCACGACGGGACGGATTGGGACTGCGCGTTTATCGAACTGGTGATCCACTAATGAACTTTGTGATCCTGGTTCAATTTCAAGTAACGTTACGTGCAACGCACAGTGGGGGGCAAATCAAATTTAAACCAATTCCACCAATCCAATTGTCTTGTAGCTTTGCAGGTGTGCGTAGTTTGGATGACAATATAATATATTGTTAATTAAAAAATATAACCCCGAGGGGGTGAAAATATTACACTACGAAATGTGTGAAATCCCCACAAAATTACCTTTTTTAGAAAAAGGTACAAAAACGAGCGCCAAGTATATAATCCCATGAAAAAGGATCCCATTTGAAAACATTTGTCGTAAATTAATAGCTTTACAAACACTAATGATATACATAAATTGCGCCAATTATCACAATGGCTATTTATACAAAGAAAATAATGTATTAAAAAATATTAAGCAGATATATTTTTATACAAATAAATATTTTAATACGAATAAATATTTTATTCAAAATACTTGGCGCTGCTCATTTCAATTTCTCATTTCAACTGACATTTCTGATTGAAGCAATATATCTTGCCACGAATTATTGAAAATAATCTTGAAAAGCTAGCCAAAAATTATTATAATTAAAAGAGGGACAAAAATAGCAACTTATCAATACGCCATTTTATCGCGACGAAGTATTGAGTTGGAAGGCACTCAAAATATAAGAAGACTGATAGCAAAGATACTGGTGGCAGACCACTAAAGAAATTCTCGCGGAATTGTTGCATTAAATTGAAAATCTTGAATCCAAATTCAATTTAAATCTGAACAACTAATCTCTTATTCATATTTCTATGTAAACCAAAGTTTCTTTTTATTAATAAATTTCCTCATTGAAACTACTTTTCTGAGATCACCGCCAGACCATACAACCGAACTATCAAGAATAAAAAAAAGTATTACACACTTTTGAATCATTGGATTTCGACTAACCTTTTAATTTATACAAAAACAGTAATTTCAAAATACCAGTTAGCTCATTTTTAGCAATCATTTTTATAATTATTTTAAAGTAAAACTTCATTTACTCGAGGGATGTTGTTGTTTTCCCTATTAATTTTATTTTACACTACTGGACAAGCAAGTGACCCATAAAGAATTTTATTGTAATCTACGATCAGGGTGGAGGATGGGACGATTTTAACATGGGTAAAATCGTCTCCTCGTTTAACGATCTTTCCGATCGAGGACTGAGGCTGAAGCTACTTCGCGGGGCGGAAATTTGCGGCAAACTATGGCAGAGATACAAGCGGGACCAAGATAAAAGATTAACTCGTATGCAGTTAAGCGTTCACGTGAGCTAATCGCTGAATAAGCTCGAGTAAATATGGCATACAGATATAATTTCCACTTGAAGGTGAAGAACAGGAGGAAAAGGTTTTTGGGAATGAAGAAAAATAAACGCGACGAAGAATTGAGAAAAGAGAGGCAAGCAGTTAAAGAGATCAGAGACATTCGTCGATCTCTGATGAACAGAATTAGGGAACTCGAGAGCAAAAGTAAATGCTATTACGAATATCGTTATTACAAAAATCCTCAACTCCCAAATTCAAAAAATTATGAAACTTTGGGGATATGTAGGGAATATATAGGTATGTATCACGCAATTTTTTTCGTTGCCCAAATTCACTGTAAGGGGGTGAAATTGACTTCTGAAAATCCTGCTATTTTCCGATTTTGTGTCATAACTCGCGTATCACCTTTACCAAATGATAATTCTAATTAAAAGAAGTGCCTTTTGTCTGAAAACTTTATTTTCTATCTCTTAAAGTTCGCGAATCAAGTAGGGGAGACCGGGGTAAAGTGAGCCGAAAAAAGTTTGAAGTCGAATAAAATTTTTCCCTTTCAATAAAAATGTGTGGATAGAGATTTAGAATATTATTTAAACATTACTATTAATAAATGACGAATAGCAATACTTAAAATAAACTTAGAATATATTAAAATTCAACTTGAAAGAAAAAGTGAAAATGACCACTTTACCCCATATATGGGGTAAACTAATAAAATACCAGTTTAATGAAGGCTATAATTATGAAATTAACTTTAATAGAACTTTTAAACTATTGAAACTATTTTTTAAAAAACATATTTCTTTAATACAAGTTTAACGTCCATAATTTATACTTTGTAACTTTGTACTTTGTATAAACACATTTTCTTCTGAAAATGAGTTTTTAAATGAGCTTTGTTTATATGAACAGTCTGACATATTATTACTAAAACAAATACATACATAATTATTAATAAACTACATACTTATTCTATTTAAATAAATTTTTTAACAAAAACATTTTATATTTTTTTATCACAATTTTTTTCAAATGGGCTTCGATCGTTTTTGGAAGACAGGTTTCACATAAAAATAATTATGTTTTAGGATATTGCGCACATATCTCGCGCATCTTTTCTTTGCAGCTCTGTTTACCCGGAATATGTACTCGGTGGATAATTAATTATTTAATAATGTTAGGATTAATGTTTCCTCAAACGCGTGTACGCGTATATTTGTAAGCTTGCTTTAAACACGTAGAAAAAATTTGGAGTTAAAATAATACATTTATGACTCATTTATCCAAAAAGCTAAATTGAAAAGAAAACCAATCGTAAGTCTCTAAAACTTCATTTTTAAAATGAATTTTCCTACATTTTTCGATATTTGAATATGCATAATTATCATTGTTATATTACATACATTTATTACGTCACCAAAATTAGTAAATATATTCTATTATTAAAGAATAAATTAAGAAAGCTCATTTTATCCCGAGGTTCGCTTTACCCCAGTCTCCCCTATAACACAAAATTAGAAAATAGTCGAATTTTCAGGGGTCAATTTCACCCTCTTAAAGTTAATTTGGGCAGCAAAATAAAATAGCGCAATATATCCTCCACATACCTCCAAAGTTTCAGAATTTTTTGAATTTCCGGGTTGGGGATCGTCCCTTGTAAGAACATTTGAATTCTTAATTAATTGAATGACCTAGTTGAATTGAATTAATACCAAAATTACTCTAAGGCAAAGATTGACTCATTTTTGGAAATAGATTCACGAACTTGTGACCTCCAGTTCGTTTACGAGAAAGCTTTAATCAATGTTTACGACCTTGAGTGATATTATATTGTAGGTCATTGACTTCATTTGAAAATGATTATTGGCATCAAAATTAATCTTAAAATATTTTTAACGTCTCCATATAGAAATTGTTTTCCAAAACGCCACGTTCTATTTGTAGCCAATTTTCTTTCTATGTTCTCAAACTTTGCATCCCTTTATAAGAATCACTCTAATTATTTATTTTGTAGAATGTTAAAAAATATGAACGAAACGAAGAAATTTTTTTTATATATTGGCGCATTCATTTTCCAGCGTCTTTAAGTTTCAAGGAAGAGAAGGAGCTCGATCAATTGCATTTAACAGTGACGGCAAAATCTCGGCTCAATTTAGAAGAATACCCTTTGGCGGAAGATCGAACGGAGTTATCACGCCTCCAAGACATTGGATCGTGCTTATCGCGACAAGTAGCCAAAGCTTGTGAATCGATTGTCATCAACGCCGTTCAGAAATTAATATAATATAATTTCGTTTTTACAATCCCATGAAAATCTGGCGATTTTCCAAATATTGTACAACACTGTAACGGAGGACCTTGCGGCAAGAGGGGTGCGGCTCCGTCTTTTCCCTCGAGTAAAATAGAAAAAATTGTTTATAAAATTATTACTTGAAAACGCCAATTGAGAAATATATATTTTCACGCAATAAGTAGTAGTTATTGTGTTGTTAAGTTTCTATTTCTAAATTTGTAGCTGCCCAAAATAAAAAAATTGCATAAAGCAGTAATGTGTGCAGATTCAAAATTTGCAATAAATCTCGGTCATTTGTTATGAAAATTGCATGACACGTCATAACTTAAAAATTGTAAAAAATGGAGCTGCACACTTCTTGCAGCAAGGTCCTCATTGTGTTATTCTTGTACGAAATGCGCGAGCATAGTATTAATTTCATAAAAGGCAGAAAATACTATCGCTGTTTTGTTTACTAACAGATAAGGAGTAACAATGGGCGTGATTAATCCAACAATTAATCAGCTATCAAAGGGCAACCCTTAAAAAATCTTTTGTAGCAAATCTTTGCAAAGTAAAACTTGCATCTTTAGTAAAATTACAACTATTGTGAAACTATCGCTGAAATCAATGTAAATAACTATTGAACCTACTTTAAATTATCTCATTATTGAATAAAATACAATTTAACAAGATATTAACATTTTTAATATAAAACAATTTTATTGATAATCCAGGGTGAATTCCACTTACGCCCAAATCGCCCGTGATTTTCATTAAGCTAGGTTTTCCTGAAAGCGGACGGAAGGCAACTTCCGGATTTTCAAAGTCGATTTTCTCGAAAATGAAGTGCAATATCAAAAAATTTTAGTTCTTTTTCTCCGCTTATTCACTTGTTATGAGTCGAAAAGAAAGAGTAACTTTTTTTTATATCGCGCTTCATTTTCGAGAAAATCGACTTTGAAACTCTTCACGTTGCGTCCTGTCGCGTATAGGAAAATCTACCATAAGGGGAGGTTCCAGTCTAGAGCCCAAAAAATAGGTGATATTTAGGAATTAATTAAAGGAAAACTACTATATATAATTTAATGGGACTTTTTGCATTGAATTAAGGACGTCTTAGACAATAGAAATATATTTTTTGTTTTATAATTAATCATTGCAGAAGGCACTGGGGAGTCATTAAAGTCAAGGCGTCAACAAATTCATCCAAATCGGTAGGACCTGTATTTCCAAGTTATTATCCGATGCCACAGATTTTTTTTTTATTTCAAAGAATATACTTCTGGCTGGGGGCAGAAAAATGATAAAAATGACTATATTTAGAAAGTAACAACACTTGCAATTTGAAATTACTTTTCCCCTATATTTTTCGTCCTTTCAACGCCTTTGAAAATTATAAATTTTCAATTTTTTGTAATTTTTTCTGGTTCCCCTAGCCAGAAGTATATTCTTCAAAATAAAAAAGTTTCACTCGAATCAGATAATAACTTTTGAAGATACAGTTCCCACCGTTTTGAGAACACTGTTTCGAGAAAACCGAAGTGACCGGTAGTTTCCCATCCATTTTTCGCTACTCAAATGCCTATAATTTCGGGAACTTTACGAATTTCAACAAATCTTTTTAAACGCGTATTCCTAAAAGATTGAACATTCGAAAAACGAATTTAAAAAAAATCGATTTAATGAAAATCACGGGCGACTTGAGCATAAGTGAAATACGTCCCCAGTCGACCGTGAAAAAAAAGTACGCTATTTTCACACCTCTTATTATTGCCTGTCATTTATGTCATTGCGATTTAATATATCGCAAAGATTTTGATTACAATTAATTATCGTAACTTTTGAATAAATATTCTCATATTTCAGATAATGTCACAATGAAAGTATTACTACTAGGTACGATATCATTTTATATCACCGAAGCGAGTTGATTATTAACTATTTACTTTACATAAGTAACCTTTAATGTAAATTGTTTAAATAATTCATGGAAGATTACGTGGAATGCTGATACAGGAATATCGTTAATGCTATCAGCAAATGATGGCCGCATTTCTGAAAAGCCATTAAGCACAGCTGTTGAGAGAGCCGACGTAAGCACGGATTTCGACGAGTTGGATGTTAGTCTATTTGAATCGTATCCCGTATTGGTGCAACCAAACTTGGTACGCATATATTTCATTACTATCTACAGCTATTACCAATTAAAGATACATTAAAATATCTTTAAAACAGAGTATACACATCCAACTACACTTTTATTTCATTTAAACTAATTAAAAGGCACGATTGTGATGTCCAAATATTTATAAACATTATTTAATGTATTCGATAGAACTACAAACCGTTCTATTTTCAATATTTTATTATTACGATGGTTATTATATATAGGTGATACAAATCTGCTTGAAAAACACATTGCTGCTGGAGAAATTGCACGTTCATATTAGTGATTGCAATAACTATCCTTGTATGTTCTCAAAAATAATTGAAGACGAACGGATGAAATCCCTTGTGTCCATAATACAGAATGATACAATGGACAACGCCCGCCAGGAATTCAAGCAATGCATACACGATTGTACAGTCTGGTGGAAGCTGTTTAAACACTTCAATAAGGACGCAAATCCTCGCCGCGAGTTGGGAAGATGCTTGTTCCAAACATTCTCATCCGTGAGCAAGTTTTATAAATAATTAAATGACTAATGGCAATTGCGCGAACGAGTCGCCTGAGAGAGAAAGAGAGAGAGAGAGAGAGAGAGAGAGAGAGAGAGAGAGAGAGAGAGAGAGAGAGAGAGAGAGAGAGAGAGAGAGAGAGAGTATTCTTACTACGAATTTACATAAATATTTTTATCACAAATGCAGAAACTTGTTCTGCAAGCCTGTCTTATAAATAATTTATAATCCTAGAAATGCAGAGAACCCGTTTTGTATAAAGTGCAGCTACTTTTAATCGATACCGCAGAAACGTGAAGCTACTGTTCGGGAAAATGCAACGCGATGCGAATAGAAAGTGGGAGAGGAGTACTGAAAGTTGTTCGTGAAAAGAATTCTGTCGAATAAGAAATTAAAAGTTCAATATATTTTTCTTATACAACAGCAAACAAAACATGACGTATTAAAACCTTTTGTTTAAATTCAACAATATCAATGTCTTCTACGTTTTATACAAAATCTCGCAACTCGTTGACATTGAATCAGATATGTATTTACATTGCACTTTCTACATAGTAGATAATTTAATGACAACACATCTATGCATGGTATAGTATACTTTTACAGCTTTTATTCTACCCCATTCGGAACGAGGAAGAATAGTGAAAGTTTAATACTGCATTTGCGGTTATGTGTACATATGATACTAATTTTTATATCCTCGGAAATAGCGAGGTGACCCATAAAAATGGAACTTAGTGGTTGAGCAGTTGTCGACATAAATATCGAAATAAATAAAGGAGTATATAAAATATTTAGAAATTCTATAGAGTTCCTTGTTAAAAAGAAACGTATGATTTTACTTTTACTAACCGATGTAGCTTAATTTTAAATAAAATTTTAAAGACACAACTTGTTATTTAACTTCTGAATTAGTGGAGTCTTAACCAGAACTGTTTGATCTCTCTTCATCTTGTGGCTGAATTTCTGTTGTAATGCTTCCTTTCCTTTCCCATATTTTAAACTCTACGCCACTCTTGGCGTGACGCACAATGTTAACAATACCTACGACTGTGTACAGTACTGCTATCACAATGAAATAACCGCCGTAGATAAGGTACTGGAATGAAAATGTAATATAAACATCTTGGAATTACATCACAGGCACAAAACCTAAGTAGCTAGTGGAACATGTAAGAAGGAATAAAAGTTTGTTATCTAACTTGCTTCAAAGAATCGATCCACTTCAAACAAAGTAAACAGTTCTAGCAATTTTGGGGAGTAATCTCTGATCCAAGTGGAGCGTCAAGTGTGTAAACGCTGAAGAGATAGTTTTTAAACGTGCAGTTACTAAAACATTTTATTCCTCCTTAAGGGGGTATACGCGTTTGAAGCCTCGGAAAATGTGTACATTTTGTGGATTTTTTTACAACTCAACGGCTTGATGAAGATTTCCCGTTTTTTTTACTATCTTTACATAGTATTATGGGCTACGTATAAAAAAAGTTTCAGTTAAAAAACTATTGTTTTTCGGAAGTTATGGATACATATCCGAAAGTTTCTCGATTTTAGATGACTAAACGGTGAGCTTGAAATAAACTGTATGTCGTGTCTGAAATCAAAAACAATAAACTCTTCTTTTAAAGTATGTCAATAGCTATCGTCCAACGGAACCTATTTTGAACATTTTGAAAAATAAAGAAATAGTGAGAGATCAAAGGTAAAGTCACATTTTTCTCAGAGAAACGTCCACCTTTTTTCTTTATAAGTAATAAACGGGGAATCGGAATAAAAAAGCCCTCGTTGGACGATGTGGAATCTTATTACGATCCTGCATGCAAAATTGGAAGTGAATTGGTCGAACGTAGCCCGAGTTTTTAGGCCCACCGTTTAGCCGTCTAAAATCGAGAGACTTTCGGATATGTATGCATAACTTCCGAAAAACAATATTTTTTTAACTGAAACTTTTTTTCAAGTAGTTCATAATACTATGTAAAACTAGTAAAAAAAAACAGGAAATCTTCATCAAACCGCTGACATGTAAAAAATCCACAAAATGTACACATTTTCCGAGCCATAAGACTGTATATAATTTTGGACAGATTTCGAGGATTTACATAGAGTATTTAAATAGTTTCAATCTTACCTGAGATCTCAAATCAAAGCCTAAGTTTCCATTCACTACTATAGCCGTTAGTACACTTTGCAGTAACAATGCGAGGAAGGTGTTTAGACCGAACACTAAACCATAACTATCCTCCGATATATATTTCACAACCTCGAAGCTGTGAATTACATATATAATATCACACAATCGATTACGTAAATCCAGTAGGATGAAATAATTTTCTAAGGCGACTAATTAAACAAAAACATTATATGTACCTGGCCACAGTAACCATTGTGTGATAAATGATTCCAAACACTATGTAAGCACCGTACAAGAACCAAATATTGTAACTGTACGAGGAGACTACTAACAAAATACCCTCCACAAATGAGATAAGCGATACTATTATAGCGCCTATTAAAGACCAATTAAATGGTATTTTTCCAATACAAAAGACAGTAATTGTACCTGGCAATAAAAATAATAATTATGTCTTTATCAAATATAATTGTAAGGCACGTGTATTGTTTCAACAACGGAGCTGTTTACAGTAATCGTTGAAATTCCCACTAATTTCTGTTATAAACATATTGTTAAGAACACGTAAGAAAACAATAGGGTGACTGTACCTAATATCGCCACCCGCTATAACTCGCAAAGTAAGCTCTAAAATTTATCGGTTATGCACTGAATTAGTACCTGAACATATGTAGGAAGACATACTATAATTGCAGCGTCATGTGATCAACAATTACAGAAAGGGAAGGATTTTAGAGAATCTTAACAGTGTAAAAATTTATTGGACTGCCACAATTTTACATCACATTCGGAGAAAGTAAGTCCAATAATTCCGTGAATGCAAGAATATCTACTAGAAATACCTAATTAAGGGGTCATGCTCAGTCAGGAGGCCGAAAAAAGGGTGGCCTTTGGAAATTCTTTACTCAAAAGCTATAACACATTTCTCGAAAAATCTTTTTTCCTTTTAAGGATTGCATCTAGTACCGTGTATCGTAATTTTTTTATTTAAAAATATTTATCAATAACTAAGTTATTGTCCATCACTCGAAGGTTCTCTGAAAAAAGGCTCCTGCGGTGACCACTGCTGCTCGAAAGTCGATTATCTAAAATAAAAAATTCAAAAGAATTTACTTATTATATTATATTATCTAGTCTTTGAACGAAGGATTTTTTTATCCCATGCTTAGTTTTCTTTTAATTGACGAAAAATCAGGCACAATTTATGATAAAAATTGAAACTTTTACTTTAAACATCAGCCATTTTTTCCCAAATCAATATTTCGAAAAATCCTTCGTTCAAATAGTAGATAATATAATATAATAAGTAAATTCTTTTGAATTGTTTGTTTTAGATGATCGACTTTCGAGCAGCAGTGGTCACCGCAGGAGCCTTTTTTTGAGAGAACCTTCGAGTGATGGACAATAACTTAGTTATTGATAAATATTTTTAAATAAAAAAATTACGATACACGCTACTAGATGCAATCCTTAAAAGGAAAAAAGATTTTTCGAGAAATGTGTTATAGCTTTTGAGTAAAAAATTTCCAAAGACCACCCTTTGTTCGGCCTTCTGACTGAGCATGACCCCTTAAAGGGACTAGGCAGCAGTTTTTTCGTGAAAAAGAGACTCTGTCCTTTATTTATTTGTAAAAAAATGAAACCACATCCAGATGTATCCTTTTACCCAATGTTTATTGCTACCATACAGATTTGAAAAATAAATGGTAAGAAATATATATGTGCTTTAAAAATGGTGCTGCAGACGGGTAAACATTTTATCGTTTTTCCGTCGTTTTGCCTTAATATCGGTCTCAAAATGTGACGTAATCCGATTTTAAAGGTGTGATTCTTGTTTGTTGGATTCATAGTTTCCGGCCAAACCCGTAAAAACAAAAATTGAATCAAAATTATACTATTGGTGGCTGAAAAACGGCGATTTTTCCGAGAAAAATTCGTTCTTGTTCGGGCGTTACTAAAATCCGGTGACTTTTTAATTTTTTTATGAAAATCTCGAATTTTTACGAACTATATCACAGGTTTAGCCGAAAATGGCACATGTTTTACGCATCTTGTAATTTTTTCCAAGTCGTTCTGAACCTCCATTCGTTCGCAAATCAGGAGAAAACGAAAAGAAAAAAATAATCGAGAAAAACGCGTTTAAAGTTTCTGGGCAAAGGCGACGCTATAGGTTGCCGCTTGACGTTTCTAGCTGCCAAATCTACAATTTCGCGAATTTTACTATAAACCAAGCGGCATTTTATTCAGAAAAGATAGTACTTCCAGAAAATGCAATACAAAATCGATTTTTCGACTCCTTAGTCCCCTTAATGATGTACTTAAGGAATGAAATCGATTCAAATTTTTTCCGTAATGAAAATAATGTTTTTCTTTTAGCAGTATGGGTATTCTCAATACTGCCTACCGGAGAACTATGGTTTCAATGTAATGTTTGTGACAGGTGGGGCCACGAAATATGCCGAGCAACCGAAATAAACTTTATTATTTGCATCGGAACGTAAAAAATAAAATATTTTAAAAATCTATATTTTTAAATTTCTATATTTTTCTAATAAAAATAAAATCAAAGATGGATAAAGATACATTTATGGAGCATGTGAAAATGACTTTAAAAGCTCATATATACATAAATTAATCAATATTTCTTGAGTTGGCGATATTAGGTACACTTTTTTCAGGACCCGATTTTTGCATGCCTTACGTTTTTTGTATCCTAATAAAAACTTGTAGGTTTCAACGGTTCTAAGTTATGCTACATGAAAGATGAAAATTTTCTCTTTGCTTTCAAATGAACTGCATGCAAAAATATAAATTATTATTCAATTGACAACGATTTAACTTTCGCCTGCCGATATTAGGTACAGTCACCCTATCTAGGATTTAGAGACCTAAAACCTTGGATAACGGGAAATCTAATTGATTACCACGGATTATACTGTTATCAGTTACAACTTATACATGTGCGACTTATCTACCACAGAGATAATTGTATAAGTAATGAACTAGCTGCTTAAAGTCGAGAATCCACCGGAAAGCTAAGCTAAGATATGCTATGCTATGTTTTAGCTTAGCTTTTGGTGGAAACGGTTCCATAAGAATGTATTGAAGCTAATTTTTTAAAAACGTAGCATGGCATAGGATAACATAGCATAGCATAACTTAGCTTAGATTAGCTTTCCGATGGATTCCCGGCTTAAGGTATGGATCAGTTGCCTGCCTAATACACAGGTGGTCCATTTAAATAAAGCCACTTAAATATCTCTTCCAGTCGCGATGGTGCAAAAAATATTTTCCATGCAATTTGAATGGTATCAAGGGGCCAATATGCTGCAAGAATATTTTTTCCAAGGTCATTTTCTTTTAGTATTTAAGGTCATCGGGTTTTTTTTACAAATAACCGCGTATTATTTTACTTAACGTTAAAACACGTTCAGATATGTATAATGGCATGACCTTCAAATGACATTTGACTCCGATATTTAAAGTTAGACGTGGAATTTAAGTCTATCGACTATCCTACTATATTTAGTAGGAGCGGGTTCGAAGCTAAGTTTTAAATTCTCCAGCCTCGATTCCGGAACTTTATAAGACTTCGAAACTCAAAACCCTCGAAACTTAAAGCACTACTTCTGTTTTGTAAATGGAACATCTTGCTTCAAAAACAGACGCGAACACAATATTTACGACCACAGTTAAGCAAAATAACAAACAAAGATATAACAATACACAAATTCTCGAGGCACCCTGTGAACGATTCTTCGTTCATTCCTTCTACACTTTTTCTTATCTGGCTTCCGAGAGGTTTCGAATTACGAAAAAAAGTGCAGTTTCGAATCAGGGACGTCCGCAGACTTTTCTCCAAGGGAGGAAACTTTGAGATGACGGTAAAGAAAAATATACCCCTCTTGCTTTTTTAACCCATTTTATAGTGCCAATTTAATTAAAAATTTAAAAATATTCCCTCTTTTAGTATAAAACTTAATAAAGATCAATTTTGTAAAATAAGCGATTTTTTTCTCAAAAGCCAGGGGGGCAACTGCCCCTTTTGTCCCCCCCCCCCCCGCGGACGCCCATTTTTCGAATCCCCGAAACTCAAAACTTGCTTGGGTTCCGACGCTTCGAGAAACCCATCCCTAATATTTAAGTGGCCTCCCTTAAATGGACCAACCCGTATAATTATATTAGTAGCTCGAGGTGAATGTGTACGAAGCATATGCTCACCTATAATTGTATATAGAGAATCTACAGCCCCATTATAAATCTTATCTTGACGAGTCACTGCAGTCTGCCAAAGTAATTGTATATAGCTGCTGACTTGTAAAAACCCGCAGGTTGAGAAGGACCACCATATTGACCATAGAATAACATGACTATTCGAATACGCTCCTAAAAAATCTTTCCACAGTAGAGCATACGCTTGTCTAACTTTGCCCAATATCGAAATATTTGCTTCAGCTGAATCATACTTGGCACGCTCTTCGGACACACATGGCACTTGATTTAAATCATCCGGTTGCGATAGTGTTATCCCATTATTTGTAAATGCAACATGCTTCTCGTGTTTTCTATGAAAATAAATAGACTGACCAACGGAAGGTAAAAGGAACGCCCACACTGTTGCAAATACAATAGCTGAAAAATAGATTTTATTTTATGCAAATAGCTGCAGGCCTCGATAAAAGCTATAATTTAATAATACAATAATTCAAGAATAATTCGTAATTAAGTTTCTTCCTCAATCTCTGCCATTTAAAAATGATCTTCATAACTTTTTATTAGAGTGGTCCTTATTTTTCAACTTTAAAATTTGTATTTTCTGACCCTCTTGAAATCTTCTATTCGACAGAAAAATATCTTCGTGTTTCTTATTTGTATATTTTGATATATAAAGGTCGCTCAAGGACTTTATATTTCGCGTGCGCCACAAGTTTGGCAACTGCGACTTTACATAATTGTCACTTGTCAATTTTAACCCTTCGTTGACACTCTGGGTGTGAGCCACCCATAAGCTGATTTTGACGCTCTGTACATTCTATATGCGAAATAAATACCATTTTTCCAAAGCCGACTTACAAACTATTTCTCCTCTCAAAATATTATATTTGAACAATAGCTCTGTAGATTTTTAGCTTCTAATATTGGAATTTGTAGAAGTTACAATTTTTTGAAGATTTTCTTCGTGTTCTCTTGACACATGGCGGTCTAGATTTTTTTTACAAAAACTGTGGTAGAATTTAAAGAAAAAAACTATTGGAATACATTCTAGAGACCTTGAAATTGAGCCATGAGTTTTTTCATAACGATTGGATTCTTCAGATGAGAATGGCAGTCGAAAAATTGTTCTGGGTGTGAGACACCCAGGTATGTCAAAATTGATCGAAGAAAGGGATGTGCCAACGAAGGATTAATGAAACAGGGCCCATATTTATATATCACAATCCGAAACCATGATTTTATCTATGCGTTTAACAACCTGAATAGAATGTACGTCAGAGTTTGTGTCTGTATCTGATTCGAGAGCTGCTGATAAAAGAAATTTAAATTGTACATATAAAGCCTTATGCTACAACGCAATACCCACAATGCCCGAATTTTAATGTCTTACTTTCACTTAAAAGTTAATAGAATTATTTTGTCCTTATTGCAAAAATTTCTATCAATTTATACCAAAATAGTAATATTTCATTGCCGTTGAGCAACCTATAATCCTTACTTATCCTTACTAATATATAAAAGTGAACCGTTGTCTGTTTGTTTGTCCTTCTTTCGCACCTAAACAGCTGAACGATTTCAGTGAAATTTTGAATATACATTACATACACCCTAGATTAGATTATAGACCCTTTTTTGTTTTAGAAATATCATAAATAATTCCCGAGTGAAACTCGGTAACGGGTCAGCTAGTCCTTAATATATTTTAACAAAATTTTCAACGAAATTCTTTTAAACTATTTGAAAGCTTCCGAGAGGATCATAAAAAAATTTTTAAGAACTTTGATATTTCACCATACATACAAGGACCACGCTACTTCTTATACTATTCAGTCTTTATAAAGGGTGCTAGATACCTGACAGCGTAATATAATTCAATTGGTGATAATTCAACACATCAAACGACGTTGTAAGCTGCGCAATAATACCGGCCATACAGCGACCAAAAAGAGAGGCTGCTTTCGTATGGCTAGTCACTTCTTGGTAATGTTTCCGATCGACTTTAGCATAAATATACGTGTAGTACGCTACTTCTGTCGAAAAGAACAGGCCATAAAAGAATTCTACGACTTGCATGGTCGCCACATCTTGCCCAAGTGCGAGTAGGAGGAATGTGATTGTCCCGGAGAGACCGCATAAAATTATTATAGGTTTGTATCGTACGAAGTCCGTTATTAAAAATATAACGACCAACGTCGACAAATAAGAATACGTAGAAACCGGAAAGATTTCCTGGTTTACCTGAAAAGTTCGCATGTCTTGGTAGAATTACTTATCGAGCGCGCTACGCGATATTTAAAAATGACTGGGAACGCCTTTAAAGCGGGGAATCTTGAAAGTTAGAAAATTTAAGAATCTGTGCGTACGAACGCTACGTTTAACGGGGGCTTGTACTTACTTGGGTGTCTGTAAAATTTTTCCATGGCCCTACTAAATAATCAGTGACGAAGGACTCCGAAGGTCTAAACTCTTTGAAACAGCCGAATATGCACAAGATACATGAAATTGTTATCCACTTCATGTTAACAGCTTCTTTCATTCTTTCTCTTCTCAAACTTTATCGTATGACATTCTTTAAATATTTCTTTTATATCACGTGTCACGCTCATTCAGGAACAACGGAAAGGTACAAATACTACCGTTTCCAACTATCCTTACAAACTTTTACTTGTTCTTTCGCATTATGTATTAATAAAGACGCGCGTAAAAATATTCATTTACCGTGCTTGTCCTGCGCTAGCAGAACTACAAATATCATTGACGCAACATTGTGAAATTTTCCTTCCTGCCAATTATAACTTAGAAACGTATGAAATATTTTCAACTCGCTGTCATTGAGGGCGACTAAGCCCGATTATATTTGCAGTTTAGATTTAAAGAATTTTGTTACACTGTAATCGAAATCCCGCGAGCTATGTTTCCCCCCCAAACGAATGCGTGCCACACACCGCGCGGCTCTGCTCCAAATGCGAAGTTCAAATTCGAGCACGGTGGAGTGGAGAGGGCGCGACGATCGTGCCATGCGATGAAAGTATAAAGGCGCGATTTCATGTTGACGTTCGACGCTCGTTTTGAGCGTCAAAACCGGTCACGTGATCGGTCACGTGACTTCCAGCGTCAAACGGAAAAGCTAAACTCGTTTCGATAAATTCGGTTTAGTTTTTCCGCTTGACACCTGTTCCAAAGAGTAGGTATAATAAGAGGCGTCACTCCGGGCGAAACCTTTGAAGTCCTTACTTGACCTTGGCATTTAAATTGGTTGTCTATTCGAGCGGGATATTCAAATCGACTAAATGTACTTTACCGCAGTTGACTGATTATTGCCGATGTTTACCGATCATTGCCGAATGGGCATTTAAATTGGTTGTCCACTGATTTCCCTAGTGTTTTCTGTCCTTGTCGAGTGACGCCTCTTATTATATCTCCTCTTTGTAAGGACTTCAAAGGTTCCGCCCGAAGTGACGCCTCTGATTATATCTCCTCTTTGGTCGAGCGTCAGCATGAAATTGAGTGCCAAAGAATAGTTGAAAATGCAAGAGATCGTAAACTATGTCGAAAAAGAGCCGCGGTAATTGTAGTTCTGCATGAATACACAAAGCTATTGGAAAAAAAGCGTCGAGGGTCAGCATGAAATCGCACCTTAAGGAGAGGGAGGTTCTCGTCTAATTAAAACTGTATGTATGTATGTACACACATACGTAAATTACGCCGTTTGATTAAACGCCATCTATCAAAACTCCTCGACTCGCCGCACGTTTTAATCCCACAATCACCGAATCTGCGGCAAATGCAGGTGGATGTAATTGCATGTTTCGAAGTACTTACCCTTCCCTTAGAAAAGAAGAACGAAAAAATAAAATCTTAAGGTGCAATTGCTCGTGAAAACACTGAGAATTTCCTTCCGCGTAATTGGCATCGTACATAGATACGAATGCAAATAAAATCGATCTTACGGAGACACCAATATTCAGATATAACCGGCGAGAAAATATCGCTTCGATATAAGTAAAAACAAGAAATACGCGAGTATAAGCTTTCCCTTTGTTTCCTACCTGCACACCATAATGTAATCCTACAATAAAAACAAGACTCTCGTATTTACGATGGATTATAGCAACCGAGCCAGGCCGATACTTTTGCACAGTGCTGTACACGTAATACGCGAAATTGATTGGACAATATTCATAGTTGAATTTTGAACGTAGTTGCCCGTAAATGAAATACGACCGGGACGCGTGCACGTTGAACCGAGGCTCGTCTGAAATTACTTGTAAAATGGTATTTTAAGCGGCAGTAGTTTCAGTGAGCGAGCCGAGCGTAGCCACTCTCGTATAATGTAATCTATTAAAATGTATCGCGCAAATGTAAGCATGAAAATCACATGTCGCATATAGTTATTTATATCTTGCGTTCTAAACATTTCGTTTTAACTGATATAACGTTGTATTACATAATCTTCGGTTGCATATAAATTGATAGCTCTGTATGTACTGTTTCCTAGAAAACTATATTTCTATGCATGACCATTCAGCGAGACCGCTGTAGTTTAACGCATACAAAATACAAATTCTCCAGCAAAATGGGCAACCTCAGAGGGTGAACGCAGAGCCGATTCATCAGAATCGAGTGAACGGAAGAGATCCCGCTCCTATGAACGTCCCAATGACTGTCTCCGAGCAATTTAGAGAGTCGTGGCTCACCGCTATCATTGGCCTGATTATGTTCGCGACTGGAATGTGCCTGTTGTTTTGGAACGAGGTTTGTGGACGCCTGTGTTTCCTATTAAAGGGAACCACTCGAATAACAAACTTGTCGCTGCGATATTACAGGGAAGGGCAGTGAAAGTGGCGCACTCGCTGGACGAAGCTTTGCGCAACGTAGCGGTGCTTCCAAATTCCATTAAGGTGTTACCCGAGTACGAGGGGCGCTTAATACACTTATCGGGTCCCCTGAAGATATCAGAACCGTTAACGGAGCCCGACTATGGAGTAATCGTGTCGAGCGTGAAACTGAAGCGTAGAGTTCAAATGTACCAGTGGGTAGAAATAGAAGAGGAACGAAGGTAACTTGTAGGTTCGAATGGAAAAGCGACGAGTCGTCTTTCGCGTATTAATCGCAGTAATGTTTGCGTTTCAGCTTCGGCGGGGTGACGGAGGAAGAGAAGCATTATTATTATACGACAGAATGGAAGGACAAGCTCGTCGATTCCGATCAGTTTTATATTAAAACCGGTCACCACAATCCGAAGGAAATCCCTGTAAAAAGTCAAATACAAATTGCAGATGAGGTTCAAATCGGGGCGTTTACCCTCGGGCCTGAATTGAAGAAGAAGTTCACTGATTTTGTAGAAATTACCAGCGACGAGAGACCGGAACGCAAAGATATCAAGATGCATTCTGGTTTATACTATCACAGCTCCGATCTGTGGAATCCTCAGGTACAGTCCTCGTATCGCCGAGCGAGTAACAGATTTTCCAGAATGACTGTATTTGTCCATAGGTGGGAGATATACGTATACAATTCTCATATGCAGGAAAAGGCGGAGACATTTACTCTATAGTTGGCATGTTGCAAAAGGGGGCTGTCGTACCGTACGTTACGTCGCACGGCGAAGAAATTTTACTTCAAAGGAAACACAAAATGTCGGTAGATCAAATGTTCCATTTAGAACACGTGCACAACTACTGGCGTACGTGGAGCATTAGGTACTGCTTTTCTCGGGCGATAGCAATTGCTTTTAGAAGGAAACATCCCAAACCCGGAAGTTCAAAAAATTTCCTCCTGTTTCCAATGGAATTTTTGTTTGCTGCCGAAAATCACTCTAAGGGCGTGTAATTGACCCCTGAAAATCCCGTTATTTTCCGATTTTGTGTTATAACTCGAGAGCTGTAAAATAATTTGTTTTACCGAATGATAGATCTAATTAAAAAAAGTAACTTTTGTGTTGAAATTTTTTTCTATCTCTTACAATTCGCGAGTTATAACGAAAAATAGCCGAATTCTCAGGAGTTAATTTCACCCCCTTCGAGTGAATTTGGGCAGCAAACAAAAATTGCTTTGTAATCAGGAGGAAATCGCCTATATATTCACAGTTTCAGAATTTTTTAAACTTTCAGGTTTGGGATCTTCCCTTGTTAGTAATTCTTACTAAAAAGAAATTTGTAATTATTTCAGAGGTCTCGGCTGGTTGGTGTTATTTTTAGCAGCCACGTGTCTGGCAAATATATTGAGAACAGTAATTCTGAATTCGACATTCTTGTGCGGAATTATTGCAATTGAATCATTGACGATGTCGGTGTCTATGTCCATTAGTTTATTAGTGATCGGCTTTGCTTGGGTATGGTATCGACCAGTGATAGGTCTTTGCTTAGCTCTGGCATCGATCTTGCCATTTATCTATTCCACACTGACATCAGCATCGCATTCACAACAACGAGACAACTATAGGAGATTATGAATTTCAACCAAGAAGTTACATTTTATTTATGTAAATACATTTATTTATAATAAATTTTCCATCGTAGCTTTGTATAATTGCTTCCTTCTAGTCGTAAGGAAAGTACAAATTACAAAAAATCGTGTCACCGAACTTATTAATCGTAATAAAAATGCGGAGCTTTTTATTAAATTCGCACATCGTAGTCGTTTGAAATTTTTCAGAAGATCTGAACAATAAACTATTTTATAAACGTTAAATAACTCCCTGTCTATGTCAGGGTACGTTTCCTGATTACGGTGCCCTGTCCCCATTACGGTGCTTTTATATTTAAAGAAGCCGTACAAAAAAAATCGCATAAATAAATAAGGAAAGAAATTTTCTTAATTAAGTTAAACTATTAATGTATGTGTTACAAACGAGAAGGTTGCATTTTTAAACAAAGCATAGTAAAAAAAATTGAAAATGAATATAAAGATTTTGATGAATTTACCCAAATCCTTACTGGAAATGGTAAGGAACACGTATTTTACAAACGTGAATAAATTGATAATTATCATGATTTGCACTTATGTAAAGTGTTAATTATATCATAAAAGGTTCCAATTTTATGAAAAAAATAGGAGAATGAGCACTTTTGAAACGTTTTCGTATTTTTAAAGTGAATACGGTAATAGGGAGAGGTATCTAACGCTTGTCCTTATAATCGTGCTCAATTACGTGTGCTAACCTTACTTTCGTTTCTCAGAACGGGTGAACAGAAATTTACTTTTGCATATTTTGCTTTTGTAATGAAAAGGTAATATTAAAATTACATAAAAACACCTCTCGTAGGGCAGAAGAATGTTTTGAACAGTTCAAAGTTGAAAGACATAACTTAACCGCGGGAATTGTATTCAAAAAAGGGCACGGGAATTGGAACAACGGATTTTTCAGGGCACAGTATTTGGAACAAAAACATAGATTTTTATTTCAATTAAAGAATATGAAAAATTAACATTTTCAACCCGAAAAAACGCCTTAATAAAGAGAAAAGTTCAAAACCCCAATATAAATTTTCACCAAGCAAAATTAAAGTAATAGAAGTCAGTAATTAATTCCTTCGTGAGAAAGTCGGCGTCAAAGCATGGTAATTGGGACATCACCTACCCTAATCATTAAATTTTTAAGAACGTTCTTTTCCCTCGCAAATTTTGATTGATTCCCTAGACGCACGTTTGCGCTCCGGAATCCCCCAGTGCAAGAAAGTTTATTACTTTCCCACCCAGCGGTATATTTTACGATTTGAGTGAAGTAAGATGGCCGCGGAAACTTTGTAAACGGAAACGTTTATTTTGATGATTCGAAGAAAATTGCATGCTCCAATTATTATTTTCGATCATAGTGAATCGAGTTGACGCTAAATAAGCCTGAATTGTCAAGAAATTAACTAAATGTAGATGACAATGACGGAGGAAACACAACAATCCGAGACAGCCGCACAAAATGAGGCACAAACTAGTTCTCCAGATGTCGGAAAAGTTAAAGATAGTAAAAAAGAAAAATGCCGGCCTATGACAAAGGTATTATCGATTAAAGAGATGCTGAAAATATTACTGTCACCTTTTGCTCCCTGCACTAAATACTCTTTGGCTATGCACAATGTCTTATCCTTGACAAAACAGGGATGCAAGTCTTATTTTCCATTGAGAACGTGTATAACATAATTTTGCAAAAAGTTATTATGCATTCGATGCATCGTAAGTCTTTACTTACCCCTGAATTTTAAATAACGAGTTGTATATTACTTACGACAGTGAAGATGACGTTACCGTAAAGACTAGGACGCTTTCACTTTGCATGCAACAACTCGTCGTCGTATTTCTTGAATGAGAAAAAGAACTGCATTCGCTTAACGTCGAGACGATACTTTAGAAGAGACTTTGTAATCCTTGTAAAGTATAATTTCAGACGTACTTCCATTCGTGTTTAAGTAATAACGAAGGGAACGAAATGTGTTTGCAGGTGGTGATACGAAGGCTGCCTCCGTCTATGACTCACGACCAGTTCTTAGAGCAAGTTTCCCCGCTGCCAGAGCACGACTATCTTTATTTCGTGAAGGCTGACATGTCGATGGGGCAGTTCGCCTTCTCTCGAGCTTATATCAATTTTATCGAGCAGCAGGACATCTTTATGTTCAGGGAGAAGTTTGATAACTATGTATTCGTCGACTCCAAAGGCACGGAATATCCAGCGGTGGTAGAGTTCGCACCTTTCCAAAGGTTGCTGAAGAAGAGAGTAGGGAAGAAGAAGGATTTAAAATGTGGCACGATAGAGGCGGACTCTTACTACATAAGTTTTTTAGAAGGTCTTAAAAATCAGGAGGCTGAATCGAGCGTAGCGCAGCCGAAAACAGAGTATTCGTACCAACCACCCGATAGTAAGTTAATCTCGGCACGCAGAACTGATACGTTCGCGTCGAATGCTTTCGTTCCTACGCATGGACGTACATGTGTGTGCCGTTGTTGATACAGATACGCCGAAGAAAGTTACGACCACGCCGCTTTTGGAATATTTAAAGCAGCGTAAGCAGGAGAAGCAGCGACTCAGAGATGAGAAACGCGAGGAGAGGCGACGAAGAGACTTGGAAAGGAGACGGACAAAAGAGGATCCAATTATATCTAAGGTAACGCTACGTTCTACAACGCCGTTGTTTACTTACGCTCGATTAATTCGAATACGCTTTGAACTAGCTGCGAACGTGACAAATACAGTATAGAATTAGAGGGAAGTAATGAATCAGAATGATGGAAGTTGTGGGCCTAAATTTTAAGTATTACATTCTCTACTGTATTTGCTGATACTAATCTTTTCACCCTGCAGTCCATGTGTAACGTTGAAGATAACCAGTCCAAGTATCCCTTCCTTTCTACCTCCTCAACTGCCAAGTCAGAGGATATACCTTTCGATCATCCTACCCAGTATCTAAGTATATCTCACGAATGCAAAGGAGAAATCCCGAACAGTGGAATTGTAGCCGCAGCGCCGGCGAGCAAAAGTTCATTGAGCGTGCAACACTCCTACAGAAATGAAAATACTGAAGTATACATAAATTGTGTTAGAAGCATGTCTCGCTTCAACGAGCGCTGGCATTATAATAACAAGCAGCCGAAGTTATTTTACTTTTACGAGAGAAGCTACAAAGATAAGGACACGAGTTGCAGGAAAAATAATTACGACCATTGGCACAATATTAAGAACAATTATATTCGTAACAATACGAAACACGCGTCTCAGTACATCGGCAACAAGAACTATTTCTCTGCGTTGTCGAAGTCTCAGTTCGCTAGCGTGCACAAGTCTTGGAAGATGCAGATACCGACGGAATTGTCGAAGTCAAGAAGCTGCAGTGCCGTGTTCGATTACCAGAAGCTTTATCCTTTTAAAAATCTCTGCGAGCCGGGATCGCCAGCGTATCGTAAAAACTCATGAAGCAGAGACTGCGAGTGATTAGCAGGGAAATTTATGTTATCTATTTACTCTACGCCAAGAGGTCACGAGGGGACAGAATTATTTATCATTTACGTGACTTAGTTCAACGCTATACATTTTTTTTCTGTTGAATATTGTATGCCAAATTTGTATACATTTATTAAGATATGATTGCTTTATTATCGCCTAGTTTGTATGCATTAAATTTTGTAAGAGAGATTGTTTTTAGAGGATGAAAAAAGTGCAAATTCTGTGTTACTTTATTGTGAATTATTGCGAAACTTACTGCGGCGAGTTTTGTTTTATCGTCGTTAAGCGTGGTAATATCGCATTGCTTAAAATCCTCGTTTTGTTATAGGTGTTGAAAAATCCTGATCTCGACAAAGAAATGTATAAAGATAATAAAGAGAACAAAGAGGAAAAGGACAAGCTTCCTCCCAAGGATATAAAGAATCGCGTTAAAAAGGAGGATAAGTTGCGTGAGAAAGTACCGCGAGACAGAGACTCGAAAACTATAACGAAAGGGTATAGAGACAGGGTCGAAGACAGAAATAAGGATAGAGACATGAAACATCAGAAACGTCACGAGGATAAAAAGGTATATGGAAGGCGTGATGAGAGGGATAGTATAAAAGACGATAGAAGAATTGACGGGAAGGACGACAGGAAGTATGATTTTAAAGAGGATATAAAAGATTCTAGAGAGCGAAAGATCGAAGAGAAACGGGGTAAAAGTTATGAGAAAATGAGGCAGGAGAAGAAAAGGCTTGCGGAAACTAAAAAGCAGAATGTAGAATTCACTATTGACGCTGAAAGTAATACGAAATCCAAAAGCGAAGAAGAGGATCCTCAGAGAAAGGAGCCGCAGGTTGATTCGTGTGAAAACACAAAGGGAAAGGAAGAATCTGTAAACGATAAAGGCGACACAGAAGCTTGTAAAGGTAAAGAAAAAGAAGAAACTAACGAGAGAAAAGTTTTAGTAGAAGATCGTGTACATGATCTCGAGCTAATAAAAGAACAAAAGAAAATAGGTAAGGAACTCGGCACGATGCGATTTACAGTGGCGGACTAAAGAAAGTTTACAACTTTTAAAATTGAGTTGGGGTGTTTTTTTAAGCTACAACGACTAGTTTGCTAAGTGACCTGTTTCGTCGCTTTGAAAAAAAATGCACTTGGTCGGCATAGCAAACAAAAACAGTAAATGTAATTTTTTCAACTTTTTTAAAACGAAAATCGCGAAGTTCCCGGAAATCAGCAATTTTCGACCTTATTCAGCGATCTTTAAACGTTTATAGCTGAGAGCAACGTTAACCGATTTTTATGAAATTTTAGGCATGTATACAACTTACTTAAATCTACAAACGGGTTTCTTGAAATTTTATTACAGGCCCACAAACAAAGTTTGAAAAACGACCTTTACTATTTTTTTTCCTATTCCGACCAAGTGCATTTTTTTCAAAACAACGAATCACGCCATTCAGCGAACTAATCCTTGTTTGTAGCTTCTCAAAAAAAACCCAACTCGTTTGGATTAATTTTATAAAAGTTACGAGATTTTAAAAGTTGTAAATTTTCTTTCGTTCGCCACTGTATATTAATAAAAATAACTACTTTGCTCCTGAAACATCAATGTTCAAACATTTACAGAAACAGTATCTACAACTGGCGAAACTAACAAAGATATTGCAAAATCAAAGTCCAACGAACATATCAATAAAGACGGTAACGTAAATGACGATGCCGAGGAGAAGAAAGATTCGAAGGTAACAAAGAGGCGTAATTCCCTGGAAAGTGGCGGCGAAGGGGGCACGGGAGACGGGAATTGTTTGAGGCGGCACAAATCTTTAGACGGTGGTGACCAAAATAATCTACAAAAGGCTGTAAACGAAGATAAGGAGAAAGACAAGAAAGATCCACGAATGGAACGTAGGATTAGAAATAAGGTGCCCACTTATTTTCCTTAGAATATTTAAAACAATTCTCACAGCTTGCGAATGTTTTAAAACACTGCTCTCTATGTTGTTAACAGGATCGCCCTGCCATGGAGATCTATCGTCCCGGGATGGGGAAATTCAGTAAACAAAGATTGGAGCGCGAGAAATCTGGTAATGACGAACGAGCATCTCTTTCACAGAGTCCTACTCCAAACCCTAATACTTCCAACCTTTGTAAATCAGGGAAGTCTGGAACAGAAGTACGTTCTATGACATTTAAACGTAGCGTTAGTCGCGATTTGGTATAACAAATGCCACGTTCGACAAGTCTCCTAAAATATTAATTATACACGTGTCGAGCCTCTGTTACATACAAGATTTTTACACTAGTCTTTCCCACGACACGCAGCACGGTGTATCTGTTGTACGCGAATGCATAATAAAAAGAATACAGTGTCCTACTTATTGCTGGCGAGTTCGTGCATACACGAGTTTAAAGTCACACGTGTTTACAACACTTGTTTACAGTCACTTGTATTAAGCAATTTGGTATACAGGGTGCTCCAAAGTTACAAGGCAAGCTACAAGCACGCGGATTCCTTACGGCGAAAGAAATTCAGATTTCTTACCGTCTTACAATTTTAGTCTTTGCTTTCGGGTGATGCGCGATTGGTAATCGACTTCCGGAGCATGCCGTTTAAATATCAGCCGGTGATAGGAAATTCAGAATGCATGGAAAATGTGGGATGAAAGTGGAAATTAATGTTTGAGTGACGCGCGGTAGTGAAATAGAAATTGGTTTTGCTGATGTTTCTTTTATGGAAATTCAGAAACTGGTGATTGAGGGAATCGGAGAAATTTGAAATTGGATGAGATTAGAAGATCCTTTTTACTATTGTTGAAATTGAGGAAGTACTATGCGATTGTATAATGAATAATCCAAAACCGTGAAAGTGAAATGAATGGAATACTAAACTTGTTAACAGTACAGTATACATACATGGTTTTGAGACTATGTACTTGCCTTTGATATTTAAATGGCGTGGAAAGCTGCACCCTTTAAGGGGTCATGCCTAATTAGCAGGCGTGATTTTCGGAAATTTTTTGTGGAAAATCTAATGTATATTTTTTACAATTATTTGCTTATTTTAAAAGTACATATATTCAGCAACTCTTAGTAATTTTGTTATAGACAAATATTAAAAATTGAACGAATAACAGCCACTCTCCCGGAAGCTATTTTTTTTGCGCAGAGCACGATTTCTCAGAGTTGGTCATCTGAAATCGAAAAGTGAAGAAGATTCTGTTAGTATATGGATTTATCTAGTTCGTGAACGAAGGATTTTTCAAAAAAATGTTTTCAGACAGAATGGTGGACGTTTAACTCAAAATCATGATTTTTCGATGTCTGAATTGTTCGTTTTTCGTGAATTAAAAATAGAGTTTTTATTAAAAACAAAAATCCTTCATTCACGAACTAGATAAACTCATATACTAACAGAATCTTCCTAACTTTTCGATTTCAGATGATCCGACTCTGAGAAAACGTGCTTACCGCAAAAAGAATAGCTTTCGGGAGAGTAGCTGTTATTCGTTCATTTTTTAATATTTGTTTATAACAAAATTACTAAGAGTTGCTGAATATATGTACTTTTAAAATAAGCAAATAGTTGTAAAAAATATACATTAGATTTTCCACAAAAAATTCCCGAAAATCACGCCTGCCAACTAGGCATGACCCTTTAATCGACTGCATTTTGAAAATGCAATCACAAATTGTAAAATGATAAGAGATTGCCAGAATTCTTTCAGTATAAGTAGTCTGCATGCTTCTCTGCTTATCTTATAATATTCAGCCGCCGGCCAACACAATTCTAAATTCAACCTCTGTTCGATCAGTCAGCTTGATTCTGATATGTAAATCTTATATCTAATTCTTACCTTATATAACGTTCATTTTATGTTCATTGAATAGCAAACACTTTCTTACGAATCTTCTATAATAAGATACTTTCTCAAGAAGAATGTTTACTTTTTTAAATTGCCTTCAACTTAAATATGTTACAGTTAATAACTAGTCATAGCAGAGATGTATAAAACGAAGTTAATCGTATATTAATAATTGAAATAGCTGGCAATTATTAATATATTGAACTACTAGGTATTACCCTTTTTATTAGCATAAAGCATAAGCGTTAAGTTCCTATCGCAGAAATCAGTATAACTTAAAAACTCTCAGTACTTTTACATAACTCAGTTAGTGTTATGATTTACAATAATAAATGTTAAACATGTGTATATTACGTGCAATAATATAATTGTTACTTTGAATATTACATTAGATTTTATAATTTTCATTAGAATAAATATTTCTACTATAATATACACTCTGTATATCTGGTTATTATTGCAATTGTTTATAACAGTGCCAAATTGTAATTTTTCGGGGGGCGTGTTCCACTTATGCCCAAATCGCCCGTGATTTTCATTAAACTAGGTTTTCCCGTACGCGACTGGACGCATCGTCAAGAACTTCAAAGTCGATTTTCTCGAAAGTGAAGCGCAATAACGAAAAAATGTATTCCTTTTTCTCGACTTATTTACTCGTTGTAAATCAAAAAGAAAGAGTAACTTTTTTTCATATCGCGCTTCATTTTCGAGAAAATCGACTTTGAAATTCTCAACGTTGCGTTTAGTCGCGTGCAGAAAAACCTAGCTTAATGAAACTCGCGGGCGATTTGGGCGTAAGTGGAATTCGCCCGGGGTCAGAACTAGGTTCTACGATAGATGGTTGTTGAAATGCAAGGAAGTAGTGGTTCCGATTCAATAGATAAAGATATCTACTAGCAATGTACTTTCACGAACGAGTGTGCATAATCAGAATCTCGACGGTAAGAATGATCAACTCACTTAAATGCACCGAACATTCGTAAAAATATTTTTTAAAAATTTTATACCCGTTCCTGCGGGAAAACAAGGAGCTGGATAAGATATTATTCACAAGGAGCTCGCAGAATTTCATAGACGGATATAAATAAAAGGTGTCCTCCAAAAGACTCGGTTCAGTTTCAAATTGAACCAAGCACTCAAGCTAGATTTTTTTATTAAACAAAGTATAAAAATATTCCTCGTTCACTTCACTCCCTGGCCTTAATTCGATGCATTATAAAATAAAATATAATGGCAACTGCGTAGCTTTACTAATGCAGTTACAAATTTTAATGTTTAGCTCGTGATTGAGATAAACGCGCTGAGGTTCTCTGAGGATTACGCGACGGAGTTCCAGCCTGTCTGTTTCTCTTTGGTAACGGTGATGGAGTGGCAGCACTCGAGTCTGTAAGTTTCTTACGAACGGATGATCTCTTCACGTTTGACGCCGGCGGATTTGCTTTAGCTAGTACGAGAATAATAATCAGTTTCGACGAAACGGTGAATCATTTGTACAAACTACAACACGTACTTGGCCTGCTGGGAGTTTTCACTGATGCGCTTTCGTCGTCCGAGTCTGAATCGGAACTCGATTTACTTCTGCGCTGCCGCGGCCTCATCATCCTGACACTTTTCGCTATAATGATTTAATGTTAGCCATGAAATATATGTAACGACAATTTTTGTTCAAAGAAAACGTACGTCTTGTAGCAGCTGCTGTCTCAGAGTCACTGTCTACGCCCTCGTCCTCTTCCTCGCTGCTGCTCCTGTGCTTCGAGGCCCTTGAACGCTTCTTTGTTTTCGGCGCCGGCGGCGGCGGCATCATTTCCGTATCATTCTGCTGCGCCTCCTCCGCACTTTTGATCAGCTCTTCTATTTTCTCCTCCAATTCAATGGCGGCTTCCTTTGTGTTCGGCTTTCTCTTCGCCTGCTCCGCAATAGACTGCAAAGCCTTCAACACTTGCCTGTGATGAATCTTCTCTTTTAGCAGAGGCAGACTCTCGATAAGGTGGCGTATACCTAAGAAATTAATTCGCCATTTAATTTAAGAGACAACGATCTTTAGTAAACTGTGCATTTAGTCAGCATTCAATCGCCACTTACTTTTCGGGCCGAATTGTAGAAGCGAAAGGCAATACGCAAAGTCGCGCCATTGCCTCTCGGTGGTGGCCAGTTTGAACCTGGCACAGATTTTATCGATTATAGCATCGATTTGCTTCTCCTTCTGCAGTAAATCCAATATATATCTGTGAACATAGATCAACGTGCAAAATCACATCGCGACGTTCTTATCGTTTCTTTTTCCAGCGATAATACGCACTTTAAAATCTCGTGGAAATCGGTTTCCTTTAAATCTAAGTCAGGATCGGTCAATCGAGACAATATGTCAGGCATCACATTGTACAGAGCGTTGCCCTTCTGCGATAGCGCCTTGAAAAACTGTCTGGCGTTCTGGCGAATCTGCGTGTCTTCGTCGACCACGCACAGTGCTAATTCCGATATCTGGCCTCTCACGCGCACCATGTCTCTCATTATGAGACTCGATAGAACACGGACGCAGGTGCTTCGTACATTTGTATTTGGATCCCTGAGCCTGAAAATTCGTCGAGCTTCAATTAATCGTTAAGGGCGCGCTCCGGTAATCCGGCCGAAAATTGAGCAAGCTTTATGAATTTTTGTACTCAATGAATAACAAATATAATCGAACAAAACTTGTTACATAATATTAATCTACTTAAAGAGTATATGAAACAATTTTTTTTAATTTTTCGATTGTTATTTTATATCAAAATTGTGCTCCAATATGACGCTTGGAAATAGAGACAATTCATTGGCGGGTGAAGTTTCGGCTCACAGACTTATCCAAAACGAAACTCCCAAGCAGATTCTTAATCTGCGCGAGTGCCGCTACCGCGGGTAGCACAATTAGCCACTTCTGTGAGAAATTAACAAAATTGCGGAGGCTTGAAGTTTGATTATCAAAAATCAACGTGGTTTTGCAACTTTGAGGTGTAAAAAGAGTATGAAATTTTCATTGGAGAAACTCGATTCTGCTTCCTGCGATAGCCAATGGTTTGTAGAGTAACCTCGGAAAGTTGCAGACCTGTTGGTCGAGGAGTTTCTTTCATTTCTGACCCGCCAAACAGTGGTACATAATGAGATTTTTTGTTCAAATCACCCTACAGGTCGTAATTTTTCAGAAAACTTGATGTTTTTTTTTAAATTCTTCGCAATTAAATTCTCTATCGATCTGTCCGGCGGAAATTTTGATTTTCGTTGCTGATTTTTTTATATTTAGCGAAATATACAGCATTTTTTTTGGAGATCAGTATCTGTGGGCTTTTTTAGTCGCCTGTTCCTAATTTGAAGTCAGATTTTCGAAATTCAAGGTGGTGAATCCAATATTCTGAATATAGTTGACTTTTCTGACTCAATATTGATGAGCAGGATTTTTAATGCTTGATATTTTTAAACACATACATTAACAAAAAATCAGAGATTTTTATCAGTAGCACAAATCCTGCTCTTCAAACAAGATTACACATAATAAAATCTGATTTTTAAAGGCAACTAGGATAAAACGTTAAGTGCATCAGGCCTTCTAAAAATATGAAACATTAAAAATCTTGCTCATCAATATTGAATCGGAAAAGCCAGACCCAGACCAGAGTTGGGCAAAATGTAATCTAATTACAACTTACAAATTACGATTAAAATGTAATTGTGTAGTAGATTACGCATTATTTTCTATAATCGTTCATTTAGGTAGTTCACGAAACCAAATGGTCAACTACCTAAATTAACGATTACAGAAAATAATACGTAATCAATTACACAATTACATTTTAATCGTAATTTGTAAGTTGTAATTAGATTACATTTTGCTCAACTCTGATCCGGACGAACAGGCTTAAATATGCAAAATCACGTACACATTTATGAGATGCCTAAAAATTTGTAAAAATACGAATGTCAACGAGCCATTTTAAATTTTACAATTTGATCTACAGTATTAGATTTGTGGTACTAATACAAAATTCGATCTTTATAATAATTACCTCATATTCGTAATCAGCGTCCCCGAAAATCTAGATGCACTATGTTTCTTCCGAATAAGCCCATGTTCTGAAATTTTGCTTCAACATATTGGACTCGCCATCTTCAATTTCGGAAATCGTACTTTAAATTCGGAACCGGCGGCCAAAAGAAGCCCACAGATACTGATCTCCTAAAAGTGCTGTATAATTCGCTAAATATAAAAACATCAGCACCGAAATTCAAAATTTCGACCGGACAGATCGATAGAGAATTTAATTGCGAAGAATTTAAAAAAAAATCGTCAAGTTTTCTGAAAAATTACGACCTGTAGGATGATTAGACCAAAAAATGTCATTATGTACTACTGTGCGCCAGGCGAAAAGTAGTCATCCCGAGAAAAATGCGTTTAAAGTTTTCAGCGCTTACACAACGCGCGACGAGCTCGCTTCACAGGTCTATAAATGTCGAAATACTTTGAATATTGCTCCCAAACTTTAACAGCACATTCTAACAACTAAATATTTCCGAAAAAATGCAAATACCCCCTGTTTGAAAGACCTTGGCTTGGTTCAACGATTTACCTGCCATAAATGTGCTTCATCCATGGCTCCACTTGGCTCGGAAACCTGGTCGCAAGATCGCTGATTCCAATGAGCAGGCTGGCTCGGATGGGAGGGTGCGTCGAGCGTTCCAGTATTGTGATTAAAAGCTGTAAGGAATTCTCGCAGAATCCGGAGCTCACTGTCATCATTTTACTGAGAGCAAGAGCACCAGCGGCCTGTATATCCTCGTTGTTGTATTTATCATGATTTTGGCACACATCCAATACCAGCGGGCTGCAAAATATAATGCTCCATGTGCAAACGCAGTTTCATTCGCGCGATACAACGTGCAGCGAGTTCGGGTAGTTTCTGTGTACCTAAGGGCACTTTTATGTTGGAGCTGCGATAAACGATAAGAGCGAAGCGTCGAAATACATTATATTCTTTTATAATTGAAGTGTTTAATTTGGAGAAACGAGCAGATCTACGTTTTCTAAGAGATGACCAACGATAAAAAGCGTCGAATCGACGCTCTTATAGTTTCTTTCCTAGCTCCAATATAAAGGTACCCTAACTAGCATCTCCTCAACGCCGTGTAATTTTATCTGAGAAGTAGATAAATGAACAGAGCTTAGGTTACCTCGTTATCCTATATACTAATTTATTCATTCTTTATTATCGCCTCGCGGCAAAATGATCTAACAACTCTCTATTTATCTATTTTTCAAATTAATATCACATAGTGCTGCAGGAATTCTGATAAGGTTTACAGACACTTTCGCGTTCGCTGCGTAAGCTTCGAATTCACGAACATACACGAATATGGCTAGAAGTCCATCACCAGTCACGACGTGATTCTCAAGTGTATCATTTATAAACTCGGCGTCCGCATCATCCACAGCACCTTCCACGGCTTCCTCCCCGTTATCTTCTACAATTGTGCTCGCCTGAAAATCAGAAATCAGATGAACGTTACACGAACGTATGTCCATTGCATCTCTCTTACCTCTTTATTGCGAAGCATCTGCCTGGCACTGTTCGGTGTAACGCTTGCGATCGACTTCCTTTTAGACCTTCGAGTATTGGTTTTCTCATTCGAATCCTTTTCTTTCCTTAACTTCCGTATGGTGTCTCTCCTCTTCAATTCCTTGTAGACCGACGTGTCCAGGTGCACCATTTGTTTGATGGCGATGTGTCCAATTATGTATAAGAATTTAGACAGTAGAAAGAATGGCAGTACGTGCTGCGACGAATCATCGTTGCCCAATCGTCCTAGGCTGTGCACTGCCAATAGCAACTGGTGCATCAAACGATCAGGCTGATTCGCTAGCTAGAATTCCAAAGTATCTGTCGTGAGGCGCCGAGGTTTTCTGATAACGTGCGGCCAAATACGTAACAGCACTTACGTGGTAAATAGCGCTAATCGCGTCTGTCGCAAACGAAACGTATCCGTCTTGTTTAGTGTTATTAAACTGTTCTGTCAACAACGCCAGGATCTCTTTGAACATTTCATGGTCATTAGAATACCTGGGGAATTGTAATAATTACGTATACGATTATTAAATACAATCGAGCAATGGTTACATTCGCCAGCAGCTCACCTAAACGGTGGTTTTTCGATGTCATCGTTTTTGCTCTCTATTGTCAGCAGTGCTCTGCACGTATCTCTGGCTAAAAGGAGATCGGTCTTTGCTCGTGGTCCCAGCCCAACTTTTATTAATACATCCAAATTTCCAACTATAATGCCACTCTGGGCCTGAGCTATCATCGTTATCAACATTAAAGCTGCTCTACTGTCTAGTGGGTCCGTGTCCGATGATTTCATTGAGAACTTCTCCCACAGAACCTGTCCCGATAGTTACAAATCAGCTTGGTAAGCAGAGTCACGGATATATAATGCAATGTTACCTGCAACTCCTCGTCTCCCAATTCATGCTTAGTGTACCAGGTTGAAATAAGCTGAGTTAAGGCCTGACTTTGGCCCGGTTGCAGCCCCTTCAGTAACTCAATCAGGGCCTTAACGCAAGCCTGCGCTTTCTGCCGTCCGGATGCTTTAGTCTCGCTGCTACTCAAATAGATACTTTTGTACACAGCAGCTATGTTGTTGCGCACCGATTGGTCCTTGTGAAATACTTGGAACAAGGCTTCCCGTATAGCTGCCGCGGCTCCAGCTATACCGAACTGATAGGCAATTCCAAGCAAAGTGGACGCCTCGACGGCGTCGCTGGCTGTTGTAGAAAAGAGTAACTTCTCTGCCATGGGTATAGCGATTTCTAACTCGGTTGCGAATTCCAAACAATTCTGAGAATCAAAAGAAACGTATGCGAAACTAGAAGGTATCAGAAACCAAGGCTTTATTCGATAAAGGGAGTTTGGATGCCTACTCTCAAATAATTCACAACTCGCTTCACCACCGCTATCTCCTCCTTCTCTTTATCCCCCAACGGCACTTCTGCCGTGCTTTTTCTCGCGTTACCCGTGCCCTCTTTCGCTTGACTCGAAAAATCCTCAGATTCCATAAATGTTTTCAATAGAAGTAGAAATAAAACTTCCTCCTTCGCATCAGGGGAGAGATTCTCCATGTCTGGGCACTGCTTCAATACTATACAAACTTTCCACAAGTACGTTACTGCCTCGAGTATCTTCTCTTTTAACATTAATTGCCTGACGTGCTCGAATGCTGTATTCGGATCGATGTCGTCGTCGTCATCTTCGTCATCGTGTTCTAAATTTGTAAAATCGAAGAACATTTTTATTGAAACAAAACGCGCAGTACACCGAATATATGCGCACCTTGTCTTTTATTATTCTTTTTCTTCCCATCGTTAATAACTTCTTTTAAAGCTTTCCTTATCTGCGGAAGTAGAGTATTCCAGAACTCTAATCTTTCTTTATCGCCACGAGCGCTTTTGCTAACGTTCCCAGTCTGCATCGTTCTTAATTTGATTTCCTCCTTTTCCAACGATTTAGAAATCTCTACTTTGTTCAACTAGAAATGCGTTTAGTTTCGTGAATAATTAAACTCTTAATAAACGATCAATGAAGTTTCACGTACTTTAGCAGCAAACGGATTTGCTTGCAGTAAGGCGCGCACGAGTTGCAGTGCCTGTTTCCGTACATGCGCGCTTTTGTCTTCCAAACGTAAGGCTGTGGCAGCTAAGAGCCTTCCTTGTCTCGCTAAAGGGATAGCCCCCTCGCAACATAAACGCTGCCAGACTTGTAAAACTTTCGATCTCACGTACGCGTTAGTATCTAAAATGTGTTCCTCTAAGCTATTAAGGCACTCGTCGCGATGGTCTTTTTGCTCTTGCGTAAGGTCATCTCCAGTCAATGCTTTCTCTACGACTGCTCCTATGATACTAATTGTACAGTTCCTCATGGTATAATGCTGTAAAAGAAAACATTAATAAACAAGAGGTCGGCGTAAACACGTACTTAAACTAACGCGGAAAGCACGTACTTCGCTAGTTAAATAATCCATCATATCATCGAGGATTGGAATTACGATATTTGGTTGGGTAGTAGCGATTGTTTCAAGGAATATTGATATGTTACGACTGTCATTTTCGGAGGGTTCGCTCTGATCAATCTCCTTCATTACTTCTTTCATTAAACCAGTACACCCACATTCGGTGATCATATGGATAATTCCAATTGCTATATGCGATGCTAACACATCGTGCAGTTTCACCAACTGAAACATTAAGTTACAGGCTCGGTAAATTCTCTTATCGAATAGAATTGAAAATAATGGAACAGATGTACATACCTGAATGATTCTTACCACACAGCTTATGCCATGATTGTACCTCTTGATCGAGGTCCCTAAAATCTATTTTTAAACAACAAATTAGAAAACCTAAAAGTTTCAAGCTAAAAACGGTTTAAAATAATAAATCGTCTTACCTCAAAAATAGTCTGTCTTATGTGCTTCTGCTTTGAATCCCTACATTGCTCTAGAATCTTATAACATACTTTGGTAAGTAATCTGTAAAATAATATCGCAGTTAAATCAATGCGCCGGTTAATAATTCTACTTAAATAACTATTGAAAAAGAACATTATTGGGTAACATCGAAATACCCTTTCGAATTCTGAATGCAATCTACAAATTCTTTTGTAGCGGCCTTACGCGACAAATGAATCTTCAACGATGGGTGGCTGCCAGAGTTTCTGCAATGGTAATTGTAACAGTCTGTAAACATATTCCAATGCCTTTTCCCTTGTGCTTTCCCACTCCTCTTCCATATCTGACTTCGCATTCTTCTTACGCTACGTAGAACATATTAATTAGAACCAGGATATTATATTCTGATATTATATCACAGTATATACGACGAACAAACCTTGCCCACACATTTATTATTCGCTTCTCTAAGAATTTCATCGTCTATATGGCAAACGAACCAAGAAAACAAATACGCCAACATTTTAGTTACATTTAAGAATCTCACTCTGTCGTCATCTTGTATCTTGCCTCCGTTCTCGGATATAGCTTCCATGTCGTGAACCAACATTTCGATACCTTCGCAAAATATCACTTGTATTTAATACACGCATGCAGGAATATTGTATCTGGATAGTTTTAACAGCACATACAAAGATTACCATTAAAATGTTCTTTACCTTTATGAATTCTATTGAAGCCTCGTATAATAATCTGCAATTCTACTTTATTTCCATGAACAATTATGGAGAAAAATGTATCAAAGTGTTCTGTGATAAAATCGATTCCATCCGTCTGGAGTGCGTTTCGAACTCCTACGTAGAAGTTAATATTATTTATTTATTTACTTAGTTAAACAAAAGCCCTTTGATAAATGAGTCGTTCACAGGAGAAATCTATTAACTCCACTTTTTGAAGTATTTTAAATTTAAGTGTCAAAGCACTTGGTTCAGTCACAACTTTTTTATTTATAATAAATTTCCCAAATAATACCGATTAACACCATTAAACAACAAAATTTTTTTGGTCGCCGAATAATAAATCATTTATTTCAGAAGCTATTCTGATTAACTTCATTATCGAGTCACGTGCAAAAAAATTCACATTTTTTCACCAGATTATTGGTATAATATTATCAAAACCAGCAAAAAGAAAAGGGGGACCATTTAATGTAATTCAAATGACTCATAAGGATTTCGTCCCAACAAAGCCTTTAGAAGATTCTATCATTAATAGAAAAAAAAAACAATTAATGAGTTACCAGTAAATTGGCTTAAAATGCGCTGGATAAAATTAGAGAGGTCGAAACCCCAGGTCATACAATTCAAATATGACTTTAATCAAGATTCAGAATTTAGTGCTATAAATATAAAAAAAATCTGGAGCAGGTAGACCACTAGGTCTGAGAAATATAGACCAGCCTTTGCTGTATTCTATAGGTAGAACTGTGACCAGAGAAAAGAGGAAAGATATAATGGATCTGTTAAAATTCATTCCTCCTATTAAACATAATCACTACAAAAACTTAAGAACAAATCGATATGACGGGACCTCAAATACAGCTGACGAAGAAGACATCGTTTATATTACTGATGAATCAATAAGAAATAATATATTGTAAGAGAACTGAGCGGAACGATGGCTGCTCACCGATCAGTTCCCAATAGTTGGGTCCAACAGTTGCTTGCGCTGAACGCACCCAATGTATTCATCAATTTCATCACATTTCTCCACTTTCTGTTTTATGGAGTTAATTGATTTGTCCTGTAAATGGCTCAAATACAAGAAACAATAATGTACACACTGAGCAATGAAGCGCAGATTGGAGAAAGAATTATACGAGTAACGCGTAAATAAATATACATTGTACGTGTACAATCGTTAAGTTTATTACTCGAGGACATAGACTTGGGGAATATGGAAGTGATAGTTTAGTTTAGAGTTTCTTAGCCATTAAGCGTAACATTTTATTTTACGAAGGCAAATGCGCATACTTCTAGGCAGACACGAGCAAATCATGAAGGTCGAAATCTAAGAGAACTGATACGCATAGCATAGACGTTGTGATTTACATAAAAGAGACACACTGTGTTGTGTCAAAGAACTTTTTTTATTGTTTTACTGGTACCCTGCTTACTTATTTAATACATCTAGTAAAAGTAGATATCAATAACGTTCGTTAAATACCATCCAAAGCTTGCGGGATCATCCGTATCGGAATAACTTTCTCAACAAAATACTGTGCATTCCGACTTTGCAATAGTTCATCTTTAGTTACAGGAATAACGAAGTCCCTGATCATTTTTCTGCATTTATCGATCTCTAGAAACCTTCAGATCGATACTTGGCTCCTTCCAAATTTGAAAATGAGAACGTTTGTTCCCTCTAAAATCTTGAATCAGGACCGCTAAATACGCAGCGCGTTTATAATCAAACATTACGCACGCCGAAAAATAACTGTCATGGAGTCGTCAATTTTCAAATTCATTGCTACCAACGCAGTAAGCAGTAAATTCGAATAGGCACGCTTCGAAAACTGTAGCAAAGAGAAATGAAAAATTCATTGTTTTATACATCTCTAAACTTAAACTTTATCATCCCCTTTCGTTCGTCAAACTTAACTTAAAACTTAATATTTAATATATAGCAAGTTCAGGTTGATAATGATACTGCATCTGCTTAAGTTGGCAACAACAAAACGCGGAACGCATTGTTTGCCGGACGCGCGATGACTTCAGAAGCGGAGAATGATTTTATACGAGTGAACAATCAATTGTGTGATTTTTCTGCAGATGGAAGATTCTTTGCTGTTGCGAACCAAACGAATTTAATTGTAAAAACCAGCAAGAAGCTCGAAACCATTCATTCGTTCGTATTTACAGACATAATAGAGGTTAGTTATGAATGATTTAATTACTGACCTCACTTATTTTAATTTTGCTTAACGAAAATTTATATTGGTTTTTTGATCTGTTTTCTTTATTAAGGCATTTTTTTCGGGTTGAAAATATTAATTTTTCATATTTTTTAAATTGAATTGCAAATACATGTTTTTGTCCCGAATTTTTGTGCCCTGAAAATTGCGTCGTCCGTATTACTGTGCCCCGAATTACGGTGCCTTTTTTTAATACCGTTCCGTTTCTTATCGTCTTTTTTATGACAAGTGGAAGACACAGGTGTTTTTGGAACGACAATATATGGGGGTCATAATACTGTTCTAGAATAATAATACGATTTCGGGTTTACTCAGAATGGGCCTTTGGTTTTTATGTATTTTGATTTAACGTTTTTAACGTATCTACTATCTAGTAATTCAGAAACAGAGCAACGAGTCCCAAGAAGCATTTATAACATTAGAACAACCAACGATTGACGTATACCTACTTCTACCGGAGGGGTCAAAATGACTTATTTTACAAATTAACAGGTCAATTAAGAAAATACGGCATTTTATTGCATTTTTTATATATTTTCCTATTTTATGAGCGAAAATTGAATATAAACTGTATAATAATATAATAACAATAGTAATTTTGAAAATAATTGCGCATAAAATTCAAAGGCATTTTTTAAAAAGTTACAATTATTTTAGCATGTACCACAGAGTCGTTCAGTACATGTACCACAAATATTCTTCATTTTATTATTAGTTTACGTTTCATCGAAATATGTGTCTAATAGAAGAATGAAAAGATTGAGCAAATATAATACATGTATTTGAGCTATATGAAAATAATACGAGAAACTTCTGAAATTAAAAATTTACCTGCGTTCCGTGAGAGGTCAAAATGACCCATCTCGGTATATGTAGTAGGGCTGTTCGAGTACTAGAATATTCAAGTAGCTTGAAATTCGGACCAAGCCGAGACTCGACTTCCGAGCGGAGCCAAGTACTCAGTTTCCGAGCCGAGTCTGACTCGGCTCGCTTTTTTCGAATGTTCAAAGAGCTCTAATATGTAAGGATACTACATATAAATTTTAAAGAAAAAACAAACGAAGATCAAAACTATTTTACAGAATGAATTATACACATATTTTAGAAAAAGTCATACAAAATTTTAGAAAACAAACTGCACTGGAAATGAGTAATGATTATAAGAAATGCCAAACAAGTCATTTTGACCCTCCTTGATAGATCTAGTGATAAAATATCATTCTATACTGAATTCCACTTAAGAGTATACTCGTTCCGCCCAACGATGACTCTGAGGAGGCTGTCGATTGGTAGGAAACTGGCAGAGAAAGCGCTACGACCAATCGCGTGCGCAGGTAGTAGTGGGAGCTACGCAGATCGATTGCAAATCAGTGGGGTCATAGGTTTACTCTTATATGGAACGGTATATAATCATCTCTTTCACCGGTGTTTTTATATTTTAATACTGCGGAAATATTTTTCTGCGTGAACTTTTTATGCCGGAAGTTTTAAAGTCTCCGATCGTCAAGCAGGTAGAATAGGATAGCAGTCATGTCCAACGATAAGGGTAGTCTCATGCCTGCTCAAAAGAATAATCGAATACCTGGTCGTTATGGGCGAGTAAGTCTTGACAACGATTTCTGTACTTGTTCCTCAGTTTACTTCGATTCATCGCGAGAGTAGCATCGGGTAAGATCGTGCTTAATGTTTGAAAATGGATGGTGATTCTGTGAGTGCAAGTTCTTCTCGAGGAGGATTATCTATTGAGAACATAGAAGACAAAATAGAGATATGGAGCATATGGAAGAAATGCGAAAGCATGCTAAAAGAAAATAATTACATGATGGAATTTCCATGCGTGAAAACTTCGCCGAAGATTACGCGAATTGCGAGTGAAATCTATAGTCGCATCGTTGTGATGTTCAATGAAATGGAAGTAGTAGAAAATGAAGAACTTGTGTTCTCGGACGACTTGAAAGATATACAGGACAATGAAAATATGAAAGGGAGTAATTCAGACAACGAGGAAGAAAGCGAGTGGGAGGAAGAGCCTACAACTAATGCATATAATTCTATACCTCTCGAATACAAGAAAAAAGTTGTCGCGAAGGCGAGAGCTCACCCGAACTGGTCACTGGAGACATTGCGAAAAAATGGTGCAGCGCTATTGAAAAAGAAATCTTATTTAAAAACGTTAGACTAATTTCATGCGTATTATTATTAAATGTATGTGAAATATGCATGTTCTTCATGATATGTTTCATTTTTCCAGTTGGGAAGCAGAAATCGCGGCAGGGGGAACAATGATCGACAAATATGGGGCCGTTAATAATATGACCTTCAAACGATTCCAAAAAGCACGGGAAAACTCTGAGCAAATTACGACAACCATGCTGCAACAATGGGCCCTGACGTATGCCCGTGAATTAAATTGCGGCCGTTTCATGGCCAGTACACGCTGGTTAAATAAATTTAAGCGTAAATATGGCATACGACGAAGGAAGATTACGAGGTATGTCGGAAGGGGTGAAATTACGACTGCTGAAGAAATACTTGAGGCAGCAACAAATTTTCAAACGAGAGTTAGAGAACTATCCTATTATGATGTAGCAGAATGTATAATTAATACTGACTAGCCCGGTTGTCAGTATCAATGTCTATTAATCGAACATTAGCAATCAAAAGTAGCGAATCAGTTTTTGTAAAAACACAAAGCTTGAACAATCGATCACATTGGTAGGGTAAAGCAACCAGTGAATGACCGAATTGTTGAATTATTGGACCTTTGAGATTAATACTTGAATATATTTATGTATAACAACGAGACAACTGTTGAAAGTGCATTTCAATTTATTTTTCTTGTAATTTCTATAAAAATAATTACTTATTCTTATCGTAATTTAAAAAAGAACAATTATAAAATGTAAAACGTGTAGAAACCCAGTAAATGACCACGTACTTTTAATAAGAATTGTACTTGTTAATGTTTGCTTAATACGCATAACTAAAAATATGGGATATTAAAAGTGCAACTACACTCCATTTATAAACATAATAATTTTTACATTTATAATTGACATTTCTTTGCCTAATGGCCATTCACTGGTATGCGGTCAATTACTGGTTGGTTTACCCTATACTGCTCAGGGCCGCCTTTACCAATGGGCTAAATGGGTTATAGCCCAGGGGCGCCCGTGATCCAAGGGCGCTTAACCCGTAAGAGGTCGCACCCAGAGGAAACCTCAGCATTATTTCGCAAGATTTATGTCGATATTATCTAATAACGAAAACTTGTACCTTCTTCTGCGATATACATAAGATTAAAAACGAATTTTTGTTTAACAATTTATAAATATTAGAAAATTATACTGTAATATTAATCTCAACATCCAAAACTGTGATTTTGAACATTTTAAACTAAGGATCTGCGTTAATGTATGTATTACTACTCAAATTGAAAGCCGGAGAAAACCTCCGTGTGCGATCTTTTACGTGACATTTGGTCCGCGACCTGTGCCGGGTTAAGAATCAAATATGTTGAAATGCTTTTTTCTCTTCAATTTTGGAGACAAAAATTTCTATCTGGAGCATCCTTGCGTTATGATCCGCGCCGACCGAACCGCAGGTGACTCTGAGAAAACGCATCATGTTCTGTATTTTCCCTCGATACATGATGCCGCGGCAGTGGCGAACTAAGCTCACGGCTTGTCGCCGCACCGTGGCATCTACTTTTACGCTGGGACTGCAGTGGCCGCGACTCTGCGTGAAGCGAACATCGCGCGACATTGCGTCTCTTTTCTCTCTTCGACGAAGAAAAAGACAAGTGCCGCGCGACACTCGCTTCGCGGGCATTGCTTTCTGTCCGTGTTTGCCTTGGTGGAGACCCGGGGTTGCGATGTACTGCCTTGCACCGATTGCGAAGAAATTGCACCCTCGGGGGCTAGGGCGCCTAAATTTTTTGCCCCAGGGCGCTCAAATTTGTTAAGACGGCCCTGATACTGCTCGATATTCTGTTACAAAGTCTGGCGATATTTTACGACATGTTTTTATATGTCTGCAAGGAGCAAACAATAAATTTGGTCCACGAGTCCAAAAATAAGTTAGCCAATTCGTGAAGACATATAAAAATATAATTGTAACGTGTAGCAAATCGGAAAAAACTGACGTAGTATTTATATGCTTAATATTTGACCAAAGTTTTGAAATATTATGTGAAAGAAAATGAATTTTTATTAATCGTAGATTCGTGGAGAAGACAGACAGGTGATACTAAATTGGAAACTGGCTGTAATACCTGCGAAATGTACACCGCTAGTACAGCCCTGAGATGTATATTTTATATTTATATCGTCAGATCAATATTTGTATTAAAAAATACAACATTGTACATTTTTATTCAAATATACAACATTGTACATTTTTATTAAGAAATACAATATTGTACATTTTCATTGGAAGATCAACGCGAACTTATCCAGAGAGAAGATGCATTACGGACTTATTCTTTGATTCATAATCAAATTAGTGGGACGGAGGAGTACGCGGGAGGATTGGTATCGCATAACGTGAAACCAACATTCAAAAATGTAACACAAATCTGCTTTCCATCCAATTTAATGTATTGCCAATGCAACGATATATCTGTTTTGAAACGCGTGTGGTGTACAAATGATCTATAATATGTATGCTTTTACGATTTATATCATCCGAAACATTTTACAAAATTTAATTAAAACAAATATTCAGTGTCAGAATGATTGAAAAACAAGAAACACAGAAATCGTTGTCAAGACGTACTCGCCCACAAGGGCCAGGTATTCGACCACCTTTTCGAGCACGTTTGCGGTCAGACGTGACCGGTATTCTATTTTACCTGCTTGAGAATCGCAGGCGTCGAAAGGACAATGTTAAATCGCAGAGGCGATTAGTGACCCACGAGCCTACAGGGTATGCTATACGCCGTTGGAAAGATCTCGCCAAGACAAATCGATTGATGCCATTTGTAACTTTGAAATCTGATGGGATCACCTCGAAAAATGACCTCAAAGTTCGAGATTTTGCGGTTTTGAACAAAAGAAACCGGTAGTAAAATCCCATTCAACCCGAGGCACCTCAGGCCTAGGCACCTGAGGCAAAACCGAGGGCTGTAAGCGATACCCTAGCAGGATGGGGCGGCAAAAGAGCCTCGCGACCTTCATTTCAGGGCCGTGTTGTGTCTGCGTTTACCACATGGGCCACTGATCCATTGGTGATTTCGTACTGGGCATTAGGAAAGGGGCCCATAGGGCAAACGCAGACCCAACACGACCCTGAAATGAAGATCATGAGGCACATTTGCCTGCCCAACCTGCTAGAGTATCGCTTGCATCCTCGGTTTTTCCTCAGGTGCCTAGGCCTGAGGTCCCTCGGGTTGGATGGGATTTTACTACCGGTTTCTTTTGTTCAAAACCGCAAAATCTTGAATTTTTTGGTCATTTTTCGAGGTCATCCCATCTGATTTCGAAGTTAAAAATTGTATCAATCGATTCGTCTTGGCGAGATCTTTCCAACGGTGTATAGCATACGCTGAAGGCTCGTGGGTTACTAACCCTCTCTGCGACTTAACATTGTCCTTTCGGAATGAAAAATTCACACAGGAAAATATTTTCACGTTACAAAAATATAAAAACATCCGCGAAAGATATGATTAGAATAATATGTTATAAACACAACTTAATTAAAAGAAATTCTTTCCTTATTTATTTATGCGAGTGTTTTATACCTACGGCTTCTTTAAACATAAAGGCACCGTAATAGGGACAGGCATAGGCACCTACCCTAGTTACTTCATCTTTTCAAACCATTTAGTGCCATAAAATGTTAATCGTGGTAATGAATAAAGTATTTTATAACAACATAATTGCCTTTTACTTTATCACAGTACTTAGAGTGGTCTAGGAACAGCGAATATATTCTATGCGCAAACATAAAGAAAGCAGTTGTCCAAGTGTACTCCGTTCATTACCCTGAGTGGAAATTTAAACTTATCGAAGGCAGTGCTGGTTTAGAAAGTGTTAATTGGTCTCCCGACGGTAAACACATTTTAACGTTATCAGATTTCGGTGTAAGTAAATATATTTGTATGACATTAACGTGTTTACGGTCCTTCGATCCGTAAATGATCAGACCTTAAATAAGTACGTTCTATGATCTATTAAAATTATCGAAACGACCAGATTCAGATATCCGTATGGTCTTTGGAAAATCGGAATGTAACTCGTATACAAAATGTGAAGTCCTCTTTCCGCAAGTTACATTTCACTCCAAACGGCAGCAGATTAGCAGTAGTAGTTTCGAACGAAGGTCAAGACAGCATAGAAATTTATAAGACCGACGTTTGGAAGTTAAGTAAAGTGAGTAATGAAATTAAATCAAAAGCCATCGTTAAAATTATGTAAACAATCTTTACTGTACAAAAATGCAAGTATTTTACAAGTCTCTTAATTTTAAAATATCTATGTCATATATCTTTACCGCATGATCAGATCCGCAACTAGCTAATTGTAAAGTATTTAAATACTCTACTTGCGGGCGAAATTTAAGTCTTTTCACCGTCAAGTGATGCGCTCGAGAAGAATCGAATATCATGTACTTCTCCCACACGAAATTATCAGTCAAGATTTTCAACTTTTGTATCTCTATACATCCTGTTTCAAACCCTACTGCTAAAACATAAGAGTTCTCGGAAACACTGCGCAGAGAAAAAGAAAGCGCGGTGACAGAGTCTTTGGTATCGTAGCTTGTAGTCGGAACAATTTTGTTATCCGTGAAATTTGGACTCCAGAGTCCGACCTTTCCGTCTCTAGAACCAGTTGCGAAGAAAGACGAATCGTGCGTCCACGAACAACACCATATAATACGACTGTGTAGGCTATCTTTCTTCGAACTGACCGCGACTAAAGTATACGCATTGTCGTTGCATTCGAATAATGACCATCGTCTGTCTCTGGATACAGACACTAGGTATCTATCATTAGGTGAGAATTCCATCTGCGTCACAGTTAATTGATGAGACATAAGCTTCTGAACTTGGGTCCAGGTATCCGTGTTCCATAACAGTATTCCTGAATGCTCCGGTGAAGTTGATTTGCACACGGTTGCCAACAACGATCCATCGTGCCTGGCGGCTATGGAGAATATTTCATATCCATGGCCATAAAGCTTCTGCAATTCTGGCCACAGCGTATTTTGCATTAGCTCCTCCTCCGTCGGAGGAGTGTAATCCTCGTTCTTGAACTCGCCTAATTCGGGTTCTTGTATCTTAATATTCTCGTTGAACGTTGCTTTATTCGTTAACCCAAGAGCAGGCACTGACGCACCGTCAGCGACCATGTTTGTAAAATCGCCAGCGTCAGCAATTTTCATTAAACAATTCTTAAATATCGCCGGAGCCGTAAATATACGTACGACCTTCTCTTCCGCGCCTGAAGCGAACATGTAAGGAGTCAGCATAACTACACAAGACATATCGTATCCATGCACTTGCGGGCGTCCGATTTCATGCCAAAATTCTGCTCCATTCCTCCAGGGTGCATGGATTCTTGTTGTTTGGTCCGCGCTCGCGGTAATTAGAAACCTGTGGCATAATGCTGAACGTTGGAACCTTTTCCTATAAAGCGTAGATTACAATTTCACATACAAACCTTCCTTTCGGATCCCAGCAGAGATCGACTACTTCAGCAAAGTGGCCGCTCGGTACAGACTTGGGTATCCAGCTTTTCACATCGCCCGAGTATTCCCAAATGTGAAAGGATCCTTGATATCCGTGCGCTAATATATTCAATCCATTGCCGCTAAATTTGCAGCCGTAGAAGCCTGACGAGGTACCGCCAACTTCGCCGACTCTTACTTTCTCGGACCAAATTCCAGTTACCTCATCTGGCTCCCATACGATCATAGATTTATCTAACGAGCAAGATAACAATCTCGAGGTTCCGTTTTTACCATTCGACGGGTACCAATGTACGCCATAGATCCAGCCCTCGTGACCGTAAAGAACAGACTCTAAGCTAATATTGTACTTCGTATCGTCGGCTTCGAATACTTGGTCTTTCTGGCGCAATTCGTTGCTCGAAGATTCTGTGGCGTTCACAGAGATCTTCCACAATCGTATCATAGCGTCTTGGGAGCCACTTGCGAACAAGATACTGTTATCCGTATCGCGATTGAAATCCATGCAACGCACCCAATCTTCGTGGCCAATCAAAACTTGAACCTTTAAGAAGCGTGACTCTTCTATAACAGGAGAATTTGTCACGTATAGTTCGATTGTGGAGCTTTCCGTTGCGACAGCCAAAAGTGGTGAACTTGTGCTTGGCAAATGAGAGAAGCAAGCCTCTATCGGGAGTTTCCTTCCAAATGTGAGCGTCTGAAAGCAATTTATATCGCCGCGCGTGTCTCTGAGCCATAGTTTCAATTCCCCTTTGACTGATCCAGTGCACGTCAGGAGTTTGAGGAAGGTTTTATCGTTCTGAGAATTATAATTGGAAAGGTACAAACTGTTGCTAAACGTGAGGATGTCGCCAGCTTCGATGACAGAGGTACATTCGAAGTTATCGTTTAGTCTGCTCCAAATGATAGCCGTCCCGTCTACCGAGCTTGAAAGTAGCTCCGATTCAGCTTCCGAGTTTCTGTGTTTAATCCATCGCACGGTGTTAACGCGATCTTTGTGCTTGTGAAGCGTGCTTGTCACCTTGCCGATCTTCGAGGCGAAGGGATCGTAAATCGCGATCGCATGGCACGCTGCAAAACAGATCAGTCCATTCTTTCCCCAATCGGCTGAATGCGGAACTCGGTTACAGGCGCACGATATGTAAGACGTTGTCATATCTTTTTATTATTAATTAACGATACATGTGGCTGATTGTCAAAGTGTCGATCTAACCTCGAAGACCTACAACAAATAAGCGAACGAAGCACGCGGTCCTTGTTCATTTTCAAAATTATAACCTTCTCGATGTAAAAGTCCCTAGATCTTTCCTAGAATTTGTATCTCCAAACTTGATTATTTTAAATAAGGGCGAATTCCACTTACGCTCAAATCACACGTGATTTTCATTAAACTAGGTTTTCCTGTACGCGACTAAACGCATCTTCAAGAATTTCAAAGTCGATTTTCTCGAAAATGAAGCGCGTTATGAAAAAATGTTACTCTTTCTTTTTGATTCATAACAAGTAAATAAGTCGAGAAAAAGGAATAAGATTTTTTGTTATTGCGCTTCATTTTCGAGGAAATCGAGTTTGAAATTCTTGACGATGCGTCCAGTCGCGTACGGAAAAACCTAGCTTAATGAAAATCACGGGCGATTTGGGCGTAAGTGGAATTCGCCCTAAGCAATTTGTTTGAATAATTAGCTTTCGTAGCAGAGCTTGTAAAATAGATTGCGTATTTTTATTTTATTAAAATCATTTATCCCGTTTGAAAGACTTCTTTTTTTTTATTATTATGAATTTTAGAAATTAATATGTGGACGTTTAAATAGTATTGATGGAATATACTGGTCCCCGAATAGCGAGCTGTTAGGCATATGGTGCTCGTTCAGCACCGAAGCAAAACTAATTATTTATTCGAGTGTATTGGAGAAAGATGTTGGAGTATTCTGCCCTACGAAAGCTACAGGTTCCTCCGATATGCTGTATGACTGTCAGAAGGAATTAAAAGGAATCGAAAATATAACGTGGATGCCTAGTGGACAGCTACTAAGTGTAACAGGATTTAATGAAATGGTATAATTTTATGTACATATGTACAGCGTGTTAAAAAAGTGATGGTCACAGCTTTCAGGGATGAATCCAGGATCGTCGTGTGTGGAATTGTGTTTGAGGTGTGTGGAATTCCACATTCGGGAATTTGGAAAGTACTTTTACCATTTTTTATTTATTGTTTGTGTACTACTGTTTTCTAGGCTGTTGAAATTTGATTTTTGTATTCCCCCCGCTCCTCCAACTCCACACTCGGGAAAAATTTGCTCCGCCGACCCTGGGTGAATTTACACTAGGGTGGCTCTTATTTTCGATTTTTGAATTTTTTCGCGTAAATTTTGAGCCCGATCGGATAACGGGAAAAAGTGCCCCGGGCCCTTGAACTTTTAAATAATTATTTAACAGGTCAAAAAGTTAATTTATAAATTAAATAATCTTCGATATTTTTGCGAATTTCAGTCCCAAATTTTCAGGAAACATTCATGACATATAAACACTGAAAATATGGAAAGAAAATTTCACCAAGAGTAAATAAGAGCCACCCTAATCTACACCTCTGGATCGGTGGAGATTTGTAAAAAAACATGCCGCAAAATTGTTTAAAACATTGGAAATTAATATTAATTTCGTTTTCATCAATATATTCTGCTCGCTGAAAGAGGAAAAGTCTAAAAGGAACCATATGTCGCAAGCGCACCGTTTCCTAAAAAAAATTTATAAAGTTTTGGCATAGATGAAGTGATCCATGTATTTGATGAAACCATTTTTCACGTTTTTGAGAAAACGGAGCGTTTGCAACATATGGTTCCTTTTAAACTTTTTCTCCTCTCAGCGAGAAGAATACATATGCTGATATAAAAAAATTAGCATTAATTTTGATCTTTATTTTACAATTTTACAATTTTACAAGTTTTTTTGCAAATCTCCACCGATCCAGAGCTGTAGGGTCACCCCTGAAAACAGTGACCGTCACTTTTTTAACACCCTGTACATCGATAAGTTTTACAAAACAAGAATTTCGATGTCCTCTAATGATTAAAAAAGTTCGCAATATTTTCATGTCAATTAAATATTCGCGCAGGTCGTATTGTTAAATCACGTGACGTGGAAGCCACTGTTGCAATTATATTTTGATCCAATAATCAAAGAGAATTACTTAAACAAGGTATACGAGGAGCGTATAATTGAAACAAAGCCTTCCAGTAAGAGCACAAATTTATATAATCAACATATTCGTAAGTAACAGCTGGAAAAAGAAAACTCATACATTGGTATCATTAATATTTAAACAGCTAATGGAAAACGCATATTTGTAGTGGAGGAGAAATCTGAACGTCCAATAAACATAAAAATCGGTGCGAAAAATACTATCGAGAGATTGTCGATCGCTAAATTCGATATTTTAGAGTTCAGTTCCTGTGGACAGTATTTGGCGATAAAACATCAGCTCTATCCTACAACATTATGCATATGGAATATTATCGAAGACTATCTCGATTATTTACTCCTGGAAAATAGTATCGCGGGTGAGTTGCCCGTAAATCGTATTTATCGTTTAGAAACGGTACACGTTGTATTTGAAACTTTCAACAGCTGTAAAGTGGAATCCTGCGCGCGCTCATCTTTTAATATTCTGCGCATGCCCGCGCATGTTCGAATGGACGCCGCACAATGCGACTTGTATACCAACTCCTCGAAACATGGTAGTAGTAGACGCCCGATGGCACCCGCGAGGGAATCGTTTACTGCTTTGCGGTTATAATAAAGCGATTATGTACGAGCTTGAAAATAAATCGAAAGAAAAGTTTTGATTAATTGCAGCGCAGAGAAATGTTAAAAAATGAATCGAAACACAGAGGCGGTTTGAAGTTACATGTATACGCATAAATCTGTATTTATTTTGACCTCCCGTTCATTTGAATTCTTCGTATTTCACGAGCTATAGAAATTAAATTACAACGAAGTCCACTTGCGAGAAGCAGAGCAGTTATTCGCAGCACTCTGGCGGCGAAATTGCGAAAGCAGATCCTCATATGTTCCATCTGTCATTACCAATTACACCTTCAACTGTTCCTTAACCTAAATCTTTTTAAAATATCTATATAGGAATATAATTAGGCAGGTTTTTTTTTAAATAGATTTATATAAAAAGCATTCACTTATAATTTAACAATGGATCATAATAGCATTCAGTTAATGGAAGACATCACGCTGGAAGGAAGAGATGTGGGAAAGTGTGTCGTGTAAGTTGAAACTTTAACCTTTAATGAATTAAAACGCGAATGTAATGGAGAAATAAAGTACTAGGTGTATTGTAAAAGATTCGTGTTATCTCTGTGAAGAAAGCTTGAATAGTTCGTTTAATAGCTTCTTGGTCTTTCGAACATTCTTCTCACGTATTTTAAAGCTATTTTACGCATTAGAAAAGTTTCATAAGTCCCTTAGATTTAGTGGAATTCGTGTATATGTAACAGGAACGCACCAGCGAAAAATAAAAGTAAAGGCGAAAGCCCTTCCTTTTCGAGCAAACTCAAAGTGGAATTGCAAACTTTGAGAATATCCGATGAATCCGAACGCCAGCTTTACGACACGTTGAAACATATTTATGGCGCTGTAAGTATCGTTATTACATGTATCTCTCGTTAAATATATCAGTCGGAATTAATATAGTTCTTTGATAGAATTTTAAACTCGCCGACGCATCAGAATTCAAAGACAAAAAGTCGAACTTAGGGAAACAGTATTGGATGGAAAGAGGGAATTTAGTCGTTAGAGCGATAGTCGATTATTCTTCGAAAGATACTACACCTAAAACTCAAGCGCAGATCACTAGACAATTTGCGACATCCAAACTTGAAAGTTATGGGTAAATATTAACCTGTACGAATGGAAGCTTTTGTGCTTCTCGTGTAAATCACAGACGATTACGCTGCTTTCAGTTTTCATCAATCGCATTGCATCGAGGCGTTAATACATACGGACGGCGACATGGGGAAAGCTCTGGAAGTTTTATTCTGCAAATACTATGGCCTCGAAGATATTGTAAGAAACGCGACATCCGATAATGTCGATACGACAGATTTATTGGAGAGGCGGCAGGAAGAGAAGGAAGCGCTCGAGTCTATTTACGGGGATATGTTCGTCGAAAAGATAAGAAATCGAATTTGGATCGTGCAAGTTAAGCTGGATTATTTAGTGAGGAACGAGGAAATAGAGCAGGAAATACGAAAGATTAAGCAGCAACAAGAGAAAGAAAAGGAGAGGGAAGTCTGTAGATTGTTTATTAATAAAAAGTGTAGATTTGGAAACAAGTGTAGATTTTTACATCAGCAACCGCAAGTGATGAAAATGCCAGAAAGAAAGGATCCACAGTTTACATTGGAAATAAGATTTCCCGAAGGTATTACACGTAAAATCAATCAACTCGCTCAACTAACACGCGACGTACTAACAGTAATATTCTATTTAATAGACATTTTATTTATGTTTTATTAGATTGTAAATATCCATACGAACCACCGTATTTCTACTTTTATAAAGATGATGGTACATTTCCGAGTATAAACTGCTTGAGAATAGGAAGAAGATTGTACGAGGAAGCGTTGTCGTTATCTGAAGATGGAACCCCTTCTATTTTTTCTATAATATCCCTTTTGGAGAATGAATATGAAATAAAAGGGTACCTAGAAGAAAATAGAGAACAGTTCATAGATCCAAACGAATTACTTTTCCCAAAGCTGTCGGGCAGCGAGGATGCAACGGACGCTGCTACGCACTATGAATTAGGATCTACCAATAAAAAGAATAGGAATAACATTACCTGGGAGGAAGTATTGAAGGAAGACGACCTAATCCAAAAGAATTTCAAAGAGAAACAGAAAAGCGCTAAATACAAAAAGATGAGAGAAGTGAGAGAGAAATTGCCGGCGTGGTCCAAAATGGATAACATTTTAGACATAATACACAAAAACCAAGTTACCATAATTTCAGGTGAAACTGGATGCGGCAAGAGCACCCAGGTAATTGAAATTGTCCCTGATGTACGCTTTTGATTCTGGCGTAGAAAAGTGTTAATGCGTTTAGTACTCCGCAGGTGCCACAATTCTTATTAGACGATTGGATTTTAAATAGATCCGAATCCAAAGAGCACGTTAACATAATATGTACGCAACCTCGAAGAATAAGTGCAATTGGAGTAGCAGAGAGGGTTGCGGCAGAGAGAGACGAACGTATAGGGAATACAGTAGGGTATCAGATACGATTGGAAAGCAAGCTTTCCAGCAGAACCAGATTAACATTTTGTACAATTGGAATTTTATTACAAAGATTATCCGCGAACCCAGAGCTGGCTGATGTAACGCACGTTGTCGTAGATGAGGTCCATGAAAGAAGCGCGGAGAGGTAAGTCGTTTATTCCATTGATTTATTTATTCTTACTTATACGTTATCACTTTTTATTCAGCGACTTCCTACTGATGCTCTTGAAGGATTTGTTGTCGAGGAGATCGAACCTGAATGTGATACTTATGAGTGCGACACTGAACGCCGAGGTGTTCTCTTCGTACTTTAGAGAAGCCCCGGTGTTATGCATTCCAGGAAAAACGTTCGCCGTTGAACAGATCTTTTTAGAGGATATAATCGAGAGGATAAATTATGTGCTCGAAGAAAATTCAAAATTCACGCGCAGAATCAAAGGTGATTGGGAGCAGTTACAAATAGACTTAGAAACTGCGGAGGTTGACGGGAGTTGTGGTGCTGCGCCCAGAGAGTCCATTCAAGATGAAAATTTAACGTTAACGCAAATTGTCTGTAGATATCAAGGCTACAATAAGCAAACGCATAAGAATTTGTACGTCATGGACCATGAAAAGATTAATTTTGAACTTATAGAGGCAATATTAGAATGGATTATGTTTGGGGACCACGATTATCCAAACACAGGCTCTATCTTAGTAAGTGCTTTTTATTTTGAAAAAAATTAAGTAAATCCCAGAGGCGTCCGGAGACTTTTTTCCAAGGGGCGGGGAGGAGAGGGCAACTTTGGGATGATGGTAAAGAAAAAAAAAACCCCTCTTGCTTTTCTTAATTCGTTTCATAGTGTCAATTGAATTAAAAATTTAATATCGAAATTTAAAAATATTCCCTTTTTTAGTATATAAACTTAATATTAATTAGATTAGTTTTGAAAAATAAGAGATTTTTTCTGAAAAGCCAGGGGGGTAACTGCCTCCTTTACCCCCTCCCCCCTATGGATGCCCATGATAAATTCGATAGCGCTGTGCGAGCACTCGATTTATTTGAGTCAATTCGAGTGTTTGAATTTTTCGATTTGCTTGAAATCGACGGACCGTTTGAAAAAGATGCGAGATACTTGAAAAACTCAAACGGCTCGAGTATTCGAGTCCTTGTAAGACTTCAAGTAACTTGGAGATAAATTTTCGGAGCGAAAATTTTTCTTCAAGTAACTTGGAGATAAATTTTCGGAGCGAAAATTTTTGAATTACTCGAATATATTCGAACAGGTATCCAACTTGCGAGATGTTCGTAAATATTCGAATTACTTTGAGTTACTAGCGTCTTATATATTTCTTCATATTATTATTGCACGGTTATATTATTCTTTAGTTTACAATGATAAGAAATAAAGAAAACAGAAAAAAGGATTACGAAACTAAAATTTTAAACTAAACTAAACTCTTCCTTACAGTTAGACTAGTATTTGATAGTAAACTCGAGTAACTCGAAAATTGGAGATCTGCTCGAATATATTCGAGTAATTCGAATATTTATGAGTAACTCGAAAGTCGGAGATCTGCTCGAATATATTCGAGTAATTCGAATTTTTACGAGTGACTCGAAAGTTGGAGATCTGCTCGAATATATTCGAGTAATTCGAATATTTACGAATAACTCAACAGTTGGAGATATGTTCGTATATTTACGAACTGAAAATTTATCTCCAAGTAACTCGAAGTCTTACAAGGGCTCTAATATTCGAGACGTTTGAAGTTTTCAAGTAGCTTACATGTTGTTCAAAGAGTTCGTCGATTTCAATCGGATTCGGCTCGAGCAATCGAGCCGAGTTCAGCTCAGCTCGTAAGTTCCAGGTACTCGCACACCCCTAAAGTCCCATATTATAACATCCCAAGTTTATAATTCATATTATCATCACTATTCTAGGTATTTTTACCGGGTTTCGCGGAAATCATCGCACTGAAAAATCGATTGATTGATAATAAGTATCTTTCACCAAAGACTGGAAAGTTTCTCATTGTGCCGTTGCATTCAACTTTGTCCAACGAGGAGCAGAATTTGGTTTTCAAGAAGATCGGGGATGTCAGAAAAATAGTGCTGAGCACGAACTTAGCTGAAACGTCTATTACTATAGACGATTGTGTCTTCGTAATTGATAGTGGGAAAATGAAAGAGACTAGGTTCAATGCAAATCAAAACATGGAAAGCTTAGAAACATGCTGGGTGTCGCGTGCAAATGCAATGCAGAGGAAAGGTCGCGCTGGACGTGTAATGCCTGGAGTTTGCATGCATCTGTATACTTCATATAAGTATGTACAGTTTGATATATACATTTAAGTAACACGTTATATTTTATTTTTTATTTTTATTTTTTTTATTGTTTGTAAACGGGAAGCGGTTCCCTTTAGTGTACAGGAGTAAGAGGGTGCATATTAAAACAAAAAAAAAACATTAAGACAGATGACGCAGGGTACATAGAATAATTTGTCTGACAAGCTCCGGTAATCGAAGTAATCGCGGTTAGTAAAGTGCAGAGCTAAAAATAGAGAAACAGCTGATGCATATCCACAGTACATTATTTAGAATATTCAGATGACGTTTGAGTGCGGAATGAGATATGGCGAAAAGATCAAAAGAACTGGTATACTTATTAGCTACTTCACGGATACGATTTATTGGATCGGAGTAGCCAAAATTTGACCTAGAATTCTACTACTAAATTGAAATTACTATATTGAAATTATTATTCATTAAAAATCTTCAATCCTTCCAGATTTAAGTACCACTTTTCAGCGCAACCGATACCTGAGATACTGAGAATTCCTCTGGAACCACTGCTCTTACGTATTCAACTTTTACATAAAGGAAGAAAAGTGGACTTGTATAAAGTGTTAGGTAATGTATTTTTTAGTGCATCCTTATATGTATGGTAAAAAATCAAAGTTTTTAAAATTTTCTTCCCAACCCCTTAGAAGCTTCCAAATAGTTTAAAAGAATTTCGTCTAAAATTTTGTTAAAATATGTTAAGTATTATAGGTCGCTCAATGACAATGAAATATTACTACTTTGCTATAAATTGCTAGAAATTTTTGCAATGAAGACAAGATAATTTTATTAACTTTTAAGTGAGAGTATGACATTAAAATTCGGGCACACATCGTATAGACGAAACGGGTTTATAACGAGTGTGTACTATATTGTATTGTGGCATAAGGCTTTATATGCACATTTAAGTTTCTCTCATCAGCAGGTCTCAAATCAGATGCAGACGCAAACTCTGCCGTACATTCTATTTCGATTGTTAAACACATGGATAATAGGGCTGTTCGAGTACTCGAATATTCGAGTAGCTTGAAATTCAGACCGAGCCGACGCGAATACTCGAAGAGAGAAAAAAGAAAAATCGACTAGCCGGTTCTCTTCGAGCCGCTCGAAAAAATTCGAGTATTAAATTCTCTGGAACCGCTCGGTTTTTACGAGTACTCAGTTCGTCGAGCCGAATCAGGCTCGACTCTCTTTTTTCGAGTACTCGGACAGCTCTAATGGATGAAAGCAACGTTTCGGATTCTGATATATAAATATGGGCTCCGTTTCATTAAAATTGACAAGTAACAATTGTAGAAAGTCGAATTTGCCAAACTTGTGGTACATGCGAAATATAAACTACTTGAACGACCTTTATATATCAAAATATACAAATAAAAAACACGAAGATATTTTTTTTGTTGTCGAATAGAAGATTTTAAAAGCATCATACAATACAAATTTTAAAGTTGAAAAATGAGAACCACCCTAGCACTTTTATTAAGCTTTAGCTTTAATTATCCTTCTACAGAATCATATATTTATTGCAACTCTTCCTTCAGGCAAATTGTTAGAACCACCGACCGATGAGAATATTTATAGTGCAATTAAACGCTTACAAGATGTCGGTGCATTTAATGCCGAATGCACATTGACTCCGTTGGGCCATCATCTCGCAGCACTGCCTGTAAATGTACGGATTGGGAAGCTAATATTATTCGGAGCAATTTTTTGCTGCCTTGACTCCGCTCTGACTATCGCAGCCTGTTTGTCTCATAAAAATCCATTCACCGTACCTTTCGAGAAGAAGCACGAAGTAGACGCAAAGAAAGAATTTTTCACAGCCAATTCTGATCATTTAACTATTCTTAAAGCGTATAAGGTAAATATATAAATGTAAAGATATATGGTGATGTGAGAAAGATGTTTATATTCTCTTTCTGTTTGACGCACAGAAATGGTTAGAGGCATGTACGCGCAGTAATTATGCGGGGCAAGTGTTCGCTAACGAGAATTATTTATCTGTGCGTACATTATACACATTGGCGGACATAAAGTATCAGTTCTTGGAATTATTAGTTTCGATTGGTTTCGTTCCCATCGATTTGCCTAAACGGCAGCCAAACGTTGATAAGATCTTGGATATCACTGGGTTCGACCTAAATATCAACAATGATAATTACAAGCTACTCCAAGGTTTACTGTGCGTGGCTCTTTATCCTAATGTTGTGAAAGTCTTTACACCAGAAAAATCCTTTCAAGTGCAATCTGCAGGTGCAGTTCCGATACAACCTAAGGCAGAGGAACTTAGGTTTCAAACAAAGAACGATGGCTTTGTCAGCATCCATCCATCCTCCGTTAACTTCCACATTGGCCACTTCCCCAGTCCGTATCTAGTGTTTCAAGAGAAAATTAAAACTAGCAAGATATTTATTAAGGAAGTCACGATGGTGCCAATTCTGCCATTAATTCTCTTCTCCGGTTACGAGTTGAACATAGAACTGCACAATGGAATATTTATTATATCTTTAGAGGGCTGGATCCTGTTCAGCGTCGAATCGCACAGGGTAAGATTAATGTTAACGAGCATTACAATGAAAAAGTGGATCCTATCTCTAATGTTATTTTAATTAAATTGTAGGTGGGCCAACTTCTACAAAGGATGAGAATAGAGTTGGTTAAATTATTAGAAGAGAAAATGAAAGATCCCCTTTTGAATCTGTTGAATCATCAGAGCGGAAAAAAAATTATACAAACGATTGTGAATGTACTAACACGCGAATAGAATGTAATATATTTTCAATCTCCCAAACGTTAGTATGAAGCTTATGAAAATCTTTTGTCGTTGATGTATTATTCTGTAAAAAGAAGTAAGTGTACAGTATGTAATTAACGCATAAAACAATTTTTTTTTTTTAACTAAACACAAATAAAAATCTGTTTATTTTTGCCACCCAAGGTTCTTTTTATTTCAGCAAACTTTTTTATTACAGAATAGTAAGAATTTTGATGAAAATGAGAAATATTTTATTACAGTATCCATTATTGAATTATTGTCAATATTGTTGTGATGTTTTATTTCAACAATGAAGTAGTTTTTTCAAGACGACACGTTGTTAAAAAGTGAACAAGAGTATCACACACACACTAGTGCCGCCTTATCATTTTCGGGGGCTCCGAGGTGAGCTCCATATGTGGCTAATGTGGCCCTCTAAATTATTCTAATTGTAAATTAAATAAAATAAAAAAATACCGCATTATTTTCAATTGAACACAAAATTTTAGATAATTTAGATTTCGATGATATCATTGCCGAATTAATTTCTTTCAAAAACAGAAAAAGAGTCATTGCATCATCGTCATCAGCCTTCTTGGTTCAATATGATTATGATATATTATATAAGTCAACGACTTATTAAATCTTTTTTAAAATTGGTCCACACGATTTGAGTTTTTTTTTTAGAAGCTGGCGGAATTAGTCTTCTAGGTGGCGTGTTTCGTCGTTTTGAAAAAAATGCGCTTGGTCTGAATAGCAAAAAAAAATAGTAAAGGTCGTTTTTTAATCTTTTTTTTGTGAGCCTGTAATAAAAATTCTGTAATTGGTTGTTTCTGATAGATACGAAAATAACTCTATAAAAATCAACCGATCAAAGTTACGCAAGATAATTTCTGGCACCATTGCAGTGCCAGTGCGTGCCTGCTGAATTCGCTCTTTAAGTAAATAGTACTGATCCCACGTTTCAAATTTCCCTCCTACTAATTTTTAGTTTTAGCCCAGCCCGCTCAGATGGCGCTGACGTGATAACAAAATAATACATTGAGTGTCAATACCCTGCTTGCTCCGTGCCGTGCATGCGGTGATGGATACACGTGGTTGTTTCTCGTGAATACGTTTCCCTGAAATTTCTAACACTACCCAGCAAAAGTATATTTCCCTGTACAATTATGAATTACAATAACATAATTCATAATGTAAATCTTTGTTAAGAATTATTGTCACTATACATAGTGATTTAAATAAAGGAAATTTTCAGCTGCAATGTATATGGATGAGGTTATAATCGTGAAAGTAGAAGATTTAATTTCAAATGGCAATTCCAATGAGGGAATATCAAATGTAGAAGAAAACAATGGGCGAAGTATTATTAAGGATTTATCAACAACGGACAACGGTGAAGCTATTTTAATTGACAACGATACTGTGATTGAAGAAACCTGCGATGGAAAGCATACCACAAATAAACAGCAAGAAGAACCACAGGAGGATTTAAATATAAATCAAAATGTACCATTTATTAACGAGAAGTGTAGCAAGCAGAATGCAAATGAAGACTCGTTGATTAAAGATTCAAAACGAGACGATGATATTTGTATCTTGCGCGAAGGGAATGCGGAATTGCCACTCAAACGTAAGAATCTGAGATACTCTTACGCAAAAGTTCTAGCTGTAATTGTTTCTTAGAAAGTATTAGAATTTATTGTTTTTTTTTGCACAGCGACTGATAAACCATCTTCTCTCAGTACCATTGCTATGGAATATGGAAATTCTGATTCTGAAGCGGAAGATGGTACCGATCTCGGTAAAGGCGAGAATAACGAGATCGTTGTTTTAAAAGAAGTACAGATGCAACCTTATAGATCGAACGTAGAAGCATCGTCGAGCGAAGAAAGCGATAGCGACGATGATACTACAAGTAGTAGCGAGTCCTCCGTAGTAGCAGAGTCGAATGATTCAGATAGCGACGACGGCAGAGCTAAGTGAGTCATTTATCTTCAGAAATTTTTGTGGATATTGAATTGAATTTTAATCAGGCTCGAATAATACCTTTACGCTTTCAGGAAGGGTAAAGGGAATAATGTGAATGCACGAAAGAATAATGAAATGAAAAGTGAATTAGATGACTTACCACCGATCGAGGATTTAAAAATTAGTGTACCTGAAGTACTGTGCGATCCATTAGGCGAGGTATTTATTAATTTCTGATTGACATTAAGGGGTTTCCCTAACTTGAGGGACGAAAAAAGATACGAATTTTGGAAATTTTTTAAAAGAAAACTATTAAGGGGGGAGCAATATTTAGGACGCTAGGAATAAGGTGATTCTTGGGAATTTTTTTCTAAGAAACTGTTAGGCGGATCTTTTCTAAACTTTCGGGGCATTTTAGTTCACATTCAAACAATGAAAATTAATTTTTACGTTACAAAGTGTTCGGTAGAAATGGAGATATATGAACACGTTCGTTAGGACTCGCGCGCCAGAGTTGCAAATTGGCGATTGTACTGGCCCCATTTCTCTCCTGAAATAAAAAACCAAGGGTTTTCTTATTTCTAGTATAATTACATTGTCGATGAACCTAACAAACGAAAACAAGTTAAAAGTTAGCAAATTAGTGGGACTTGAAAGAAAAAATTATAATTAATTAATGTCTTAGGTTCATCGACAATGCAATTATACTAGAAATAAGAAAATCCTTGGTTTTTTTATTTCAGGGAAGAAATGGGGCTATTACATAATGCTGGCTAACGAACGTGTTCATATATCTCCATTTCTACCGAACACTTTGTAACGTAAAAATTAATTTTTATTATTTAAATGTGAACTAAAATATCCTGAAAGTTTGGAAAAGATCCGCTTAACAATTTCTTAGAAAAAATAATCCCAAGAATCACCTTATTCCTAGCGTCCTAAATAGGGCCGCCCATTAAATATATTTACTTCCAGCTTTGTGGCTTTATTCGTTAATCTTTAGAGAATATTAAAAAAAAAATTGTATGTAAAAATAGTGGTTATATCCGGAGTTATAGTGCTTCAAATAGAGCGCCTTACAAAAATCATATGCGCATGGTTAGCATAAAATCAGCCATTGTAGTTGTCTGAAATAGAAAATTTAGAAATTTGTCTGAACTGGATTAAATGAGAAATACTGAATAGTAAAAAGAAATTGTAGCGTCTAAAACAGACATCGATTTCTGCAAAGAAATTCGCTGTTTTTTAAGTCGCAAAAGTCTAATTTTGGAAAAACCGACTTAGTTCTAGTAACATCGAGAATGGGATATCTACTGAAGATAGATACCAAGTTTGAAGTAAATCGGGTGATTGGTTTTCGAGATATCATGCTAACTAATTCGAAAAACATCGTTTTGAGAAAGCCGCGTTTAAAGTTTTAGGTACTGTTATTTTTTAAAATGTTGCTTAAATATGTACAAATATAGGCATAAAGTTTTGAATTAATATAATTTGAGGGTTTCTCTTAAAAAAATCCTAAATATCGCGCTTTTTTCAGACCGTCGAAGTAGGGAGACTCCTTAAAAGTAATATCAATTTTGCACGAATATAATGGAATTGAAAAATTTTAAGGTTGCATGGATGGTCGAACCATTGGTGGTTGTACGACCGAAACCTGGTAAACCAACATTAAATTTGGACACAGTTTTGTTTGTTGAAAAAGGGCAAAGAGCGTTAGGTAAAATATTTGATGTCTTCGGACAAGTGAATGAACCACACTATTGTGTACGATTTAATAGCTCCGAACACATACAAGAATGTGATATTAAAGTGGGAATGATTGTGTATTATTGTCCAAACACGGAGTACACGTCTTTAGTCTTTTTACATGAATTACAAAAGTAAGTCCAAGTGTGGTTATCACACTAGACTGCGGATGTTTATGTAAATGCGTATATTGATATGCAAATATTATTTTGCATATTGCATATGCTTTGTTAAAAGGCATAAGCACACATGTTTCTACATATTTCTTTTACATATACCTCACTGTATTTGGTTGCGATCATAGATGAAACAAGCCGTTACGTGTCACTAACAAGGGAATAGCCCGAACCCTGAAATTAAATAAATTCTGAAACTTTGTGAATATGTAGTGAACTTCCTCCTGATTACAACGCAATTTTTGTTTGGCGCCCAAATTCAGTCTAAGGGGATGTAATTGACCCTTAGAAATCCGGTTATTTCCCGATTTTGTGTTATAACTCATGAACTGTAAAATAATATTTTTACCAAATGATGGATCTAATTAAAAGAAGTAACTTTTCCCTTGAAACTTTTTTTCTATCTCTTACAGTTCGCGAGTTATAACGCAAAATCGGAAAATAGCCGAATATGCAGGGGTTAATTCCAACCCCTTTGAGTGAATTTGGGCAGCAAACAAACATTACGTTATAATGAGGAGGAAATCCCCTACATATTCATAAGGTTTCAGAATTTTTTTAATTTTCGGGGTCGGGATCTTCCCTTGTAAGTAGTGATAAATTGTAATACATTCGATCAAGTTAAAAAGGTGCGACCATTTTTTTCTTTCAACATCGGAAAATAGTAAAATTATTAATTTCCACTGTATATTTTATTTCTGCAAGTAGGTAGTTGAAACTTTTAATGAAAATAATGTCGCAATTGCAACTGATCAGAATGTTTTTCGACAGACACAAGTTGCTCCAAATTTAGCATTTATTAAGGCACTTCTAGAAATTCTTCCAGCCACAATAAAGAAATTAGGATCTGTCGGTCTACCCTTAAAAAGTTCGATAAAAATAAACACGGTACATTTTATCTGCATAAACATCCACAGTCTAGTTATCACGATTCATTCCAACTGCAAGGATTTCCCTATATAACGCACTTAATGACTCGCGATCGTTACAGAATGAAAGGCATTGATGCGAACGCAGACGAGCCTCCAGAATTCTCTGACGACGAGGAAGAACGGCTGTACTACGAGAAACTAAAAGCGAAGCAAGCAACTAACTCAAAGGAGACGGACATTCCATTTAAACGAAAACGAGCCTCGAGTAAGTTCCTCGCGCAATACCAAAGCTTGACGTTAGATCTATACAATATACGTGCTTCTAGGTCCCACTACTGGTTGGCAATCAAACCATCCGTGGAATAGAAATATGCAAAGGCAAAGAAGAGGACATTCTTCGCGTGGAAATCACAGGCAGTATCCTCCCGCGCAGAGCGGGAATCAATTGCAAAACTTATGGCATGCTTATCAAAATAATTGGCCAGTCATTCCCGGAGGCTTGCATCCCGAAACTGGCGAACAATATGCATATGGGGCATATCCAAATGCTATGCAATCAACGCACTATGGGAGCCCCAACATCAATGCTATTAATCATAATTACTATAGCCCCGATAACTATTACAATGAAAACGGTGCCGCAGTGCCTTTGAACCCCAGAATCCCCTACAACGCATGTCCAAGACTCCCTCCAGGACATGTACCATTTCAGAATCGTCCGAATTCATCCCAAAATATGAGATACCGAAACGCGAATACGTTCGGGCAGCCACAAATGCCACAGGCTCATGCTAGGATGAACGTGCCTTGGGTATCCTTACCACCACCCCCTCCTCCGCCACCGCCATCATCAGGTACAGGTTGAACACTAGTATTTCGATCATTTATTTCACACGAATACGTACATAAAAATAATTTTATGTTTATCCATTCTATATTTTTCAATGTGTGTGTGTATATATATACAAATGCTACATTAGAAATATAACGCAAATACTTGCATGTATATAAAAAATTATACAATTAATTTCGTGTATATCAAACCGTAGATCAAAGAGTACTATGTTATATATATTGTCATAAAACTTGCTTAGTTTAATACTGCTATAATCCTACTTAGCAAACTATATATGAAAGTATAACAAGTTATCTATTAACACATTAGTTTCTTATTGGATTGACGAAATTTTCGCCAATGCTGTGAATTTTATAATGGCGGTGTGCAAGATTAAGCTTAACTTGCAGCAGCCTCTGTAAGTTCGGCATTAAAAGTTACGTTAGTCTACTACCCTGATAGGAATTCGTTGCTCTTATAAACATTTATATCGGGTTTCTGCAACTGCTCTTCGGCGACCGCAATATCATTTTTTATCGCTTTGATTAATTCCTCTGAAACAAGAGCAGTGTAATTCAATTGGGAAGAAACGAATTTTTAAACGGTCTTAAGAAAAACGAACAGCTACCTGTGGAAGTAAAATCTCGTTCCGCTCGTATGTAACCCGCGAAAATGACTTTAATTTGTTTACCGTAAAAGTCGTCATCAAATTTATGCAGTAAATGCACTTCCTGCAATGGCAATGTATTGCTAATATTAAGAGTCTAAAATTACGACGAATGAAATATTTATATTCCACGCTCGAGTTCGTCATACCACTGTCTTCTTCTCATTTTTGTAAAATGGATTCCAGCCAATACTTGCGACCATTTTATGTACTTTTCCGTCTATAGAGGCCCACCCGTAGTAGATTCCAGTATTAAAATCATCAGGTAAAGCATCAACTACCTTATCTTCAAGATTTGCTATAAAAAATTATTCTTCCGTCACTAAACTTTACGTTTCACCAAGTTCGAGAAATATTACTTTATCCACAATGTTTTTTTAAAATTAAAACACTTGTGCTTAAATGACGAGATATTGTCACATGTTGATTTAAAATACTTTTTATATTTTCCCGCCAATGATGGGCTAGAACAATTATGTTGGTGACAATACGAGGTTCGAGTCTATTCTAGAATATCGGCCGCAGCGTCAAACAAATTTTAAATTATTTCGTATTAATCCACGAAACCTGTAAGTTATTTAGAGAAATGTACATTTCAGACCCCACCTGTAGGTATTCCTAAACTTTTGGAGCCCCTGCCGAAACCTCGGATCACCAATCCCGATAAAAAATACGGTAAACTTTTGGTACACATTCTGTATCCTTATTCCTTAGCGCACGTCAGGCAACGTGAGACTACAACTATCGACGTGGTTTAATGCTTCATAATATATAGGCTTAAAAGATAAAGCGTTGATAATGTGACGTGGCATATATTCGAAGCATTCCCTTGTATTGCAATTTAGTTTAACGAATGGAGTAAATCATTTCCAGAGAACATAGTAGCAGGGAACATACTTTGAATCTCGGTTTTATAGAATGAAAACTGATGAAAATGATATGTAGTTTTTCTTTGATATGCACGTAGAAATTTGTCCCTAGATCTGGGGATCTTTCCGTACCGAGAGCTATTACAAACAATCCGAATTATTTATTTAATTATTTGAACGGGATAACTCCATTGAAATATAGTAACACAAAAAGAAAATTACATAATCTTTCAGTTTGATTCACAATTTAAACAGTTAATCGTTTCAATAGCTGTACCACAGGGAACAGATCAATGTCATCCACGAGAGACATCACAATAACCAATTATAGGTTATCAATGTAATTTTTTCTCGTTATTATCTTTAGATTATTAATCACTTTTATATCTATAAACCTCAGCTACAAAAAGCGAAGAACCGGAACGTGAAAACTTGTGGTATAGCTAAGTAGCCAAGATGAAAGTAATCTTGCTGAGTAATATGTTTTCGCAATTTTGTATTTTATCTTTTACTGGTCCTAAATAACACCTAATCATAGGCATTATAGACGGACTGTAAGCTGAGGGGGGCGATAAGGTTCGCGGTAAGTGGGCTGATACGGGTAAATCGGATAATTTATAGCGAATTCGGTATCTCGCACCGACTCTGGCTAGTGCCAGAAAATAACTTGGATTGGTTGTTTTTGATAGAGACAGAGATAATTCTAACGTAAAAATACACATCGCTGATTAAACAATTAGAAATTGATTTACTAATTTAGATAATACATGTATTTACACATATAGTCTTCTACGTAAAAGAACTTTTTTAAAAAAAATATAACTTGGTAGAAACTTCATATTTGGAATGCAAATTAACGAGGGCACACAGCCTGTCTGCCACTATCTACTGACAAAGTGGCACCTGTAATAAAACCAGCGTCGTCGCTAGCCAAGAATGCAATTGATTTTGCGACCTCTGTAACGTCTCCTGATCTACCGAGTGGATGAGTCCCTTGAGAGTGCTTAAAAAATTTCTTCAATTGTTCCTCTGGCATTCCACTAGTTTTATGAAGATTTGTTTTTACCACACCAGGGTTCACAGCATTTACTCGTACCTGTAAATGAAAAAAAAGAATGGTAAAAGTTGCGCCCAGTCTGTAAGCCATAGTATCATTTCTACCGCTTTTGTGCATAAAACGTACTTGTTTTTCTGCAAGCTCAAGAGCAATGCAACGCGTAAATTGATCAATCAATTACAAGCTCAAAAGCAATGCAACGCGTAAATTGATCATAATTGAATTAGTTTTCACTATGTGTGGAACAGCCAACATTGTCAAATTATAAACTGAACGTACGTTTATATTGAATAACCTGTAATATTTAAATATGTTGATATGCTCTTTTACAAAATTCAATTTTTAAGAACAGCCAATTCGTACCTATCATATTGCTCTAAGGAAGTGTCTTCAATGCTTCCACTCTCTAATATACCAGCATTATTAACCAGAACATCTAATCTACCGTAATGTTTAACAGTAGGCTCGATAACATTTTTTGCATCATCTTCATTACATAATTACCCAGTCACGACAAATGTTTTAGCAGGTTTACATTTCTCTACAACTGCATTCAAATTTTGTACATTACGACCTGTTAATGATAACGAGGCTCCCAGTTGAGAAAAATGTACAGCTGTCGCAGCTCCGATGCCAGAACTAGCTCCTGTTATTAGAACAACTTTTCTTGCAAATGCCATCTGAAATAAATGTACAACTGTTTTCAAGATTGTTTACGGTTTGTTGCACTTTCGAAAAATGTTCTTCAATATGTGTTCTATTAGAAAGACACTAAATTTAAACACAAAGAAATTTAAAGACACTACATTTAAAATCTTATCAATATAGAAATAAATACCTTAAGTGAAGGATCAACACTATCACAATAAGTTTCAATAGTTTTTGTACAATGTACTTAGTTATATTTACTGTTGTTCTTATGAGCTTATTACATAAAGTTATTATCGTTAATCATACCACGTTGTCCAGTCGACAATCGTCAACACTCGTGACTACAATAAATTGCAAACGCAATCAGTGTGCAGCAGTATTCCGAGCATTGTTGCAATCAGTGTTCCGAGCGATTAAGCTACGTTCATGGAGGGGGAAACACCTACATAAACACCGCTACTGTAGGTATTTCCCCGTCCATCAGCAAGGGCGTTCATAGATTTTTCCAGGATGGGGCAACTTTGAGGTGACAATGAAGAAAAATGTAGTAATGAAAGACGAGTAGCCCGCTTGCATTTTTAAACTCATTTTGTAGTGCCAAACTAATTAAAAATTAAAATCCGAAATTTAGAAATATTCACTTTTTTAGTATAAACTTCATAAAAATCAGTTTTTAAAAATAAACGATCTTTTTCAAAAGCCAGGAGGGGCAACTGCCCCTTTTGCACCCCCCTCTGGACGCCCATATCTATCAGCGTAGCTTAATCGCTCGGAACATTGGTTGCAAGGAAACCGCTCATGGCTTATTCAGAATGGGGGAAGTTACGTATGCGCGTGATGACGCCGCGACATCGAACCAATCAACGCCAAGATGGGAAACGATACGAAGCTAGCGCCAAGCCAACTAGCCAACCAACGTCGACAACCGATTCCCCGGCGACAATAGTTGGCGGAAGCCTCACTTGATTTGGCTTGATGGTGGCGCCGTTTGGTCATCACACGCATGCGTGGACGTGCGTAACTTCCAAGCCATGAGCGGTTCATTGCAACACTGCTTCCCCTCCTGAAAACAAGACTGAGCGGTTTTCCCGGAACACTGCTGCCCACTGATTGCGTTTGCTATTTATTGTATGTACGAGTGTTGACGATTGTCGAACTGCACCGAACAACGTGGTATCATATTGGCTTTATGTAATAAGCTCATAAGAATAACAGTAAATAAAATAACTAAGTACATTGTACAAAAACTATTGAAAAATATTGTTATAGTGTTGATCCTTCACTTAAGGTATTTATTTCTATATTGATAAGGTTTTATATGTAGTGTTTTTCTAATAGGACACATATTGAAGAACGTTTTTCGAAAGTGCAACAAACCGTAAAGAATCTTGAAAACAGTTGTACATTTATTTCAGATGGCATTTGCAGGAAAAGTTGTTCTAATAACGGGAGCTAGTTCTGGCATCGGAGCAGCGACAGCTGTACATTTTTCTCAACTGGGAGCCTCGTTATCATTGACAGGTCGTAATGTACAAAATTTGAATGCAGTTGTAGAGAAATGTAAACCTGCTAAAACATTTGTCGTGACTGGAGAATTAACTAACGAAGCTGATGCGAAAAATGTTATCGAGTCTACTGTTAAACATTACGGTAGATTAGATGTTCTGGTTAATAATGCTGGTATATTAGAGAGTGGAAGCATTGAAAACACTTCCTTAGAGCAATATGATAGGTACGAAGTGGCTGTTCTTAAAAATTGAATTTTGTAAAAGAGCATATCAACATATTTAAATATTACAGGTTATTCAATGTAAACGTACGTTCAGTTTATAATTTGACAATGTTGGCTGTTCCACACATAGTGAAAACTAAAGGCAACATTGTAAATGTGTCAAGTGTTTGCGGACTACGAGCATTCACGGGAGTCCTGTCATACTGTATGAGTAAATCTGCGATTGATCAATTTACGCGTTGCATTGCTCTTGAGCTTGCAGAAAAACAAGTACGTTTTATGCACGAAAGCGGTAGAAATGATACTATGGCTTACAGACTGGGCGCAACTTTTACCATTCTTTTTTTTTCATTTACAGGTACGAGTAAATGCTGTGAACCCTGGTGTGGTAAAAACAAATCTTCATAAAACTAGTGGAATGTCAGAGGAACAATTACAGAAATTTTTTGAGCACTCTAAAGAGACTCATGCACTCGGTAGATCAGGAGACGTTACGGAGGTCGCAAAATCAATTGCATTTTTGGCAAGCGACGATGCTGCTTTTATTACAGGTGCCACTTTGCCAGTAGATGGTGGCAGGCACGCTATGTGCCCACGTTAATTTGCATTCCACATATAAAGTTTCTACGATGTTATATTTTTTTAAAAAGTTGCTTTATATAGAAGACTATATGTATAAATAAATGTGTTATCTAAATTCGTAAATCAATTTCTAATTGTTTAATTAGCGATGTGTATTTTTACACTAGAGCTATCTTTGTCTCTATCAAAAACAACCAATCCAAGTCATTTTCTGGCACTAGCCAGAGTCTGTGCGCGATACCGAATTCGCTATAACTTACCGCGAACCTTATCACCCCCCTCAGCTTACGCTCCGTCTATAATGTCTATGATTAGGAGTTAGGACAAGGAAAAGATAAAATGCAAAATTGCGAAAACATAGTACTCATCAAGATTACTTTCACCTTGGCTACTTAGCTATACTACAATTTTTCACGTACTGATTCTTCACTTTTTGTCGCTGAGGTGTATAGATATAAAATCGATCAATAATCTAAAGTAAGAAAATAACGGAAAAGAGTTACATTGATGATCTACAATTTGGATTGTTTTGTTGCGCGATCTGGTGGAGCTTTTTGTCTTAGGACCCCTAAGTTAGCGGCAGGTTCGCGCCCGTGGAGCGCTGAAGCACTCTGCTTGTGGGGATGCGGGTCATATTCTCGAAGATTCAAGGAATTGAATAAGCCCGAACTTCCGTATTGTAGGTGTAATACCACAGACGAGGTATAGGATGGACCTATCACCTTATGCATTTTCGTGTAGCCACCGAAACTGTGTTACCGACCCATACTTTGAGGACTGAAGGTAGTGGCATCTGCTCATGAACAGCGTCCAACTTGGCAACTACTCCGAAATGTGATGAAATACTGAAAGGCGTTGTGTATTTGCATAAGTGTGAATTGTTTGAAGGCAGGCTTTTGCTACGCTATGCTTTGGCTCGGCTTGTCAACGACTCACGCGGATTTCTCCCCGAAAATCCATTTCGGGGATAAGGACACTATGGCGCTCAAAAATGGTATTTCTTCAAAGGCCGTGTAAGCTATAAATTGCAAGATGACATTGTTTATTAGTACTTTGCGTGTAGTAAAACCCTTTCACGTATGGTGCGCCGAAAAGTATTCAAAATTCACGCTGTTACTGACATTCCCGCAAGTTTTTAATGCACTGTTTAATCATTCTACTGAAGTAATAATAATTGGATTCTATTTGCCCCGAGTATTAGTATATCGCCGACATTGAAATTTACAGTAAAATCTAATTCTTAAAAGCCTCGCAGAAAGTTGTATGATGCATGTGTCGTGGGGTGCATGTATGCAACTGTAAATCGAGTTACTTTTCAAACCCGCATTGCGAAATAAAATTTTGTCTAGCCCTGACAAAATCATCGGTTCAGTGTTCAGTGAAGCGTGTGCATGTCATAGTGTAATTATTATTTCGTGATTTCTCAATTCGTGCATCAATTTCATCGATTAGTGGACCATGCGCGTGCTGCGAAATTTTGAAAACTTGGGCAGGCAAGTTTAGTTTTAAGCGTATCATCGAAAAATTCGCCGAGGTATTCGTCGAGGGATTCGCCGAAAGTTACTCTGGTGAATTTTTTAAGAGATTCAGTCAGAATTTCGTTGGCGTTTTCATAGTGGAATTAGATCTGGGTTAGGGTGTACTAACATTGTAAAGTAGAATTGGAACATGTTTCAAGCATTCCATGCCATTAACGCCTGACGAGGCTGCTTATTTCACCTTACAATTCGGAATTAATATGCGCCCAAAGAGGCTGATTTTCTTCCGCCTTGTGATTAGGCATCGTTAAGCGCCCATAATGACTGCCGTTTTGTTTTTCATTAAAATTGAAAAGTATAAAACTCTCAAAGCCACTCCTTTTTTCTATCAATCTTTAGAATCATTAAGCGCCCAACGCGGCTGCTCGAAATATTTCTGAATGTCCGAATTACGTGGCGCTCCATGCGGCTGCCTGGAATTTAAAGGAAATTTTTTGGAACTTATTTAAATACAAATTGTCTGTTTCAGTAATAGTGTTTGTGATCGCCCGTAATGCGATCGTAGAGTCGGTGTTTTTCCGCAAGTAAAACTAGTCGAGAGCTCCTGTGCTCTAAAAGCCTTTTCACCGCGAAAGTAGAGTCATGCATCAGTCCAACTGGGGCTGCTGGGCTGAGGGCTAAAGGGGTGCTGAGATGAAGGGTGCTGGTCAGAGGGCTGTTGGTCAGAGGGCTGCTGGTCTCAGGGTTGCTGGTCAGAGGTCACGAGTTTGCAGAGATGCAGTACTCTTGATGCCAGCGAACGGCAAGTCACTTTACAATTCTTTGAATATTGGTGCATGCAATAGATCGAAATTGTTTCTGTAGAAAACATAGCGTAGCCAGCTCTTACGATTCTGGCAGTTCCAACACAAATGCGCGACATGCAAGGGCCCATTTCACATGGTCGGTATTCCTTTCGGGAACACTTATGCAATATTTCGCGAATATGGTTTACGGCGTATTGGCAGTAGCCTCATGACGTGGCTCTTTTCTAAACCATATTTATGAAATATTGCAGAAATGTTGTTAAAACGAATGCTAGTTACATGAAATGGGCCCTTACCGCTGCGCATATGTGTTGGAAAGAGCAGAATCCAATGAGCTGACCATACAAGGTACTCGTAGATAGTGACATGCATGTGTCTGTTTTAAAATCAGAAAATTAAATCAACACAACAGTTGCTCGCGATTTTTACAATTCCGTTTAATAATTTGTAAAATAATGGAATCGATCGAGTCGAGTAGAATCACCGCGGAAAATTTGAAAAGATTCCAAGTGGAAACAGACTTCCTAGCAATCTTGCAGTCTAGCAAGATCCTTTGTGATCACGCGTAATGCGATTGTAGAGTCCCCGATTTTTTCGCATCCATGCACATATTTTGCAGAGCACCGTGGCTACACGTTACCTGGATGTAGAAATTTTCCACATTCGTTGTTCCACTACTTACAATATTGTGATCGAACAAAAGTAATTTGGCAATAAGAATTTGTTTGGGAGCAGTTATATTAGAGGTGGAGAACTATCGATAGTGTTGACTGTCGATATCATCGAATGTGATGAAAATTTAATAAAATATATATGAAATATATATAAAATAAAATGAAATACAAAAATCAAATATAATATTTTAAAGCATATATATTTTATTAAATTTTTATCACATTCGATAATATCGATAGTCAACACTATCGATAGTTATCCACCTCTAAGTTATATCGTCTTTCATTAGAGTGGCTTTTTGCTAGAAACCATAGAAAGCCATAGAAACTACATAATGTGTCCGAAGGAGGTAAGAGATTATGGCAGAATGTCTTGCTGCAGAAAATTTAAATGCTAATGGTAATTTAGGGAAAATGAACGAAGAGATGCAATATTTTTAACGCAAAATTTATCGGTGTTGGGATAAAATTAATCGAGTACGTTTATCGGTGAATCGAAATATTGTTAATGTGAAGCTAATAAATTAACATATAGCGTGGGAACTACCGTGGATTTTAAAGTATTACGAATATCTTTGGCAAAAGATTGAAAAGTATCAAGGAAGTGTGTTTTCAGCGTACATTCTTCAGTAATGTGACTTGATCTACACTGCATGCAGTCGGCAATAATTTTATTAATTCTTAGTGCTATGAATTTTCACAAATTTTGTCGAATTACATTATTTGACAAATTTGCAAAAACTTGTGCGACAGAAGATGCTTCATTTTTATCCAATCCTCTGCGCCCCTTCGGTTCTATAAGCTCTACATAAAAATATTTCACTTTTCACACGTACAGGTGTCGGGTGTAGTTGTGAAAAGTGAGAATTTTGCAATGGACATTGCTATATAATATTATTTCTGGCCTCGACGAATTTCAAGTTAGCTACGAGTCGGCCGAGCGCGACAACAACCTCTGTCAAAGTCAAACAAAACATTGAACTACGTTGCGTCTTCGCAGTCGGTTCCCAAACGCGAACGTGATCGGACGTGAATTATTTGAAGTGCCATGGTGCTTCTTAACTCGCGATATCTCGCTTTGTGCATTAATTCTATCGGTTACTGGACTGTGTGAGAGGTCTTTAAACAGCATTTCACTGCGATATACCCTTCATCTAGAAGAATTTTGGGAAAACTCTTTCCACGAGTCTGGACACATTCTCGTACTACGCACGAAGAATGCACGGGACATATTCTGGTATTTTTTATCTTTACACTACTGCCCAAATATTAATCTACCCTTTGAAATAATTATCAATATTATAAAGAATGTAAATTTAGGATGATCAATTCGTCTAATTCAATTAAATGGTGTATCTCTATATTTTATCGCTGTACATATATGTACCTAGTCGAGGAATTTACTATCGTTCTTTTCAATTAACCCCAGTAGGAGTACTTATTATATTAATATCCAATAGCTACAGTATTCCTCGGATAGTTTTTACCGTGAGGTCAAATTTTTTTGAGGAGCTACAGTAATTACTAACCTATTATCAGCTATTCCCTATATTGGTAAAATAATAGTTGAATGAATTTGAGGAGGATTCTCTATTGATAATGTTACTCTAACCCGGTTTTACTCATTTCACTTTATTCTACCATTAACTATTGTAATTTTAGTAATTATACATTTATTCTTTCTTCACCTAAAAGGATCCAACAGGAACAACTAGAAAGAAATACAAAATTTCATTCTATTTGTACTTTACACTTAAGAATATTTTAGGTTTCATCGTAATCCTAAGACTTCATTTCTTAATTATTATACAGTATCCTTACATTTTAGGAGTGCCTGATAATTTTATTTATGCTAATTCAATATCTACCCCCATCCATATTAAATCGGAACAATACTTTTTATTTGCCTATTCAATTCTACGTGCAATTTCAAACAAAGTTGTAGGAGTAATTGGTCTAATCGTATTAATTTTAATCCTAATAGTTCTACCATTTACCAAGACTTATCATATAATATCAAGAACATTTTATCTGAAAAATCAATTTATATTCCGAAGATATGTTTCATTATTTATCTTACTATCTTCGTTTGGAGGGAAACATATCGCGAGTATCCTTATATACAAAGAATAAGTTAAATTTTTACAACCTTATACTTTTCCTTCTTTCTTATTAATCCTAATATAAATAAATATCGAGATACATTAATCTATAAAATCTAGTTAATGAGTTTGATTAGACATATATTTTGAAAATATAGAATTCTATTTACTTAACCACGGTTGAAAAAATAATTTTAAATCAAAAATAAAAACTAAATAAATTAGAGCATATGAAAGGAATTTGTTTCAACATATATACATATTAATTCACCATATCGGATACGTGGTGTAACACTACGAATTCGGATAACAAAAAAATATGGTATAATCGTGCAGCCAAAAATTGAACTCTAGCTAAATAAAAGATTATAAACATCAATGAAATTAAAGATCTTAAAAAAATATTACTTAAATACTCAGCTATAAAAATTAATGCAAAGCTACCTCTAATATACTCGGTAACTAAACTAAAAGGCGTTCAATTGAATTAAATTAATAATCCAATTAAAGACATTAAATAAATTAGAATTAAAATTAAAATAAATTTAATATAATTTTGAAATTTATATAAATCCAATAGTGAATAACTTTCAAGTAATAAAATTACAGAAAACATTGTTAAAAATAAACTTACTTCCTAAGAAACTGACTGTGAAATTGATCGAATCGCCCCTAACATTGAATAATTAGAATTTGAAGCCCAACTCCAATCATTACAGGATAAACACATATTCTTAATACTCTCAATAAATATAAAATTCCAATATTTATAGAGTATATGTTTGAAGAAAAAGAATAAATCAATCAAACTGTCATTGATAATAATAAAATCAATACAACCCTAAAATAATATAACTATAAATTTACCTTATCGATAAAAAATGCTTTATGTGATAATTTAATAACATCACTAAGAGGTTGTAATAACCCTGCCACTCCTACCTTCTTTGGACCCATTCCATCCTGAATATAACCCAAAATTTTTCGTTCGAATAAAGTTAAAAAAGTTATACCAATTATTATTAGCAACAATAAAACAATCATATAAAGTATATTGAAGAAATGTGTAACTAATGAATAAATTACTACCTAAAATTTATACACGTATTTTAAATTCTAAATTTAAGGCACTATTCCGCCAAGGAAGTAAGTTGTTTATTAATCTTAATATAATAAAAAAAATAATTTATGAATCAAATCCTTTCGTACAAAAATTGACCACCCCCACTTTAAATTACCACCTAACTTTATATTACCCAAAATTCTATAATTTCATTCGTCCTCCAATGAACGAATTTCTAGAATTATATAGATCAAAATTTTTACTTTATTAATAATTTTCGTGACATGCAACAAATTAGAGAGTTAATTTAACTATATTACTCCCACAAGAAATATAAATGTGCCCACATATTTATAAATATATAAATTATATAATATTGGTGAGTATGTTTTTTTATAGTAGTAGCAGTTATATTTGTCTTCGATATATTAGTTTATATAATAAATAATTTATATACATATATATATATTATATATATATATTATTATATATATATTATTATTTATATGTATATAAATATCTATTAATCAAATTTAAATTATTATCGATAGATTTATGGAATATATTGAACTAAATTAATTATTCATTCGATAAACCCATAAATAATCTACATATTTTCAAGTTCGAAAGATTTATTTATAGTTAATGGCATGCAGAAAATAAATTTCGATTTATGTATAAATCATTTATCTTCTTCTTGTTGTCTATTTATTTCCTGATATATAAATGATTTATATATATATATATTAATACAGATTTACTATATTTACTTAATGGAATATATTATATTACTTCATAGTTTTCATAGGTACACATATTCATGAATATAAACGTATATATATAAATTATTTATTGTATAATAAGTTCATTATTGAATCCCTATCTTTTATATATAAATTATTTATATAATAAATACATTATTATATAAATAATTTATAAAAATTAATAAAAATTTATAATAATTTATCAAAGTAATTACATTTCAACTTGGATGGGAAACAGTCGAGGTCGACGGCGACCTCTACCAATGTGACAATTACAGTGACGCGAAAGATGCGAGCTATCAGTTGCGCTGTATCCGCGAGAGTGATCGGATCGGTGAATATCCGTGAACGTTACGATGGCTATTATTTCCTGATTTTTCGATGCCTACATAAATTCGTTGGACTAATGTACTAAATAGAAGACCGTTTAATAAGATTTGACTGGAATATTGGTGTATCGTGTAGAAGACTTTTTGGCAAACAGTTGTCCAGCGTTGGATGACATCTCGCACTGATAAAGATACACGTAGAAGGTGAGGGGTGCACGATCGTAGTTGTGAAAAGTGAAAATTTTGCAATGGACATATATAAAATTATTTCTGGCCTCGACGAATCTGACCAGAACGTCAACAACCTCTACCAAAGTAGTCATCTGCCAGTTGAACTTTACCTACTACAGTGATCGGATCTCAGCGAACGCATGAGCATATTATTTCGGGATATATTGATTTCTGGATTAATTTAATCGATTCCCGGATCATGTGAGAGGTCGCTTAACAAGATTTTACTACAATTCACCCAGTATCTAGAAGACTTCTTGACCCGCTGCTTAAGGACATTGTTCAGACTGTGTTCAACGATCGGTGAGTCGTATATTTTAATTTTTCAATTTTTCTGCATGCTATTGAACAAATGATTGCTGTAGCGATCACAGTGACTAAGAATACATACTTTGTACTCGTGAACTGTAACATTAACGCGCATGCTTTCAAATGTTTAATACAGACAAAAGCAATAAATAAATTTGTAATTCGAGGTTAAAGTTCTAATAATGCGTTTTAAATATTCGAAATTATTTCTCTTGAATTTTATAATCAAAGCTTGATGCTTTGAATACGAATTACACTTCTCAAGTTTAATTACATTCGAACCATTAGATTCTCTTAATTAAACGAGAATCGAAAGCATTAATTTATTAAGGATTTTCAATTATATAAGTTGAAGCTCTTTCTCATACACATAATAATATCTGAGAATGACAGTTAATATTGGTACTACATGGTCACTATGTTCGCTACTTCTACTTTTCTCTCTCCTTACAATATTAAAATCAACCTAGCAATAAGTCTAAAGCGGCCCCTACACGATGAGACTTGCCTCGAGACATGTCTTGAGACAGGTCTCTTTCTCTTCTTCTCTTCACCTTGCCAGTACGAGACATGAGACCGCATGTCGAGGCATGCCTCAAGACAAGTCTCATCGTGTAGGGCAGGCTTTAGTTTAAGAACTTTAGTCGTAAGACTTTTTCCAAATTTTCAAAAATGCACAAAGCATTGGTCGAATATGGACCAGAAATATTTCGTAGAAATGGGTCACTTTCGTAGGTACCTCCACGTTGGTGTGCCTGGACTTGGTAACGTTTTCCAATGCATTGCGTCTTGCAAAACGTTATCAAGCTAAAGCCTACGATCTAGTTTAAGGTTCCAGATCGAGCCAAACTTACTTATTTGGTGAGCTTGGTTCGGTCTGGATATATATTCAGAAATGCACTTGCGTACTTCGAGCGATAAGCTTCTATGTCCCGTCTCGTTCTTTTTAAATATAAGAGTGCCAAACGCACTCTTCTATAAATACAATTCGCCTTCGATCACTGATTTCGATTTCGCGCATGGTCTGCTCGCCTTTCATAGGACGGCTGTGCTGGCTAGAACTTATTACGGCTTAGAATTAGAAAATTTTCCTGACATTCCATGCCATTAGCGCCTGACGGGGCTGCTTTTTTCACATTACAATTCGGAATTATTATGCGCCCAAAGAGGCTGCTGTTCTCCCGCCTTGTGATTAGGCATCGTTAAGCGCCCATAAAGGCTGCCGCTTCTTTTCTCATTAAAATTGAAAAGTATTAGACGCCCAAAGGGGCCACTACTTTTTTCTGTTAATCTTCAGAATCAGTAAGCGCCCAATGCGGCTGCTCGAAATTTTTCTGAATGTCCGAGTTGCGTGGCGCTCCATGCGGCTGCCTGGAATTTAAAGGAATTTTTTTGGAACTTGTTTAAATACAAATTGTCTGTTTCAGTAATAGTGTTTGTGATCGCCCGAAATGCGATCGTAGAGTCAGTGTTTTTGCGCAAGTAAAACTAGTCGAGAGCCCGGTGCTCTAATAACCTTTTCACCGCGAAAGTAGAGTCATGCACCAGTCCAACTGGAGCTGCTGGGCTGAGGGCTAAAGGGATGATGAGCTGAGGGGTGCTGAGCTGACGGGTGCTGGTCAGAGGGCTGCTGGTCTCAGGGTTGCTGGTCAGAGGTTACGAGTTTGCAGAGATGCAGTACTCTTAATGCCAGCGAACGGCAAGTCATTTTACAATTCTTTGAATATTGGTGCATGCAATAGATCGAAATTGTTTCTGTAGAAAACATAGCGTAGCCAGTTCTTTCGATTCTGGCAGTTCCATCACAAATGCGCGACATGCAAGGGCCCATTTCACATGGTCGGTATTCCTTTCGGGAACACTTATGCAATATTTCGCGAATATGGTTTACGGCGTATTGGCAGTAGCCTCATGACGTGGCTCTTTTCTACACCATATTTATGAAATATTGCAGAAATGTTGTTAAAACGAATGCTAGTTACATGAAATGGGCCCCTAACCGCTACGCATATGTGTTGGAAACAGCAGAATCCAATGAGCTGACCATACAAGGTACTCGTAGATAGTGACATGCATGTGTCTATTTTAAAATTAGAAAATTAAATCAATACAACAGTTGCTCGCGATTTTTACAATTCCGATTAATAATTCGTAAAATAATTGAATCGATCGAGTCGAGTAGAGTCACCGCGAAAATTTTGAAAAGGTTCCGAGTGGAACCAGACTTCCGAGCAATCTTGCAGTCTAGCAAGAACCTTTGTCATCGCGCATAATGCGATCGTAGAGTCCCCGCTTGTTTCGCATCCATGTACATAGTTCGCAGAGCACCGTGGCTCTTACTTAGAGTTGTATTACCGCGAATTTGGAGTCAAATTTTTGCATATCTAAGACTTGTCCAGAGCATCGAAGCTCAAGTTGAATTTTCTTCGCGATAGTAGAGTCAATTTTCTGCGCATTTAAAGTTCATCCAGAGCACCGGTGCTCTAATTGCTTTTTATCGCGGAAGTAGAGTCAAATTTTCGCTTAGCTTCACTTTTCAGCTTAGACTTGCCAAGGAGATTCTTGGCCCCAGAGAAGACTTAGCTCGTAGGCCCTGGAGAAGGCCAAAAAATTAAATCAATATAAAAGTTGCTCGCGATTTTTGCAATTCCGATTAATAATTCGTAAAATAATGGAATCGATCGAGTCGAGTAGAGTCATCGCGTAAAATTTGGAAAGGTTCCAAGTAGAATCAGTCTTCCTAGCAATCTTGCAGTCTAGCAAGATCCTTTGTGATCGCGTGTAATGCGATCGTAGAGTCCCCGTTTTGTTCGCGTTAAACTACATATTTTGCAGAGCACCGCGGCTCTTACTTAGAGTAGTATTACCGCTACTTGGGAGTCAAATTCTTGCTTATATAAGACTTGTCCAGAGCACCGAAATTCCAGTAGAATTTTCTTCGCGGAAAATAGAGCCACTTTTTTGCGTATATGAAGTTCGTTCAGGGCACCGATGCTCTAATTGCTTTTATATCGCGGATGTAGAGTCAAATTTTCGCTTAACTTCAATTTTCAGCTTAGACTTACCAAGGAGATCCTAGGCCCTAGAGGGGGCCTAGCTCGTTAAAAACCTGCATTATTGCACTGGGGGAGGCCCAACACATGGACCCTATAGAGGGCCTAGAGCGTGGGCCCTAGAGAGGGCTCAAAGGGGGACCCTAGAAAGGGCCTACCATAGGCCCTAGAGAGGGCTCAAAGGGGGACCCTAGAGAGGACCTACCATAGGCCCTAGAGAGGACCCAAAGCTTGGAAACTAGCGAGGATGACAGGATGGACCATATTCGCCGACCGGTGAGTCATATTCCGTACTTGCATGCGATAGTAGACACGAGTACCTTGTATTCCTGGGTAGTAATATTTGTGCGCGCATTTGGGAAGGGTAAGCATCCTACCTAATTGCACGCAATGCAGTTTGATAGGATATGCATCCTACAAAATGCATGCAAAAAGACTTTACCCAACAAGTCCATTCCGAGTGCAAGGAATGTGAAATAATTTAAATGGCGTGTTTAAAATGTGACATTCCACGCGAAATCGGACACTTGTTGGAGTAACGTTTTGGATATTGCTGAAATTTAAATATGATGTAGTCGTTAGTGATATTTAAACGTACCTCAAAGGATATTTCAATATTTTGAAAAATGTCGATTTTACAACTGTTTGAAGTTAAGTGCTAAATTTTTTCAATACATTATAGCTATGGAAATAGTAAACGGATGGAGATGAGGTTTACAGTGCTTATAGATGAGACATTGACGTTTTAAGAAAAAATTATTTCAGTTTAAAAAACGGTTGAACCATTTTTGTGCAATTATTTTAAACAAATGCAGGTTTTTAACACCGGGCGCGATTTTATAAATCTGAAAAGGGAGAATATAGATTATAGTTCTATCCTTCCCCTTCATGGACAAATTTTCCAAAATATGGACATGTTAAAATTGGGCCTGAAAAAATTGCCGAAAGTTGACGCTGCGTCAAATCACACCGGTTCGACTGACAGAGCCGTGTGGTACTCGCAGCGGCCAAGCGGCTATATCTGCTATTCTTATACAGTGTTCTCGAATATGTTAAGTATTTGTAAAAAACTGAAAAATTAAAACTTTTACTGTTTTTTATACACAACATAATACGGTAACTCAATTCTTGGTATTCGCAATAGTTTCCTTGAAACAAAGGTGACCCTCAGTTTTTTAAATGGCATGCTATATATTTGATTATCCAATATGAAAGCGACTGTCAAGACAAATTCAACCATATGGTATACTATGGTATACGTATTCTACGGCCTTCAAGGCTCCACATGGTTAGGAATGAAATAAATATATCGAACTATCTATCTAGTGGATTGAATTTTATCTTTCATTCCTAACCATGTGCAGGGGAGACCGGGGTCAAATGAACCTCGGGGAAAAATGAGCTTTCTTAATTTATTCTTTAATAACAGTATATATTTGCAAATTTTGGGACGTAATAAATGTGTGTAATATCACACTGATAATTATGCACATGTATTACGTCCCCAAAATTTGTAAATATATAAATTATATAATTATTTTATATATTTATTAAAGAATAAATTAAGAAAGCTCATTTTACCCCGAGGTTCGCTTTACCCCGGTCTCCCGTAGTCTTCAAACCCTTGAAGGTCAGAGTTTACCATATGGTTGAATTTGTCGTGACAGTCGCTCTCAAATTGGATAATCAAATATATAGTACTCCATTTAAAAAAAACTGAGGGCCACCTTCGTTTCGAGGAAAATATTGCGAACACTAAAAATTGAGTTACCGTATTATGTTGTGTATAAAAAAAAAACAGTAAAAGTTTTCCTTCTTCAGTATTTACACATACCTACCATATTCGAGAACACTTTATATTGGACATTAAATTAAAATCTTTTGAAAAAATACTGTAGCCTTTTCCCTCTAATATTGCAACCAAAGTTCAACGGGTTAATATATTTTCGGGAGATATTCCGGGATTTATTTGAAAGTCGCCGAGGGATTCGTGCGTTTAGATTTAAGTAAGAGAATTATAAAGACCTATGTACGTAGAGGGAGATAGATGATAATCGGAGGTCTATCTCTCTTTCGCGGCCACGGATTTTTTTTTAATAGTGGAGTGAGATTGTCGCTTCTCTCATTGCTTGTAATGCGTGACGCGATGAGTTGATTATAATGGAGGGTGGATGGGATTGGAGCATTTCGTAGCAACCCCTCAATGTAAGACCTGGCGGATTACCCAGTAGTCACTGAATTAGTTTTGTTGCTCTTTTGTTGGTTCCACATCTCCGATGAGGAGTTAGATTCTATATCTAAACCGGAGGGATCGATGGAACTTTGTTTCCATCCATCTCTTCGGTTTACTAGGCTAAGGGTTTCATGTACAGGGAGATCGACGGAACTTTGATTCCATCTATCTCTCTACGGGTCTCCAAGCGCAGCAACCTCCTCGTGGTGAGACCTGGTAATCGGTTAGAACCGAGCCGATAGCTGCGATTGTCAAATATTTTAGTCGGATATAAGAATTTCTCTAATTTACGATACTATAGTAGAATGTAAGAATAAAATATGTAACTTTACACGTTTTTCGATTGTTCCTACCGGACTCCGGAACACGAGTATAGTGTTAAGATAGAAGGATAAGGGCAAGTTGGAATATTTCAGCGATATGCTGAAACTGATGGGTTTTTAGCAATTTTTAAAGTTCTCTCTGCCTCAGCACCTTATTGAAATATACAAAGTTACAATTCCTTGGCATTCAGGCGTTCCCACGTTACATCATGAAAGCATGTCTTCCACAAATAATGTTGTTGTTTATATAAATTTGTATGATAAAATAATTTGTTTTGCGTTAAATAAACTCGGATACGACCGCAAGGTTAAAAGGCATATGCGTTGTTGTTTTGTTGTGATCATTCTTTCTTTGGTGTTGCACGGAATACGTTTATAGAACGATCTTTAAATTGTTACTCTAACAGAACCATTTGTAAATTGCGGGTTTCGATTAACCTAGCTTTACACGTATTGAATTTTAATTCCTACCATGCGTAGCGTTACAATCTGTTTCGCGGCTTCACCGGTAACGTTGCATGCGACACTAAAATGGTAAGGGGGTTCTGGGACTTCTGGGACCCCCCAAACCGTTGACAGAAAAATGCATTGGTTAATAGGTTCATCCTATATCTCGTTTGTGGTTACGCTTTTAGCATTATTTATTCACTCCGGATCTTCCATTCAGTTTGAAATTTTTAATTAAATTGGCACTACAAAACGTTTAAAAAAGCGACAAGGTTATATTTTTCTTTACCATCATAACAATATTGCCCCCCCCCCCCCCCCCCCGCGCCCCGAAAAAAGTCGTCAGACGTTATTGATACATGTTTCAGAAAAACTGCATTCTTTATTCTAGTGTATCGATGTTGAAGCGGCATCGATGGATTCCTTATGTTTTTCCGATGAAAAACATACCCCTGTAAAATCGGATTATTTTTATCGAAGCCAGTGTAAAATTATATAATTCAATTTTTCATCCAATTTTCTTCATTATGCTCCGAATTACGTTGTTCTTGAAGTCACGGTGAGGCACTGCGGGGGCTTATTCTCGCTATTTCGGAGACTCTCCGATAAACTGTACACTTGGCATCGCTGAATAATATAACCTCGACGCTCGCACGCATCACTCACGTGTTGCGTGACCACGCGAATGTAGCCACGGAAATGTATACAATCGATATGTAAATCAGGAGCGAAATTTAAAAGCAGATGTTTACGTGTGGTTGAGGAAGTATTTTTAAGGATGCGCGATGCCACAGCCGACTCTACTACTAGCCATGCTGAAGCCAAAATGGCAACACTGTGGGAGTCCGGTTTCGACATAGGGATATATCTATATATATAGGGATATATATCTATATATATAGATATATATCCTATGTCGAAACCGGACTCCCGCGGTGTTGCTATTTTGCTTTCAGCACGGCTAGTAGTAGAGTCGGCTGTGGCGATGCGGATGGCATGCGTTGGAAAAATCTCGGGCAGAGCTCGAAAACAGGAAGAGGACACCAATTAACAGACCCCGAGACGAGAATCGCGAGATTTAGGTTATGGCAGCGAAGGCCACATCGAGCCATTTGGAAGCCCGAGCTCCACGATGTTTACCATAGCCGCGCGGGAGGGGCGCTTGAGAGCCAATGATAACGTGGGCACCCCATGGATAGGGAAAACTGTAGTAGTGTGCGGTGCAACCTCATACCCGTACCATAGACTTGAATTACTTTTTTCCATGTTGGGGGAGGGGGGGGGGGGGGGGGATTTTGAATGATGGTAAAAAAATATACACCTCTTGCTCTTTTAACCCATTTTATAGTGCCAATTTAATTAAAAATTTAAGACCTAAATTTGAATATATTCCCTCTTTTAGTATAAAACTTAATAAAGATCAGTTTTGAAAAATAAGCGATTTTTTCTCAAAAGCCAGGGGGGGGACAACTGCCTCTTTTGCCCCCCCCCCCTCCCCGCGGACGCAAATGGTCATGGCAGTCTTCGTAGCGTCGTGTGGTCTTCTTGACAACGGAAGGCACGCTGCGCGAAAGAAAGATTGGAAGGGGAAGCAGGCGCGTGAGGGGCCCCTACGCTGGAGAGCACTGTCATAAGGTGACATCAGACTCGTCTAGCTCGGCAAGTCGGCTTTGCGAGCTGTATCGGCGATTCACGCGCAAAGTTCGCCGAGCCACGCGCCATCTAATCGCACCTTTAGACGATGCCGTCGACAATTTCACGCCTCGCTGATTTTTGCGGCCTTCGACACTCGAGATCAGGGGGGGGGGGGAGCATACAATATTACCCCCTAAGAAGCGAGGAATCGAAACTTCTACATTTCTCATCGGATATTTGCAAAAGTGGTGTCAATCGATTCCTTATGAATTTTCCATAAACAACATAAACTAGATCGTAATTAAGGAAAGTTTAAAAAAAATTTATTTCCATAACTTCGTTAAAAATGTATTCGTTCACTATAGCATATTAAAAATTTCTTTATTATGAAATAATAAATATATTCGATATGGAAGTGACACCATTGGATTCCTCATACGAAATTTCATGTAAATCGGATTATATAATATTATTAACGCAGTCAATTTGAAATTATATAAATCAGTTTTTCATGGAATTTCCTTCATGATGGTCCGAATCACGATGTTCTTGGTGTCAGTTTCATCGGCGAAATATAAGGAATCGAGTGACGTCGTTCTCGCAAAAATCTGATGAGACATGCGGAGATCTTGGACATTTCTGACTGTTTAATGGTATTCCATCCGTTTCGAGAATCGAAAGTCATAAGATTCGGTGGGGCACTGCGGGGATTGTCGACGCCACGGGGTACCAGGCGGCATCTCTTTGATAGGCGTCGCTGGAGAATAACCCTGTATAACCATTTATCTGATTCGCCGATTCCATAATCAGCTTGCAGATATGAAAATATTGTATTGTCATCGGAATTACGTATGTGTGTCCATCGGACATGCGGAAATGGGTCAAAATTAGCTTTCAACATTTCATCCTCACAAACTAACTAACGAACGAACTTACAAATGAAGGTAAATAAAAGCTTGTAAAAAAAATCAGAGACATTCTACCCATTGGTGTACATGTCTGTGATTTTTTCATAATTTTCAGCGGCAAAACCGAATTTTAAAAAATTCGAAAAATTAAAACTGCCGATTTCATATTCAAATTATCAAAGCACCACATTTATATTTTTACAGTTTTAGTGTTTTTACATGGTTATTAATGTGTAGTTTTTCAGATTTTTCTAAAGGGTGGAATGCCGTTAGAAAAATTAAAAACTTAGGAAAGTTCAAGTACCAAAAAAAGTCGAAGTAACACCTATTATGTACTGACGACGGTCATCACTTATAGACGCAATTAGTTAAAAATTTAAAGTCGTCAACGGTAAAATATTTTCAAATTAATTGCATTGACTCATTTAACACGTATGAAAGCAGAGATGGGCAAAAAATTATTTGAAATAAAAATTTCCTACACAAATTATGAAAGTATTTAGAATTGCATATAACACCAATTTAATGAACAAAATATATTCGTCGTATGAGTACCTATGCTACTCGTTTGCATACGGGAAGGTAGAGAATATTAGTTTTTAATTTTTATAACTGTGTTCCACCCTTTTGAAAAATCTGAAAAAAATGACACATTAATAATCATATGTATAATGGTGCTAAAACTAAGAATATAAATGTGGTGCCTTGATAATTTGAATATGAAATCGGCATTTTTAATCTTATCGAATTTTGTAGAATTCGGTTTTGCTGCTGAAAATTCTGAAAAAAATTCACAGACATGTACACCAATGGGTAGAATGTCTCTGATTTTTTTATAAGTAAGTTTCTATTCACTACAGCAAAAGGAATAGAGCTTAAACTACAAGTTACGTTTAACCCCGCAACTACTCTAAAAGTAGGGGTATCGGGTCGATGCTTGGCAGAAATAGTATTCGTCTTTATTTTGAGAAACTTATCCATTGCTGTACGCCAAGTCCAATTTGGTTTGGGGCACTCTTCACTATGCTTACCTGGCTAGACCCTTTTTTAACCGACTTCAAAAAGGACTAGGTTATAGATTCGATCTCTTTGTATTTTTTTTTATGTTTGTCCCCGCATAACTCCTCAGTATATGGACCGATTTTGATGATCTTCTTTTATTCGAAAGAGGGCGATGCCCCGGTGGTCCCATCCTTCACTTCATCAACATTTGCCCAATATTTTGCCAGTTCTCGTTAATAAAAAAGACTATTGACATCTAATTATTATTATTTTATGTACGTACGCGCATATCTCCTCAGCAGTCGGTGCCTCATCATTTGCACTTTGTAAATCTGGCGCCGACTTAAAAAATATGGGAGTCGCAGATTAAATAAAGGAAAAAATTATTTTTTACTTCTTGGTGGAATTTTATTTTTTTGAAGTCGGTTTTAATTTTTTTTAATTTTTTTTATCTACTATAATCAATTTACTTAAGGGGGTGATTCCGAAACCGGAAATTCAACAAATTCTGAAACTGTGGATATGTAGGGGATTTCCTCCTACTTACAACGCAATTCTTTTTGCTGCCCAAATTCGCTCTAAGGGTGAAACTAACCCAATTGATGATTTCCGTGTCTGGTGGGCAAGACAGAAACCTTCATGTGTGCTAGGATATTATGAGGGTCGAGCATACAAGGATCTACATATAATAGCATTCGCAGTATTCACTTATCTAAGCATGCTCACCAAAGAAAGCAACATTACTCCGGTATGGGTGAAGAGACAGCAATGCCAATCAATCATACCTGACGTCAATTTTGATGATTATACCAATGACAACATCTGTAAAATCTTCTCACAATTATCCCAGAGATGCTCTAACATGGAAGAATATATACGCCGTCCTAATTCGGTGTTGGTCCCAACTTAACGCACAGGGATAAATGCCCTTGACTTGGATCATTCAACAGTCTATGAACGCGGATGTGGCGGCCACATCCTGCTCGATTACCATTGCAGATGTTACTGTAAAGGTGCATTATCTGGATATCGACTATGTAGTGAGTAACGGAATTCCGCTGAGAAACTTCATTAGTGTAGCGAACCTGGCATTAGAGTGTCACCGAAATTCACTTTGCACTACTGACAAATCAACAATCCGATCGCGTTGAAATTTGGCACAAATAGTATTCTTTGAGGCACCTATGGATTGTAGTACCCCAAGCTCAATTTGGTTTGGTTGCACTTTTCACTATGCTTACCTGGCTAGGCTCTTTATACGCAAAGATTTTATCGCAAATTAGATAAAATGTAAATAAATAAATTACTTACTTTCCATATGCAACCGCAGCTAGCGACTTCGTCTTTAAGGTTCTGATTTCCGTCACCAGGTAGCATATCGCTAGTTTAGCCAATCCCAATATATAGTGGACTCGCAACAAGGTTGCACCGCTAATGTGTTTCTGATTTATTGCACGAGTGTCGACTGCCACCGGACAACGTGGTACGTTTAACTGTATTGGCTATGCTTGTGTGATACGTTAAGGACAACAGAAAGGATAATAACAGTACATTGCACCAAAACTATTGAAACATATCGTTATAGTGTTGTTTCTTCACTTAAGGTATTTATTTCTACATTGATAAGATTTTATGCTATGGGTACTCAACTTCTTGGCAACCGGCAACGTCGTCGTATCTTTTTTTCGCATGCAACACATGCAATCACCATGGTACTCATCGCATGCGACATGTTGCCTTGGGTTGCTTCAGTGGAATCCCACCTTAACAGGTGTAAAATATTTAGTAATATTAAAGAGAAAGTGGACAGTACTACGCCAATAAATAAAAGCATATAGGGTAAATCCGGGAGACGCAGTCGGGCTGGAGAGTTGGTCGAATGCCTATATTCAGATTCTACATCTGTGTATATGTAAAAATGTGTTAAGGTTTAGAACAATTAATTCTCTAATTGTAAGTATCAACTGTTTCGTCCAACTATCCAGCCCGACTGCGTCTTCCGGATTTACCCTATATATAGCGTATGTTTGAACAATAATTTACCGGATATCTTTATGAATATTTCCTGGCAAATTTCAGGTTTAGTGTTTTTTATTCATAACGTGTGATCTACAAAAACAGAAATAATGGAATGGGCTTAATTCCATTATTTCTCTTTTCGTAGATCACGCGTTATAAGTAAAAGACTCTAAACTTGTTACTTTCTCTTACAAATTGCGAGTTACAAAATAAAATCGAAAAATATCCAAATCTTCAGTGGTTAATTGCACCCCCTCAGGGTCCGATCTCGAGTCTGCCGATTTGCGGAACCAAACCGATTTTTGTTATGCTAGTGGGCGTGGTGACGTCGCATCGCGTTACCATACATATGTAATAAGGAAAAGCCAGCTGGAAGGGGGGGGGGGGGGGTCGGGAGCTACGCTGGAAAGCGCTGTATTTATAGTGTCTTTCTAATGAAAGCATATTGAAAACTATTTTTTGAAAATATAACAAACTATAAGCAATCTTAAAAACAGTTGTACGTTTATTTCAGATGGCATTTGCAGGAAAAGTTGTTCTAATAACAGGAGCTAGTTCTGGCATCGGAGCTGCGACAGCTGTACATTTTTCTCAACTGGGAGCCTCGTTATCATTAACAGGTCGTAATGTACAAAATTTGAATGCAGTTGTAGAGAAATGTAAACCTGCTAAAACATTTGTCGTGACTGGAGAATTAACTAATGAAGCTGATGCGAAAAATATTATCGAGTCTACTGTTAAACATTACGGTAGATTGGATGTTCTGGTTAATAATGCTGGTATATTGGGACGCGGAACCATCGAAAACACTTCCTTAGAGCAATACGATAGGTGTGAATTGTTTATTTTTAAAAATTGAATTTTATGAAAGAGCGTATGAACATATTTGAATATTACAGGATATTCAATGTCAATGTACGTTCAGTTTTTAATTTCACAATGTTAGCTGTTCCACACATTGTGAAGACTAAAGGTAACATTGTGAATGTCTCGAGTGTTTGTGGAATACGATCGTTCCCAAATCTTCTAGCATACTCTATGAGTAAATCTGCGCTTAACCAATTCACGCGTTGCACGTCCCTTGATCTTGCGGAGAAACAAGTAGGTTTTATGTGCAAAAGTGGTAGAAGCAATACTACGAGTTACTAATTCCACTAATAGACTGGGCGGAAAATCATTTTTTTTTTCTAACTTATAGGTACGAGTAAATGCTGTAAACCCTGGTGTGATAACAACAGACATGTTTAAAACTGGTGGAATGACAGACGAAGAAGTAAAGGCATTGTTGGAGAACTCTAAACAGGCTCATGCACTCGGTAGACCAGGAGACGTTACAGAGGTTGCAAAAACAATTGCATTTTTGGCAAGTGACGACGCTAGTTTTATTACAGGTGTCACTCTATTCGTAGATGGTGGCAAACACGCTATATGCCCACGTTAGTTTGCATTCCACATATGTAGTTTCTACAATGTTATATTCTTTTAAAAAGTTGCTATACATCAGCGCTGTCCAAGGTGGAGCACGCGTGCCCTCGGGGTTCTCCCACTCTCGTTCGCGTCGTCTAGGCAGAGTTGGGCATTATTCGACTAAATTGTTATTCGACCAACCTTCGAATACGAATTTCGAATAAATGAAGTTATTCGCGACTAACGAATAAATTTTAAGTCGACTAAGTTTGTATTCGATGAACTGACTAAATTTTTAGTCGTTATTCGTTCCTCCTTATTCGTTAGTCGGAGGATCTCCGTGGCGACTAAGCGTCACGAATAGGCCGCTTCGGCTAGAGTCACGTGGCTCTTGATAGGGGCGGTAGATACACTCGAAAAGCGTTTCCCTTGCCTCAGGATACCCCCCACGACCCGGCCCGAGTCGGGCCTCGGGAGCCGAGCCGGGGCGGCTCGGGTTCTGACCCCCACTTATTCGTGTCGTTTAGTCGCCACAGCGGGCCTTCGACTAAACGAATAACGAGGAACGAATAAGGACTAAAAATTTAGTCGACTAAGAATTTAAGAGTTTAGTCGACTAAATTCTTAGTCGAATACAAATTTAGTCGGCTAAAAATTTAGTCGACTAAGAATTTAAGAGTTTAGTCGACTAAATTCTTAGTCGAATACAAATTTAGTCGGCTAAAAATTTATTCGAGTTCATCGAATAAAAACTTAGTCGAATAAAAATGTCGAATAAAAATTTAGTCGAATAATGCCCAATTCTGCGTCTGGGATACAGCACGCCGCTAAAGAAGCGTCTATGCGCTACGCATGACGTGTGTATTAGTGACACACGTCGCCACTGGTCGCCACAGCGAGCCAATCAGTGATGCCAGAATCGTGGGACGCGGGACCAAACGCTTACCCCCGCTATGACCTACATTCGTCTCCCATTATGCCCTACCGTTGTCCCCCACTTTTTCCCCATCGCACTGCACACAAGCATATCCCTACCCCTGTCTGTGTGATCGACAACCCAACAGGCAGCTCACACAGACAGGAGTAAAAATATGCATGTGTGCAGTGCGGTGGGAAGAAAGTGGGAGACGACGGTAGGTCATAGTGGGGGTAAGCGTCTCGTCCCGTATCCCACGATTCTGGCATCACTGCTGGAGCCAATGCTATTATGTACACTAAATATTTCTCGGGAATATTGACGGGGAAGGGGAAGCGGGCGCGTGAGGGGCCCCACCGTTGGACAGCGCTGCTATGCGTAGAACTATAACTCAGCACCACAATTTTTTTTTTATTTACACAAACTAGGCCACCTGTAATATGCGTGTTTCGGGTCTCTGAATTCGAATCCGTTGCCCGTTTTGGCCCATCGCATCTATGTTTTCGGTAAATTGCAAAAAAATTTTTTAACAAAGATACAGCCATTTAAAGAAAAATGGGATTAAAGGTTTTGTGGTCTTGGGAGTAGTAGGTTAGAGAGTTTGACGTTATAAGTTTGTGGAAATAGGATATGTTGTGTTTATATGGCATTTTACGGGTTTACAACAGTTTTTTTGCAATTCACCGAAAACATAGATGCGATGGGCCAAAACGGGCAACGGATTTGAATTTAGCGACCCAAAATACGTATAGGACAGGTGGTCTAGTTTGTATAAATTAAAAAAAAAAATTGTGGTCCTGTGTAATCAATTTATCCAAAATAATAAATCCATTTCTAATTGTTTAATTCTTCCACTGTATTTTTATAGTTTAATTTTCGAGAGTTCAATCCTCGGACGGAGCTGGCTTATTTGCGATGTTACCGCTTATCCAGGCTCGTTAAGGGTGTTTCCCCTGCGTGGTGTTTACCCTACTCCAGCCAGCGCTGGCGGAAGGTACGGGCGAGCGCCCGAAGCGCCAATTGGCAAAGGGGTCAATTCACGGAGGCACTTCAATAAAAACAATCGTTGTTTAATTGTAGGTATTTTCCGGTTGGGATTTTAGTATTTCTGTTATCGTTTAAATAAAAAACAATGAATTACCAAAGCAACCATAGTAACTTATATTATACACCGTTTTTTGAAAGAATATTAGCCACAGTAAATTGAAGTTCTAGGATCACCAGATTTATTTAGTGCAGCGGTGCCCAGCGTTGGGGCCCCTCAAGCGCCTGCTTCCCCCTCCAATCTTCCTTTCGCGCAGCGTGCTTTCCGTTATCAACATACCAATGCCAATGAGAGGGGATTAGGTGCTTGATCAGCGCTGTCCAGCGTCGGGGCCCCTCACGCGCCTGCTTCCCCTTCCAATCTTTCTCTCGCACAGCGTGCCTTCCGTTGTCAAGGAGACCGCGCGACGTTACGAATAGAGCTGTACGAGTACTTGAATATGTATTCGGGTAGCTTGAAATCCGAACCAATCCGGGACTCGGTTTCCAAGCCGAGCCAGGTACCCGAAAGAACCGAGCGCAGTGATGCCAGAACGGTGGGTTTTCGCCCACGGCTGCTACCACCACTCCACGACCAAGCGTACCCCCTCCTAGCACCCGTACCCTACCACACAAACATACCCGTCCCTCCATCCGTGTGCCGTACGCGCTGCCTGGCCGGCGCTCTCCGGCGAGAATTCGTTTTCCCGACATCGAAGCGCTTGGGTCGCAAGCAACGAATCAAGAGTTCAAATCTCGGTGCGGATATTCTACTTTTTTTTTTTAATTTATTCTCTAATTTCTCTTTCTATATTCTCAGGAAACTAAAGGCTTGAAAACTTTTAATTTACAAAGCATTTTCAAAGCTTGAATTGCTGCTAAAGATGCGATCCCCTTCTGACTTGTACCGCACCACTACAAGCGTACCCTAACTTCTGTCCGTGTGCCGTACGCGCTGCCTGGCCGGCGCTCTCCGCCGAGAATTCATTTCACCGAAGTTCAAACCTCAATGCGAAGATTCTACTTTTTTCATTAATTATTTTTTAACTTCTCTTTCTATATTCTCAGTAGAATAAAAACTTGAAAACTGTTAATTTACAAAGCATTTTCGCAGCTGGCTAATGTACGATGTTGGTCTTCTGCCTTTTGTATACATAAACAGAAGTAATTCCTTGAAATGCTACTTACAAAATAAGCTCCTTTCTAGGATGGACTTTTCAAAATTCACGTCACAATGAACAGTTACAGAATCGGTGATTTCCGTTTCATGTAAGCGAGCCGTTCGCTCCGCTATCACGGTCGGCTTATTACTCGCACCCCGGATTACTGTAATGAGGTTTGAAAACAATATCGACTGGTCTCGTACCCGTCGCAATGATGTCATTTATACCTACAGAAGAGTTTTACTAACCCACTCTTGGCCAACGACACTCTTTTCGTATTAATCAGGTTTATACGTATCTGCTTATTTGCTTGTTGATTATTTACGAAAATTGTGTCAATTGTGAATATAGAAAGAGAAGTTAGAAAATAATTAATAAAAAAAGTAGAATCTTCGCATTGAGGTTTGAACTTCGGTGAAATGAATTCTCGGCGGAGAGCGCCGGCCAGGCAGCGCGTACGGCACACGGACAGAAGTTAGGGTACGCTTGCAGTGGTGCGGTACAAGTCAGAAGGGGATCGCATCTTTAGCAGCAATTCAAGCTTTGAAAATGCTTTGTAAATTAAAAGTTTTCAAGCCTTTAGTTTCCTGAGAATATAGAAAGAGAAATTAGAGAATAAATTAAAAAAAAAGGAGAATATCCGCACCGAGATTTGAACTCTTGATTCGTTGCTTGCGACCCAAGCGCTTCGATGTCGGGAAAACGAATTCTCGCCGGAGAGCGCCGGCCAGGCAGCGCGTACGGCACACGGATGGAGGGACGGGTATGTTTGAGTGGTAGGGTACGGGCGCTAGGAGGGGGTACGCTTGGTCGTGGAGTGGTGGTAGCAGCCGTGGGCGAAAACCCACCGTTCTGGCATCACTGGTCGGGTGAGTCGAAAAATTATCGGGTAACGGGCGGGTTGACCCGCGGTATACCCGCCCGCTGCAGAGCTCTAGTCCGCATTAGGCTGCGGTCTGAGGTACAGAGCCTGACATCAGGACCTGACGTCAGATTGGCAGCAGATTCACATCAGATCCTGCCGTTCGCCTGACACGTGTAACAGCGCCATCTGTGGGCCAGAATTTTCAATCCATTCGCTATCCGTGACGTCACATGCCCGTCCCTTCCCTTACATAACCATCAAACAGATTCCTATATTAAATAATTAATTCTACTTATTTAACAAAGTATTTATTTTTTATTAATATACAGGATCGATGATTGATACAATTTTTACAAAATAAGTTGCGCATATAAATACAAAGAGGGACTTTATACATTTAAATTTGAAAATCCACGTCCCGTAACCACTGGTACCTAGTAGGGGCGATATTAGAAAATTCCATTGAATATTTTGCATGTCCTTTTGTGGAAAAGCATCATATTTCCTGTTGTGTTAGCGCTGAAAACAAACACAATATTAGTATAAAATTAAACGTAACGTATGAATAAACAGGATACATGCGATACTTACATCAGCTCCATCTCCACACAGTACACATCCTAGGCGATCATGCATGCTCCTGCGAACATTAAAATCTATAAGAAAACATATGTTAAATTATTATCTACTAAACAAGACACTAAACATTCGCACTTCGCACATAACCATACTTTTCTGTCTTGCAGATGATGTGAATTTCGATTTCCGCGACGTAGATAATGGGAAATTATTCAATTTCATGATTACCTTCGCCTTCTGGATAAGTCGAGATGATTTGTCTGGATATTGTTGTTTGAAATTACTTGGAATATTCTTCGAACGTACATCTTCAAGCAGAACGGATACCACTTTGAACAAAGGGTATGTAGGTAGGTAGATGTACCACGGTAGAGGATCACTAAATGTGGTATAATGTTCTACGCTCGGATTGGCTGCACCATAGTGCCGAAACTCGTAATTGGTCAAGGCTCTACGACCAGTTTGCGTTCGTTTTCGAGGTTTGAGATGGCAGTCACTGGTAGTGGCAATCAGTGCCAGCAAAATCGAAGGATATTTCACGCGATTCTATGCATCAATATCCAGAAAAATCATCTCGACGTATCCAGAAGGCAAAGGTAATCATGAAATTGAATAATTTCCAATTATCTACGTCGCGGAAATCGACATTCACATTATCTGCAAGACAGAAAAGTATGGTTATGTGCGAAGTGCGAATGTTTAGCGTCTTGTTTAGTAGATAATAATTTAACATATGTTTTCTTATAGATGTTAATGTTCGCAGGAGCATGCATGATCGCCTAGGATGTGTACTGTGTGGAGATGGAGCTGATGTAAGTATCGCATGTATCCTGTTTATTCATACGTTAAGTTTAATTTTATACTAATATTGTGTTTGTTTTCAGCGCTAACACAACAGGAAATATGATGCTTTTCCACAAAAGGACATGCAAAATATTCAATGGAATTTTCTAATATCGCCCCTACTATGTACCAGTGGTTACGGGACGTGGATTTTCAAATTTAAATGTATAAAGTCCCTCTTTGTATTTATATGCGCAACTTATTTTGTAAAAATTGTATCAATCATCGATCCTGTATATTAATAAAAAATAAATACTTTGTTAAATAAGTAGAATTAATTATTTAATATAGGAATCTGCTTGATGGTTATGTAAGGGAAGGGACGGGCATGTGACGTCACGGATAGCGAATGGATTGAAAATTCTGGCCCACAGATGGCGCTGTTACACGTGTCAGGCGAACGGCAGGATCTGATGTGAATCTGCTGCCAATCTGACGTCAGGCCCTGATGTCAGGCTCTGTACCTCAGACCGCAGCCTAATGCGGACACAGATGACTACGGATCTGACGTCAGGCTCTGCGCTCTCATGGCAGACCCTGCTGCCAATCTGACGTCAGATTGGTAACAGATGGTTATCAGGGTTACTTATCGCATCCTCGGTACCTATAATTGCCTTCTTGCAAACAATGTTATATAATAGGTTTTCATTATCAGATAATTAAATTACTGAATTCGTATCAGTGAGTTTGACCTTTGACAATTTTGATTTGCAGCACAATTAACGCGATATTTTTAATCCTCGTCGCTATCATCATTTATCACAGGATATCCGGTATTAAAGTATTAAGCATTTTGCTAAGTATCTGTATGATCTTGCTAATTTATGCAAGATACCGATCGTGCAATTAAAAATATATATAAAACAAAAATCGGAATTCGAAACTAAAAGAGAATAAAATATTTATGAATCTACCAAGAAAAGTCGAAGTAACACCTATTATGCACTGACGCCGGTCATCACATACAGACGCAAGTAGTTAAAAAGTTAAACTTGTCAACGATAAAACGTTTTCAAATTAATTGCATTGGCTCATTTAACACATTAGAAAATTTTGAATTCCATATGACACCAATTTAATGAAAAATACACTAGCGGATTAAAAACTTACCACTTTTTCGATTTGTTCTATTTTTGTTATTATTAAGCATACATTTGGAACTGTGGCATTTGTTTAATATGCATATTCTGCTGGAGAATTTAAAGCTGTATAATATCCAGTTAAAGTTGAAATTATTTAACTGACAGACAAAAGTGTTATATGATATTAAACGGGGTAACATTTTTGCGGCCGACAATGAAGTTACCACGTTTAGTAACTGTATAGGTTGTCCTAAAAGCAAAAGGTGCCTTACAAAATATTAGATATTTTTATTAACGTACAAAAGTGGTAACTTTTTGCTGGCTTTAAAAGTGTGTTGTCTTGTTTAATGTTATGTGGGGTTTTTGTTTCTTGGTTAAATAAATTCAACTGTAACTGGATTTTATACAGCTTTTAATTCTCTTTCAGAATATGTATATTAGGCATCTACTGCAGTTTTGAGTTGATATTGAAAAGCAATAGAAGTAGGGTGGTTTGAAAAAGTGGAAACTTTTTTGTCTACTACTGTACATATTCGTCATACATATACCTATACCAACCCTTTGCGTACGGGAAGGTAGGAAATAGTTTTTAACTTTTACAACTGCGTTCCACGCTTTCGAAAAATCTGAAAAAATTACACATTAATAACCATGCAGAGACGCCAAAACTATAAAACTATAAATGTGGTGCCTTGTGATAAATTGAATATGAAATCAGCATTTTTAAACTTCTCGAATTTTTTAAAATTCGGTGTTACAGCTAAAAATTCTGAAAAAATTCACAGGCATGTACACCAATGGAGAGAATGTCCCTGATGCTTTCTATAACCCAAACAGCACACTTCGTTGCGGCAAAGTTGCAGGATGGTTGCAGTAACCTTGCGATGTTGCATGGTTGCAGCGCAATGTCGATGTATGGTTGCTGCGACGTTGCCGTGCAACTTTGCACGGGGCGGACATAGAATTGTTGCTGCATAGTTGCGGCATCCTTGCGTGAGTCGTTGCCATCTTGCACCGCAACTATCCTGCAACTATGCTGCAACGAGAGTGTGCTGTATGGGAAGTCAGCTTCTATTCGGTAGAACAAAAGTAATGGAGCTTAAACTGCAAATTACGTTTCACCCCGTAACTACCCCAGTAGTACAGGTATCTGGTTGATACTTGGTAGAAATAGTATTCGTTTTTATTTTGAGGAACGTATCGATTGCTGTACGCCAAGTCCAATTTGGTTTGGATGGACTCTTCACTATGCTTATCTGTCTAGGTATTTTATATGCAAAATTGTTATCACAAACACGATAAAATGTAAATTTTAAATTAATTACTTACACACATTCTACATGCAACCGCAACCAGCGAACTAATCATTCAGGTTCTGATTTTCGCCACCAGATAGCATATCGCAGTTTAGCCAGTCCCAATATATAAGGGACTCGCAACAAGGTTGCACCGCTAATGTGTTCGGGATTTATTGCACGAGTGTCGACTGCCAGCGGACAACGTGGTATGATTAACTGTATTTGCTTTACTTGCGTGATACGTTAATAAGGACAGCAGAAAGTAAAATAAGAGTACATTGTACCAAAACTATTGAAACATATTGTTATAGTATTGTTTCTTCACTTAAGGTATTTATTTCTACATTGATACATTGATAAGATTTTATGCTATAAAATAGCGCTGTCCAAGGCAGGCCCCGCGGTTTCTCTGGGGTTCTTCCACTCTTGTAGCGATTTAGTAATAAAGAAAAGAGTTTCTCTTAACTTTAACAAGTTTATCTTTGAAGTAAGAGGTGTAGAATATTTTGTGATATTAAAGTGAAAGTGAACAGTACCACGCTGATAAATAAAAGCATATATGTATATTAGGGGATGGCTCTTATTTTCGACTTTTGAATTTTCTTCGCGGCCCCTCCAGAATAGTTCCAAATAATACAAAAATTTGTGTAAAGATTGAACATTCAAATAATTATTTAACAGCTCACAAAGTCGATTTTATATAATATCCTCCAAGTTATTGATTACATAAAAAAATATGTCAAACAAAAGTTGTAGATCCAGGCAAGGAGCATCCTTTATGTTTTATTACTTTTTCTCGTGCGACAAACGGTTTTTGAGAAAAATCCGAAAAACAAAAAACTCGTGATGAATCGGCCTTTTTCGATTTTATTTTGTAACTCGCAATCTGTAATAGACGGGACAAAATTTTCAAGACAAAAGTGGCTTCTTTTAATTAGATCTATCAATATTTAAATAATTAGAAAAAGTTATAAACAAAAATATTAATGGTTTCTAACATTCGTTTTTCATGTGAAATCTGAACTGGGTGTTTAAATAATTATAAGACAGCATAAACTATTTGATAGATCTAATTAAAAGAAGTGAGTTTTGATTTTGAACTTTTTTTCTATCTCCTACAGATAGAAAAAAGTTATAAAATAAAATCGAAAAATAACCGAATCTTCAGGGGCTTATTTCACTCCCTTAATATCGGATCTCGAGTCTGCCAATTTTCCGAGTCAAATCGGTTTTTGTTATGCTATTCGGTGTAGTGCCGTTGCTTCACGTTACCATACATATGTAATATATATTACGTTGCTCAACTCTACGCTCGGCTCTGACCGTGCGCCCAAAATCGCAAAGAGGTCTCCGACTCCGAGCGGCTCTTTGTGCACCTCTGGTTCAGACCCTAATATCAAGCCCGGCCACTCGGGAGGCGAAGACCTGCTCAGGTTCTGGGACTCGAGTAACAACTGAACGCGGGACTGTTTCCTTGCTAACTTTTGCGTGAGTGTGGAAGAACTGCAAAAGTATGTGTGTGCGTCCATGCAGACTCGTACCATGATGCATAAGCGCACGCAAACTCATGCAGTTGTCCCACACCCACGCAACAGTTGGCAAGGAAACAGTTCCTCATTCGGTTCTTACCGGGGTCCCAGAACCGGAACCCAGTGATGCCAGAACGAGGACGGGTGCGCTCGAGAATTTCCCCCACCTCGTATGCACACTACGCCGCAGCTGCGTGTGTGTAGGCACACACTCGAGGGCACCCGTCCTAAATCTGGTAACACTGCCGGAACCCCATTTCGGACTGTCGACCAAGGCTGTGTTTCAATTCACGCATACTGCGCATGAAATTGGTGGCATCGTACGATTCCCTGGAATTTCTCTCACTTGCCACCAATACGATGCCACTTCCGGTGCAGCGAGCATGCAGCAATCGCAGAATTTCAGAGGAGAAGCAGTCATTGCACCGCTCGCTGCACCGGAAGTGACATCGTATTGCTGGCAAATGAGAGAAATTCTAGGGAATCGTACGATGCCACCAATTTCATGCGCAGTATGCGTGAATTGAAACACAGGCCAAGTTGCCGGTATCTGGTCGCAAATGCATAACAGGCCTAAGGAGGAGCACTATGAAGTGCATAGGATATGTCACGTACCCTATACACTTCATGCGCATTATGCGTGAGTCGGAAGGCACCCGAGGTCTTCGGCTCCCGACTGGCCAGCCTGCGTTCAGTGTTGCCAACCCTACGGATTTTCCCGTAGATCTACGGATTTTTTACTTTATCTACGGATCTACGGATTGTAAACTGAAATATACGGATTTTTTGCTGTTTAATTTGACTCGTTTATTTTACGATCCAAACCGCCGATTCACTGCGGGTCGCTAAATTCCACTTCACTACCTTTTCATCACACTTAATCGCTGGAATTCAAGCTATTATTTTCTAGTTCTACTACCCTGCATTTTGAACGAGTACAATAGGAATTAGCAAAGTTGATTTCAGAATCTTTGCATGTGAACATTTTCAATTCCTTTTCGTGAATTTACGTCGGGACGAAAGTCTTTGGCGTAAACGACTTTCGGGGAAACATTATTTTTGAGAAAAGCTCTTGTACTGAAGTGGAATTAGTAAAAGTCGATTTCACAACTTTTGCACGTGAACTATTTTCGTAACTTGTGAATTTTTGTTGTGACAATAATTTTTTTGAGGATGTTAGGGGAGGGTCGAAATATAAGTTTTCTAGAAAGGATTTTGGAAAGGGCGGTTTCCATGAGCAAGGGAAGTAGCTTCTTTCATACATGTAATAATTAACACTTATAAAGAAAATCCGTAGATTAACGGATTTTTCAAAGGGGGATCTACGGAATTCTGCGGAAAGTTGAACTCTTCTCTACGGATTTTCAAAAATCTGAGTTGGCAACACTGCCTGCGTTACACGTTACGTGTGTATTAGTGACACGTCGCCACAGCGAGCCGATGCCACTATTCGTCGCGACACATACTATGTGGGGAAGGACCGGTTGGAAAGGGAAGCAAGCGCGTGGGGAGGGGGCCTTACGCTGGAATGCGCTGTTTGATAGTGAAAGCGTATTTCTAATGAAAGCGTACTGAAGACTATTTTCCGAAGGACAACAAACTATAAAAAATCTTAAAAACAGTTGTACGTTTATTTCAGATGGCATTTGCAGGAAAAGTTGTTTTAATAACAGGAGCTGGTTCAGGTATTGGAGCAGAGACAGCTATACATTTTTCTCAACTGGGAGCCTCGTTGTCATTATCAGGCCGTAATGTTCACAATTTGAATGCAGTTGTAGAAAAATGTAAACCTGCTAGAACATTTGTTGTGCCCGGCGATGTAACTAACGAAGCTGATGTTAAAAATGTTATTGATTCTACTATTAAACATTACGGTAGATTAGATGTTCTGGTTAATAATGCTGGTATATTCGAACACGGAACCATCGAAAACACTTCCTTAGACCAATACGATAGGTGTGAATTGTTTATTTTTAGAAATTGAATTTTGTGAAAGAGCGTATCAACATATTTAAATATTACAGGATATTCAATGTTAATGTACGTGCAGTTTATAATTTCACAATGTTAGCTACTCCACATATTGTGAAGACTAAAGGTAACATTGTGAATGTCTCGAGTGTTTGTGGAATACGATCATTCACAAATCTCCTAGCATACTGTATGAGTAAGTCTGCGCTTAACCAATTCACGCGTTGCACGTCCCTTGATCTTGCGGGGAAACAAGTATGTATTATATACAAAAGTGGTACAGACAATACTACGAGTTACTAATTCCACTAATAGACTGGGCCCAAAATCATTCTTTTTTTCCAACTTATAGGTACGAGTAAATGCTGTAAACCCTGGTGTGATAATAACAGACATTTTTGAAACTAGTGGAATGACACACGAAGAAGTAATGGCATTTTATGAGAACTGTAAACAGACTCATGCACTCGGTAGACCAGGAGACGTTACAGAGGTTGCAAAAACTATTGCATTTTTGGCAAGTGACGACGCCAGTTTTGTTACAGGTGTCACTCTATCCGTAGATGGTGGCAAACACGCCATATGCCCACGTTAGTTTGCATTCCACATATGTAGTTTCTACAATGTTATATTTTTTTTAAAAAATTGCTATACATCAGCGCTGTCCAAGGTCGAGCACGCGTGCTCTCGGGGTTCTCCCACTCTCGTTCGCGTCGTCTGGGACTGTGATGCCAGATCGGGGACGGGTTCCCTCGAGAATTTCCCCCACCTCGCGCATACTACGCCGGATCTGCGAGTCCGTGAGTTGACTCCGAAGCGCCGAGCTCACGGACACGCTGCTCCGGCGTAGATGCACGAGGTGGGGGAAATTCTCGAGGGAACCCGACCCCACCCGACCCCGATCTGGCATCACAGGTCTGGGATACAGCGCGACGCTATAGAAGCGTCTGTGCGCTGCACATGACTTGTGTATTACTGACACACGTCGCCACAGCGAGTCAATGCTACTGTGGGCGGTATTCATAAACGTGGCTTAATCTTAAGCAAATGCTTAAGCTTTCGGCATCCTTTACTATGCTACTAGGTTAGTAGAGGATGCCGCATGCTTAAGCATTTGCTTAAGAATAAGACACGTTTCTGAATACTGCCCTATGTACTAAATATTTCTCGCGAATATTGTATACGGGTGGAGTAGTTGAAAGGGGAAGCGGGCGCGTGAGGGGCCCCACCGCTGGGCAGCGCTGCTATGCATAGAACTATAATCAATTTATCCAAAATACTAAATCCATTTCTAATTGTTTAATTCTTCCATTGTATTTTTATAGTTTAATTTTCGTGAGTTCAAACCCGGGCGGAGCTGGCTTATTTGCGATGTTACCTCTTATCCAGGCTCGTTAAGGGTGTTTCCCCTGCGTAGTGGTTACCCTACTCCAGAGCTGGCGGAAAGCACGGGCGAGCGCCCGAAGCGCCAATTCGCAAAGGGGTCAATTGACGGAGGCATTTCAATAAAACAATCGTTGTTTAATTGTAATTATTTTCCGGTTTGGTTGTTTACTATTTTTGTTATTATTTAAATAAAAAAAAAACGATGAATTACCAAAGCAACCATAGCAACTTATATTATACGTCGTTTTTTTTAAAAAATTGTCGTTCTAAGATCACCAGATTTATTTGGTTCGTTATATGATCATCTGAGTTTATTCGCTGTCGCGAAAGAAATGAATCCCGCTACAATGTTGCAACGTTGCCAGGGCTTCGTCGCCACGTCGATAAGACAGACTCCTACATTGTCCTTTGTTTTAAGAAACACTGTTTTGTAATCAGAGCCACAACCGTAGTTCTACGCGAAATATACAGCACTGCCTATGCATTTAAGCTTGAGACCGCTTTTTTAAAAAACTTATTTTGTCTATCTTTTTAGTTTTTTCTCTTAAAAAAATGTGGTAAAAATAGTAAATTGATACTCTCCTCATTGCGCTACTAATGCATAGTCGAGGTTTCAAGTTTATCATATATATGAATTATCATGTTTTTGATAAGATTGTGATCATGCTTCAGTCACTTTTAACATTGATACAGTACTTCCTCGCTGAGGGCTCGGTATGACGTACACGATGAGGACTTTTCGCTATCCCCGCCACATCTGTCTCACTCTTGTCCGACGAAGGCGAGAGCATGATGGAACGAGAGCGAGTGAGAGGCACTAAAAACGAGCAAGGACGGCATAAGATAGACGACTCGTTGATATTTTGTCTCGCTTCGTCTTTCTAACGCCTGACATTCCGTCCTTTGCGTGCGCGATGGTCGTGAGCACTCATCGTAAACCACGGTTTCGCAAAGCCTGACGCAGGCCCGGCTCAAGTCTTTTTCACGCCTTAGGCGAACTTGTCAAATTGCGCTCTTTATTATAATACCGACCGCAAGAAAACATCGTGACAACGTTCAAGGTTTGAACGACTTAAAACTCAATTGGAAATATACCAAACATTATTTTTTAGAGTAACGGTGCTACTTATGTTTTATAAAAACTATAGCAGCAACTTCTCTTTAATTCACCAATTTTATTTTCTCTATTTCGTCCATTACAATATTTAGATATTCCTCAACTCTTTGTAAGCGTGTAAGAATTTTTTCAGCGTTCCACTCTTGATCTTTAACTTTCTTTACAACTCCCTGAAGGGACAGCTTTGCACTCGCCAGGAATGTCCGTTTTTTCTTAGCTTCGCACTCCAAAGCGCAGCGTAAATACATTTCTGCCAACAGGCAGCATAACTGTAGCACATCTTCAACCGTCTCTTCTCGCTGAAACCATTTGGGATCAGAAACAGCAGCACGATGTGCTTGCTGCAAATACTGCGCCGCTTTCTCGTCGTCGATATCTGTTCTCTTAAGAGCGGTAAGCTGTCCGTACATTCTCCAAATGTGGGAATTATTCAGCACGGAGGAACTGATTCTTCCAAATAGCTCTAAGGTTTTCGGGAGCAATCTTTGTGCAGGATTCCCATCTGAATCATTTATATTGTTTAATATAGCACGTGTCAGTATATCCAGAACTTGGACATCCAAATGATGATTTTTGAGATCCAGAATACGATGGTAACACCGAATCACCTGTGAGAATGGAAAATTAGTATGGAATATACAAAATACTTATACAGTAGAGCGTCAATTATCCGAACTACTTGGAACCGAATTGTTCGGAGAATGAAGCATGCACGTACTTATCCAGTTTATTAAATTACTTATTAAATACAAGATTACTACTGCTGTATTTTGAAATGTAATGTATATTACGCAAAATATATGTGTATCAATCGGTGCCGCACTCTGGTTTCAAGAAGTGGAGGGGGAAGCGATGATAAGCGAATATAAATAATGCAACACTAGTTCGGATAATTTACATTCTACTGTACATCGAGAAAGAAAAAATTTCGTAAGCCTAGTTTTCTTAATAACATATCCACATACTTCCGAAAAATGTCCTAAGTCAGTGCTAACAACCATTAAATTGTCCCACACTTGCCAGCGATCGTAATTGCATTTTATAGCATCCTGAAGAGACTTCCATGCCTTTGGTTTATCGCCTAGTTCTACGTAAGCTTTCGCTAAGTTATTCCATGCCTCGAAGGTCTACAATTAATTTGTAGTATATATAAAACATAGAATACATTTCATTAACTCACAATTACTACGAAGTTGTGCGTACCGACTGTTCCAAAGCGCAGTAATGCTTGTACGCCGTCGCAGCCAATTTCCAATCTTCAGTTTGCAACGCTGCGAAGCCAAGTCTTATCCAAACGTCTTCTTGAATATTATTCAATTCCACTGATAATTTTAAATGCGGTATAGCCTCTCCGTACTAAAAGATAAAATAGTTCCATATATTAAATATGAATAAATTTAAATATTACATCGGTTCTCGTCTACCAACATTTTTCTTCGCGAAGTAAAATAGCCCCCAGTGCCTTTGAGCACGGCTGCTTTTCTCATTAGACAATTTCCAAGCCGTCTCATAATGACTCGGATCTTGCGTTGCGTCACCCAGCAAACACCACAAATGAACCGTTGGTGTTTTGGATATTTCTTGGCGGATAATTTCTGCAGCCTAAAATTAACAGAATATTCGTCTGTTACATACGTACGTATTAAAATGTGATATAAATTGGAGAACGCACTTTATGCTTCAATTCTAATAAATTGTAACACGTGATGACTTCTTCCCACAGCTGGAGTTTTAGGAAAACGTCTAAAGCTCCTTTCACTAATCCAAGACCCAGCATCAGATGTGCCCATGTCTGCTCCAAGACCCAAACAGGTCTAAGACCACTCGCAAAGAACATATCCAGTCGCTCCGCAACGGGAACTTTTGTATTTTCCAGCTCGTGTATCAGATATTCCATTTGCATCATTGATCGTTCAACTGTTCTCTTATCGATAGATTCAAGCGAACAACGATGATACAGAGAAGCCATCTTTATGGACCAATTTCTTGTACTGTCTATCACAGCCTATTAAACAATTATTTCTCGTGACTCATGGTTCTAGAATAAAGTAACTTTACAATAATACATAATACCTACATTCAGGAAAGGTTTACCTTCTTCATCCGTCAATTTATCTTTCGGCTGCGATAACTGCAATTGAATACTATTAAAAGTGAAACTTATAGTAAAACATGTTCCTTTTCGTAACTGTGATTTAGTAAGCTGAAATGCATGCTTACTGTTTTACTAATATAACTGCTTCCTCTACTGCTCCTAATTGTGCGCCTCGTACACCCTCTGAAAATTCGATACGCTCCAATCTAACATCATCATTTAACTCCAGCGACTTTGGTAGATTTTCAGTGTGCCTCGAGGGGAATTGATTTTTCCCCAGATCTATTTTCAGAAGTAATTGAGCCTTCTCTTCCTGCTGATATTTCGTACGTCTGCCCATAGCACCTTCGAGACTTAAACTTAATCTTGCTGCTTCCTGAGCAGATTCAACATACATTTCTGAATTCTGAACTCTTCTATAATAAAGATAAAACTGCGCAGCTTCGATATCGAACAGGGTTTTGCAGTGAACATCTCTTAACAGAGATAGGTCTTTAATTTTATCGATCAGTTGCTCCGACTCGTCAAATATCACACCAGAACTTTCATTCAACACGAACTGATGCAAAAGGTTCGCTCTGAACAACCACCAGATACAGCTTTTATAAACACTTTGCAAAATCTCATTGGAGAAGATTATCTTGGAAAAGTAAAGGAGTTCTGGTTTCTCCACATTTGTGTTGCACTCATCGTGTAAAGATAAATCTTTGAGCGCATTTTCCCGTTGGATCTTTAGCCAGTTAACGTCTTTATCAATTCGCGGACCAGTCCAATTACATTGGATGAAGTATAGCAAAGAAGCTATGCCCGTGCACAACCAAGAATTATACGGGATAGCTTCTTTTTCTATTCCGCTGCAAAGCAATTTACAAAAGTCATTGCTGCTGCACGCTTCGATTAGGCTCAAAAATAATTCATTGTTTAGGACATCTTCGTATTGCCCATTGAGTATACTTCTTATACACTGTGGTAACTCTTCGACTGAAATTGACAAAATTGAAAGAGTTTATTTAATTACCTTAATCATACAAGTGACAGAGTATAACCTCTGCTACAAATAAATCTATTTGTGTAATTTGAAATTGTTGATATACCTTCATCTTCCAAATAATTGAGTAATAATAAAGTTTCAATTTCTTCCTCTGTTAATTCCTTTTTATTTAAATTATTCATAATTATTGTTTGTCACTTCGGAGCACGTGGTAGAACATTAGTGTTTCATGCTATTTAAGTTGACTTAAGTGTTGTTTAGGGGTGTTGATAAAATATCGATGTATTGAATATTCGATATTTTTTCGCGCAGTATCGATATTTTCGATCGATCTTTTTTCAATACGATGTATCGATATTATCGGTCGATATTTTTTAATCTATATCGATATATCGACAGTTCAATATTAAAATGTCAATGGCCGGTATTTATAGTTGCTATCTATGAATTATTATCCTTTACTAGCTACTAACTTAGTAGATGCCGCATGCTTAAGCATTTGCTTAAGAATAAGTAGCGACTATGAATACAGGCCAATATCGGCGTCAATATATTTTTGCCGTTTGACGTTGCGGCATCATTACGCGCATGTGTAGCGTGTTTCCCCTCCACTGACAATTTCTGCGTCAGGAACATTCCCGGCAATCGAAAATTAATATTGTGGTTCCCAATAATCGTGGTAGGTTAACAGGAGAGCAAAGACAACAAAGAGTTTTCTTAAAAACTATTCCTGAAGAATACTGATTTAATTAATTTTTTAAATTTTTTCAGCATCAACTAAATACTTTTATATTTTTTTATGACTCACTAAACGTAATTAGATAACATATGATTTGTAAATTCTACCTCAATAATTTAAAAAAAAAAGTACCGATATATCGATATTCCGATATTTTGTTTTCGATATATCAAGATGCGATATTGATATGTTTGAAAAATATCGATACTATATATATATCGACATTTCTAAAAATATCAACATCCTTAGTGTTATTCGTGAATTACGTGATATAGTGTGAATTTCGATACCATTCGATACCAGTAAATACAAGTAAATTACCAATACTTTTGGCTGTGCTTTTGGTTCGATACCGAGTGTTTTTGGTATCGATACTTGTCGTGCGATTCTTATGAGGCATCGAAAGAAAAGTATTTGAATCGAATCGAATCGAATCGAATTGAATCGAATTACCGTACACACGCGTACACGTATCTTTTTCTAAAAAAGATGTTTGCAATAAGTAGTGTAACATCGTGCAAGTAGAGCGATTATTAATGGTGTATATTGTTTATATCGCACAAATTTAAATAGCAACATTGTTCCTGCAGTTTCCTTCATTGTCGACCGGTGAAATCATTAATCTGCCATTGTTGGTTCTAACCTTTCTCGTTAGTGGCACTGCAGTCTCATGTCCTTAAAAGTCGATAACGTTGCATGCGATACAAAAATGGTAAAACTGCCCGCGAACTCTAAGACCGCGAATCGCGTAAGATTTACATCCTGATTTATCCATTCTATTTCGTTACATCTATCGTATAAATCATCCGTGGTAATACAAAAAATCTTCGATAAATTTTTAACAACTGCACGAGAGTGATGGGAGGAATAAAACAACAAGTTTGAAGACGCATATCTTATTAATTACGTAAAAATTGCACAAATTGTTTCTTTATCATTATTATTGGAACTATATTATCACATATGCAAGTAAATGAAACATATAGCTGTTCTTTACAATTAATTAAGTACATAACATATGTTTCTTATGTAATTCATAATAATTATACGCCACATATGGTAGAAAGGCTCCTTCAGAGCTCTCAGTCATTTACATGTGGCTATTTAATATTATAATAAGAGATATATTACAATTAACAAGCGGATATATCAAATATATGCTTGTGGCACTTAAAAATAGGCTTACCCATACAAAGGGGGGGAAACAATTTTTCATTGTAGCTATAGTTCTTTAATACTGTAAGCTTTAAGAAACGAGAAAAATTAAATATAACGTACGATCAATCAGGTAATTCTTTCATTCTTGAATAAATATTTACTATAATGTTAAATAAATTAACATGCAGCTTGAACGGATGAACAAAATCAGTGATACGAATTGGTATGAAAAGAGACGTGTGCTTCAAGAATGAAAGGCTCGTTTGTAGCACAGTTCCAAAACGACTTATACGAAAACAGCGCGAAAGCGAGGTGAGAGTTGGCTGCTCGCCCTTTACAAGGGTGCAGAAACTTTCTAAAAATTCAAGTCGTTCTCGTTGTTATTCTCATTCGACTCCTTCTTCGCGGCTATCAGGTTCTCCCACTGCGCTATCAGAGTGCTCCGGCGCCGAGGGTTGGGCTGGAAATCATTTTATACACATTAAATTAGTGGCAACGCAAAGTGCGCTTAGTTGATATTGATAAGAACCATTTTAAGCTACAAGAAAACATTGCTCGGTTAATTATGGTACATATCGAACGTAAAACTTTTGCGTGTTCACTAGGTCCAACACATTTGATAAGATAGACTAAGTGCGTTGTAGAAACCATGGCGAACAGTGATTAATATTACCAATTTCGCGAGATTTCGCGAAAGATTTAAAGGGAAATTCCTCTGGGAACGCTGCAAAATTGTTCAATTTTCATGATTTTTTTTTAAGTGATAGGCACGTCTAACGTTACAATCCTTTTTGTAATTTATTTAGTTACTTTTCCGTCATACATAAGAATTTTTTTGACCGTTTTAATTAATTGTTTCTTGGTTTAATTAACCCGCAATAGGTGCGTGTTTAAAAATCGTGTCCTTCTTGCGTAGATGATTGGCGCTCTCAAGGTGGACAAATACCAAAAAAATCAAGACGATTCTTAATCAATACGTTTATCGTTATCGTCCAATCTAAAATAAATAATTTATATTGAAAATTGGTAAAATTGCGAATGCTTGAATTGCAAACTCCGAAATTTCATTCTTCTTCTGGTACTTTCTTAATAAAAAAAAGTACAACAAATTTAACGTAAAAATATATTTTTGGTTCCGACGAGAGCTAGAAGTATATAAACTATTCTGCACAAATTTCAAAGCAATCGGCCATGTAGTTTCTGAGATTTTATCTCCGCGGTGAAAAAACTACGTTTATGAAAAACGCGTTTAAAGAAATAATATTTGAAATTTCTGTTCCAAAATTAACAGTACATTCTCGAATATATATATTTTCGAAAAGTGAAAAGAAATATCGATTTCTGCAAAGTGTCGCAGAGGAATACTTCCTTAAGGGGGGATTCTCGTGTAACACTCCCGAAATTTATGATTTTTTTTTCAAATGCTGTTGTTAATGTTGCATTAAACTCTTTTGGGACATAAGGAGGCATCTTTAAACTTGCAGAAAATATTTTTTTTATTGGATTCGTTTTATTATTTATTAATTATTGTGTATTTCCTAGTGTGACGACTGAAAAAAACTCAATTTTTTGGGAATTAAAAGAATAAATGAGTTTCATTCTTTCTTCTTTTAGGACTATAAAGAAATGTACGTAAAAATATCCATTTACAGCAAATTAACAAAAAATTGTTTAAAAGCCAAAAATCTCGATCCACTTCAAATATATCGGGACATACTTAGTAAACAGTACTTACTTTACTGCTCGAACTAAGTAGAATTATGCAAATATTTGCAAAATGAAATTACTACGGTCAACGAAGCTACATATGATTATTTTGCTAAAAGTAATAACGTTTATTTAAGACGCTGCCATTGCTTTGTTTCTCAAAATTTTTGCATTATGCTTGTTCAGACGATAGCCACATATGTACAGATTACCAATCTTCTTGAATTTTGTGTTTGAGATATCTACAATTGCTGACATCAGGTCTGAAATCTATAAGGATAGATTTCTCTTCACGAAGCTTCTATTCCGCTAAAACTGGCTATTTTTACTTACAATTTTTTTTATAGTCATAAAATTGAGTTTTCTCAGCCATCACACTAGGAATACCCTAGTTCCCCCATGGAACTACCTTTTTCGTAGCTTCCATAGTTTGAAAACCGAAAATTGTATGCGCGTAATTAAGCCTCACGTTTTTTATACGCTGTGTGATTTAATTTACAAATTCGGTCGTGACGATTTAGCCACATATTAATCACTGATAACCAAGCAGATTAGATAGTGGGCGATACATAAACAATCGATCAATGTTGAGCGTTTCCTTCTGGAAAACTCTGTACCTTGTGTTTCCCTTTAATTTCTTTCTCCATTTCATCCTCATTTAAAGTGTTGGTCGAGGTGCCACTTCGCAACGAGCTGGAGCCGTCGTAAATATCAGAGTCATTGTCGTTTCCTATATCCAGCAGATTTGGCTGAGACTTCGCCAACATCTGCGACCGCATTAATCTGAAAACGTAAATGATTAAGCGTTATTTTATGCGTACATGATTAAATATATATCGAGTGCATGTAAACATCGTCATTGACACGGAAATTTACCTCTAGGCACTTCATCCAGTACGGCTTGATTGTAAACAGAATCACATTGTAAACATGTATAGTTAATGTAAAGTAGAAGGGTTCAAATAATTATCGTAGTGCCAGAGCAGTAAATACAACTAATTGTAAGGCGATTTTAAAATTCATGTTTGACAAAATTAAGATTCTTCTTTAACAACTATTTGTACAGCGGAGTGCAGAAATTTTCGGCCTTGCATTTTTAATCTTTTCGTTCATTAAGGGGTCGTCCTTAAATTACGTATGGCATTGTTTGAGGGGGAAGGGACTCGCAAATTTCTTACGTTTTCTTACAAGGGGAAGAGGGAGTCAGGTAGAATTTTACGTAATATTTTTTAAACTAATTTTCGATAAATACAAATTCTATTGTTAATATTCCAGAAAAGTCATTTTAGTTTAAATTTCCCGAAACCAAGTTAAATGAATTATATGAACATTTAAAAGAATTTTAATCACTGAAAATTTTAATCAATGTAAAAAATATTACGCAAGGAAGGCGGGAGGTGGAATATAAGATTTTATGAATTCTTATACTTGGAAGGGAGGGGGTAAGAAATCGCCGAAATTACCCTTACGTAATTTAAGGACGGCCACTAGCGAAGACTAACAAAGGAATTGGAAAATACACTTTGCAAAGGAAAATAGTATAACAGATGAGGGCTGTTTATTATTACATATGTATTTATTTAAAAGATTACTGAACTAGCATGTTCAAAATTTGCCCGCCAATTTGTTTTACGAGAACAGTTTGGTCCAGTAACTACGCTATTTTAAATTTGAGATAAGTTAATTAAGGTTTTCTCATCAATACTGAACAGTCATGCCTTTCACAGCAATAATGGTCAGGAACTTCTGATCACTCTGCTTCAGTAATCTTTTAAATAAATTCGTATGCAATAATCTTTTCTTGCAATTTTTTTTTTACATGGCATTTCAAATTTCTGTAGTCCTCGTTTTTGGAGAAAAAAGTGCACGCCACTGAACAGTGGAGGTAAAGGGAAAGTTTGAAACTTATATTTTTACATATGTATCTACATATCTTCTGACAACCTCCAATCTATGGAACATAAATTTTAAAATAGCAGCTATCTTATTTTTGCTACCGTTCAAAGTTTATACTTCCCTCTGACCACTAACGTGTATACTTAAATAGAGGATGAAGCACTTGAAATTACAACCTTGACGTTCCTCAATAATTATCTCCAGTACAATATGGCTGAGAAAATGCTAAAATTTCTTTAGGTGGGTGTGTTCTGAAGACCCCTACAACTGTGCAACCTCTATTCACCAATTTTCCGCCAGAGATAACGGTACATAGCTCCAAGGTAGGGTTGTCACAAATATTTGAATACTTGAATACCAGTAGAATTCGAATTTGAGGTTTGAATAATTCGAATATTCGAATATTATTCAAATAATTCGGTGTATTCGAATATTAGAATAGTATTCGAATATTCTGAGTGATCAGATTTCGGATTGTACCGAATAGTCATCTGAATATGAAATATTTTTTCACACTTTATCGTGAAATTCTTTTCATTTTGTCCTTTACAATTATTTGTTTTCAAATGTTTGGAATCGTATTCGGTACAATCCGAAATTCGAACACTTTTTCGAATAACTCCAAATATTTGGAGTTATTCGAATACTTGAATACTCGAAAACTCAGAGTTATTCAAATACTCGAATACTCGAAAACTCAGAGTTATTCAAATACTCGAATACTCAGAGTTATTTGAATACTCGAATACTCGAAAACTCAGAGTTATTCGAATACTCGAATACTCCAATACTTAGAGTTATTCGAATACTGGAATACTCCGTACTATTCGAATACTCCAATGCTCCGCACTATTCGAATGCCCCGTACTATTCGAATGCTTCGTACTATTCGAATGCTACCTACTATTCGAATATTCGAATACTCCGTATTATTCGAACACTCGAATACTCAAAGTTATTCGAATACTCAAATATTCAGAGTTATTCGAATACTCAAATACTCAAAGTTATTCGAATACTCATATTCAGAGTTATTCGAATACTCCATACCACTCGAATAAATTATCCGAATACTCAAAGTTATTCGAATACTCGAATATTCAGAGTTATCCGAATACTCAAAGTTATTCGAATACTCGAATATTCAGAGTTATCCGAATACTCAAAGTTATTCGAATACTCGAATATTCAGAGTTATTCGAATACTCCATACCACTCGAATAAATTATCCGAATTATTCGAATTCGAACTATTCGAATATTTCCATCTCTACTCCCAGTTGCCCCAATATTTCTACAAAACAGCAAACTCATACCTGAGTTCGTTCTCCCTCTCCTTCATATCGTGCAGCTCCTTCTGAATCTTCTCCTCGACCGGGACGTACCCTTTCCTAACGGGAGGCTTCTTAGGCTCGTCGTCGGGCTCGAGCTGGATCTCCAGGCTCCTGTTGAACGCCTTGATGCTCAAGGGGTTGAGGGCGATGTTGGGCGTCGGGGGCGGCGTGAGGGCGTCGTTGGCGGCGGACTTCGGCTTGTAGATCTTGCCCCTGGTGGCCAGAAACCTGTGCATCAGCCCTTTCTGGCTGGGCGCCGTGGCGAAGCGCAGAGGCGTGGGGGTGGTGCGACTCGATATCACTCCGTTCGTCATCTTTGGCGTTAAGGGCGGCGTCGACGGCGTCAAGCTAACCGCTTCCAAGATCTGTGGCGTCGATGTCGTCCTCTTCAGCTTCCCCGAAGCTAAAGCTTGCGGCATACGGCGTACCTGTCGCACACGATCATCCCTTCTTAATCCCTGCCCCCCCAGAAAATCACGGAATTTTTTAAAAACCCCTCCCCTCCTTCTACCCAATAAGCGAACAACGACCGCGCAATTATTTCCAGCGGAAAGTAATATATCCGCGTGCGAAAATCGAGGCAACCTTTGTCTTACTGTTGCCACGCTTATCGTTAGACAGTGCGCCGGTGCTGCATTTTTTAACTGTCATTATCGGCGACAATAGGCCGCGTCACTAGGCGAAAATGGCTTTGGATAGGAACGGCGCTGTGTTTACTTTAATGTATCAGCAGATAAGATATTGCCTCTATTGAAATCTAACAGCGGTTGGGAAAAGCGGCCGATTGCGAAATAAATTTGCACTCCCGGCCGCTGTAACGATTACTTCACCTGCGCAAGCCGTAATTCAATGGAATGTAACGCGCGATCATGCCGCAATTATTATCCACGGAACGAGAAGTTATCGGCGCGACGCCGAGCCGTGGAACTCGGTTAGTTCCGTTCTGTTTAAAGGCGTCCAGCGCGAAATGGGATTTCGCGCCGGCGGAGTCGGACCCGTGAAGAAAATATTATGCATGAAGAATTTACTTTGGAAAGTCATTTATCCCCGGCTGGAGAAACTTGGCGTCGAGGTTAATTGAACGTACATTAAAGTCCACGAGTGGTTAAATATTCGGCGATTGCTTATTCTTCGCGAAAAGTGATTCGCCTTATAAGTAGCATCTTCTGTAGCGATTGTATCGTTTAATTTATCTCGATCTTCCACGCGGAGTCATTATGGAACGATACAATCACTATGTGGGCATTAGTCACATGTATGACGAAAGATTATTAATGATTGAAATCGAGATTACCAGATTACGAAGGCTTGGTACAAGAGACTGGAGTGCTGGATGTTGAAAGGAGTTACGAGGTCTTAACTTAGAGCTGGTTTAAAGGAGGAAACGTTTTTTGAGGAAGTGAGAACGCGAGTGGGTCAGAAAAGACCCAACCAAAAGGACTAACTCTGTAGCGAGGGTCGCACGATATTTAGTATTAAATATTTTGCAAATTATTAAGTATTGGCTAAAATTCTTGAACGCTGGTTAAATATTTTCTAATTTTCTTCTGCATTCGAAAAAGTTTTATTAGTATTAGGGCGGAATATTTAGGGGCATTTCTCTGTGAACGTCGGAATATTTGACAATTTTCATGATTCTTTTTTAAGTGATATGCAGTTTATTTAATTATTTTTTTGTTGTAAAAAAAGAATTTTTTTATACAGTTTTAATTTAAAAATCGTGTCTCGCTGGCGCAGATGATTAGAGCTTTCACGGTGGACGGAAACAATAAATCAAGAAGATTCTTAATCAGTAGGTATGTTTATCGTTATTGTCCGTACTAAAATAAATAATTTATGTTGAAAAATGGCAAAATGGCGAATGCTTAAATTGCAAACTCCGGAATTTAATTATTTTTCCAGTGATTTCTTAATAAAAACAAGTATGATGAATTCAACATAGGGAAGATCCGGGTAGATTGTAAGAAAAAAAGTTTTCAGAGTTTCTTCTCGAAAGTGTTTTCCTCAATCAGGAAATAATTTGCGTGACTTACTAATTACATATTATATGGTGAACTCATTGAATGTAAGTACGTGACAAAATCTGGGACACTTAGACATCTAGCTTCATCTCAAACAAATCTGAACCTTTGTTACAAATTCAAACGGTTTCTAACGACTGTTAATTGAAATAAAATTGCTAAGAAAAAATTGACTTACGTGCTCTAAATACTAAAATTCTGGGCTATAACCACAAAATGAATACATAACTCTCGTTTGTGTCAGTAAAACCGACGGTGCTAATATCGTCAAACAGCTCTCGCATGCTGTGTGTTACCAGATTTGTCGTTCAAAAGATTTTATTTATGTTACAATTTACCCCGTGTTACAACCTACCCCGGTCTCCCCTACAAATATAATTTTGTACCAACGAGAGCTAGTAGTGTGTGGACTAACGTGTAGAACTTTCAGAGCAATCGGCCATGTAGTTTTTGAGATCTTATCTATTCTAGGTGTAAAAGTTACGTTTCGAGAAAAACGGGAAATTTACTTTAAAATTGAACAGTACATTCTCAAATATATATTTTCAAAACATGAAAAAAAAAGGATTTTTTAAGGTGTCACAGAAGAATTCCCCTTTAATATAATTCCTGTCGTATACCTTTTTTTATATTAGTCTTCGTTTAGCAATACTCCTCTGATTAATTAGTTTATCTTGAGTTCTTTGCGTTTTTTAATATATTAGAAGTATAGAAATATAATATATTTAATGGAAGGCTTGAAATAACACGACATCCTTGCCGCCACCTCGAATCAACACGCGTTCTTGAAGTTTTACTATATTTGGCTGTTTTAGATCTAATTTTTCAACCCAAGAATTCTCGTCACGCGTCTAAGAAGATTGAAGTAACGCGCGTCGTGAATCATTAATACAGCAACCGCGCGTAATCGTCCTCGCCGCTCATGGACATGTAACTACAAGTCTGTCCAATGCGTTTCGTCCCTATAAGGACTACCGTCAGGCATTTACTCTTTCTTTCTATCGTTCAACGACCTTGGGCATGGCCGACACGAATATAGTATACAGGTTGACGTGCACGCACGCCGCTGGTTTGAAACGTACCTTGGAGTCCACCGTCTCGTGGGACGTGGTTTTAATGCTACCCACGTTTCGTAGCTCGTGCTCCCTCTCGGTGACCTCTTCGATCTCCTTCTGTATTCTGTCCGTCGCCTTCTTCAGCTGCTCCAACCTGTGCTCCGCCTGCGAGTGCAACGAAATGGAATCGAGTTAATAACATGGCATGTAATGTTGGATTAAAAATAACAGGGCAAAGTTCGTGGGGGCCGACCTGATCCACTACGAAAGAATTCCACTACCGGCTCGGAACTTAAGCCTCAACTTGGAATTTAAGTCCTAATTTGGAATTTAAGTCCCAACTTGGAATTTAAGTCATAACTAGGAATTATTCAACTACCACTTAGGACCCAAATCTCAAATAGTACCCAACTTACAACTAGGAACCAAACTTCCAATGAGGAACTCAACTTCCAACTAGGAACTCAATTTCCACCTTCAAACTCAATTTCCACCTTCCAACTCAATTTCCACCTTCAAACTCAACTCCCAACTTCCACTTAGGAACTCAACTGCCAACTAACACCGAATCTGGAACTAGGAACTCAATTTCCACATTGAAAGTCAACTATCAACCAGAACCCAACTTCCAATTAGAAACTCAAATTCGAACTTAGGACTCAACTCCCAACTAGAATCTAACTTCCAATTAGAAACTCAAATTCGAACTTAGAACTCAACTCCCAACTAGAATCTAACATCCAATTAGAAACTCAACTTCGAACTTGGAACTCAACTACCAACTAGGACCTAATTCCCAACTAGGATCTCAATTTCCACCTTCAAATTCAACTCCCAACTAGGACCCAACTTCCAATTAGGAACTCAACTACCAACTAAGACCACCTCTGGAACTAGGAACTCAATTTCCACCTTGAAACTCAACTCTTAACTAGAACCCAATTTTCAACTTTAAATTCAACTCCCAACTAGGACCCAATTTCTAACTACGGCTCAACTTCCAACTAGGAACTCAAGTTCCAACTGGGACCAAATTTCTGACGATAAACTGAAGTTCCAACTAGGAACCCGACTCCCAACTCAGAATCTTACCACGAAGGAGTTTCTCCAGCTGCGTTCTAAGTTATCTTACTCCCATTTCCTGATTTGCTCCTTTCATTCTAAGCCTCCTCCAGGAATACCAGACGAAAGATGATCGATGAATGAATCAAGCCGCGTAATTGTTCGTTTTCCTGATTTTCCCCGGCTGGGAACTCTTTCCCAATCGCACTAACACGACGGACACAGGTACAATCACGCGCGCTCGGCGTAATTAGAGAAGCCAGCGAGTTTCAGATTGTTGAATTAATGACGGTGCAACCCGACCCCTTGAACCTCGATTCTAATTTCAACGTGAACCGTGCGACCGACCTGAACGCGCCTCCGTCGCCTACGCACTTTCCTCTTCGCGGCAGAAGGTCTCCGCACCCTCGTCCTACGGGAGAAGAAAAAAATGCAAACCGCGAGACGAATCAAATTCCAAGCGGGCTCGCGTCGATCGTCCCGCTAACGGGAAGCGGATTCCGGAAAACTAGCTGAACGCGACTGCCATGCGATTAAACCGTGCTCTGCTCGTTCACAGGCGCGAGCCATCGAAACATTTATAGCTGTTTTACGGGGCTAATTAAATTTCTATTCATCAACCAGCCTGGTGCATTAACGCAACCCGCTTCACCAGCATGCATCGATCCCGAGAGCAAAGTGGAACGGCCACATTTCACGACTCTCGCGTTTTACATCGCCCCTAAACTAGTTCCAATTCTTTTTATGCTTCCTGCAAGGCGAACTATCGGTTTCCTTTGTTCGACGTGTGCGCTGAGGTCTTCGCCGCGCTTCCTGGAAAGAAAAGGACAGAGAAACCACACTTTCCGTTGCGCGGGCTCCTCAGCTTGTTGCTTTCGTTATGCGATACGATGTCATAATGGTCGTCACTTCCCGTATTATTTAACGCGAGATCACGATGAGAATCGTCTCTTCGACTTACCAATTCCCCGGAGCACGCAGTCGTTAACGCGGAACGACGCGAAGTGAATTGCTGGAAAGTTAATTGCAACAGGCGGACTAGTCGTCAGCGGCGTTATCTCCGCCGATTCTTCTCTAATCAAGCTTTATCGATCGATATCGCGGGCGATAGCTTGTTCCGCATTGACAATAAGCCCGCGCTCGAGTTTAATGGAGGGGGCGAGGAACACGGATTACTAGTAACAGCATTTGGATGTTTTTCTAACAAGCGGAGAAGTTTGTGGACCATGCAGGAACGAGAACCGGCGGAAAATGACTCGAGGACCGTAGTGGGGTGAAACATATGTAAACCCAATTGGGTTAAAAATTACCCGAGAGCTGGGCCGAGTAGTTTTTAAAGGGTTACGCCACCCTGAAAGTTTGGAAAAATTGATTTTTTTGCATTTTCTTATTACGTGAAGTTTTAAGAATAATTGAAGTCGTGGTAGGCGCTAAAATTCTCCAAAATAGCCGAATTATGGACTTTAAACGAGGCGCGGATGTCGATACTCCGCAGCAGGTAGCGACCATTCTACTTTTCTTCTTTTGCGTTTTTCTGGGAACTACATTTTCAAAGGTGATATATTAAGTATCTCCAAAGCTATTTGTCCGATTGATTTCAAACTTGGTACGCATATTCCTAACCGGTTAACTGGCAATGTATCATATATGATAAAAAAAATCTGGCCAATTCTGCTTATATATCATATATGATCAAAAAAATCTGGTAAATTCTGCTTATGTATCATATATGATCAAATGGAATAACTTTTTTGATTTTCAAACGATTTGAATGAAACAACGAAATTTTTTGATGTTGCCAGTTTGGGCACGAATAGTAAAAAAAAGCCGTGCCAATTAACCGGTTAATGGTATTATCTACAATGTAGCGTATCATTTTTTTCATGCGATAACCCGTTCGTATATAATAAATGTTTTAAGTTCAGTTTGTTAGGTGAAAAACGAATAATTTTCTTCACCTTGCACTCATTTGTGCAATAATTTTTTTTTCTCAAATTCGTAAGCTACATTGTAGGTATTTTATTAAGGAACACGAAAATCATCATGTTTTTCATTTCAGATGAGCCAGGACGTTATCATTTGTTATATCGTCACGCGTGTAACGGCGGACGAGCTTCGCGGGACAACAAATAACTCGGTCATTTTTTAATATTTTTGTACAGTATTTATACAATGTAGGCACTAATGCATGCTCTACACATAAGAAGACAAGAAATAATTTTCAACCTCATAGTATCAGAAAAAAAATCGTCTAGTTTAGTGCTGTTTCCAGTGCGTCAGGTTGGTGTAACCCTCTAAAGTGAGAACGCGATTTGGTCAAAAATGTCCGGATGGCCATAGTAATTTTTAAAACAAGAACACGATTGGGTCAGAGGACCCGAGCTCCGCGACAGTTTTTAAAGTGAGAACGCGAGTGGTAAAAAAAGACCCGAGGGTAGCAATCATTTTTAAAACAACAGCACAATTGGATCGGAGAAGACCCGAGGGCCATGCTAGCTTTTAAAGTGAGAACTCAGTTGGGTAAAAAATGATCCAAGACCCGTAGTAGGGTGAAGCAAATGGGAACGCTATTGGGTCAATAAAGACCTAATAGAGTAGTCGAGTTAATAGGGATGACATGCCGATTCAAATATTCTGCCGTTTTCGATCGGTGCCACTGGATCAGAATCGAAGCCAAGGTTAATTCTGCTGTCTATCGTGAAATGATCGAGCGAAACCCTAGAATAGATGCCTTTTAAATGCCTCGTATGAGTCAGGCATCGATATCTAACGGCAACGATATCCAAAGATTTAATTACTCGATGGCATGCCACTTTTGTCTCGGTATTACAGAACCCCGATTATCTGAACTAATTAATACACAGAATATGTACGTAATCGATTTCTCTGATAGCCGAACGATTGCATTTTGAATTTATTAAAATTTAATAATTCCCTTCTGGAAATAAAATTTGTAATACGTGTGCACAATTTTCGCAAGCATTCTTTATTGTTTATTTTTACGTCACTGTTCCTAAAGTCGATAAATAATTTAAAACGTGTAAGAATATCATCGTTGGAAACGTAGCCCTCGTGGCCCCAGGCCCGGCTCGAGCCTCTTTTGCGCCCTTTATTTGTAATGAATTTATTTGAGCTTTTTGATGACATCACTCTTACTTTTTATTCGTAACAAAAAACATTTATAGTGCAACTTGTAATATTTCATTTAAAACTATATTTTAATACTATACTATACTACAATGTATACGTCAAGTTACGAGTTAATTTTTATGATATCTACAGTAGAGCGTCAATTATCCGAAACTCGATTAACCGAACCGTCGATTATCCGAAGCAGTGCTGCATCATTGCTATCCCCACCACTTCTTCGAACCAGTGCAGCGGTACCGATTGATTAATTCAATTTTGCGTAATATAAATTAACGCAGTAGTACTCTTGTATTTAATATGTGATTCCTATAGTTATAAACTGTGCGAAATACATGCATGCTTCATTCTCCCAACTGTTCGATTATCCGAACAATTCGAATTTCCGAACCATCTCGGTCCCAAGCAGTTCGGATAATTCGCGCTCTACTGTATGTAAATTTTTAAACTTGCCTCAATAAAATTCTGCAATGATTAATTTTCCATTCCCTATTAAAACCTGGCTGGCACTTAAGCAATTCGACGAATATTATTTATAAATTTTTGGCACGTGCAGGTAAAAAGCGCCACCACTGTCCTAGGCAGCTGCCTAATTTTTTCTACAGGGACGAGTCGGGCCTTCGTGGCCCTCTTTCTTCTCATTTCCCTTATGATGATCTCTTTCCCCTGCACCATTTTCCAATCCAATCATTACTTCACATTTCGTTCCCCTACCATTCTTCCACTCGAGATAACACTGTTTAGACAATCGAGGCTCCACCGTATCTCCGTAACTCATCGTTGCACGCGCTTCTCAAAATAATTGGAGGCTCAGCTGCTCAAATAACGTTCAGTATCACATCATACCTGCCACCAACTACTACACAGTATCTCGTGACTGAAATTGAGGAGTTGAAATGGTAAACGATGTAAGTGACAGTAGTTAAAATATTCAGTAGAAGGAATAAATGCATGTTTGTTCATTTTGTCACTTACATCGTTTATCACTCGTTTCTCTCAACTTGGTCGTTAATTTTATCGCTACGGACTTTCAGCGTATACCACCTTTACAGATTTAGTGGGAAATAAAAAGATTACGGCCGTGAAGATTGATGGCACTTTCGTCGTTTTTCACCATAGCGAAGTTGGCACTTACGATTTTACCTCTACCTTGCGATAGCCCTAACAGTTATAATAAATTATTCTAGCACATAACTTTTGCCACCCCATTCCCTATAGATTTCACATCAATTTCCACTAAAAAATTATTTTTCTGGCACTTACGACGTTTACCATTTTAACTCCTCAATTCCAATTCATTTAAGGATGTATCGGACGTACAATATTAGACAAAAGTATATGAAATTTGAAATAATTGAATATCTACGCCTTGCGCATAGTAAATCTAGATATAAGGAACTCGAACGACAGTTGAAGTCTTCTTTTTACTCCTAGAGAGATATTTCTCACTTCGCAAGTGCTTCTTCAAGCATTATTTGCGGCTTTCTTCATTTACGAGCCTAAAATTTTGCCAGTGAAAATGCCCCGAATTCACAATTTTCTCAAGTTATAATTGATTTCTTTAAAACGGTGCAGTGAAAACAATTGAAACTCGGCGGATATTTTCATCTATCCATATACTAAGGTAAATGTCCCCATTAACGACCGTTTAAGAGTGTGACTGGTTCAAAATAGTAATTTTTTTACTAATATACGACAATATTTGAGTAAAGTATGGATCATTGTATTTGTTGAAGTCTCTAGTTTCTTAATCAAATTAGTTTTAGAGTGATATTTGACTATTTACACAAAGATTATGGTGAAAATTATATTGGACCTGATGTCCCCTTTAGTGACCATCTATTTTATACCACGATTTTCTGCTACAATAATGAAAGAAAATGGATATTTTCTTTTTATTTTATAATTCTGTTTATATTTCTCGTTAATTTGAGTAAGTTACTGCATGGATCCATGTATTTTTATTGTAAAATTTGCGAGTTTAATGATATCTGGAGTATAACCTCACGGTATTAGAATCTGTCAACTTTCATGTCAATGACCAAGTCTTAATTTACATGTGAATTTACTTAAAGATGAATGTACGGCTACATAAATAACGTATGAAACAATAACTGAAATATTTCGCTTTCTGTGTTGCAATAAACAATAAGAAAATGAATTGGTCACTAATGGGGACGTGGTCAGTAATGGGGACATTTACCTTACATGTACAAAAAAATTAAAAGCATTGGTACCATTTCTTCAACATTGTTTCAGCTGTTTTATCTATCAAGATCGTCTCTTTCCATAAGAGTACCGTAAACTGGGGTGACTTTGCCCGCCCGGGGTAACATTGCCCACTTTTCGGAAAGACTTTATTTTTATTTTATTGTGAAGTAATTAGAACATATGGTGTTTTGTAAAAAAAAATAGCGAATTCAATCATATGGTAATTTTTCAGTCGGAATAAAAAACTGGGCAATGTCACTCCGGCGGGCAAAGTCACCCCAGTTTACGGTACGTGTAAAATCAGTGAAAAATTAACATCATTATAACACAACCGTTTAAAATTTTTGCAGCACATCAGGAAGATTAAAAGGAACAATCTCGCAAATTTTCATCAGCTTGGTACCATTCTGAAGATAGATCCGATACATCCTTAACCCGTAAAACTCGAGAATCAAGCCCAAGCAATTAAAGCCACAAAAGTCACACGAAGCCACTTTAAAAATCCAAGTACAGACCCGCGACTCAGCCTCCCAGCCAGATCCTAGATCAGAATCGCCGAGAACTGGGTGCCCGGAATTGCACGCGCGTGGGTGCGCAGCCCGGCGTCGGGATGGCCACGAGGAAGGGTAGAAGCCTGGCTTTTCGTCACTGATGGGAACGGACAGGCTCGCTCAGGTGTTTCGTCCGCACTTCCGCGTAGGAACCGAATATTACTGGAACGAGTTCTCGAAGGGTTTCCAGGTGAGCAGCCGTAGTCGGCCGGCGGTCAGGAATGCTGCTCATTGAAAACTGAACGGCGACTAGTACGGCTGCTTAACTGTAACCCGTGCCTGTTTCCTTTCTAAAGAAAAAAAAATGGGCCACGGATCTTCCTGCCTCTCCTTCCTTCGGCGTTAACCCCCCGGCTTTTCATCGGCGCCTCCATTGACCGACTTAAGATGCCTGCCCGATGATACACTCCGCTTCGAAGGACACCGAATTTCGAGGTCGCCAGTGGCTGGTGCTGCGTCATCGATAACGAGAATACGCGGATACATCTGCTGACAAGGGGACTCCGCAGCTGTGTCCCCGGGAATTTTAATGAAATTTTAGGGGATGAATCTGGACGTCATCTGGATGAGCTTCTTCAAAATATTGTACGCCAATGAGCATTGTTTATAAACAATCGATATGTGGAAATTAAAAGGAGTTCAATTTAAAAATATTTAAAAAAAGCGGGTTGGGTGAGTGCGTACAACGCTTAGCTCCCAACCCAAGCGGCTCGTGTTCGAATCCCTGTCATTCTAATTTATTTTTTTCCCTTTCTTTTAACTCTTATTTTGAATAATTAAATTTCATATTGCTTTGTTTCGTAAATATTGTAATTTTATAACATAAATGTTACATATAAATATGGTAAAAATACATAGCTTTTTATACACGTGCAAACATAACTGGTACATACTGCCCTCCTTAGTTAAACTGTCCTATCTAGCATTTTTTCATTTTTTGAGATATGTTGAAATATTTGAAGTTCCACACGTCTTTTAACTTTTAAGTAAAGTTAGAAAACTCTACGTACTTCGTAAAGATTTATAAACAGTTTAATGTATTTAACCTAACTTTTTTTAAAATTGTTAAAATATCTTATCTAAAACAATTAATTAATTGGCTCGTTAATAAAACATTCCCTACCGGTACACCTATTACAAAAAATTATATTAGGCTATTACAAAATAATGACAACATGTTTTAATTTGAACGAAGGAAAATAAGTATGGTACAAAGTAAACGATAAAACCTCAGTTTTCTCGGTTGTTTCAAAATGCTAGATAGGACGTCTTAACTAAAGAGGGCAGCATACGTGTATTATAAAGATACTGTAAATTATACGTTTAATATGAAATTTTTCTTTAAAATAGACGTATACACGTCTGTGTAACTTTACAACTATTTATCTACCTATCTATACTAATATTATGTCGTTTTGAAACAAATTGCAATTGGTCGGAATAGCAAAAAAAAATAGTAAAGGTCGCTTTTTCAGTTTTTTTCTGAGCCTGTAATGAAAATTCAAGAAACCCGTTTGTAGATTTCAGTAAGTTGTATACATGCTGAAAGTTCATCAAAATCGGTTAACGTTGCTCTGAGCTACAAACATTTAAAGATCGCAGGATAAGGTCGAAAATCACTGATTTCAGGAATTTCGCGATTTTGAAATCTACAAGCAGGTTTTTTGAATTTTCATTACAGGCTCTGAAAAAAATTGAAAAAAAAAACGACCTTTACTATTTTATTTGCTATTCCGACCAACTGAATTTTTTTCAAAACGACGAAGCACGTCACTTAGAAAACTGGCCCTTCTAGCTTCTCAAAAAAACTCAAATCGTTTGGACCAATTTTAAAAACGTTATGCGATTTTAAAGAGTGTACGATTACTTGCGTGAGCCACTGTATGTACCAGTTATGTTTGCACGTGTATAAAAAGTTATATATTTTTACCATGTTTATATATAATATTTATGTTAAAAAAATTAGCACTACGAAATTTAATCATTCAAAATAAGAGTTAAACGAAAGGGAAAAAATAATTTAGGGTGACAGGATTTGAACCCGTGCCGCTTGGTTGGAAAATTTTCATTAAAATCCCCGGGGGCACAGCTGCAGGGTCCCCTTGAAAGTGAGAATCACCTGGTGGCCCGCTAATTGCCCACCCAATTAAAGAAAGAGGCGGAGGGGGGGGGGGCTAATCGATCACCATCGATCGTAGTTGATTTGCGGTACATTTACCGCTAGAGATTCCTGTGAGACACTTTAAGGTTCAGGTAAGTGGACGTGCTCCTTGAGATCGCGTGGGATTATGCATACGCTGCGATTGTGGAGGTTTTATAAAACGACCCTAGCTGGACCGCCGAAGGTTTTTCAAGCTTTAATGGCCGAGCTTGCGAGACTCCGTCGGCTAGATCTCTCGCTGCTTCGAGGTGCCGTGGCTCTCGAACGGTATCGCCGTCGTTAGGGGATAGCGCGGTTAGAGACGCAACAGCTGGTTTAATTTGCTATGCCTGGCGTCGAAACACCTGTCGAACCGCCGCGGGAACGGGGACTACACCCAAAGGCAACGACGACCCACATACCTCGCGCGTAATTAAGTTCGAAAGATCCATCGAATGCCGGCCGAGAAATGCAATCCGCTTACGCGCGCGACGCCTCCAGCGCGATAATTGCCGTCCGCTGAAATTTAATAAATATTCAGCCGCGGGCAATTTGCGGGAACACCGTGGGGCCTCTGTCTTACATTCGATCGCGAGCTACACGATGAGTCGCCTGTAGAAAAAATGGCTCCAACACGCGCTTTGAAAAAGTGCAGGATACCGGTTCCTCGGCGTAAGTGCGCCCGCCAGCCGAGCCAGATGCAGCCGTGAGTTTGCATTTGGATTAGGTTTGTCCACAAGCTGATGCTCGCCCGGCGCTGTTAAACCACCTGGTCTCGGCTTGAACTTTTTCGCGAGTGCCGTTTGGGAAATATCATCGAAATCAGCGCGGTCCCAGATGCCAAATTAAACAACTCCAGTGTACGATTGGCTTATCAACGTTTTTGGCTTTTAAGTGGTGAATTTTCTCCGCATTCTATTCCACGGAGTTGATCAGTTTGGCTGCTGGGAGGATTTTGGTATTTGAAAGATTTTTGGGTAAGATATTTTTATGAAAACTTGAAAGGTAGGTAAAAACTTTTGTCGAATTCGAATTCTGGTTTTAATCGATGGTTACGATGTGGTTTTGAGAGGTGTTGGCTATAGATGTTTGATTGTGAAGTACTTTGAAAAGATGGGAATTTTGTGAAAGTGTTTTATTTTAATCATTAGTGAACTTAGAGTTGTGGATTCGGGGTTTCTATTTGCACCGACAGAAAAAAATTGACAAGTATGGAATGTCCTGACGCATGAATAAGACCAGTATTTAATTCTAGGATCTACTGAATTTATTTGCGATCACAAAAGTGCGAAATGTTTGTTAAAAATTATTGAAAGGAATTAAATACAATCTCATCTTCAATTTATTGACACTTTGAAAGATACAACTATTGAATGGACTAATATAAAATCGATTCGCGAAGACTGATTTGGACAAGTCTTATCACTAATCTATAAAAATCCAATAAAAGATCGAATCATGTTATCCCTCAGGCTCAAAAATCTCACGAATAAATTGCATTCTAAGATTTGCTTATTTCAAATCCTGCGCATAGATCGACACGTAAGAACAACGCTATCTGGAATAATTCTTAAATAAATCAAAACAGCGTGTATGCAGGCGTAATGAAAGTAATTCACTACTAGGCAGTTAAAACTCACTGTCATTGCACCGCAATTACTGTTTTATTAGTGCTCTAGTAAATACAAAACTTTGAACTCGATTTCTTAAAAAGATTCATTTCGAAACTTTTAATATATAATTACACTATCGTTCAAAAGTATTAGGTCACCTGTTGTATTTGCACAAAATATGATATTTAATACTGTTCGCTGTTCTTATTTAAAATATCAAATAAACTCAGAATGATTAAAATCGTTCAATAAATTTGCAACATTCTTCACAATTATTCCATACAGAAGTGTTCTAATGCTTATAACCAACAGTGTACATGTAGTATTCACTAACTACACGCAGAATTTGATCCCGCGACCGGTAACTCTGAACTCACAAATTCCCTTTCAGGCAAATAGGCCCAAAGAAGAAAGCAGGACGAAGTGGAAGAAGCATCCTCACGAAAGTCCCCCTTCCCTCTGATCAATCGAAATCGAAAATCCGGCTTTCCGCGTGAAAGCGTCTCACGCGAGTAAGTACGCATGAAAATCGCGTACGAGCCGATCTGAATAGCCGTCGGACCAGTTTTTCGAGAATACCGCGCGCCAGCACGTGTGAATTACCGCATTTTTCATTTCGCCGATAGCTTTCGAGCAAAGAGAAAGATCCGTGGACGTAAATTAGCACACAGAGCCCCGGTGACATCTTTTCTAAGACACTTTCTCAAACGACTCGCAGCATTCCGACAGGTGGCCACGCAATTATAACCGCTGCTCGTCAATAATAAACACGCAACAGTTTCGAGATGCCTGGTTGCCTTCCCCCAAAAATCGACAGTGTCGCCGCCAGCGCTAGCTATAATCTATGCGTCTGGAAGGCACAAATATTGATAGAAAGCGACACCTGACCGGGCCCAGACGGAATAGGCGGTTCCGCGGAGCGCACCAAACAAACAATCCTCGAACAGAGGCTCTTCCACCCGAACCGTTGGCCCCCTCCCCGTTTCGAGCACGACGTGCCCCGCGCCACTTACCTCCATTTTCATCGTTGCCGCCGAGGAGATCTCGCACGGGGTGTCCAACGCCAACTGAACCGTTTATCAGACTCGTCGACGAATTGCCGAATTCCGGCCACGATTTCGATCCGTTTATCTGATGGTGAACGGCCAACCGCGTCCGTATCTATTATCATGCCGCGCTGTTACGTCACCACTCCGTCGTTTTTGTTTGTCCACCGCGAGAGGGGGGGAGCCGAATGGTTCTGGAATTCGTGGTGTATCACCGAAAATTCGGACGCTGTGCCACCTGTGCTCCGCGCTTCGACTGGTTCAGGAGGTCCTTCTCCGTGGCGGAGAAGAAGAAGTCGAGGATGGAGGATCCCGATCGAGGAGATCTCTGCTGTCTCTGCTCACCGCTGGCGGAGGATGCTCGCGTGATCCACGGGCGCGGAGCGTTGCGCGTTTACCGCAAACCAGGCGAGGTCTGGTCTGGCGAGTATACGGCCGACGGGATCGCTCGGAGGCTCGCGGCCACGACGAAGAGCCGGCGTTCACGCGACACGCGCCGACGACGACCGTGCAGGACTCGCTTCGGACGATACTTACGCCGAACGGACGCGGAGAGCACGCGCGTTCACTCTGCCGGCTCTGCCCTCCTCAGGCCCCCCCTTCGGGTCCTGTAATTTTCGGCGAGCCCCGCGCTTATGATCGAGACGCGGCCGCAGCCCGCACGACGACTGCCATTTTACCTGCGTGACCTTGTTCCCTCGCCGTTCTCCGAACAAAAGCAACATAGCTGTCGCCGCGGTGCATCGCGGCCATGTATAACGCTGCTCTCCTGCGACCTGCGCGATCTCCATTACGAATTTGTGGCTCTGGATGGTATCTGCATGCGTGGGAGCTTCTGTGAAATTGGATGAAGCTTCCATTAACCTCCTGAAATGGAAAATAAAGAAATTTGTAATAGTCGTATACTGGGGTACTAAGAGGGGGGAATTTGGCATTCGATGTGGAAGAGCACAAGTGGAGAGTAAGGGGAAAAACAGGGAATGTCCATTTTTCGTGATTTTGCGATTTATAGCGTATTTTGCTGGTGGCAACTGAAACTATAGAGCTGTTTAATCCTAAAAGGTTATAAAGTTCAAATACCCCCGTGAGATAACGTTAAAGATTTCGTGTACTGGTTAAAAACAGGAAGTATCCACTCTGCACTGGAACGAAATACGGAATGTCCCCACTCTTTGCGTAAGCGTAAGCTTCTGTCGCCAAGGTAAAACAAGAAATTATTTAAGGGTACCCTCCGGTCAGAACGCTTGAGAAGTATACGTGATTTTCATGAATTAAAAAGAAAGAAACTGAACAACATAAAGTAAAAAAGTTTATTCCACTTTGTTACTACATATTTGGAGAACAAGCAAAAAAATTATTGCTTGAATTTTATTAACTTTTGCATTAGATATACAGCATTCATTGCACCACTATAGAAATTAGAGCTCCTGGCGGGCGCCATCAGAACTCGTGACAGCATCGTATTAAATAAAAAAAATAAAAATATTCTTAAAATATATGTGAATGGTTATCGCCTTGTGCGCAAAGAGTCAGTTTATACTGCGGCCTCGCCTTTACTCTAATTATGTACCACATCATTTTTTCTGCACGTTTAAAGGGTAATAAAGTTGAAATAATAATAAAAAATAATAATAATTTTGGATCACCCATTTATTTTTTATGGACAGATGCATTCATAGAACAACATGCTTCTTTGCAACATTGTGTTTAAACATGTGCTAAAAATCGCTGGAGTGTTTGTTTGCAATGAAAACGGATAAGGCGATAACCATTCACATATATTTTAAGAATATTTTTAGTTTTTTTATTTAATACGATCCTGTCATGATTTCTACAGTGGTAGAATAAATGTTGTCTATCGAATGCAAAAATTTAAAAAATTCAAACAATAATTTTTTATTTGTTCTTCAAATATGTAGTAATAAAGTCCAAAAAGCATTTTTACTGTATGTTGTTCAGTTTCTTCCTTTTTAATTCATGAAAATCACGTATTTTTCAAGCGTTTTGACCAAGGCAGTATTCTGGTCTGACGAGGCGTTTTCGTCGCGTTATTTCGGAATTTTTTTACAAAGAACCCATAAATTTGAATATTATTCAGTTTATTGCTACATGCTTATTGCTATTTAAAGTATGTTTACAAATTTTGTCAAATTTTACCTACCAGGATTATGATAAAATATTTTGTTTTTAAACTTTCACAGACGTTTAACCTTGAAAAAATGTGCGAAAATCGAAACTTAATTTTCAAACAAATATTGCCAAAATTTGTAAAGCTACTATTTGATAGTTTAAATATCAATAAGCACATAACAATAAACGGAATAATAATGCAATATATGGGTTCTTTGTAAAAAAATTCCGAAATAACGCGACGAAAACACCTCATCAGACCCGAATACCCCTTTAAGAAGAAAATTATATAAGAAAATTAAATTCATTGAATTACAAATTCATTGTTTCTTTACTAAAGTATTAAAACTTAATTTTCTCGATAAAGCTATTTTGTGACCCCCCCCCCCCTTACCCTTCAAGTATAAGTGGATGCAAAAATAGAATTTAGGTGGCACTGCTTTGGGAATATTCGAAGATTTAAAATTGCTGTAATGTATTCGCCTCTAAAATTACTCATGCTTACAAATATTTTTCGCTTTCTCGTTTTGCAAGCACCGGATCACTCTTGTTTGCGAAAAGCACGTCACCTAGACGTAACTTTGCCTTATCGTAATCTCGATATCTTCTTGAAATTTGCCTTATCCTACCCCTACCACTGTTTTTCCAGCTGGCCTTTAAAACCCTACAAGATTTTTCACCATCTCTCAGAACCTGTCAGGAAGTCAGCCTTGTCACTTATTCGCCGTAAAGTTGAGAATGTTGTGTTAATATACCTCTTATTTATAATGAACTGGTGGTTCGAACTTCCTTGTGTCCATTAAATTGCCCTTGGAATTACGTGGTCTTCATTTCTGGTGTTTTTCATTAAACATCAGGTTTAACACGAAGGCTTGGAAGTTTTACCGTAATTTGTTTATATATAAATGGCCTAAACCGTATTTCCAAAGTTAGAATAGAAAAGTTTTTTATATTAAATCTTAGAGCAAATAGTTTCTAATTTTAAGCTTGGGACTTAGCAATCAGTGAACGTGAATCTTCATTAAAACTTGGGTTTGAACTATTCAAATTCTTTTTTGGATATCTATACTATTGTACAAAAATAAAAATGCAGTAAAACGTAAAAAATAATTTTTTCCCTTATTTAATCTACGATTCTCAATTTTTTTTTAAGTCGGCGCCAAATTTACACAGTGCAAATGATGAGGAGCCAACTTAAAAAATATGAGACTCGTAGATTAAATAAGGGAAAAAATGATTCCTTATTTTTTCGTGTATTTTCATTTTTTTGAAGTCGGTGTTAATTTTTTTTATTTTTAACTTTTTAGTTTTATATATATTGACACAATATGCTAAAGAGATATGCGCGTACGTACATACAATAATAATAATTAGGTAACAATAGTCTTTATTATTAACCCTTCATGGTCACACCTTCTTATAATCACAAATTTGTCACACTGGGTTCACTGTACCCCAGCGTCATTTTTTGAGTTACCATTCTCGTATCTTTGAATCTTTTAACTTTTCAGTGATAATTGTACATTTGTAATACTTATACAATCATGGTCTAATAGTCTTTTTCTAGAAATGTAAATTTTGATATGATAAAATTTGTAGTTGAAAAGTAGCGATTTTCCATCGTTGTGGGAAAAAAACGATTTTTTAAAAAAAATTTTATTATTTTTTGCGATAAATCCCTTTTGGAATACGTAAAGGTGCAACATTTCAAATCTAAAATTGCTCTTGGGGTGCAATACACCCCGTGTGACCACGAAGGGTTAACCAGAATTGACTAAATGTGGGGCAAATATTGATGCAATTAGGATGAGACCACCAGGGCGTCATCCTCTTTCGATTAAAAAAAAGATTATAAAAATCAGTCCATATGCTGAGGAATTATGCAGAGACAAACATAAAAAAATACGTGTCGAATCTATAACTTCCTCTCTTTTGAAGTCGGTTAAAAGATTGTACATAGAAACACTTTGGAAACAGAGTGTTAACTTACAAAAGAAAAGATAATTATGTATTCTTTTGGACTTCCGTGAACAAGGGCGTCCGCAAACTTTCTTCCTGGAGGGGCGGGAGGGGGGGGGGGCAACTTTGGGATGATGGTACAGAAAAATATACCTGTCTTGCTTTCTTTAACCCATTTTATAGTGCCAATTTAACTAAAAATTTAAAATCCAAATTTAAAATTACTCCCTTTTTTAGTATAAACTTAATAAAGGTCAGTTTTGAAAAGTAAGCGATTTTTTCTCAAAAGCCAGGGGGAAACTACCTCTTCCCCCCTCCCCCCCTGCGGACACCCATGTCCGTAAAATAGTTCATTTTGCGTTTATAGTTCTGAAACGCCCTGTATAACTGATCGAATGAGAATTAAAAGTCCTGCTTAATACCGTTACGCAATGCTTATTCTTAAGTCTTATGCAAGCATTTTCCTGGGAAAGGTGACCGTATACATAATTATACTTCACAATTATCTTTACCATGCGAATAATCCTCAAACAAGAAAGAAAATCGTATCGCCATACATCTTTACTTAACACAACTCTTCAACGGAAAAAGAAAATTCAAACGCTTCGAACCTGTATTTCAATCCCGCCAATTGTTTAGGTACTTTCCCAGACCGGCGATACAGCATAAATCATTTATTATTCAATTAATACACTTAAAGCTGAACCTTGTGCAGAACGTGTATCACCAGTTTATTCATCGAAGTACGAACAAAATATTGTTTGTTTAAGAAATTGCACGAACATTTTAAATTTCATTGTAACGCGCGCATGCGCATGTAACACTCGCGCGCCATCTCCATCCTCCCACTTTTACACAGTTCTTTTTTAAATACAGTCGAAAACTTTACATTATTTATTGCAATAATTCTGCAAAGCTACTTTGCACACCTAACGTAACGGGATCGACTTTAAAGTAACGTTATAATATTTGGTTTCCTGCCGACTACTCGTGTTTCCTGATAATCGACACTTATTTAGGTCCCTTGACGGAAGCATTGTCATTGGTTGCTTCCCGTTAAAATAAACTTAAGTAGCGTTACGGTAATTAACCAATAAGGCAGTATTTCAAATCAGCCCGAGTCTATTGTTACAAATAGAAAATTTGTATCTCTTGCGTTTGTCGAGCACGTATGTACGTGATAATAATCCATGAGCACGTTCCGTGTTGCCACGCGAGGCCTCCTACGAGATACAATTATTTTAAATTTCATGAGCTCGAATATCTTCAATTGTATTGTAATCTTAACTAAACATGGATATTTGTAAACATATATCTCCATTTGTTATGTAATCATTAAGTAGCAGTAACGCTTCCTGTTTATTAACATCGTGTTTATGTATCCAAGAACACAATTCCACTCCAATTGGTACTACTAAAACAAGAGAGCCTTGCACAAGAATGACGACAAAGGAACAATTCTCTCCAGTCAGTAGTAAGCGCCGAAATCAACGAAACTAGCATTATTAATAAACCGCTTTGTCTGAAATATTATCTAAGGCTAGATTCAAATTACTCAAGCTTTAACTTCTACTTATAGAAATCGTGTCAACAAAATCAACGCAGGGAAGGAATTTAACTGGTTCCGCTCGCCACGTGCGAGATTTAGCAGCAGACGTTCACGCGAGCGTGCAACAATGGAACGCAGCTCATTTGCAGGGGGTAACATTGCTGAGGAATATAACCGAAGAGAAACAGGACGAATCGTACTCTCAAAGCCTGCAAGAGCAGTGCGATAAGCTGGAAAATGTTTGCGACGAGCTGGTAACAGATGTTTCGGATGTATAGTTCAACTAGCTTTGCTATTCGGCTTCACCCGGAATTTAGATTCTGATTTTATAAAAAAAACTAATTGTTATTTTTTGTGAAAATAGTCACTTTCATCTGGATTAGTCGGACATAATGAGCTGAGGCACATTCAGTGATCCCAGAGTTTATCTTTCGAAAGTTTTTAGACGAACACACAAACATATCGAAGCTTTCTGCTTTATATATTAAGATGTCCGAGAGAAATAAGCTTCAAAGAAAATTCGTTTATAGGACGGGGTTGTAAAACATCTCGCTCAAGTTGCGCACCAAATGAGAGTAGTCGCGTCTCTGGAGAAACGCACGGACAAATTATTTACCACATGGCCCACGGTAAAATTTGGTATGTATAATATTGTACTTTATAATTCGATAGCTATACTGTTATGTAAGTAAAATTCTTTCTTCCAGGGCAAGTCGCAGAATTAATATACAATGCGTACTCTAACGAGGCTAAGGTGAAACGTAAAGTGTTCGAAGACGTAGCACATCATTCTACGGAATCGTGGAAAATGTTATTCCTCGCGACGTGGGTACATCAGCCATTGTTACCGGAGAGTTTAACTACGTTATTGGAATCGTTGTTGATAGAAACTGGGCATAGATAGTTATAATTATTGTTGGTACATGTTCGGGTAAGTATTTTGCTGTTTGAAAAATCACTTGATGTCCATGATAATTATCTTTTTGTATTATGCGATCACTTAAGACTATTGAAATAAACCAAGGATTTATAGAATGTTCATTTATTTGTGGCTTTTTAAATACCATCTGTATAGATACACAAAAGAGGAAAGAAAAATATGGAATCGATATACATATATCCTCAGAATCCAAAGTGAATAATGACATTCTGTTTACAATTGGTACCTGAGATCACTAAAGAAATTAATATGAATTTAGACGAGCACAAACGTACTATAAAGTTCTTTGCAAATGCAGATTCTAAAGAATGTATCTTTCCGATACAAGGAACCAAGCCTGCGAAATTAATATACCTCGTAATTAATCCTAAGTAATCTAATGGTTACTAGTGCCATTAACGTTTAATTATATCAATAACTTCTTATATATGTATAATACATATTTACAGATAAATACAAAATTAATAATTTGCGCTGTACATAAATGCTATAACAGTATGGATGGAATTATTATCCTGGTATTCAAAGTATTCTCAATGTTATACTATTTTCATATAAAAGCTGTAAACAATCCGCTTGAATTCATAAACAGTTGCTCGTAATTTCCAAAGTTATTGCATTTCTCCAATAGATTTTCTATAGCCATGATGGAATCGCCGATACAACGTAAATACAATGCTCGTTATTATCAATTAATACAGCGCTGTCTCGAAAAGAGGCCGCGTTTTCTGCCCTGAAAAGAGCTCGTCGCTACCCCCGCTACTTCTTACGTAATTGCCGCGGCGAGTGAGAGGTGCCAGAGAGATCTATCCCGTCCGTTCTCGGTTTATGGCTTGTCGCTGTCGCGTTTTCCCCGATTCGTCGCGGCAAATCAAATAAACCGCCCGTTTTGAAAACAGCTCGCACCCGGTCCCGAGGTGCGGGTTCTTTTAAAGATAAAACTGTACGTAGAATCACTGAAATTATCAAACATTAGCCAGTATATTATATTATCTGATTAAAAACTGAATATCATCGTAGATGTAGAAAGGTAACATCGAATTGTAAAATAATTTGTGCATGATCATGTTTATAGTATTAACTAAAAAATTCTTCGTAATTGTGACTGATTGCGTATGATTAATAGCTATGAAATGTTACATTTACGAAGAAAAAAAAGAAAGAACGTTTTATGTCTCATAATATTCCGTGTATAATTCTAACAAGTCTAGTCTCTTATTTCCTGGTTCGTTAATGTACGACTGTGGGTTTTAAAACGAAAAGAAAACTAATCTAAAAGTTAGCCGGCACCTACGTGCACGACTAGAAAGACCGTTTAGTTAAAAACGAGAAAGAATACTGACGCGTTCTAGCAGAAATTTCTTTTCACACCGAAGAGTTTAAAAGAAATCGAAGCTCCTTTGCATAATATGGATACATTTTCTTTTTTAAATCTATTGACGTTGCCTTTTTCCAAACGAAATATACATTATACATAATAAATACAACGAAAACAGTCTTATTTACATACACATACCAGAATATAAGATATTATATTACTATAATATTGGTATTCTTTCATTGAAATAAGGAAGTTATATTGATCGTGATACTGTCAGAAATCCTATAAAAAAATATCTACACCGCCTGTGTAATATATGTATACGCGTACATATGCAATTTCAAATAATTGTATAAGTTCACTATTTTTATACACTATACACATTATTTCAATTTGTTTAGGAACATGTTGCGCACAATCATCCGAGAATCAACTTCTGGTATTCCTATTAAATTCCTCGCTTAACGCGTCGAAGTCTAGGTCCGTGTCCAAGTTCGAATTATTTGCTATCAAATTGTTTTCCAAAATGTTATCCGGCATAATGTTTTTCAACCGTTCGGACACCAGTTCGTCGACTAAATTCGATTGGTCTACTAGATGCAATTGCTCGACTAACTTTTCATCGATTAATAAGTTCTTATCTATGACCCCGCTCGTATTTAAAATATCTAAATGTGCAATGTGATCGTAGTGAGTTATCTTCGACATGTCTAAATTCTCTGCGCTGCCAAATATGCTAGTATCACAATTACTGGAGATTATTGGTACCGTATCCTGAAGTATAGGTATATTGTCTGATATTTTGCAACTAGAAGTGGCAGGCATTATCTTGCAAGAGACCGCGTCTAACGGTGCCGATTGAGTTTTCACGCAATTTATGTCTGACGAAGTCATAGGGATTATTTTAGACACCAATTTTTGGAACCCTTTAGCAAAATTCTGAGATCCATTCTCCATGGTAGCTAAACCGTTTTGCATTTTCTCGAAATTCCGAGCGTCCTGTTTCGCGTAAGCCTCCAATGCACCATTTTCTAACTTAACAAAGCTCTGCTCCGTTGGTTCTAATTTTATGAAAGTCTGCTCCAAATGATCTAGCTTCGATTGTTCGTAATTACCCTCGATTTTACAGAAATTTGATGATCCCAAACCGTTCCCTAACTTCGCAAAGCTTTCTTTATGCGCCTCCGCTTTCTGATAATTCGAAATCTTAGGCGAAGTAATGTCCACTTTCTGGAATCCAGGATTATCTGAGATTTGACTCTGAATCTCTGGATTTGAAATTAAGAGCTTCGAAACGTTGCTGGATTTATTACTCTCCGTGGTATCAACGGGACTGGGATTCCTTCGCATCAATGTTAAAGCTGACAACACTTCCGGGCAAGTGGGATTTGCCGCAGTGTCGGCTCTTCTGTCGCTTAAAAAGTCAGAGACGCTGAGATCTGAACTCTCTGAAAATCCACTAGACATTCGCTCCTCTATATTCTCTTTAGCGTCTTCGCAGTTATCTGGTTTCTGGATTTTCAGAGGGGGTTCCCCGTTTTCGTAGGTTGTCGAAACAGGAGCATCGACTTTCTTTAGACCTTCGTTGTTAATCCTATACAAGCCAGGATTAAGACCTAGAGCGTCACAGAGTGACTCTTCGCTGATATCGATTAAATCTTTATTTGATTCGTCGCTACCATTAGCAATCGTCAGCATTGTTCCGGCCTTCTCCCTCACTTTGCCCATTAACTGCTTCAATTCAGCAAGGAAGTTTCTTACATTATTCTCAGACTTTAGCACTAACAAGTCGAACAGCGATTGTGCGTTAAGTACCGGCTTTGCAGCTATATTTGTTATTTCGAGATCTTCGCACACAGATATTGCTTCCCTTAATTTTATCTGACGCCTTTCTGATTTAGCCTCAGGCGTAACGTAAGCCCAAGGACCCCTCTTCTTTCCTTTACGCTTCAAAGGATCTTGCCCTGTAGTTTGTTTTAGCTCAGGTTCAGGTGTCGGGGGCGGCAATTGCTCCGGGCTGCCGTGATCAGGGTGCATCTCAAAATGCCTCGCCATGCGAGTACGTCCCAAATATATTTTATTACAAGTAGGACACCTGAAGTGATCCGATATTTTCCTTTTCGGTACCTCTAACCCCGTCAGTAGTTCTTTAGGCGACTCTTCTTCCTCCAGTTTGTCGTTATTAGTATTGTAATCGCTATATCCTCCATCCGAATCATCTAAATCCGGTTGCAAGAAATCTAAATGATGCAAATGTTTGTAATCTCGAACCATGTGTCTGGGAGGTCGGGAGAGTCTACCAGATCGGGTCCTTGCTACAACTTTTTTCCTCTCATCCTGATGGAAGTATCAGTACGTTAGGATGACGAAACAGTTACAATTTGTTAAGATAAATAGATAAAACAGCTCTACCTTTAATTCTTCCTGTTCTTCCTCAGGAATAGGTGGTGGTTTAGGTGGAAGTAGGGAAGGTCTAACAGCACTCTTTTTTGGCCTGCCCCTTTTCCCACCACGATTCTTTAATAAATTTCCTGGATTCCGAATTCGCAAATCCAGTTCTTCAGGAAATACAACCCTGAATATATAGGTGAAGTTTTTAGACACAGCATTTGAGGATAGATGATCAGCGGGTCTGTATATACTGACCTATACACAACTCTCTCATTCGACGTGGCTGCTTCTTGGCTGCGCTGTTGCAAAACATGAACAATTTGCTTCAACTGCGTCGGTGTCAGGCGTTGCATGCTGGAATGAATATAAGCGATGTTACGAAGCGGGCGAACCATTGAAAATATTCACAAACATATCTCACGTACCTATGAAACGTTTGGCCTTGTTGAACGATTTGAATCGGATTCTCACTAGAACCCAGTGGCTTCGATGTATCCGTAGGTTCATTTACTACCGTTGCAGGTTTAACGGGAGTAGTTTTAGCTTTCTTATTTGCTTTAAGATTCGTGCCATTTACTGCGAGATTAAGTTTCTGCTTTATAGTTTCATTCTGTACTGGCTTAGCGCACTCGAACGTGCCACTCTGTTGAGTCACAGGTGTCTTTTGCAAAGTGTTTTGTGAATTATTCGAGACGTTAGCAACATTCTGGCTCGCGATAGTTACATTCTGTTTAGTCGTATTATTGAATGCAATTTTTGTTTGAGGTTTTAGAATGGATATAGGCGTCGAAGATATTTGAGTCGGTTTTAAGATAGACGTGGAAGTTGTCGTCGCAGCTTTTAAATCCTGAGGTTTAACGATCGACGCAGCTCGAAGGACGACTGGTGTATTAGAATTGATCGTAGCTTTTGGTAGGCCAGTCATTACAGCTGTTTTCTTCCCAATTACCGCTTTGGTTTTTAGCAATTGAGAAGGTATTTGCACCGATTTCAAGAACTGCGCAGGAATACCGGTCGCTACGCTGCTATTGTTTAAAATGTGATTCGACTTTGGAAGCACGGCTGACGCACCTTTCAGCACCGGAGTCAGAAATTGTTGAACGTTTCCTCTTTGAAGAGGCTGGGACGCTTTTACGATCGGAGACAAACGTATTTGGGAAGTGACGAAGTTTTGCCCGGACGTGGTATTTACTAAAGTGCTAGCGATATGCGACGTATTGACGGACTGATTTTGTATCTCGCAAGCGCCTGCTAAGATTTGAGAAGTATTTAACAGTTGCGCAGATATGCCAGTGGTATTTAGCAACTGTGCAGTTATGGGAGTAGCTTTTAATATCTGCGGCGATAAGCTATTCAATATTGTAGCTTTCGACAGTAACATAGAATTGGGATTCGTATTTGTATTAAGCGAATGTACAGCGTTGATGGAATTAACCGTCGCGCCGGTAAGTTTGTTCGAGCCTTGAAGTAATCTAATATTCTTGGCTGGCTTCAGTATAGTTTGTGCGGGCTTGAGAATAAATTGCGAGGATGGTAAAATCACGGGCAGCTTTTGTAATATCTGCGCCTGGGAAGTAGGTATCGCGTGGAGTTGACTTTGCGCTACGCTATCCTCGATAGTATATTGCAGGTCATTTTCATGGATACTCTTAACGATGTCCGCTTTCATCGCGTGTACTTTAGGTTGCTCCAAAACTATCGCCTGCGCGCCCGAGCCGTGTTGAATGATATTATTATGATGTTCGATTAGCTGCTGAGACTCGTGGCTTTGAGCAGCTAAATCTAATTTCTCCAACGACAGATCGTTTTCGAGCACTTGATCCTGGATTTGATCGCTCTGCGAGACTTTCTGCATGTGCCATTCTTGGAAGTCGATGCATTCCGTTTTAATCAAATCGCCGTCGCCGGATTTTTGCGGTTCTTCCGGCTGATAGTTCAACTGATCGATCGTTATCGAATCCGGAGGGGATAAGGTATCGTGATTCGGCACATTGATCTCGTCCTTCACGGAGAGGCTCTCTTGCAGGTGCGGGATAGTATTATCTTGATCTATGTGATACATAACCTCCTCGCCCGAGTTCACCTCGAAGGTTAGCCCTAAGGCCGCCGCTTGCTCCGGGGTCAAGTGGATAGTCTCGGAATCATTGTCGTCGTTCTGCAAGAATGCCACGAACTCGCTCTCGTGGTCGTCATCGTCCACGACCTGCTGGAACGCTTGCTGAAGGAGATCGGAAGCACCAGTGGAGGATGCATCGTTTGTAAACACCGCGGAATTCGAGATATCTGCCATATCCGGACGTTTCGTAGCCCCTTAGCCTGCAAAATATAGTTACGCAGTAGCGGCGATCACTCTCATGTTTTACAAAGACATTCAGCACGATCTTGCCCCGTGGAAAATCACTCTGCGGGCTCGCGTTCACTCCATTTCGTTCTGTACACGTTTTTCGCGCAAACAGAAACACATGAGGCGCGCGAAGTCCGCCGCAGGTGCGGTGAAGAAGATGGCGTGTTGCGATCTCCGCTGGTGTGAATCTGTGTGTTACATGAAGTTAACCGTAGGCATAGGGATATCAAGCAGTGGGCTTGGGAAAAAGGCCCCGTAGCTATTTACTACGCTCCGTTACGCATGCGCGACGATGCGCGATGACGTCAAACCAATCAACGCCAAGATGGTAAACGAAACGGCCCCACCGTCAAGTCAAGCCAAGCTAGCCAAGCCAATCACGTCGCTTTGCTTGATTTGACGGTGGCGCCGTTTCATTTACCATCTTGGCGTTGATTGATTTGACGTCATCGTGCATCGTCGCGCATGCGTAACGGAGCGTAGTAGATAGCTACGGGGCCTTTTCCCAAGCCCACTGATATCAAGGCTTGATGTGAGAGCATAATTCAAAATCTTCTGTAACGGAAGGATTTATTGTACACTGCGTTCCATATAAGAGCATATCGACGGCTCTACCGATTTGCGACCGATCTGTGCAGCTCCCACGGATCTGACACACGCGATTGGTCGTAGCACGTTTGCGATTGGTCGTAGCACTTTCCCTACCGATTTACTACCAATCAACAGCGTATCCCTGCGCGAAACCAGTGTGTAATGTGGAATGCAGTGTAGGCATGCGGGATGCCTGAACTCAGAAGGCGTACGAGAGCCTGGGATTGCATTCAATGGCTTTCAAAACTACAGTTAGGCCAGACGAGGATAGTAAATAGCTTAACTTTTCCTTTCACATAGGGCTACCATCCGTAAAATCATTAATCTAGGACAGAGAGCATTTTAAAACCCCGGACATTTCCACTTAAAACCCGGACACTTTTAACTTTTTCTTATATGAGACAATAACGGACTAACCCACATTTTTTTCGAAATTGAGTTAGTAGCAATAACGTATTCCAATAGGCTCTACCAATCATATAAAATAGGAACAAGAAAATTTTTTAATGTGAGCTGTTCCGTTGTCGCTCTCTCTGCCTTATATTATTCCAGATTCGGCAACCTGCACTAGTGCGCACTGAGTGCAAGTTTTCTCGCTTCCAATTGGCTAAAAGTCGTACTCAGTACGCACCAGTGCGACCGTCCGAATTCGCTATTAGATACGATATCCCAAGACAAAAATTTCTGTAAATTATAGACTGTAACCGCAATCAAGAAATGAAGATAAAATATTTATGACTTTTTGAACGAGAAGCATCGAAAAACACGATCACTACAGAAAATCCCCCCGAACGTCCCCGGACGCCCTAAAAAAAAGAGGACGAATCCGGGGAGACCCGGACGGATGACAGCCCTACTTCCACATCTAGGTGCCAAATTTCGTCGAGCGGACAGCGGCTCGTCTCGTAAAACCACTTAAAATTCTGTCCTCACTTCCAATAATAAATCGAAAAGCGTGCCTCGACCACCAGTCAAGAGTGGAGGGAAGCGCCAAGGAAGGGCCAAGGACGGAGGGACGGCTAGAGGATAACCCACTGACGAAGCTTCAGGGATGTCATCGTTTTGATTGGACGAAAGGACCTAAGGAGGAATTTAGAGGGATGCCCCGGAGTCAAAGGAGTAGGGCACTCAGAGGGCACAAGCCAGAAGCGACTTTGTAAAAGCGTCAGATCGAACTTATTAGCAACACAGCCAACATCGAGATATCTATTAAAATCAAATCTTAGAAATTATTCAAAAGTGTTTCATTTTATTTTCTCCAATCATTGTAATTCCCGCGCAAACTCGGGAGCTGAGTGCTTCAGCACTCCACGGACCCGCCGTGTAATTAAAAAATCCCCACGAAATCGCGCAACACGCGACAGCGCCATTACGATGTAGTTACGCGGTTGGTAGTTGCCACTTATGTCTATTTTCATTGCATCGCTGATTCAATGTTCAATATCGCAATTGGGTATATATTTAAGTAGCCAGCTACATGGAACGAAACTACGAGATATTGTTGCAATATATTTTTATTACGTACATTTAATTTCCGTCGCTGCGGGAGGCGCCAAGCCGAGGCATTAAAATTCCGATGGACTGAAACGATAAAGCAGGATCTGTTTTATAATAAAAAAAGAATTTATGAATGTTGTTATTCCATTGTGTAATATAAACTTCATTTATTATTGGCTGTTTGGGAGACTTTAATCATAGAAAGTGAATGTTTATTTCTGTGTATCCACTTAGTCATATTTTAGTCTAATCGCCGCCCACATTGATATTGTATCAAACTGCTGGAAATCACTTATATGCAGTTCCACACGATTATAAACAAAGATATGTCTTGTCTGTGTTGAGTGTTAATAGCTATTTTAATGCTCTCCCCACTGTGCTTTGTAATATTGTGCCTTTTGTGAATTCAAAGTCTATCCTGAAAGAAAGGCATTTTAAATAAATAAAGTATCACGAGTGATACGAATATGGTAAGTGCATTGATGACTCAAATCTTTGTTGATAGTAACTGATGTCATGTTTCATGCTGATAAAATTATATTCCACGTTAGTTGTACATTTTCTTACTCGACTAAATCCTTATATTTCGAGTTAATGCTCATGGATGTTTTATGTAAAGAAAAATATAAACGAAAGAATATTCCATATATGGGCGATGCATTTTTATCTTCGTATAATAGTTTTAATTTTTATATTAATAACAATTTTAACGTCGCAGGATGATGATGATCAGTATCAGGCTGGTTACGATGTAGGCTCCTTTCCTAAAGATTTTGGATACGCGCCGTTCGATGGTGAAACAGAAGGATCGATTGATCCTTTATCAGGGGAACAAAAACCTAGGATACTTTTAATGGGTCTCAGGAGGTATCCGATTAAAGTCTCAGAATACAGTCTTCCTTGGATTATCAAAATGCTTTTTTCCCCGGATTATCGGGAAAGGCTTATCCACCTTACAGTCTTGCTTCCTTGCTGCGAGCGAGCGAGGGCCTGCGGTCCCGAGTAAGCTACCCGTTATCCGCTGAGAGCAATAATACCATTGGGCCAGGTGAAATACTCGGTAAAGAAAAATAAAATGCTCATGTTTCTGATACATGTTCGTGAAAGTATTACCAATGGATTTCTTAAGGTTTCTCAATGAAAATGAGTTTAAACGGGAAGTAATTCGGTTCATTTTTAGCGAACGTCACTATGTAAAGTGTCTGCTGAAGAGTGCTTAAAGGGACATTGTACTGTCTCGGTCGAAAAATCTGCCACTTTTCTGTGATGGTTTTTATAATGAAATATACACTTACTGTTTTCGGATTTCGGGGGGTATATTGTACCATTCTTGAAATACAAGAAAAATCTTTGTTGTTTGTTTATTTTACTTGTTTACTTAGATATTTAGGAGTAAAGTTGGCGTTTTCAGAATTTGACCCGTTGCTGGCGGTTGAAATTTCGGACGACTGGATCATCGGAAATTAAAAAAGCCAACATATTTTTAATTTGCAGGAGTATGGCTATCTCGCTGACCATAAATATCTTAAGATTTTTAATACTTTCTCACATTTTATATCAATTAAATATAGAAAAGAAGTGCCACTTTCGGTACTTTCAACTTTGATCGACCAGCATTTTAATAATTTTGGTCCATAATTGTTCTTTCGTGGAAAGCGAGATAACAATACTCCTGCGAATTAGAAATATGTTTGGTTCTTTTATTTCCGACGATCCAGTCGTCCGAAATTTCAACCGCCAGCAAGAGGTGAAATTCTGAAGCCACCAACTTCACTGCAAAATATTTAAGTAAACGAGTAAAATAAATAAACAACAAAGATTTTTCCTTATGAAATCAAGAGTGGTACAATATACCCCCCGAAATTCGAAAACGTTAAGTGCGTATTTCATTATAAAAACCAATACCGAAAAGTGGCGAACTTTTCGACTGAGAGAGGTAGAATGTCCCCTTAAATACAGCCTTCAAGAGAAATTGCCTGGATGTTTAGTATCTATTTGGTATTACGAAAATTGGCAAATTACTTCGATAATTGCAGAAGAAATCTTGCGAGTTAATCACCAGAAACGTGCTTTTCCCTTAAACCAGGGAACGGGAATACTAATCGTGTTTTCATAACAAAAAACAGACCGAATTCCTTCGCGTTCGGAATCATTTTCGTCGACATAAACTCACCGATCCATCGGTAATACTCTCACCAAGATGTAATCGGTAATACGAAAATGTTCATATTCAATACTGAATGACTCAATTCGTCGTCGACCGAGGGTCTCCCGCTACTGTGCTATTTCACTTACTCTCGGTTTATGTCGTTCAATCTCCTTGCCGGACGGTTCGGGCGAGGACCCCGACCACGCCCCGACAAGGGTCAGTTTATCAGGTGGTAACTACTTGACCTGCCTTGGTTTATGGAAAATTCCCCGGTCCCGAATCTATCTCGATAATCCGGGGAAGACAGTATTCTTAATCTATAAGTGTCCGTTGGTATGCTATTAATCTCGCGGAATTAATTCTGCTTCCAGGAGTGGAAAATCGTCTATACAAAAAGTAGTCTTTCATAAGATGTCACCGAATGAGACATTGTTCTTGGAAAGCACAAATAAGATTATTAAGGATGACATAAGTAACTCTAGCTTTGTTCAGTTTCAAATTTGGGATTTTCCAGGACAAATTGACTTCTTTGATCCTACTTTTGACAGTGACATGATATTCGGTGGTTGCGGAGCATTAGTCTTTGTTATCGATGCTCAAGACGATTATATGGAGGCACTTAATAAACTCCACTTAACAGTTACAAAAGCGTATAAAGTTAACCAAGCGATAAAATTCGAAGTGTTCATACACAAGGTGGACGGTTTGTCCGACGATTGTAAAATGGAAACCCAAAGAGACATACATACTAGAGCGAACGATGATCTCGCTGATGCTGGTAAGAAAGAGAGAATCGAATGTTCGGTGTTTATTGATAACGGGCCATGAATCTATACGCGTATTTCAGGGTGCGACCAAATTCATCTTAATTTCCATTTGACGTCCATATACGATCACAGCATATTTGAAGCGTTTAGTAAAGTCGTCCAGAAATTAATACCGCAGTTACCAACGCTAGAAAATTTGCTTAACATACTCATATCGGTAAGGAAGAAATATTTCCCTTCCCTCTCTCTAATTTCTTTGCTAATATGAATTATATTTTGTTTCGCAGAATTCTGCGATTGAGAAAGCATTTCTATTTGATGTGGTGTCAAAGATTTATATCGCAACCGATAGTTCGCCTGTAGATATGCAAAGTTACGAGCTGTGCTGTGATATGATTGATGTTGTTATTGATGTGTCCTGTATATATGGGTACGTTGCATAGAAATCTCCACGTACAGGCATTGTATTTCGTGGTATAATGAATCTGCATATTGATTTTAGTTTGAGAGAGGATTTGGAGGCCGCAGCATTCGATAGTCAGAGTTCCAGTTTAATCAAACTGAATAACGGAACGATTTTATACTTAAGGGAAGTTAATAAATTCTTGGCTCTAGTCTGTATTTTACGCGAAGATAACTTCGATAGACAAGGTAACAAAGCCTTTTACAGATTGCACGCTAGCTATGTGATCGACGAGTATAAAACTTCTTTTCCCCCATTCGTAGGTGTAATCGATTACAACTTTCTTTGCTTTCGTAAAGCCATACAACAAGTCTTCGAGCTGCGCAATAAGGCTCTAGCTTCTACGAACGTTAATAACCATTCGACACCTCCCGTTAACGCGAATGAAACTTCAAACGCTCCTACCATATCGCAAGGCGGAGCCATGGGACAAAACGGTACTGTTGTAATTGCGCAGAGTTAACTTCTGCGTGTGATACTTAGAATTCTCATTTAAATCTTGCAATAGGAAGTGAGGTTTCCTCCTCCGTACTTTTCCACCTTTATTTTACACGCTGATAATTTATAAGCCGTAGAGCCTCGTGCTATCGTTAACCGAGATATTATAAATATTTACTCAGTGCAAGATATAATTATTTCATTGTTTCTTATAAATTTTTTAAACGCGAGTGTGTATATATTCTTACATAATAATTATCTATTAAATTAAGGATTAATATAATTATCAGTTAATTCTTGTCGTAAAGTATGGCGCCTTCTTTCAATTCCATACTACGAAAAGACAGAACTATTCATGCTCAATAAATATTTCAAGTTTTACGTACGTTAATATATTTTTGTAATTTATATTTCAAAGAACTTCTTTATACTTCCGTAGCATCGAGTTACGATTGGTTTGTCCCAAACTTGCCGTCATTAAAAAGATCTTCTATTTCACGATGTAACGCGTACGGAGACAAATTAAGCGCGACAACACTTTCTTCCAATTGATACCAACGTATGTACGAGAATGTTCGCTCGTACTCGTTCAGACTGATTTCATTAGGTAGGGAGTATTCATCAGAGCTTAAACTGAAACGTTCAAATTTTAAATGTCTACGTTATGTTTTACAACGAATTGTCCGTCTTCGTAAAAGCAATGCGAAGGCCTTCATTCGATACTTCCATCTTGTTTAGTGAAATTATATTTATTTATTCAGCGAAAACTAAGAGTAAGATATGAATTTTCTTTTTACCTGCTTCTATACCAATCTGCATTGTGTATCATTCTTGGAATTGAAATAGGTAAGCCTGACGGTGGCAAATGTTGATACGCTACTTCGATTAGTAAACCGCGACTGACATTGTTGAACGAACAGACAGCAGCAGCATCTTCTGTCCACGAGTTTCGTGAACTAATTTGATATCGTAGCATTAACTCGTCTGAAAGGAATTTACAGGAGTTGGATAGGATTTTGGGATAGGAAAATAAATCTTAAGAAACTAAAGTAGGAAGAACTTAGCTGTTTATTTTACAATGTAACTGTATGCCCTCAATGTACAAATTATTTAACAAAATATTCAACAATGTAGATTTTACAAATGCTCTGACAAGATAGATTTAAAAAAAAAACAGTGTGGTATATTTTTTTTTTTTTTTTTTAAAGAAATTTTCGAGCAATTGTGTGCAAAGCATTAGCAGGGCAATTTGGTGTTAGCAGGGGCGACCGCAGACTTTTTTTCAGGGGGGGGGGCAACTTTGGGATAATTTTAAAGAAAAATATAACTCTCTTGCTTTTTTAATCCATTTTATAGTGCCAATTTAATTAAAAATTCAAAAATATTTCCCTTTTTAGTATAAAATTAATAAAGATCTATTTTGGAAAGTAAGCGATTTTTTCTCAAAAGCCAGGGGGGCAACTGCCCCTTTTGCACCCCCCTGCGGACGCCCCTGGCGATTAGTATTGTTGCTAATGAATGTTATGTGTGTTACATCTATTCGATTAACGCAACATTCAGTTAATAACAATAATAGGAGAAATTTCGGGAATAGCACGACTTGCTGCATTGTCATTTGCTACAAATACGGCATTATTATTGCGTGGCGTGAAAACGTATCAGTGTTAAACATATGACATACTGCAGTTAAATGCTGAACTTAAGCCAGTCACTGTGAACAAAGCAACAACAACAAAAAAAAGAATGTTAAATTCAATAACGATATTAATTAACATGCTAATATTATACACATCTTTGGAGTTATTAGTAGGAACTATAAAAGCTTCTTTAGAGTTAGAGTACACCGTAGTAAAATATCTATGGTAATTTCTTAATTCATTGGGACCGCGATTCTGAAGTAAGTCTACTAAATCTGAGAACATCGGATTGAAATGTATCGTATAATGCTGTCAAAAAATCGTCTGACTTACAGTAGTTCGCGTCCTTATTTTGTATTGCGTTATGCAAAGCTAGGGCGAGGTACGTGTGATACTTGTTGTAACTGCTTTCCAACACGTCTAATTCTTCACTGGCGAAAATTAATTTTTTATGATTCCATCGAGCTCGAATGTGACTACACATTTCAATTAACTGGAACAAGCTCGTGCAAATTAATCGTGTGTTTATACAGAATTATACAATTTTATTGTAAATAATATTGTTCAGTAAGTGTACGTACATTGTTTATGGTCGCCATTAAGTCTTCATACTCTGCTGTTAATAAACAGTGCTCGTGAACCTTCCGTAAATATTCACAATGAACTGTAATAGAAATTGTGCGGAGAAAGGAGATTACATACCATGCACACACATAGTGTTCGGCATCACGCGGTAATATACGGGATGATTCAATACGACAAAATGAAATGAAAATCAAGAATAATGAAATTGCGATGGAGACTTCATTGTTAAGTTATTAAGGGGAGAGCCCTATTTAGGACGGCTAGGAATGAGGTGATTCTTGGGAATTTTTTTCTAATAAACTGTTAAGCGGATCTTGTCCAAACTTTCAGGATATTTTAGTTCATATTCTAACAATAAAAATGAATTTTTACGTTACAAAGTGTTCAGTAGAAATGGAGATATATAAACACGTTCGTTAGGACTCCCGCGCCGGAGTTGCAACATGGCGATTGTAATGGTGGCCCCATTTCTTCCCTGACATAAAAAAACCAAGGATTTTCTTATTTCTAGTATAATTAAATTGTCGATGAACCTAAAGCATTCATAAATAAATTGAATTGAACAACTCTAGCGTCCTAAATAGGGCTCCCCCTTAATGCTTAAAAATTCATTGTTTTATCGACGGCGACTGTACGCGGCCTTACTCAGGGCCTGACCTGGCTCCGCGGTCTATGAAAAGCTATTCGTAAATTTTGCGGACCCTATGCATAGATATTTATTGTTATAAAATTTAGAAGTACAATATAAATGCGTTTCTTTTTGGCACCGCACAATTTTCGAACCAGTCTTGGCCTTACTGACCTACGCAACGCGTGTCGCTGGATTGCCGTGTTTCAGACGCTTGTGCCCCGAACTGTTAAACATTAATAACTAGAAAAGGAAGCATCCACCGCAATTTTGTTACGCTTGATTTTCGTCTTATTTTGTTATCCTATTTGAATAATTATAAACTCAGTTTACCTGATATGATTGCATCAAGGCTATCAGCTTGCACCAAAGCTTTCTCTAATATAATACTCAAATTCTGTAATACCTGGCCTGATAAATACGTATGTATCGAACTAATCGCATGTAGCAAACAAAACCGCAGACTTTCAATACGTCTTATGTGGAATTGCTCTAACTTATTTCTCTGACGTATTGATTTTGAGCCTTCTAAATCTATAAAGAATATCATTGTTCATAATATCTAGTTAAACAGAGCGAAGTTGAAAATTTCGCAACATTCTTTCTTACCACTGAATTTCAAATTATTCAGCGTCCACAAGGCCCACTTCAGTTTCAATTGAAATCTAAATATTTCATTGTACTTTACGAAAGTTTTTTCATTTAGTATAATGTTTATAGGCCAGCCTATCGCATAGTGTAACGTTATATTATCCACAGCCTCTAATACTTGATTCGTGTGAGTATCGTAAACTGTAACACACCATCGTGAACTCGAGTCTGGCCACCACTGCGAAAGAATCTCCTCGAGTATGCACGACAGGAAATAAGAGTTACCCCACGTTTGATTAGATTCAATCTGAAATAAAATCAGTAGAAAATATATGTAACTAATTAGAGGCGAACAATTACAACGTACTTCGTGGCTTACCTCTTGAAACAATCTTTGATAAAATTTGCTCATGATGTGGCCCGCTTCCATCATATAAACTGATCTCATTAACGTTAACTGCGATTCCAATTTGTACTCCTCCGACATTATATTTCTAACTAATTTGCTGGCAGTGTTATACCGCGAAACTAGAATCTCTGCCAAAATATTTTCTAATATTTTTCTGAACGGCAAAATATAATCCGACACTTTCTCTAATCTGAAAGATTATATTTTACGTTTAAAGATGAATGCTTCTTTTTTCAGAACGCTTCGATTTTACACTAGATATACCTGTCGAATAAATTATCAGTTCTCGCTTTGATACTCTCAACGCTGGGAGAGTTCGTGGTATCGGCGGTATCTTTTTTTAATAACTCCGAAGGAATGTAGCCTTCTAAAGCTTTCAATAGAAATGGATTACTGAATTCGGTTAATTGCTGTATAATGTTCCTATCTACGTCTTCGTCATACTCGTCACTCGCGGTTTCATTGGTTTCAGACGAAGGTGGTTCTTCTTCTACTTCGCATGCACTGTATTTAAAAACTTCCATGTCTAATTTACAGTAAAATTCGTCGACCAAAGACCTTCTTGTTTCTGCAAAAAGTATTAAAAGAATATTGTGACTGAATTACAATGGTATGAGAAATGCACATGGAAACGTTGCGTACCGTTGCTACCAATATTAATTTTCCATATATCTGTAATACGATCTAAGGATACTAATAATTCAATACTTTGACCTATATGCTGCACCTTCTTTATTAAAAATTGCATTATCGGATCTGTTAAACATATACTGTCCAAAGGTCTCAAAGAAAATGCTTCGTACTGTTCATTACTTTCTGAAGCATCGCTGTTTGAAAACCTGTAACGAGAAAGATAATAAGGATCTACTAAAAAAGTCCCATTATATGTATATTTAATAGGGATAGGTTTCTCGAAATCCAAGAAAATTTCGAGTTTCAAGAATTCGAAACATTGCACTTTCCTCGTGATTCCAAACTCTCGAAAGCCGGATAAGAAAAATTATAAAATCAATGAATAAATAATCGTTCGCAGCGTGCCTCGAGAATTTATATATAATTATATTTTGTTTAATTACGATCAATAGAGATTTATGCAAAAATTTTGTTCACTTCAGTTCCTAAAGCAAGATACTCCACTTACAAAACAGAAGCAGCACTTCAAGTTCCGAGAGTCTCGAAGCCTCGCAAAGTTTCGTATTCGAGTTTCGCGAATTTAAAAATTAGATTCGAAACCACCCCTAACATTTAAATAGAATTAGGTAACTGTACTCATAGTTGACAGTATACCAATAGTTGAAACTTTTATTTTCAGTCGCGAATAATAAGCTTTCTATTAAAAAAAATGGTTTTGACTAATACGCTGTTTGAAAAAGTATTAGTGAAAAACATTTTTTTAATAGAAAGCTTATTATTCGTGACTGAAAATAAAAGTGTCAACTATTGGTACACTGTCAACTACGAGTACAGTTACCCTACCTAGCAATTATGAATTCCTCTCTCCAGTCTTCGAATCGACCCTCGCTTAACCATGTGTCGATTATGTTCAAATAAACTACAAGACTAGATAAATATAAACTGGCACAAATATTCGTTCTCTTTTGATTGTGTGACTTCTGCATCTCGAAATACAAACATGACAATAAGTTGGATGCAGATTTCCAATTTGTGTAAGCTCTCCAATTGCATACAGACTTTTTATGCACTTCGTATAATATTTTCACAGTGTACAAATTGTTTTTCAGAAGCGTCGATAGGGATAGAAATGTTAAAGATTCATCTGAAAAGTAGTACAAGTAATTAAAGACCTATGAATTTCCCAGTTTTCGAAGATTTATAAACCTGACGATTTTATAAGAATGTTTATCATACCTTGCTTCATTAGTTTCTTTTCTATATCGACTATTTCATTTTTAAACTTCAACAGGTGTTGTTTAAGTGCTGCATTATATGCTTCGTAAGTCAAGGGTGGCCTGTTACAGAGTCCGTCCTGTTCCAAATACAGATCTCTTCCAAATTCTTCCATATCGTGTATCATAGAAAAATATTCGCAGAATGGTGAGAGAATACTGTTGAAAGAAACCTAAGATTTTTCCATAGTAGTCCATTATTAAACGATCGAAGCTCGTACACGCACAGCTCGATTAAATTACACATTCGTTTACGTACAGTAGTTAAGCTGGGTATAGATACATCAGGACGAATAGAAAAGTGTGCGTCAGCATTTCGTCGAAACACTACCATATGCATTTGAGTATAAAACATCCACAATAGTTCCCTGCATACTAAATATTCACTAACGGTCCCAAGTGCATAGAAGTCCGTCTCAGTAGCTTTACGCCTATTTGATATCAGCGTAATGATAATACTTAGACGAAACAGAAAAGAGGATCGCTCCTTACAAAAGAGGAAATAATTACCAAATCTCGCAAAGGTATGCGTCGCAAAATTTACTCTTTACTGGATGCTTCGACCACTCTAATTCATTCCACCATGTATTCTGAACATTCGATTGCAACCAATTTCTAGACTCAAGCCCCTCATTTAAACCCAGAGATAATTTACTTAATTCTCTATCGCCGGTCGGTATACATATCGTCTTATCCGAATCTGTATTAGTCCCATCCGTTGGACTGCGGGTACTTAAATCGACGCCGTCTTCTGCATCTTCGGACCAATCCTGTTACACACAACATTACGTTTGTTGTGGCATTCTATAGATCGAACGTAGGCGAGCGCGATTAAACATACTTACGCTCTCGGTATCGCTTTTATAATCGACGAAAAAATTGTCCTGACCCTCTTTCAAATACTCCGCCCAATCGATCTCCTCCGTAACGTCGTTCTCATTCTCACCAGTCGCATTAAAGGTATATTCTCCGCGCATTAATTTCAAACATTCCAGATCGGTCTTACAAGTTTCCTTCGCTAGTTCCAACAAGAAAGTCAATAAATACCATTGCAGATCGTACTGCGGATGCTGCTCGAACTCGAAACTCGATAGAAATGTATTTACAAGTTCTTCGAATTTTTTCGACACGTCGTATTTGCCGTGAATAGAGAACTTTGCGATCAAAGCTTTAATAGCCTCTTTCGTGCTGCTGCTATTAACAGACAGGTATCGATGGTGCTTGATACTTGTCATACAGTATCGTTCGCAAACTCGAAAACCTTCTTCATTTTCCTGCAATTATGGGAGAATCATTATGCATGAAACAGCTCATTGAAATGATTCGCCAAGCATCTACGACTAGAATTCGACGGAAATGAGTGAGGAGACTAGTTAAGAATAAATGCTACCTCGAAAGAAGTTATTGCTGTTACTAATTGCTTCATATCATTATGAATATCGTTTAATGTCTTTGTACCCATTGTTGCTTAAAACGTAAAAGGGTAGAAAGTTGGGGCGCTTAATACCGCACTGGGAAATGGATAATAATAAATCGGGGCGAAAGTAAGAATCTGTCATTGGAAGTGACAAGAATTTTTTCGAAATTCTAACCCTTTAATGAGCTCCTCATTTAACTTCTTAAATAAACCTTTAGAAATGAGAAACTTTTTAATCATCTCCGCATATGCGCTTTTGGATCTACAGATGTAGGGGCGCGCATTTTTTGTAATAAAAGCAGCCTCGAATTCTTCCCGAATGCAAACAAACTGGGACCCCAACAGACTTGCGCATAATTTCCCACTAGGTATTGTGGCTCCATTTTTAAACGATTTTATTCAGCTTCGATCCTCTGTTTGTTTGTTTGTATGGCTCAAATCTGGCAGCTCAAATTTAACCCACTTCCAACTATACAAATGTCTTGAAACTTCGCAGGCGTGCGTAGTTTGGATGACAATACAATATTTTTTAAAAAAAATTAACCCCGAGCGGTGAAGAAATTACCCAGTCATTAATAAATATAGCTCATAACCACAAATCCAAACGACTTGAAATCAGCCACTCGCGTTCTTTACGAAAACGACAAAAAGCCGCTGCGTTCGGATCGCTGATCGCATCGCGATTTGAAATTAAATAAAAGATATTTCTAAAGAAGTCCGAGCTGTGAAATGTAAATTCATAAACACTAAAAACTAGGAAATGAAAAATATATAAAAAAAAGTTTATGTTAACGATTATATTAAAAATGCACTAAAAACTAAAAAATTATTTTCTTGTACTGCAATTTCAATGGTATTTTTCACTCTAAATAAAATCGTTTGCTACGCTTCATCTTCATAAAACAATATTATAATAGACAGAAAGAAAATTGAGTCCTTGATTCAAAAACTAGAAACTTCAAGCATTAAAATGCGTATTTTAAATATTTTTTCCGACCATTTTTTGCAAAGATATAGCCATTTGAAAATGATCAAAATTTTCGGGAAATTATAGTGTTCCTTTAATTTTGACGCGGAGTGTATTTTGGGACCCAACTGCAAAAGTGTAAATTTAATATATTTAAATAGCTTTACTACTCGGCTTCGCCTGAAGTTTACATTCTGATTTTATAAATTTTTTTGTGAAAAAACTTTCTGCTTTATATATTAAGATGGTGTTAATTTATACCTTTTTGAAATAATTAGAATACGGACGATATTAAATCTATTTATTAAGGATACGATGGTATGGAGTATATACACGCTTCCATTGATTATTTTTTACCGAAATTTATTTCATAAAAACGTGAACTAAGATTACAATTCGTCGAGTATAAATTAGGAAATGGTCATTTGAAAATTTTCCCGTATATATAAGAACATAGCATGTTCGGCAATGTTACACAACAATTAAGTTATAAGTTTTCCTTCTATAATCACGATGGAAGACGCTACGTAACTCAATTAATGAGATATTTACGAAACTTAGGAATCAGCGGTGAATCGGGAAATATAAATCGGTGATAAGAATTTGGTCCCATCGTTGGGAGAACGAAAGTACCCTTGTGGAATGCACTTAACGTGACATATATATATACTATATAATATATATATTATCGATAATTAGAGTTCACACATTTTCATAAAAAAAGTTTCACTTTAAATACAGAGGACAAATACACGTATCGTTTTTACCACGAAGTTTTACAACTCCGCGTAACCTACCGTTATTTAAAAAATGTACAAATAATCACTTAGAAGTATTCAGACACGTCCCTAACATTATACCGCTCGTTTGCTTCTGCACGATGAAAGCGACGCGCCAGGTTCAACTCCGTTCGGAATTCAAGTTGCGCGTGACTCTATCGCGATGAACAGATAAGATTTTGTAAAATTGACGTCAATGGAAGAATCCGTATATTTATACGTTTAATTTACCGTACAGAAAATTCCTGAGTAATGATGTACGAATAACAGAATGACGATGCACTTCGACTGGAAATAGAAAATAAAAGATGTTCCTGACGCTACGACGACGAGGCTACATTATTATTGTACATCAATATGTAGATATATCGATTGAAAATAATTTAATATAAAAATAAGTACTGGATTATTTTTAATGATACATGTATATGATGCGCATACTTTTCTGTGAACGTTTTAGGTTTCTGTAATTACAACTCGTCCTTCTCGTCGAGATCTATGTCACTGAGATCAATCTCTTCTTCTTGAGGAAGTTCGGCATCCTTGCCGTCCCACAGTTCAGTCCGGAGGATCTCGGGTAATTGGGCACCTTTCAAAGGGGCTGTGCCTCCTCGCCCGTAACTCAAATCCCGCAGGAACTCGTTTATGCCGTCGTAGGAGAAGCTTCCCTTCAATAACGAGTATTTCATTTTCTTGATATTTACAGCCGCTAACGCTGGATAGCCGAAACCTCCGATTTCTAACGCTTCTTCGATGTAAGGCTGGGCACCAGCTTCGGACCAGACCCACCTATCGCCCAAAGAAACATGTTCTCACAATTTTCAACTACGGGTTTATTTATTCATTCGCTGAATATTAACCCTTTGCGGTCGAGCGTTTTTTCAAGTGCGCATCTCGCTGGGTCGAACACATTTCGTTAAAAAAAGCGATATCATGTACTAAAGCGATAAATATATGAAGTTAATCGAATAATATTTTGTTTAATGGAACTTTCGACTGTATTGAAGAACAATAATAACTATTATTGTAGAATACACAAATATGTTTTAGTTTTTGTATTTTTTCAGAGTGTGAAATTTTATTATTCCTGCGCGGAAAGAAGGCTCCTGGCAGGCGGTGCAGACGGCGAAATCGGCCACACTACTTACTTCAATGTATACAGACGGCACCGCCTGCCAGGAGCCTTCTTTCCGCGCAAAAATAATACGTACATATGTCGTTATTTATTGCACTTCTTGTAAAACGAAAAGCAAAAACGTAACAGTTTATAAAGTGTACTGCAATAGTAACAACAAAGTATTGCCAAATTGAAAAAAAAACACCTATTGACGGTATAGATAACGAATTATTTTCTGTCGCCTTTACGGCGAAATTCGACCTAGTGAATAGAAATGTGATGTCGCCTGTACGAAGACATTCGTCCGCAAAGTGTTAAACAGCATCTGTACGTACCCCCACATCTTTTGCTTAAACTTCTTCCCAAGATCGTTCAGAGTTTTCAAGTACTGATTCCTACAGTCCGACTGGCAATCCAAGATGTGCGGCAAGACGGACACAACACACAGTGGCTTGTCTTCGCACGCCTCTCTCAGACTCTTCTCATTCGCGATTTGCATTACTTCCGGCGCTGGCACATTCTCTGCGAGCTTTTCTAGCGACCAATTTACAATGTCGCTGCTCGTGCGACCGCCGTCGTATTCTTGCACAGAGTCGAACGATTTCTTGCCAGGCGCAAAGTATTTGATAGTGGGGTATCCTTTTATTTCGTATTGACTAGCCTGAAACGACAATGCTTCGTTAAATATAAACGCTGCGTTGGGCACAGTCAGTTCTAAATTAAGCAGCTTACTTTAACTCTATTTACAGTAGCATCTATGGCCCCCAGCTTCACTTTTCCTTTCAGTTCCGTGGCTGCGGACGCCCAAATGGGAGCCAAGTTTTTACAATGGCCGCACCAGGGCGCGTAAAACTCGACTAGCCACATATCCTCCGAATTCATTACAAGCTTCTCGAAATTCTCATCAGTCAATTCGACTACATCCTTAGAATCCTTTGACTACAGTGAAACGCAAATAGTTTCTCATTAGCTCCATACACTTTTTCCGTTTGCTTCCGTCAGACCTTACGTATCGTCCAGCTCACCTTGGAATCTCCCCCGCTTCGTTTGCCGCCAAAGGCCTTACGCGCTTTCTGCCCGACTGCGTTGATCGCAGCGTCGACGATACCAGCCGCGGTTCTCGGACCATTGTAATCTTCCGGTTTGCTGTCGACGCCAAAGATTTTAATCGTCGGGAAACCTTGGATACCATACTTCGATCCGAGTGACTTGTGTTCGTCTGCATTTACCGCGCCAACTTTTACGATACCCTGTCGAAGATTTACAGTCACGATGAATGATTCGTCGAAATGCCATGGGGAAACAGCTTAATCGCATTAATGAGAATTACCTTTAACGCCGTAGCGGCTTTATCATATTCGGGCGTTAACTGCTGACAGTGTCCGCACCATGGTGCGTAAAATTCCACCACCCACACGTTATCGCTGCTCGATACCAGACTGTCAAAATTGTTTGGTTTTAGATCTACGACGTCAGAATTTGAGGAGTACAAACAATGGGCTCCAGTAATTAACACCAAGACACCTAAACCGAGAGAAATACAAGTAGCATTGAATTGCACGCGAACGATACGGGACCTGAACGTCTGAATTTTTTATAAAACGAGAGGAAAGTGTATGTTTAACGGATTGATGGAAATCGTATTGTAACGGTATACAATCTGCCGGTTAGAATATAATAGGAGAAATTATCGGTGAATTAATGTGCCGTAATATTCAGAGAGCTCACCTAGAAAACCTTGCATTTTTCCCAGCAGAGTAACGGTAGATTTACAATTCCCTTAGAAAACACATTCACCGGAGGATCTTTTTTTTAAATCGCAAGATCGAAACGCATACAACCTCTTCTCGTAGAGTTCAATCGCTCTGCTCGCTCGCCCCACTCTTTATAAACTGCATATAACTTTTCGTGGACCGTTCTGATTGGTTCGCCGTAATCATAGTCACACGTTACAGAGGAAATAACTTCGGGGATCGTAGTTCGGTGAGATCATCTAAAGGATTTCGACATTTGCATGACCAAAACGAGGCAAGCTCGGGGCTATTCGTGCTTAAAAATTATTCCCCCGTTGCAGGTGACATGGAAGAGGGAAGTGGAAAGAACGCTCTCGTTATGGGTTTAATTCCGAGATGAGTATGATTCGAGCGAATTCAAACCTACACAGGCGGAAGTCGTGATAGGCAAATGTGTGTAGGTTCAGCGTGCTCGCTGGATTTGATTGATTTTCATGCGCCAACAGTTGCACGCGGATTGGATCGCTTAAAACTGTATAAAAAAAAATATCTAAGAACACAACACTGTTTAGTTTAATAAATTCAAGGGCGGATTCAGAGGGGGACGATAGAGGCGATCGTCCCCCCCCCCCCCCCATGAGTAATAAAACAGAAAAATATTATGACATTATGTATTATTCTATATAAATAATTAATGTGAATTTAATTATTTAGGGTATAGTATCAGATAGAGGTATTAAAATATAAATTGGAAGCAAATTTTAAATCTTGTAAAAGAAGGTTCAAAAATGTACTTAGTACTTTTACATATTTCGCCCCCTCCAAGAAAGGCTCTTGAATCCACTACTGAATAAGTTACAGTAAATTTGAAACATGTATTTGTTTGGAAGGTGGAAGTTTTCGTATAAAAAACCTCGGAGGACCAATTTCTCATTTTTCTAAACAAAAAAGGATGTATTAAGTTACTTGACACCTTGAGTGACGCAAAATTTAGCGAAATTTCGTTTCAAATTCTGCTGGGATATTTTTTTTTAAATTTGTATATTTTTATTAAATCTTCATGAGTGTACTGTCAATGAATAGGCAAGTATTTAAAAAAAATTGAGTGCAAATACGACATCATTCGAGCTATTTTTAATTATACGAAATTTGAATCACTTTGGAATTCTGGTAGATCAATTTTACACTACGTATAATTCAAAATAGTCAAAGCGTGGTCGAGTTTGGATTCATTTTCATCAGGAAAATCGCACTATATAAATCTATTAGCAATATTCTCGTGAAGTTTGAATAGAAAATATAAAACGCTTTCCCGAAAATATCTTGAACTTACTCGGCGTGAAAAGGCGCCGATGCCAAATACAGCTTTAAATTTGAAAATGAAATAAAATATTTTCCATTATATCTTGAAAACTGTAGTAGATATAAAAAAATTGTTATAAAGAAAATTTAATGGTTTTTTATGCTGTAGAAAACTAGGTAACCAAATTGTTTAAAAATTCTGACGTGAAACATTTTACTGTCTTAATTACAAATTTTAAACAATTCGATTACACCGTTTTATAGGTCATAAAAAACCCGTTAAGTTTTCATTTCAATAATTTTTTTATATCTACTATAATTTTTAAGATATACTGGAAAATAGGGAAACACTCATTAATACCTTTAAGTCTACTGTTATTTATCACTTTACAATTTGTGTTTGAAAAAATGCCTGTTTTAGGCCTATCGAGGATGATCTACCCCCTTAAGGGGTGTTTTCACCCTGAAGGACCGACAATTTTGCCTGATACTTCTATCAAAGTCCTCTACAAACCTGCACTATTTCAAAAAATTTGAAATGTTCAGGCAACTGAACTTCCCTTGTTAGTGCAATACATAATATAACAAATATAAGATTTGAATAAATCCTGTCATATTTCAAAATTGTTGCATGTGATTTGAATATCGCATAGATGTGCGCGCCACTAAAGTAACGAATACGCGTGAAAGCCAATGAGACAACAGTATTACTCAAATTTATCGCAAGTTGCATAATTGGCGCCACACTGTGGCGATCAGTGGCGATAATATACAATGTTATCACCAGTTATTGCCGAGATAATCTCGTTGCCGGGAAATGGGTTCCCGGGAAAACTATTCGTAGTGGAGGGGAACTGGGAATACGCCACGCATGCGCGTGATATCTCCATGACGTCAAACCAACCAGCCAACCAGCATCGCCGGTAAATAGATCGTCGATGCTAGTTGGCCGGCGCGTCACTTGCTTCGCTTCGCGTTGGCGACACTCGACATAACTTGGCGCTGGCGTCGGTTCGTTTCCCATGCTTTCCATCATGGCGTCAACACCTATCTTGACGTTGATTGGCCTGACGTCACTCCGTCATCACGCGCATGCGCGGCGTATTCCCAGTTCCCCCTCCACTACGAATAGTTTTCCCGGGAACCCGTTTCCCGGCAACCACCGGCAATGCTGCCGAGATATATTCGTCGTGACACATCAGTGTTTTTATCAGAATAGCGCCAGAAGTCGCCCGCGAATAATCAGAATTTAGAATTACATTAAACAATGTCAGGGAAACAGTATAATACAGTCACGCACTGTATTTTTGATATGGACGGCCTATTACTTGGTAAGAGATTTAATTTACTCTCTACTCGAACAAGTCACATTGCACCTATTTGTATATCGAATTAATGTATAGATCTGATTAAAAGTAACCTATTATAACACAGTAATTACGATGGTATATTTCACATTGTGCAACATTGTGGAATTGACGTGCCCTCGCAGGATCTATTACAAACCATTAACTCGTAGATAAGTTCACATTTATTTAATAGTGATTTTATTTTGTCTGCGCACGTGTACAGTAACGAATAGTCTCAATGGCAATTATTATGAAATATGAGGAATGTAAAGTAAAATATCCCACGCATCTGTATGAGCGGATTCTACTGACAATGAAAGGGTTAAAATAGCACTCGTCACGTGTGAGTTTGTACGTGCTTTACTCCTAATCTATTGGGGAAGCTGTGTTAGAATATTGTACATACATACTTGCGTACGTGTGTGGCAGAAAGTTATTCGTCTTTATCTTATCTGTAGTCGCTATTATTTCAAACCTGCCTTCAACACAGTTTCTACAAATTAATGCCTGAATTATAAATCACAGTTAAAGTCAATGAGTTAAACGAATCCTTCACGAGTCGCATTAATCGTGCGTATTTAATTTATTTTGGATCTCTCGATAGATACGGAGCTGCTTTACTCGAAAGCTTTCAATCGTATTACAAATCGCTATGGGAAGGAGTTCACGTGGGAGCACAAAGCGCAGACCATGGGCTTCAAAACAACGGCTGTCGCTAAAGCTGTAGTTGAAATGTTGTCTTTACCTATAACAACAGAGGAATTTGAAGACGAGGTAGTCAGAATATATCAAGAATTATTTCCTACTGCCAACCTTATGCCAGGTAATAAATACAGATCGATGCGAGTTTAAGGAAACGGCAGAAGAACTAAGTTCTTTGTGTGCGTAAATACGTTTAATATTAGGTGTATTATTCGCAAACAGGTGCGGAACGGTTGCTGAGACATCTAAAGGAACATAATATTCCAATCGCGTTAGCGACTAGTTCGAATAAAGAAAACTTTGAACTAAAAACTCAAAGATGGACGGATGTATTTAACTTATTCCATCATAAAGTTCTCGGTGGTTCTGATTCCGACATCGTACATGGTAAACCAGCGCCAGACATTTTCTTGGCCGCTGCGAGACGTTTCCCCGATAACCCCGACCCATCGAAGGTTCGAGATATTTTAAGAGTTTGCTTTATTGTTCTATTCTCTTATTTTCGTTTAATTAAATGCTGTACTTTCAGTGTCTCGCGTTCGAGGATGCTCCGAATGGCGTGAAATCTGCACTTAGCGCTGGTATGCAAGTTGTTATGGTTCCAGATCCAATGTTACCCAAACATCATATCGAAAACCCAACGTTAGTAATAAATAGCCTTGAAGATTTTCGACCCGAGATGTTTGGTTTACCACCGTTCAGTGCGTAACGTGGGAGGTACATGTTCCTAAAGGGTGTACAGCCTAAGTGCACGTCACCTTTAATAAATTGTACAATAGTAGAAATTGAAAGAAAGAAGGTATGAGTTTAATAATCCAACGATTAGATCCATGCTAAAAACAGATAACAATAAACTATATATTCGTTACGAATGTTACAAATTGTGAATTTATCTTGATACAATATTTATTTTTAATACAAATATACAAAAATAAATTATCCTTAAATGTTCCTTCTTACATATAAAAACATTTGAATAAAGTATCTTTAAAGTTTTATAATAATAACTCGCAACGATCCCAAAGTAACACGATACATTAATATAACATGTTACGTTGAACTTGTTATAAGCTTTAAGATAATAATTACACTTAAATAATAAACATCTCTAACAAATTACAATCAAGCGTGTCCCTTACTATTTTAACAATGTATGATAAATTTTAGAAGCTTATTTCTTATATGCTTAATGAATTCAATCGCGGATAAGGCACTGTACATTTTCACTCTAGTGTAACTGTTCATTTTTTAACGCGATCTTCGGGAATTTATTTAACAAAAACTATAAGTTTATACTATCTGGCGCTTTGCCTGCATATTAAGGTATGATTGAAGTAATACTCATAATTTTTTCGATCATTTTTATCACACGTATACATAGATATTGTCGGTGGCGCAAGATTCTTCAAAAAAATTCTTTCCCGACAGGCGTTAGTGTGGGAATTGTTCTAGTCACAAAAAAATGGAGTAACTAAGATTTATTTTCTTTATTATGTTTGTCGCTATGGAACCACGGACGAGTCTCTATTCTTCTATATATATAAAAGAAGTCCTGATTGACTGACTGACTCATCAACGCTCAGCTTAGACCGTTTAACCCAGGAACGTGAAATTTGGAAAGGTAGATTGTTTTCATGACGTAGGCATCCACTAAGGATTTTTGGAAATTCCATCCCCAAGGATAATACACTCCTCATATTAATTAAAGGATTGTCTATAGGAACCTGAAAAATAGGGGCAAGTTCACATTGATCATAATTCCAGTAAAAATAGTCGTATCGATATTTTGAAAATATGGTTTGAAAGCGCGAAATCCCTACTTTCAGCTGCTTTTTCAGATTATAGCTGCATTGGTTTTCGGCAAAGTTATAACGATATAAGGGCACTTAGTCAATTTTAAAAAATTCTTAAATTTGCGAAAATTCCACGGGAAATATGAAATTTTGTACACAAATTCCATTTATATACACCAATCGAAAGCGGCTAGTTTCCTGTGTAAAAAAAAGTAACCAATTTCTTGTGCGATTTTTTTTGGCCGAGTTATTCAACTTTGAAGCAAAATTTTAACTGAATCAGAAAAGTCAAAGATGCGTCTTAAAGAGGAAAGACTGATCTTTCTATTGCTTTTTTTTATGAACGTTCTACGATGATTCCTTCGCTTGCTAGAAACAACTAAAGTAAAAAAAAAGGTTTTTGCTTCAAAATTGAATAACTCGGCCAAAAAAAATCGCACAAGAAATTGGTTACTCTCTTTTTACACAGGAAAGTAGCCGCTTTCGACTGGTATAAATGGAATTTGTGTACAAAATTTCATACTCCCCGTGGAACTTTCGCAAGTTGAAGAAATTTTTTTAAAATTGACCAAGTTCTCTTTATATCATTATAATTTTGCCGAAAACCAATGCAGCTATAATCTGAAGAAAAAAAATAACTGAAAGTAGGGATTCCACGCATTCAAGCCATATTTTCAAAATATCAATACGACTATTTTTGCCGGAGGTATGACCATGTGAACTTGCCCCCTACTTTTCGGGTTCCAAGAGGTGATCCTTTAATTAATGTGAAGACTTAGTTTTTTCATTTTGGAGGTCTAAAACAGTTCCCACACCAACGTCCGAGGGAAAAGAATTTTTTTGAAGAATCTTGCGCCATCGACAATATCTATGTATATGTGCGATAAAAAAGATAACAAAAATTGAGTATTACTTCAAGCATACCATAATATGCAGGAAAAACGCCAGATAGTATAAACTTATAGTTTTTATTAAATAAATTCTCAAAGATGACGTTGAAGAACGGACAGTTACACTAAAGTACCCCTTTAAAGTTTCGTTTCTGTACTTACGTATTATGTAACGTCATGCAAATATCTACAAAAACTTTTGCTTCAATTTTTGTAAATATACATGAATAAATGAAAAGACATCGTGATATAAAAAATAGTTTGTTTTTAGCGAAATATGCTCGCGGGAAGAAATCTGTTCTCCAGTAACAGATTCAGTTCTGGCCACTCGCCAACTGGATTGATTTTACTTAGGATATTAGAATCCTGAAACCTGAAACAAAGTAACAAAAACCGTAGTTTATTTTCTAGTCCTATTGAACCGAAGGAACATTCATTTATTATTATTGTAAGCTACAACTGCTTGGGTCGTCTGCGAAATAATTCTGTATAAGGGTACGTTTATGTTGAAGCTGCGATAGAAACTATGGGGGCTTTCAATTTACGCTCAAATCGCCTACGATTTCCATTACATGTCGCGACCGCTGCGGGCGAATTGGGCGTAAGTGGAACGCACCCTATAAGAGCGGCGATAAAAGCCGCACAAAAATATCTTTCTTTGATGTGTTCATAGTGAAGCTGTGATAATAGTATAGTTTTAGTCGTATAAGATTCTTTTGTCAACTGAACAATCATTCATTTAGAACTTTAGGATTTTCTTTCCGCGTGAGAGTTAAAGTTTAAAAAATTGTAAGCGGAATGGTAAAGACAATATGAACAATTTAACGGCTACTTCATCCCATAACTTATCTAAATAAAACAAATCTGTTGTGGTAATTTGTATCTTTCTGATCCCATAAACACTTCGCTTATTAACAGGGTGGATTTAGAGATTTGGCGCCCCTGGCTAATAAGTGTCGGCCGCCCTTTCCGCAAAATACCGTCAATTATTTTAATTCAAAAGAATCGGGACAATTTTAAAATTAATTCAGTATGGCAACTCATACGTAAGTTATTGCTAATTTTCTATTTAAAAAAAAAACTGAATCAAGCCTCTGTGTTTAAAACTTTAAACCTTTCCCAATTGCATTCGCCCAGGATTTTCCGCCCTAGGTTGCAGCCTGCTTAGCCTATACATAAATCCGCCTCGGCTTATATTAATTTGTCTATATCCATCGTCAATAAAGTTACGTGAGAACGGCGATAATAGCGAAGAGAAAGTAGTCGTATTTGTACAAAAATTAGGTTGCGATCAGGAAACCAAAGATTAGACAAATTATATTTTTTTGCGTGCTTATTTGTTAAAAAGAATTGTTAAATAAAAAATATTTAATTATGTATGTAAAATAAAATTCTTTTCATTGTTTTCCTGGTGAAGATCCATATTAATAAGTATTGTCAATAGTTATACAAATATATTTATTTTGTGTTATATCATTTTATATTTGACTAGTTTTACTACTTGGCTTCGCCCGAAATTTAGATTCTGATTTTATAAAAAAAATTCTCAGTTTTTTATTTTCTTTTTTGTAAAAACGGTCATATTCATCTGGATTAGTTAAGCATAACGAGCTGAGGTAGATTTCGTGATCTCAGAGTTTATCATTCGAAAGTTTTTAGGCGACAGACAAACGTATAGAAGCTTTCTGCTTTATATATTAAGATGTTCAGAATAGTTTTACTTGCATATATTTTTTATAATGCTCGATTAGAGTTCAAAAACAGTTTTTTGTAATGTTTACTCTTATATTTTACGCCATTTAATACCTTAAAAAATACTAGTTAATTACCGGTAAATCGGTTTTGATTAAAAACTTTACCGAATTACCGGTAATTGAAAAAGTCGGTAAATTTGGAATCCCTAATATAAACGCATCCATTATAAAACTATAGAACGTAGTATTCAACTCACCATTTCGTCATCTGATCCATCCGATATATCCAGGACGTCCATATTTAAATTCGATGTTCTATACTGCGAATTAATGCCTGAGAATATTGTGTCCAAGCACACAACAGAAAACGCGTTCCGCCTTAATAGCTTTTCCATTGCCTCCTTCAAAGAATCGTACGCTGCTCTCATACCTTGCGGATGCTGAGATAGTAGATCTGAAAGTAGATTACTTAAAAAATTCGTTTTCCTTTTCACATTTTAGTTCTCGATCAGAAAAACGCAGATACTTACTTTTATATTTCGACGAACTCAAGTCGAAAAGATGAAGGTAGAAGCACATTTGATTGTAAAGTTTTGTTTCCGAGAACTGTAATAAAGTAACATTGCAGTTAAGATTCTAAGAAGATAATCAGGCATGACAATACATTTTTCCACATACTATTCTATGTAAATCAGCGTCGCCGCATTTCCTGCAACTTGGATACTTTCTGTGGAAACCTAAGGGAAGTATCTGCGTTCTTTCGCCACACAATGGGTTTTCACACTCCAACCCGCTGTTATAATACTCGGTAACTGCTTCCCGTACGGCAAGTTGCATTGCATTTTGTATGGCACTAACGTATCTCCACGGTTGCACTGTGCAGTCTGGATTTGAACATGAAGCGAGTGATAATTGCTTTTCAGTGGGCTGAAAAATGTTTTCGTTTTCTAAACAATCCACGAGAGATTTTACGGAGAAAACATCTGTTCTTATCACTACTTACTGTTTCGATTACAACATCTTTCAACATAATTTCTGATTGACATTTCTCATCCGTACAGTTGAATTTCAGAGGAAGGCAGAATCTAAATCTGTCGTCATTCATTAATAGTGGTACATCGGTTTCTTCTTCATGTATTAATCTCTTAGATTTGTATACGTTCTCTAAACCTGTTTAAAAACCAACGCCTATTTCAGTGTGCGTTTAATACTAAAAGAAACAAGATACTAAAACTCTTACCTAAATTTTGAGCTAATAAAACATCATCGATCCCTTCAATGGGATCGCAGATTCGCAAAGCGATAGGAAACACTTGACTTAATAAATAATAATTGACATCTATCTTTAAAGACTCGCTTTTTTTATACTCGTCGATGTGATATGCCCTTTCAGTGGCAGACTTTTCCGTTCCATCCTAATACATAGTAAGAGATTGATACTTTGAGCAAAATCGTTTAACGAAATACTGAAATTGTAAGTTCGACAGGATTAATTAATACAGACGTCGCATATAATATATGGAACAGTGTCTCCGGCTTTCCACATTCTACCACCTTCTTTATTTAATCGTAAAGCTACTTGTACGTGAGCCTGTTTATTATCTGGATATTCGTTCGGATTCTTCGATAATTGCTTTGTAATAACCAGCGACGACAGAGAAACCTGATTCTCTCTGACGCTTTTCGCAACATTTTGCAACATACTGAAGATTTGTTCCAATCGGTTCTCGTTCGATTGGTCAGAAAGAAGTTGATCCAATATTTTTCTAAAAATCACGAATAAAGTTAACAGATATTGTTAAATCCTTTATATTGTCGCTTACTGTATATCGTTTACTTACTTTCCAACATCGCAAGCTAGCTGGCACCAATCTCTTCTAACGATGTCTAAACCTTTATGTTCCTGCGTCAATTCTACCTGTCCATTGGGCAACTTTGCTATCGTAACCGCAGCATACTTCTTCTTTTGTAATAGCAATAAATAACGAAAAACACCGTCGATGTCTAACTCCACCTTTTTGTACAATTTGTTGACCTCTTGTTTAATCTACGAAGTCATTGCATATATGTTTTTAATATTACTGTGCGAACGCGAAGTAAAGGAACAAAATACTCGCATCGATAACATATTTACTTTCTTTCCGACAGCGAACACTTCCTCGTATTCTAACAAATTAGTGTTTATCATTATAGAATCTGTATCTCCGTATATAACTTCGTAATTCAATTTTTCAACAAGAGTCTTCGTGTTCTGCAAAATTTCTCGACCTTTTGCTGCGGAGATGGTAAAGTGTTTTATATATATTTGTTACACAATTATGCTTACGCGTTTTTCGTATTTTACCTGTTATTAGAGCTGCGAGTCCTTTCGCATAAAATCTACAGTGCGTAGCACCCAAGCAACCGTACATGGAATTAGCTGTAAGTTTTAAAGCTAACTGTCTGATATTGTATTGCGATTTCAATTCCGGTGAGATATTTGGTGCTTTCATTAACTTTTTCACCTCCACTCTGCTTTCAACTAACTTGCGAATTTCTGTTGGTACCACTCCGGGCTCTAAGTTTGGTTCAGGGATCGCTAAATTCTGTAAACGTACGTGTTTTAGGTAGTGTTCCTTCTCGAGAATTCTTTCTGGAGAATTTGTCGAGAAATTTTATAATTCCTTATTTTCCATTTCTCGAGAAATTACAGTATTTCACGAGAAATTTTATAATTTCTTATTTCTCTTTTTTATTTATTTATTTCTTGAAAAATTACAGTATTTCTCGAGAAATTTTATAATTTCCTATTTCTTATTTATTTATTTCTTGAAAAATTACAGTATTTCACGAGAAATTTTGTAATTTCTTATTTCTCACTTCTCGAGAAATCGCAGTATTTCTCGAGAAACTTAAGTGTAGGACAATTATTATAAATCCCATTTGTTTTCAGAAATGAATTTTCAGTTAGTTAAAATTGTGTGATACTAGTTAATTGTGAATATACAAACACATTTACAATCTGTAATAAATGTTAGTAGCAATACATACGAAGAACCGCGCGATTGTTTATAATCTTTTCTCTTCCTATTGCCGATGCTCAATATACAATTAAACCAACATCCACTCAAAATAACAGAAAATTTTCTACAGCCGCAGATTTTATCACAGAAACAAAAAGGAAGTAGATTGGCTGACGCGACATTAGACGCATCGTGCTTTTCAAAAAACTATTTTAAAACAAAAAAGTAATGTGTCGCCTTGCTCACATTTTGTATTAAATAAATAAATTTATCAATTATATTTAATATTTGTTTTTTCATTTACACAAGTTTTGTCTAAGTTTGACACGAATAAAAATTTAGATAAATATTGCCAACATTACTCCAAGAATATAAATTTTGCAATATTTTTTTAAATTCTCGAGAATTCTCAAGAAATATAATCTAATTTCTTATTTCTCGAGATGCGAAAAAATCGAGAAATCAGGAACACTATGTTTAAGTAAAGCCAAAGATAGTGTATTTCACCAATGGTAATTGGTATACTTACCGTACTGTCAACATACGCTGCGCCAGGTACAGTAGTAAAGCATAAATTGTATTCTTGAATTATACTGGGATACAAGGAATTAAAATCCATCAATAAGATAAGTTTGTCGTAGAAGCCTTTCTTCGGTTCGAGAACTAAACCACCAGCGTAAGCTGCCTTCTTTTTGCCCGTGTTTTCTACGCGCAACATAACATCGATCAGTTACAAATAGTGCATAATTTCAAATGTTTATCTCACCATTGTTCTCAGCATTCTTTCCCTTTTTCGCGATTCGCTTATCCGGTGTTACGTACTGCTTCAAATGAAAAGCATGCAGGAGCAAATACTCGTTTCTTTCAGCACGCCCTGCTGTTAATGTTCTTGATATAACATTCCCTAGACGAAGAGAGATAAATATCATATTCGAAAAATATAAATGTACATTTGTGCGACAGATACTAGGGGGTGTGTGAGTATCCGGAATTTACGAGCACGGGTAAACTCGGTTTGATTGTCCGAGTTGGGTCGAGCGTTTGAATTTTCCGAGCTACTTGAAATCGACGAATTATTTGTAAAAATGCGAGCTACTTGAAAAACTCAAACGGATCGAATATTAGAGCCCTCGTTAGACTTCAAATTACTTGGAGAAGAACTTTCAACTCGAAAATTTTCGAATTACTCGAATATATTCGATCAGATCTCCAACTTTCGAGTTACTCGTAAATATTCGAATTACTCGCGTTACTTGGATATTTGTGTATTTAATAGCAAATACTAGTTTAACTGTAAGGAAGAAATATATGATACTCTAGTAACTCGAAGCAATTCGAATAATAACGAATAATTCGAAAGCTGAAAATCTGTTCGCATGTATTCGAGTATTTCGAAAATTTTCGAGCTGAAAATTGATCTCCAAGTAACTCGAAGTCGTACGAGGACTCGAGCATTCGAACCGTTTGAGTTTTTCAAGAAGCTTGCTTTTTATTTCAAGCAGTTTTCAAGCAGCTCGGAGAATTCAAACTTTCGACTCGGCTCGACCGTCCGATCATTATTCGCCTGGAGTACTCGCACACCACTAACAGGTACATGTACTTACCAGCGATGCATGTGATTTGTAGGGCAAGTGGAAGAACATTGAGATCAAATACAATAGTGAGAATGTACAACGCCTCTGTTAATGTTATCTTAATTAAATTCTCTATTTTACTCATTGTATTATAGAATGCTGCGCATTCTCCAGGCTTGATTTCTTTGCATTCAGTTTCCGTTTTCTTCAGTACCTACGGCAGTGACTATAATTTAGTTCCTTTGCTCCTAATAAATACTTACAAACATTCATACAATAATCAGAAAATACTTACTGCCGTGCAAAGAGACTGCAAGTCGTAGCTTCGAACTTTCAGATTCAATTCCTTAGCCGAAACTTGTATATCACAGATGGGACGACCAGCTAATACTTGGTTCAAACTTATCTTTCCCTAAAACGCATACTTTCAATTAGTTTTCTAAAACAGTATATAAAGATAAATATAATGCGCATGTTCTGTACCCTAATAAGAGGAGGTGCTGAACGTCTCAGCCTTCCAATTCTACTCCAATTTGAAACCTTCAAAGTGAACATCCTGTGCATTAATATGTCCAATTGAAATCCGCAATCGTAGCCAATCAATACATCTGGATCCGTCCCGTTCACTATTTTCAACAGCTCTTCAAGTAAATCCACTTCGGTGTCGAATCTCATTACTTTGGTATACGAAATATTTGAGAGCATCTCTCGCGCTTGCCTTGGCCAAGGAGTGTCGCGCGGATGCGTGATCACTGCGTGAAATAATTGAAAAGTACGCACCGCGTGTTGAAGCTGCGCGTTAAATTCTTAATGGAATAATTGTACGTACGGCAAATATGTTGCTGAAATGGCGGCTTGGGTGATTCTTTATTAACGTGATATTTATGATGTATAAGAATCGCAATCATGACTACTTCGTTCTGCTGTGATTTAGAATTCAGAGATGTTCGCACGTTCAGAGCTGTTATCACTAACGGCGGCAATGCTTGAGACTCGTTGCAAACGGATATATTCTCCATCTTCATGCAATTTACCTATTTCATAACATAATTTCTTACTCTCTAGTATTTCTCTAACGACAATCAATTACAATAAGTTACGAGGGAGTCCGATTTAGGACGGCTAGGAATGAGGTGATTCTTGGGAATTTTTTTCTAAGAAACTGTTAAGCGGATCTTTTCCAAACTTTCAGGGTATTTTAGCTCACATTCAAAGAAGGAAAATTAATTTTTACGTTACAAAGTGTTCGGTAGAAATGGAGATATATGAACACGTTCGTTAGGACTCGCGCGCCGGAGTTGCAAATTGGCGATTGTAATGGTGGCCCCATTTCTTCCCTGAAAAACCAAAGGTTTTCTTATTTCTAGTATAATTACATTGTCGATGAACCTAACAAACGGAAAAAAGTTCAAATTTGGTAAATTGATGGGACTTGAAAGAAAAAGTTACGATTCTGCCCCAAGATATTTCGTGCTATTTATGGAAAAAAGAGTTGTTCAATTCAATTTATTTATCAATGCCTTAGCTTCATCGACAATGTAATTATATTAGAAATAAGAAAATCCTTGGAAGAAATGGGGCCCCCATTACTAATCGCCAATTTGCAACTCCGGCGTGCAAGTTCCAACGAACGTGTTCATATATCTTCAATTCTACCGAACACTTTGTAACGTAAAAATTAATTTTTATTGTTCGAATGTGAACTAAAATACCCTGAAAGTTTGAAAAAATCCGCTTAACAGTTTCTTAGAAAAAAAAATCGCAAGGATCACCTCATTCCTTTCCCCCTTACCTCCCCCACCCAGAAATTTTTGAAAAATTCAAAATTTGTTTTGTTGTATTTGAAAGCTTAAGGTGTGTAGAATATTGTGTTAAAACGGTTTTTTGATATTCGCAGTATTAAAGGAGTTACAGTGAAAGCTGTATCACCGAGTCGCGTCAACTAAGAGGGGCCTGGAACTGCATTTGGAAGGAAGACGCACCTTTATTATAGTGAAATAGATGTATTAGGTATCAAAATAAATTAGGGACGAAGATCTCACCTCAGACGATCTTCTAAAACGATGCGTAGGAGGTTTCAATCAGAACAATAACGAGAGCTTGAACGCCATGAAAACTTTAAACGCGTTTTTCTCGAAACAGTTTTCAACCTGGCCCACGCTATAACTCCCAAACCTTTCATGCAATTTACTTTTTTTATTAAGTTTAAAACACTATCCTCTCCAATCAAGCGTAGGATTTTATTGATATTTAAATTATTCGACTTTTTTATTTCAGTGCAAATTTGGATGTAAAAAATTGAAGTCAATTCTTCAAACTGCTACAATTTCCAAAATAATTCGAATTTTGAAAATATCCTACGCTACATGGAAGATCATATATTCCAGTTTAATATCTCTTTTTATTTCCTTCTCAAATGATCTAGTCATTCCCGGAAGTGTGGGCCAGTTTTTTGCAGTGCTCCGGGAAGACATTATGTTCGCCGCCAATTTGCACAATTTTCCACAAAAAAATTTTTCTAGCAAAATTAAGATTGCTTTAAAACTAAATAAAAAATCCAAGCCCAATATTTTTATTTATACGACCAAAAAAATCCCAAAGTTTTTAGTGGCTTCTGGGTGGGGTCCCCCTTAAATCATCGTACCTTTATTTTACACCAACTTGTTTGCACGCCAGTAGGTAACGGGCACTTCACGTCTAACCAGCATGGACCTTTAATATTTCGTTCTATCAGAAGCAATTCCATGGGATTTACTGTTGTCCCGAAAACATGCTCGATCGTTGGTCCAGTGTAATCGGAAGGCATAGCTGGGCAATGCGCGGAATACCTTACTTCCAAGTAGTCAGACGTTATTGGAGTACCTTCTTGTTCGAAAGCGTAGTGCCTCGAAACTGTGTTGCAACGGAACTCTTTTATCCCCGACCTATCCGCGAACTGATTGAACTCTTTGTACACATCCTCCATCGTAGTTAACTTCGCTTCCTTGTCACTCTCCTTGGAAGATCCTTTCACCTGAAATTCATACACTTGTTCTTTAATATATTTAAGATGACAAGAGCCATACGCTAGTAACATATATCCTTGCATACATATACTCTAGGAAGAAGGTAAATTCTTCGTGGAATATTTTTTACAGTTAAACAACAAGAGCAGTACGCTTTTATGGATGGTATGAAGACTTTTCCGAATAAATATACAATCCCCGGTTGTTTGTAAGGGTCTTCGTAAGCGTCCCACCAGTAGAATCTAAACACTTCTTCCTTATCCGCGGTAGTTGTAAGTGGCAAAGGTATTTCTGTGGTATCTACGGACACTTCGATGTTCGATGCTTGCGTTGTAAATTCAGTATCTAATACTTGATTAAAAATTTCTGTTTCAAACATCTCTTTTTCAATGTTCTTAGCCTTCGCTTCAGCGACTGGCTTAGCTCTCTCATTCTCTTTATTCACAGTTGGCACAGATTTCTCCACACGATCTATACTCTCCGTTTCGAAGTCTGTATTACAAAACTGTAACAGGAATAACGATCGAGACATCAGTAATTTGGTTTAAAATGTGTAGTAGAGTAAGGAAAGAGCTTACGTCTCCGTCGAATTGACTGAGATCTTCACTTTCGTCTTCAATTATTTGACTGCTCCCTTTTTTCTTAATACCTTCTGTTGACGGTACGTCAGATACTACGGTATCTAAACTATCAACTTCATCGTCTACGATATTCTGACTGATACTTTGATTCAACGTAACGTTTTCTTCTTGACGAGTCGATTCCCTTTTGTTATTAACATACGTCTTCTTTGGTTTCTCAAACATTACTAAATCATCGTCATCATTATCTCTCTGCACCTTTTCACATTCAGAAGTGGACGGCGCATTCTGCTCCACGCGAGTGCTTCTGAAATTATAATTCGGTACAGAAATAATCACCAAATATGTTTGAAAGTTGTGCGAAAGAAATTGATTACTTATTATGCAACGGAGTAGCGCGAAATTTGTTTTTGATAGCCCTCGCTTCTGGTTTCTTCGGTGTATCGTCCTTTTTCAACTCGGACATTAAATCTCCTAGAATATTATCGTCGTTGAAGGCAACGTCAACTTTCTTCTTAGATGACATATTCATAATCATGTTTTGAATCGTTCCCTTCTTTTTAACGTCCTCTTTCTTGCTCCTCCTCGGCCCAGTAAAGTTTTGCTTTCTGGCTTCCTGTATACTCTCGGTATCCAAATCATCATCAAAAATTTCTCTACCGTCCTCCACATAACCGCTTTCCCCTTTCGCAAACAAATAAAACATTCTCGTTACATTCCTGAAGCATAACAGACTTTTATACACCGTTATCGCATTAAAGCCATTACCGTCGTCGATGATCCAATCATCGTTCTGCCTATCTATCACCGTTCGGCTATACTCTTTCTCGTCCACTTCTTCATAAACATTCTCCAATCGATCGACCTCGTATTTATTTTTACTGCCTTTCAGTCGTTTCAACTTCTCGAAAGCCGACAGTCTCCCAGTTCTATCAATCTTCTGCCGCTTAGCTCTGCTCCCCGAAGGTGCTACACAATTTCATTAACGAACCACGTTCTATAAGTATTTACAAATACACACAAGTACCTTATGAACTTTCTTTGAAACAATAAATTTGCAGTGCAATACTACGTACGAAACGATGTTTATAACAATCAAATAATCACGCACAGTAGTGGTTAAAATATAAAGCGCGACTTATCTAAAAACTGCTAAAAACTTTGAATTCGTTTCGAAATAGGTAGAGAAAATTTCTTATTATTATTATTACAAATACTTACATTGCGCGTCACTCATGTTTCTCAACAATAACTTGTTAAATGACAATGTTACGAAGCGTCATAAATGGCGTTGTTAAATATAAAATAAATTGGGGATCCGCAATGAACGAAGTAAACTAGTTGCTCGAGCTTTTTAATGGCAGAGTTTTCAGTAGTTTTGGCGGGAGTTTTATCGAGATCGATAGGCTTCCGAATATCGATTACTCTCGACTAGTATAATTTGCTGCACTTTTGCACGGATCGCACCGAATCTTGCGCTGCTAACTTCGTTCAAACAGTTTGTGTTCAACGATCGAAAAGGTGTACGGAGGTAATTTTTCCAGGTTCGAAAAGAACGTTCTTGATATACGTGTTCGCTCACTGTCACAGATATTATTAGTAAATAGAATTTCCAGTATAACTGTCCCTAAGCCTCCGTTTCTATCACACAGCGATCGTACGCGATATCCTTTTGCGTCGTCATTATATTCTTCCACTGTAGCTGTGCTACAAAGTCACTGAGCACGTATGATTTATCGTATCGTTCGCGAGTTTATTTCTTTGTGAGTAATTAATAAGGATACGAGGTGCACATACGTAAGTTTTCATTCCCCTTTGTAAACCGTAAATACGTCGAGCTTTATAAAAGTTCGATCGTACGATTCGAAGCGTCTTGGATTTATTTCTCGGATTAAAGTAACAACTTTATTATTTTTTTTGTTATACTGACTAATTACGCGTATATGTGTGTCTGTATATGTTTAAATAGTGCTCGGTGCTTTTCGAGATTCGTAGAGATTTCATAACCATAACCCGAGCCTAAGTTCTGTTTCTTTTTTATTTTTTAGTTATAATGTCAAAAACACATAGCTCTACCGTTTTTAATGGAGAACCCGACAGTTTTTATGACCCAAATTTTGCTTTGGACATTAACAAAAGGATGCGCGTGCCTAAAAGTATTCGCGTGAGCGACGACTACACGGACGACGATGTAGCTGGCATAAATGGTTCTAGTTGGAATCAAGTGGTCTCAACTGAGAAATTCGAGATGCACGTTCCGGATAGAATTCTAGTAGTTGGTAAATATATGACTTTTTAATGTCTACTTGTATATTGCAACTTTTCATACCACGATTGGAGAGCCTAAGATTTCTATGATATTTAAAACAACGTTTCTATAGTCCGTTCAACGAGTCGAGTTTCCAGAATACAGACTATAATATGGTGTGTTCTGAGCCACAAGAGGAAGGAACTGCGATTGCAAGCCTATCAAAACTGTGGCTGCTGCCTCTCCCTCGCACATACTTTGTTTATAGCTGACTTATAGTGACTCGATTCGATGAAAGGACAATGCAGATCTAACAATGATATTTTATAATTACATAAAATACTGTGTCAAGTTGTGTTATATAACAGTTCTTCGTTAGAAAGCGATATCTCTAAATTCATGATGTTACATTTCAAAAAATTCTAGATGCTTCAAATTTGAATGGTTAGCATAATTTGTTTTTGGAAATTATTAACCATATTCAGGAGGGTGGTCCTTATTTTTCAACTTTAAAATTTGTATTGTCTGACCCTCTTAAAATCTTCTATCCGACAAAATAAAAATATCTTTGTGTTTTTCATTTCGTAGGTGATAGTGCAAAACCGCGTATGAGGAGTTTGTAAATACCGCGGGTCTGTATTTTACTGATTTTACAGGAGGAAGAAAAAACTTAATATTTTAGTCACTTTAAAGGATTTCTTTGATTGAATTTTTTTGGGACAGTTTTAGCACTCCTTGTAATAAATACTAACATCAATGGTGTGCCTTTTAAAAAAAGCGAAACAGCGCCTGGCAACCGTGGACGCGAAATCTCAATTTTGCTACTTTTGCAGATCCGCGATATTTACAAACTGCTCATACGCGGTTTTCCACTATCACCGACGATTTGTATATTTTGATATATAAAGGTCGCTCAAGGACTTTATATTTTGCATGTACCACAAGTTTGGCAACTGCGACTTTCTATAATTGCCACTTGTCAATTTTAACGAAACGGGGCCCATATTTATATATCAGAATCCGAAACCTTGCTTTTATCCATGTGTTTAACAACCTGAATAGAATGTACGTCAGAATTTGCGTCTGCACGTGATTCGAGAGCTGCTGATGAGAGAAATTTAAATGTGCATATAAACCCTTATGCCACAACACAATACAGTACACACTCGTTATAAACCCGTTTCGTCTATGCGATGTGTGCCCGAATTTTAATGTTATACTCTCGCTTAAAAGTTAATAAAATTATTTGATCCTTTTTGCAAAAATTTCTATACCAAAGCAGTAATATGTATTTCATTGCCATTGACAGGGCCGTCTTAACAAATTTGAGCACTCCTGGGCTAAAAAATTTTGGCGCCCTAGCCCCCAAGGGTGCAATTTCTTCGCAATCACATAAACACGAACAAAAGCAATGCCCGCGAACGTCCACACTGCCGCAAACATGAACAAAACTCAGGGAACGAATCGTATGTGAACGTCTTGTTCCGTTTACAGCGGTGTGGACAAGGCAAAAACAGACGAAAACGCCCGTGAAAAATGTCCCCGCTAGCCCTGGTGGAGACTCGGATAGAAGAGATCCAGATAGAAATATTTTTCTCCAAAATTTAAGAGAAAAAAGCATTTCAATATATTTGATTCTTAAGCGCCCCCGGGCTATAGCCCATTTAGCCCATTGGTAAAAGCGGCTCTGGCCATTGAGCGACCTATAATCCTTAATATATTTCAACAAACTTTTAAACGAAATTCTTTTAAACTATTTGGAAGCTTCTGAGAGAGCCAGAAGAAATTTTTAAAAACCTTGATTTCTTACCACACATATAAGGACCACACTAGTATTCACTGAATGCCTCTGGCTGTCCATTGCACGCGTTCTGTTTTCTGCAAAGAAACTATTTAACGTAAATGGAATTGTACAGGACAAGAGCAACACGTTGGAACAAGAGCACCACCGAGAGAAATGACGTTGGAGAACGCTATGTTGCCACCCGAGCAAGGCATGGTTAGAGTGCAGGTAAATAATATTCGACACGTTAATGGGAATTCTCTTTTAATATCTTCTTCTTTCAACATTTCTTACAAAGATAATTTGAAGTAATTATTGCATTAGAGTTAACTTTATAGTTGCACGACAGACAGCGAACACGAAGTGAGATATAAACGTTTTACATTGTCGATAGACTCCTCCGAGAATCTTGACCTTAGACAATCACTATTTCCCGGCGGTTGACGAAGAAGAGCCAAGTTCTTACGTGACGGAGCCTAAGGACACAGGATCTTCTAGACCTCGCGAAACGTATCCTACGGAGACCCAAATAGTTAGGCATGTCAGGTACAAACGTTAACATATTCATTTGTACTGGGCGCACTTCTCTGGAAACGCGTATAACTTCTCTGTTTTTAGGGAACCGACTCCCTCGTACAACGCGCTCGACGTTTCCCTTCCACCTAGCGAAGAGATACAACATTTACGTCGGCAGGTAGGGAAATTAAATCGTCGAGTAATGGCTATAGAGCTGGACATGTTGCAGCGTCAACAGAGGGAGAAGATTTTATACGCGTTAACGTTAACATACTTGATTCTTAAAGCTTTCTCCTGGCTAACCAGGAACTGAGTGTACATAGAGGAAGTATAAAAGATTTGCATCTTGTGTGAAAAATGGTGCTGGTAATCCATAAAGGTACACAAAATGCTGCGCTAGAGTCTTTCTCTCGTTGCGAGGTAAAGTTTGTAACCAAAGACTTTATCCTGGGTACACGAAATTACAAAGATGTTTACAATGAATGTATCGTATATGTTCAAGATTTAATTGCTGGAGACCCTCGCCTGACTATATTATCAATCGAGTTTTTAGACACCTCACTTCTGAAACGCGATACTCACTTTTGTGTCTGTTTTATTGCGTGCGATGGGGTGGAACGTGTATATTTCTGATTTAATGTGTACAAGGATTGAATACGTACGATACGATTTTTCTAAAGTAATTGGATTCGAGCATTTAGGTATCGTGTTTGTAAAATGTGATTTGCATTGTCAAGTAAGAAGTAGAGCATGAGTTCGTTGGATGCTTAAGTTGGAGATCTATTAATGAGTTCGTTTCTTATGAATGTAACTGTTTATCGAAAATTAACGGAAGATATGGAAAGTTATTAGGTACGATAACAAGTATAATAGAGGACTGTAAATTTGTAAAAGTAAGGGAAGTGGATGCGAGGTAATAGCTATGTCATTGAAATTGAAGTTACTTTCGAATTTTATGTTCTTTGATTAATTTCTTTTTTTTCATTCTACACCAGTATATTATATTATAGTGATACAATGGCGTAACTGTTGAAAGACGGACTATTGCGAACATTTAGAATATTACTAAGTTTGACACACTTTTCGTGGCCATGATATGTATTATTGTACATTTATATAATATAAATAATATAAAGAGAAATAAATAATAAACGTATGATAATTCTGTTACATTAATATGTGTATCGATGTGTAGTATATTTTATCGCTCAAGCCAAAAAATAGTTTCGATCGCTATGTTTTAATAATTGTTATTTGTAGGGCGAAAAAGAAACGAAATTCATGTCCTGACTGTTTTATAAAATCATTTAGATCGGATGTTTTATAAAATTAATCATCAGATGTAGTACTGCATTAAAAATTATTTATGTGATTGAAATCACATAACTGGTTTTATTAATGAATTAATAATATAATCCTATTGTTGCAAGCTAGGGGTGGGTTGGAACTTAATTTTTAAATTCTCTAAACTCGATTCCGAGATTTTGTAAAGCTTCGAGACTCGTAACTCTCGAAACTTGAAGTGCTGATTCTGTTTTACAAGTGGAATATCTTGCTTTAAGAATTAAAGTCAACAAAATTTTTGGAATAAATCGGTTTTGAGCATTTGAAATTGTCGAGGCAAGCTGCGAATGATTTTTTATTAATTGATTTTATATTTTTTCTTGTCTAGATTTCGAAAGTTTCGAATCACGAAACAAGTGCCCAGTTTCGAGTTCTCGAAACTTTCCTAAGTTTCGCGGGATTCCGAGGTTTCGACGCTTCGAGAAACCTATCACTAACAAAATATTAACGTTTTAAAATATTATTTGTTGAGTTATAATCCTAATTTATGCGGTTCTTTTGTGATTCGGTATACAACGGGAAATACCACACTAAAATTCGTGCAAGTTAAAATAATACATTTATTCTGTCACAGGTTATCTTCCTAAATAAGGAAAATATTTTTCGACTGCTTTCTTGTTCTCATATATATAGTACATACTTTATAAAGTCATTAAACATTCTTTTCATTTTCCTCCCACCAAGTTAGCTAATAAAAAAAATTAAAACCGACTTCAAAAATAAAAATGCGCTAAAAAGTAAAAAATAATTTTGTTCCTCATTTAGTCTACGACTCTTAATTATTTTTATGTCGGCGCCTCATCATTTGCATTGTATAAATCTGGCTCCGACTTAAAAAAAATGGAGAGTCTTAAATTAAATAAGGGATAAAATTTTTTTACTTTTTAGCGCACTTTTATTTTTTTTAAGTGTTTTAATTTTTTTTAAATTTTTTTATTATGTACTTTTTAGTTATTTAGCTGTTTTTCGGACGCCTGATACTCCATTCGTTGCCAGCCCGTACATACAATGTATTCAGGCCCGGATTAAGATTTTTGGGGCCCAGGGCTATCAAACCTTCGTGGCCCCCTGTGGTTGAACAGCGGGGGGGGGGGGTGGTAGTGAGCTAATCGCTTAGAACGAGGCCCTCCCCTGAAGGTGGGGCCCGGGGCTGCAGCCCCTCCCCCCCCCCCCTTTAATCCGGGCCTGAATGTATTATAATGAAATAGATTTCTTATATTTTTGTGTAACTTCAAAACTACTTGACGGATTTTGATAGTTCTTTCTTCATAACCTAAGTGGATTGAAGCCAAACTAAAGAAATCTGTTTCGTAGTTACCGAGAAATTCACGGACAAACATAATCCGAATAATATACATTCGTATAAACGTATCGAACTGAGAATCTCTTTCTTTTTGAAGTCGATTAAAAATACAACTACCCAAAAGCTATTGTATACATCATTTCATACAAAAATCTCGTGCTATTCATCTTCTACAAATTATAAATTGTATCAATATACAGGGTGAACAGCAGTACCTTGATCACGATTATCGCCAGTCACAATAATAAAAAAAATACATAAGTATTGCGGTGCATGCCGAGTTTATCTCTTCGTTCCATTTAAAAGTCTGAAGGTGACTTTGAAAAAAAATATAGTCTTCTCGTAGGCCCTTCTAACTCAAGATATTTAAAAAAAAACAATTTGAATCTGTCCAGTAGCAATGGAAATAATTGCGATAATCAAGTTACGTTGTCCACCCTGTATATATGCATGCAGTACGATTTAATCCTTCATTGGATAATGTGTGCGAACTGAAATCCATTAAGCACGACCATACTCAACATTGATTCCCTCTCGCCGGGCCGACAATGGTAAGAAACCAGCGGATGTAGCAAATACTTTGCACTATTGCGCATCGATAAAGGAGCTCTGCGTCCGATAACGAATTTACCGGTCACGCGTGGGAATATCGCAGAGAAGAATGCCACTTTACGCGGACTTTACTAAACCGTGAGAAGCACGAGAATTTCCGACGGACCCGTTGCATAGGGACTTTATCGGCGGGCACGTTGGCCGGCCTGTTAATACATACGAGAGGTCAGTGCACGTCACGTAGTTATTATTCGGAGCCGAGAATTTCGTGCAAATTTATCAATTCCGAAGTGTAGCAGGGACGACTTCCTGAGGCACTCTCGCGGCAAAAGACATTGCGAGAAAATACGCGGAGGTCTCAGGCTTTTGCGGGTTACGAAGGCTGAGGGCTTCTCCTCGGGAAAGAAGTTGTCGCGTACTCGAAGTGGTATAACGCTTGTTGTATATAATCGCGGTGTACCATTTGAAAGCTTTATTTTATTCAGGCACAGGCGTCTATTTGGCGTCTGTGAAGGGCAGAGTGTGTGACAGGTTATGTCAACTGGATTGGCAGGTGCTGTTTCAAATCAGGTCAGTGTGTTGACTTGCTACCACACCGCTATTCTGCAGATACCTTTCACTGAAGAACAGCCATTCTAAATTTTCTATATTTTTCCATGCAACGGAATGCAGCGGATGAAAGGACAAACCAACAGTCAAGGTGAGTACCGCGAGCACTCCGCGCGGGTTTCGGGCCATAACGTTTACCCGGACGGTACGGTTAGCGAGGCTGTGCGTGATTCTCGCCGCGAAGCTCGTAGCGGCGAGTCCGTGTATTTTGTACGCCCGCCGTACCTACGAATCCCTCGCAATTCCCGCTCGTTGTCTGCAATTCTGTCGAAATGTCCTGATACCGCGGTAAGCTGCCGAGCGATTCTTTTTTTAAACAACCGCACGTAATTATCATCGGCGGTCCTGACGGATATCTATGTACACACATGCACACAGGCACGCGTACGCGCGTATACGTAGTGCATTAACCTATCGACACGCCGTAGTACATTCGGGATATTTTGAATTATCAATGAAATTGTGTTGGCTTGTGTACATGTATGGAACAACCTCGAAACTCTCTTCGTTCTCGTATGTTACGATTATCTTTAAACGCCTCGAGGAATGTTTACTAAACAGATGTACAAATTGGTGAGAAAATAAAATTGGATTTCGAAAAAATATCACTTCATCTCGCAGAAGGATAAAGCTAGTTTTCCTCTTGTTTTCTGTAGGGTTACTGGTTGACGAAATCGAGCGTGCGTATAGATTCTAAACACGCGTGCTTCTTACTCTTAATCAACACATCTACGTTGGGCAGCGATTAAAATTGTATAATGTAACACGTTACTTTGGTCTGCTTTATTTAAGATTACGTTCATTTAGTTTAATCCAACTTCCGATAGCGTTAGAATCGAAGAATAGAAACCCGAAGAAATCTGTGTTATATGCTGTCTTTTCTCTTTTTTTTTAATAATTTTGTAGTAATTTTAGTATCTCTAAAACGTTACTGTATTCTGCACAATGTGTTGTTAAGTCGTCAATGTATGCTGTTTGTAATAATAATTCTAAAAAAGTAACAGAGAATTTAACACTTTTATTTCGATCGAAGATGCTTTTCTCGTTGTTTCTTAGCGATGTGTATTTTAGGTAGTACCTATGTTATACGTTCGGAAACTGCTGCTAAATTAATCGATGGTTAATTACTTTTCCTGTAATATATGTAAAATAAACATTTGGTTACCATAGAATTGAATTATCATCTGCATTTCTATCAGTATTATTATATCTACGGAAGAATGGATTGAACGAAAGTTGTATCGAGAGAGACACGAGAGATCAAATGAAATTTTGCTGAGTAGAAACTTTTCGTAGATTCGAAGGTATCTGCTAATTTTTAAAGAGAAGCATAGTATTTTTAATACAACCATCATAAGTTTCCATGGTTTGGTTCCTCTAGCTATTTAGAAAAAGAAAATTCATTACTCCCGAATGCAACTATAAGAGTTTAATTACAACAATACACGTTACAAATCGGTTAAAAAACAATTCGCTGTACTCGGAAAGGTTTTATTTCAGTCGACATATGCCCCCTTTGAAACCATTCGTCTTTTGTTTAACCCATTTTACTCAGGACGTAAGAATATTGATGTAAATGGAAATGGCAATTCCAAGGGGCTGACTGCGCGTAACGCTCCGTCGTGATAAAAAATTATTCGGGAAGGAATTTTCTATTATTTTGTAAGGAAATGTGGATTCAATAGATTAATGAGTAAAAATTTCATCTTTAATAGTGAGCAATGGCCCTAAAGAACACCAGCAACAGCCGCAGACAGAACATGCCGGTGGAGAAGATACTGGATTTGATTCGTGGAGAGGAGGCAACAATACGCACCATTCGAGTTATCCGATCGGTACTGGTGACCCATATAGTACTTACTATGCAGGTACTTCGTTCCCTTATCAAACATTCGGCGCTGGGGATGGTACTTGGTCAAACGGAACAGACCCCGTTGCATTTCTTTCTGGATATGGAGGTCAAATAGGTCACGATGCGTATGGCATGGACGGGATGTTCTCTGCCAGCGCAGGAGGTGGTTTCAGTACGTTCGGTCAGCCTGCTTTCAATTATTTTCATGGTAACGGTGATTTTAGTGCCTGGGGCACTCCGAGGAAGACTCGCTATGAGGATTATTACCAGGCTCCAAGAGGAAATGAGAATTATCCGACGCCTAGTAATACGGAAGTTAAGACTATCGAGCAGAGTGTACAAAGCTTATCGCTGGGAAGTGGCGAGGTCCCACGGCAAGATCAACAGGCTACGTCTAATCAGCCGATAAAGCTAGAGGCTAAGGAGCCTAGGAAAATAACATGGGCCAGCGTTGCGAGCCAACCTGCCAAGCCAGTTCCCCCGCTTTCATCTTCCCAGGGAATGAAGAAGAAGGCTGGAATGCCACCGCCACCTATTGTACCAGGAAAGCATAATATGGATATTGGCACATGGGGTGAAGGTAAATCTTCCGCACCTCCTCCAACAGCACTGCCACCTCCACAAGTGCAACCCCCAGTTCCAGCGCCTCCACCATTGATTCAAAGACAGAGACCTCCTCCTCCTCCTCCGCCATGTTGGAATAGACAACCTACAACGCCTCCGTCACCTCCACAGCCGCAGATACACATGCCCCCGCAACAGCAACACCAACATCAACACCAACAGCAGCAACAGCAGCAGCATCATCATCAGCAGCAACAGCAGCAACACCAGCAGCAGCAGCAACAACAACACCAACAACAGCAGCAGCACCAGCAGCAGCAGCAACAACAACAGCAGCAGCAACAGTTACAGCAGCAAAAGCAACAGCAAATAACGCAATCACAATCGCACCCCGTTTTAGACGAGTTGAAAGTGAAAAATGATTATAACCCTGTGGAATTCGATCAAACTGCTCCCGCAGCTAGGTTTTTCGTGATTAAATCTTACTCCGAAGATGATATCCATAGATCCATCAAGTATGAGATTTGGTGTAGTACTGAACACGGTAACAAGAGATTAGATCAGGCGTACAGAGAAGCAAGCTGTGACAGTGCCCCTTTATATCTGTTCTTCTCCGTGAACGGATCTGGCCACTTCTGCGGCATGGCACAGATGGTGTCGCCTGTTGATTACCACAGCAACAGTTCTGTTTGGTCCCAGGACAAATGGAAGGGTCAATTTCGCGTGCGTTGGATTTACGTGAAGGATGTTCCTAATGTGCAGCTTCGTCACATTAAGCTAGAGAACAATGAGAATAAGCCAGTGACTAATTCGAGGGATGCCCAGGAAGTCCCCCATGCGAAAGGCGTGGCAGTGTTGCGTATACTGCATACTTATCGGCATTCTACCAGCATCTTCGACGATTTCGGACATTACGAGCGCAAGCAGGCGGAAGAGGATCAGCGCAAAGCACCGCCGAACGCTATACAGCATCATTCTGCTAACAGCAGAAGCAGGGGACACTCAAATTTACCGAGGGGCCACCCTCAGCAATCTCATTTGCATCATCAGCGCAGGGTAAGCAACAATCCTGAAGGCACCGTCACGTGCTGAATGGAATTCCGCGAGCGACGTATTTACTGTTACCCTTTATTTATAGGATCGGGATGGTGGCCGTGGCAGAGGTAGGGGAGGTACACGCCAGTAGCGGTGGATACAACAGAAATATAATACTATTCATAATAGTAATCAACATAAAGGAAGCACGCTACGACTAATTATCGTCTTACTACTTACCTTTGCTTTCTTGGATATACAAAGGGCTTCTAATTCCTGTGACAGAACTCTCGTCATTGAGACTATCTCCTTCTGTTAAATAATCAACATGTATGATAATTAGCGTCGCGTCGGCATCATAAAATATTATCTACTCGTAAATACTACGAAGAGGAACGTAATTCAGTTTCAAGGGATATTGAGTAAAACTTGCTGACAGTTAAGCATATAGTGTGGTGTTGCGTGTTATTCATCGAAAGGTGTTTCTTAAACGTACAAATTAAACAAAAAAAAAAGAAAGAAAATGAAAGGAAAAAAATGATACAAGAAGAAAAAACTGTAATATGTGGACTAACCCTTGTAAAATGCTTAAACTTTTGTTGATAATGGGAAAAAAAAAGAATCTATGCGAGAACAATACTATAAGCAAGTGTCATTTAAATCGATTACAGTTTTAAACTTTGATGGACATATAACCTGGTGCCTGTGGCTGAAAGGACTCACCTTTCTTTGTTAAAAAAAAAGGTGCGAGGGCTTATTACGACATTTTAAGTTTATTTGTAACAATTATGCTTGATCATTGGATAATAATAGAAATTATTGTCAACCGATTATTTTATGCATATTCTATATCTACAAATTATATATATATATAAAAAATATATATATTACCTATTATTATATTATACATGAACTGCAAAAATACGATCTAAAATTATTATGTAACAAAAAGAATATAGTATTACAGTTACTCTGCAGTAACGTATATGGTGATGATGATTATCATTGTACTGTCGATGAAAAATTTCATGAGACATGTGATTCTTGTTAAATCTGTTATTTTTCTCTCTCTATCTCTCTTAATGTTGGATACATCTTTGCCATGATTTCGTTATTTTACAAATTTCCCAGTTGTTTTTACTGAAATAGAAAATTATCCCACGTTTTCACAGATCGTTACAAAAGTATTTACACTTTAACATGCTCCTTTTAAGACGATCCTTTACCAGTAATACCAGCAAGCATAATTTTTTTTTTCACAAATCATACGTAAGAAATCGAGCATTAATGTAACGAAAGGAAGCTGCTTATCTAATGCGAATTTAACGAACTAAAACAAACGCAACTCGATAGATTTCGCCTTAGATTTTCATTACTTCTGTGGTAGTTATATGTACGCATAGTTACATAGAGTGGTTAATTTCTAGAGAATTATAAAGCAAATAATAAAACAATGAGAATTGTTTCTTAAGTTTTATAAACGTGAAATCATATTTTATTGCAGAACAGCAGTATTTTAGTAAATCGATCAGATTTTATAAAAGACGATCGTGAAACGGCAATGTGAGATTTTCGGTTCATCGAAGAATTGTACAAACATTAACTAATGAATTAACGGCGATGTGATGCAGATTTTTTAACAAAGGCATGCCAATTATGATAAATTACTTGTGCGTACACAATTTAGCGGATAACAAGAGAGAGATAGAGAAGCCGAGGTGCGCAGTAGAGAAGTCTTCTCTTGTTTCTGTATCGTGAATGTTGCAAAAATTGATGCATCATTGATTAAAGTAATATATCAACGTTGAAAATTTAGCGCTGATGTTTTCGAATCGCTGCATCTTATTTCCAGTTTGAAACGGTTTAAATTGTTCAGGAATTGGGCGTCTAATACCGTTCGACTGATCGTATAAGCTCTATTAAATTTCTGTGCTTCGGTTGTTGAAAAGCTTCATTAAGTAACTTACTAATTACTGTTTTACCACAAATGATAATTACTCCCCGCAATCATATTTTAGAATTTCCGTTTAAAGGAACGTTTGGATCCCAGAGATTTGTCTGAACTTTATTTTATGATTGACACGATAATACGCTGTAAGTATACGAGCTGCATATCTGTATATTATCATTGTATTATAATATGCAGACATACGAATGGTATACTCGTAATGTACTACACTGTTTAGTATTGACATTGTATAATCATGTTTGATTAAATGTTGAATCAAACTACGAATTTAATATTGAAATTTAACCGCGAGAAGATTACCGAGTAATATACAGAGAGTTAATTTTCTAGACACTATGAATTACTCCATTTAATTTAGATCTGTACTCTCCGACTAACAACGCTAAGTGGTAATTGCGTTTGATATCCCTGTGACATTAATTTACCTTTCAAAGAGACTGTGTAATTGAAAGAGATTAATTTCGAATGGCAGCAGAAATCAATGTATGTCCACAACTTCGACGGAGAAATATTCTGTTAAACGTGATTACCAATTGGAAATCATGGGTCTGCGGTATCGTTTACTTGATCTCTCCATTTTACCTCCTTTTTTATATCCTTCTTTGCCTGTTGCGCCTTAGTTCGAGAATCATGCCTGATTGGCTGAATATTGAGCGAAGCTGACTTCAAGTTCCCAGGATTATTTCTTACTGCTATATCCGGGCACAGTTCCTCAGGTGGCGGTGATCGCGGCCTCAGTTCCCCATGTTCCCCTTCATATTTACGTCCAGCTTGGGCCTCGTAGTCCCTTAAACATTCAGCTTCCCGGGAATCGCGACCGATGCCTGCTTCGGCAGGTTTAACTGCGCGCGAATCCGCTACTTCCGCGTCTACTAGCTTACTCGCCGCGACTCCTATATCGGTGCCAAGCAGATTCTCTTTAGCAAAGTAATTACGTATATTGTCCCGCACCTCCCTTGCGAACTTTTCAGGATTCGCTTCCACGTAACGGTACACGAAGAGGTCGGCGCTATTTATAACGAAGTAATGATTGAAAATGTTAATCCTCGCGCCAATGAAGAAGTCCTGAGGCGTGTAATACTCTGGGTTATCTCTCCCAGTGTTCGGTTTCGGCACCAGCGTCGCCTTCAGAAAGGAGCCCTCCATACGGCCCGAGTTGCGTTTCTCTAGCTCGCTAACCGAAATCGTGCCGTCGCTTAAATTATATTCGAGAATGAAGTCGCGCTCCTTGTCCTCGGGGTGCACCGCGTCCATCCGCATCGAGTACCGTAGCTTCTTCGGGAAATTCAACAGCTGCCGAACCACGTCCTTCCTCGGCGGTTTTAGAACGAAGGATAAGCAGGAGGCGTAGGTGTCCTCGGGCGAGCCGACCATTATGTGAGGCGGTGGTGCATATTCCGTTAGCGGTCTCGACTCCTTCATTGGCAGTGGGATCCCTTCTGGCTGCGTTATCCCCAGCATATCCGAGTAATACTTTCGCGTGAAGGAATCGCAGTCGTGCAAAAAGAATCGCCGACTGAATATAAATACTGTACCGCCCACCTGCAACGAGGGAACAACCATGATACAGGAGTATAAACTCGGATCGGGAACAGTTAATTCGTTGTAAGCTCACTAGAAAGTCTTTTGGCGTGTAGTATTCGACTATCTCCGGGTCACCCCACTCCATGTACACTGCTGGATAAGTGGACGGCAAATTCTTCCAGTCCTTTGGCACTTTCATGCGCTTCAACAGCATCGGCGACGGATCCTTCCCGGAGTTAGGCTTCTGAATCTCGCGTACCGCCATCGCGTCGTCCGTCAAGAAGTACAGTATTTTGTAAACGTCTTCGTTCCACGTGGCGGTGAACGACAACGTCATTTGGTCGTACTCTAAGAACCGACGCCTAGCGTCGTCCGGGACCTGCGTGATGCACGTCGGTGTGTTCTTCATGGACGAGCGAAGGGCTGTGTAAGGATCTACAGGAGGCTCCTCCTTATCTCCTACGTCTATGCCTTGGCTGTTTAAAAACTCTCTGGTAAATAGATCGCAGTCGATAATATGATAAACTACACCGTAAATACCTGCAATTAATAATGTCTGATAATAACGAATCACGGGACCAAGCGGTGTGAAATTATATTAGGTATATATGCTTCTGAAAATTAAAGAATTGTTTGAAGAGGGTAGACTTTTGCTGGGGGATATATCTGTGGTTGTAAGGAAAAACGACTCGTGTCGCAATTTCAAAAAATTTGAGTTTATAAATTAATTCAACTGTTGAATACTGGATGTATGTTTTTATCAGAAAAAAATGCATGAAAACGAATTTTATACGTTGACAAAATAATGTAATTTAACCGAAGTCCAATATTCAATTAATACGCATTTGGCAAAACAACGTGAGTCCACAAAAATTGAAGAATACGACGTATCTTTCCTTTGTGATCGCTTTTTATTTTCGATTTTTATTTATCTGCGTATACTATAACGTATTTTGTGTAAAATAAAATGAGCAAAATTATATTTCACATTTTTATTTTACTAGAAACAGCACACTATGAAATACCAGTGATACATAAATGTGTAACTTGTATTTTACAAAAAGCAACGCGAAGCACAGAAGATAACGAAAGAAGACAAAAAAGAAAGTAAAAGAAGGAAAAGGGTAATCGTTTTTTTTCTTTTCTTCTTAACGCCATTAAGCAGAACAACACAAGTCCAGTGGACTTGTGTCGTTCTGCCTAAAGTGTATGTAAATTATTACTATTTTGTTGATTATTATTTACGTTAATTATACGAATATTGAATATTATGCAAAGTGAAGGAAATATACGTTTATATCGTAAGAAGAAAACAAGGAAACATTGGTAAGAAGAAGAACTGGCGTTTAGAACTTTCAACGACAATATCTCGAATGTGAAAACATGTGACATGGGTCGTTTTTCCTTACAACCACAGATATATATTAGAGAGAGCAGAGAATTCTGACGAAGGTACTTATGAAACGTACATACGTCAATACCAACATTAAAATCCTTCCAGTGTATCAAATCGCCGTTCACGTTTTTTACAATTCTGCCACGTGAAACGAGCTTCCCTTGCATGAAGCCGGCATTATCAACCGGAGGCTCCATCACGGATACAGTGTCATCCTCCAAGAAGTATATTATGTTCACGTGGCGTATCCGAAAGTGTTCAACTGGGGAGTTGAACACTCCTTGGCGAAAGAACGCTTTGAAGCAGAGGCACTTCTGCGCGAACAACGCATAGTGCGGAATAAATTGACTGTACACGAATTTCTTCGCACGGCCGTATGTTAACGATGGATCATATCTGGTGTTTGGTACGAACGTTTTTATTCATTTTGTCGCTTTGAACGCAGTATGCGGAGTAACAAATCAATTACTCGGTAGAATTGAATCTTAGCAAAGTGGAATTTGTTTGTATTAATTACTCGTTACTCACTGTACGATCTCCTCTTGTTTTAGATATGCAGTAGACGCAGCATCTATTGGCCTTCCTCCGATCCCAGCGTCACTATCGCGTAATACGCGGTAACCGTTTAAGAAATGAAATTTTTGCAACAGCCTATAATCTTTGATCTTCAAATAAAAAATTCTTCTGTAGTTTTATTAAGAAAATAAAATAACTCGGTTGTATCTTTAACTTACACTTGGATCGTGAAATGTGTAGCCTGGTAGAAGCGGTAGGTCCTCCATATCGAATTACAAAAGTACAGTGCTTAGTAAAATCTGTTATCAGAAGACATTTCCGTGGAGCGTTACTTAAGCCATCTAACCGTCAAAGAATTTGTTTGAACCCGTTTCTATAACAACGCTGCTTTGTATTGATGTAACAATTGATTGTATTTAAAGAAAAAAAAACTGGTGGTTAATTTAGAATTTAGTTAATCGTTCATAGGTAAAGAACAAATAGTTGAAATTATATTTGATCATTTATTTCTGCACAAATTATTGACAACAGTAGCATTGGATGGCTTTTCACTAAGATGTGTTATTAATCGCCCTGACAGTGGAATCAAATATTCATTATTTCTTTGAAAATAGCCATACATCCCGCAGACAAGCAGCCAGCTACCGGTACAGTGATTAACCATGCGAATGCAATATTACGAAACAATTTCCACGAGACTCCCTCACCGCCGCGTGAGGCCCACCCCACGCAGACAACTGATCCCACCTTGCAATGTGTCGTCGACACGGGTAAACCAGCTTTACTTGCCAACAAAACTGTCACCGCTGCTCCTACCTGCGAGATCCATATTCATTTGCATAAAAACATACTTTTAGTAATATACTGTATTTAGAGAAAGTGCGATTCTTTCTCAAAGGGCCTAGCAGAGTAAGCATAGGGAAACGGCCCCAGCACCAATTTGATATTTTATGCTGATTAAAATAATGTTCTTTGCATGAAAAACTACTATGGGTAATTTCCGACCTGTAACCCCTCCCGTAAGGGTGATATAGGGACAACAACCCCAAACTTTATGATTTTTTTTCTCGAAAACTACTTAAGATATTTGAATGCGACAAGTTGCAAATATTAGGTAGGGTAAAGGACCCAATTACTGACACCTAAGTAATTACTGTCACCGTAAGCTATTTTATTTAAAATAACGAATAAATAAACGTTGTAAAGTCATAAACAAAAAGAATTATGTAATTCAACTTATAATCTACACTATAGATTATATACTATATTTTATTTATGCGTTATTTTAAGTAAAATAGCTTAACGTGACAGTAATTGGTTAGGTGTCAGTAATTGGGTCCTTTACCCTACTTACTAACTCTACTAAATCTATTTTTTCAAAATTTTGGAGTGATAATTAAGGGTAGAAATAACGGAATCAATTATTTGAGGGTAGTTTTTGTAAGCAACCCCTTGAGTGACACCAACGAAAAAAATATGGATAATAGCTAAGTAGTGAGGCGTTACTGAAGGGGTTATTTACAAAAACTACCCTCAAATAATTGATTCCTTTATTTCTACCCTTAATTATCACTCCAAACTTTTGAAAAAAAATAGATTTAGTAGAGTTAGTAAGTACCTAATATTTGCAACTTGTCGCATTCAAATATCTTATGTAGTTTTCGAGAAAAAAAATCATAAAGTTTGGGGTTGTTGTCCCTGTATCACCCTTACGGGAGGGGTTACAGGTCTGAAATTACCCATAGTAGTTTTTCATGCGAAAAGCATTATTTGAACCAGCATAAATGATAAAATTGGTGCTGGGGCCGTTTCCCTATGCCTACTCTGCTAGGCCCTTTTCTGACTTTATAGCTTGTAAAACTTATATACCTCTATAGTAAATCCAGTTGTTGGCGTAATGCGCGCTAAGTCTTGTCCTAAAGTTTGTATAACTCTACGCCCCCAGACCCAAAGACCAGTCGATATTCCCAGCCCACCATACAGCAGTATAAGCATCGGAGTTTCTGCTTCTTGTCTAGCCGATCCCTCGGCGTACACAGCCCAAAGCGCGATGAGCGGCCCAATCGCGTTGCTGACATCGTTACCGCCGTGCGCGAAGCTGCCAAATGCCGCGGTCAGCACTTGTAAAAATGCGAACAGTCTCGATATCTCTGGCGGCTCCTCGTGCTTACTCTCGGCTTCAACCTGAACACCCTCGGTGTCTGACGCCGCTACCATTAACAGAGGGCTCGCGCTACTGTTGCCGCGTAACTTCGGCGCTGCTTCTTTCGTGTTGCCGTTACTACTACTGCTACTACTACACGGGGCTTCTGAAATAACAGATAACGCTGTAGTTTCTTTTTTATCACAGGTACCGAACTTTGTTGTCGCTTTCTCGCCGTTACTCAGGGCAAGCAGTATCCTCTTTTTCTGCCACGGTACGACAAAGAAATACACGATTATAGCTGAGACCAAACCGAAACCTATCGCGGCAAGCGCGCTACCCCACCATGGCACTCTGTCCAGCATCAAAACTGAAAGCATACGCGGAAGATGCAGTATTAAGTTCGGCTTGGTGGAACGACGTATCAGAATACTAGTGCAGAGGTTTATTTACGTTTAGGTCCGTCGTGTACAACTGAAATAACGTTAACAGCAACGGTGAGACCATACGCTAACGGGAGAATATGGAGACCTTGCTCTAGGGGTTTACTAGATTGGAGTATGGATTTCCTTAGAAGGCAAAATATAGCACCTGATACAAATCCGCTAAGTACAGGACTCGCGAACCAAGACGCCGCTATATTCGCAAGAGCTACCCATTTCACCTAGAAAGATACTTTCGTTACGCTGCGAGATAACGTGTACGCGTGTCGACAACAATTTTACTGACCCCTGCGGTACCTCTGCATACAAGCGAAAAGCCAACTGTAGCACCAACAATGGAATGTGTTCCAGAAATAGGTAATCGCAACGCCGTTGCTAATAAAAGCCAGATACCAGATCCAGCTAAACTAGACAACGCTCCTACCATTAATTCTTTTTCATGGCCTTCGTATAATGTAACGTCTAGTATTCCTTTTCTCATCGTATCGGAGACCTGCGGAGAACATTAATTAACATAATTAGGGACTTGTAACATGTGAAATGTGATTTATAAGTGGCATCGGTCGTTGAATACCTTGTAGCCGATGAGTACAGCCCCAGCGATTTCAAATATAGTTGCCAAGATACAAGCTTGAAATATCGTAAGTACACCAGCACCGACGCTCGTCCCGAAGCTGTTCGCAACGTCGTTAGCTCCTATTCCGAATGCCAGGACAAAGGCCACTAAGAACCCCACCACCACTATCCATACCAAGTTCTCATCGTATGGTATATTCATCTTCGCTCAGTTAGTACTCGTTCCTTTTGGGCTATAGGGGTGCGCCTTTTGCTTTCGGGCATTCGTCAGAAGATCACTGTTATCAAATGTCCTGGTGCCATATCGTTTGCCAGTGACGCATCGCTAAACACTCGAGGGCATGCATCAAGGAAGAACTTCCGTTTTAATCTGCTACGCGTTCACATATAAATACTTATACATCAGAATATATTTCTCCATTTACGCTTAATCTCGTATATTGTGTACGTGTGTATATATAATCTATATCTTTATTTTACATCTAATACATTCAATTTCGTAACTTTGTACATATAACGGAGGTAGTATTTTGGCGTAGCACCTGATATATTTAGCATTATGTTCTCTCATACAATAGCGTACTGTTATCAAAACGCTGATCAGCATCGATAGAGTTACTGTTTAAACACCGCCTTAAATATTTCGGCTTGTATCGAGTATAAAATATTGTGTTCGATTTTACAGGGACTCATTGTCAGCGTTCTCCTTGTCTGGAAACACGCTGATCGCTGTTTCCCCGGCATCTGTAATTAACCAAAGCGCGTACGTGTTACAAATTACGCACATGCCCCCCCCCGCCCCTCGATTCCGAATTCGCGTATTCAGTGTATGAGAATTCTTGAAAGCAATGCGACCTGGCTTCGTCTCGATAATTACCTTCGCACGCACATCGTCATCGTCTTAGAAGCGAGTTTAAGGAACGAGATACCTGGACAATCACGAAGGGAAGATTCAATCGTTAGACCGAACTTTCTCACGCCCGATCCGGCGGGGCTGCGACCCTTTCACTTTTTCGTCGCGACACTACGTGTCCCGATTGAAATTCACGCTCGCGATACGAGTGACTTCTAAAACAAAGGCACCTTCCCCTATTTTACTTGCACGACAGCCAGCGACGAATCGAACCCCCTGCGAATGAATACGACACACGACGGACATGCAAACTAGATACAGTATTACGAGCCGTACGAAGGGAAGGAAAGACTGGAATGAGCAAAGCTTTCAAGCGTGTTAATTTACAGAGACGAAATTCTTAAAGCTGCTAATCTCTCATTACCACTTTCTGCATCATTCTTTGCACGATTCTCCGTGTGATTTGCACTTCGACAGTTTTCTTTCAAGCACCGTACGGAAGTTAGGCATTGAACGGCTCGATGGCACGGGCAAATAATTAGACAACCATTAGGGGGGCGACTAGGAAAGTGTGACGATAGAAATTTTCACTCGCGAAACTTAAATCGCTTTGCGTGTGTGTTCGGCAACCGGGGATGCCGCTCGGATCCGCGTGGGGGTGAGATATTGATCCGCCATTTGCCCGCGAAACTCTGTTATACGTGGACAGTACAAAAATGGTTTACTGCGGCAGAAATCTGACGTGTTTTATCTGCGAATCGATGAACAATCGATTGGCACCCCCTACGCTCTGCCGTCCGCACGGATTTCTCTTTAATGTCATCAGATTTACTCGCGATGTATTACGCAATAACCGCGCGGCGGATCGTCGCGGGGAGGGGGGGATATGACGAATGTCATTGCATAAGGGGTGTTAAATGAGCTACGAATTGATGTGAACATAATTACCGATAATTGCGTGCCGGCTCCTACATATGGAGTTAAACGAAGTGGCCAGATTTAAACATGAACCACGTCGTCGCGAGTAAAACTGACAGGGCAAGAGGGAAGTGGGAAAGCGCGGGGAGTCCAGTAGATTCTGACCGGCTGTCGATCCCCCTTTTTACGGGGTTGACGAAATGACGAATAAAGAGTGACGTAATGGATCGCGTATCTTTTATTCTTTATATATTTTGGATGTCGTACGTGTACCGTGTAATTAATACGTGTAACAATCTCACATCCTTTGCATATACCACGTTCACAAACATCCTTATCCTTATCCTTACTCCCTTACTAATATATCAAAGTGAAACGTTATCTGTTTGTCCTTCATTCACGCCTAAACGGCTGAACGGATTTCAATGAAATTTTGAATATACATTAAATACGCCCTAGATTGAATTATAGGCTATTTATAAATATGCTATCTAAAATAATAAATAATAATAATAATTCCCGGGTGAAACCGGGTAACGGGTCAGCTAGTTCTATATATATGTATCATGTTCTGTACAATGCAGTGGCGGCCATATACTTACGTACACCCTTTAAAACAGAATAACTTTTTTAAAATTGGACCAAACGACTTGAGTTTTTTTTCGAAGCTAGAGGGATTAGTTTACCAAATGACGTGTATTCGTTAGTTTAAAAAAAAATACAATTGATGGGAATAGCGAAGAGATAGTAAAGTTCGCTTTTTACAACTTTTTTATCTGAGCCTTTAATGAAAATGTGAAAAATGACTTTTGTAGACACTAATCGAGACCTACCTATACATTATATTTTTTTTAAACATTCAACATATTTATATTTGACTGTGCTACCTACATATTCTTCATTTTTCTCAAATATCCTACACATTTTGTTCATAATATTCATTTTTCACACATTTTTTAGGTATGCGTCACAAATTTTCTTTAAATTTCCGTACATTTGCTACATTCTCCGCTCATATTGCTTATAAATCAGGGGCAGATTTAGGATTTTCTGGAGTGGGGGGGCAGGGCGCAGAGCCGAATCCAAGATTTTTTTAGGGGAGGGGGGCGTAAGTATGACAAATGAACCAGGGACATTTCCGATATTTTCCTGCTAAATGAAACATTTTTTTTTGGTATCAATTTATCATATATTTCCTCGTATTGCTAAATTAAAGTAAGTATTTTACAAATTAAAATAAGTATTTCCCCCTTGAGGGAGGGAAGGGGGTGCCCCTGCGACCTCTATATCCGCCACTGTTATAAATTTCCTTTACACTTCAATACTGTAACTTTCTATACCTTAAGGGGGTAGGTTACCCTCAAAATTTTTGAAAATTTGTTTTTAGGATGTTTGCATATTCCACTAGTTACATTTTTTCTACGTATTTTAAACGCAACCGGGCCCCGAAATTCAAAAAATTGAAGGAATTACAGTAAAAAATGTACGAGCCTGCACATGAGATCGGATAACGATGTCCAACTTTAAACGCGATTTCCCAGAACCTACGTTTTCCAAAACGATGAACATAAAATCTCGAAAACCACTCAAATGATTTAAATGAAAATTTACAGGGAGCTGCACGAAACTATTCCCCTTCACGTATTGGGAGCACATTTTCAATCAAAATTCTTTAAAAAAAAGATAAAAAATATTTTTCTTACAAAAAAAGGATAAAATCAGAAACATCAACATAAAAATTGTATTAATTTGTTTATCAAAGTTTTGCTTGCTGCACAAGATGGAGACTGTCTTACAGATTATAAAAATGCCTTTACTTTGTGTTTTCGGTGATTCACCTGTCTGGAATCGTGTTCACCATCAAACGGTGCATCACGTACACGCTCTCACATTTATATTTATAACTTCTTTCCTATAAATACATACCCTCAAATTTTTACCGGTAATTCGCCAAATTTTTACCAGTAATTTGATCAATTACGTATAGCAATATAGCGCATATATGCGTTTATTATTTCCGCCGACATCTACTATGTTGTCAGTGAAAAATAACTTCAATTACTAATAAAGTCGAAAATCGAAATATCTCATGGAGAACCAACTCTGATCCAAAAGAAAACTAAGAATCTGAATCAAGTCATAAAAAAAATGGACGCAGTTTCAAGTAGGAAAAGTAAGGAGAAAGTATATACAAATGGCACATGATTTCTTAATGACTACCCGACTAATAAGTGTAGAATATGAGAGCGCTTTATCCGTGGCTGGATTATTTTGTACAAAAATTAGGTCGCGATCAGGAAAACAAAGTTTAGTCAAATTATATTTTGTTGCGTGTTTATTTCTTAAAAAGAATTGTTAAATAAAAAATATTTAATTATGTATTTAAGATAAGATTCTTTTCATTGTTTTCCTGGTGAAGATCCATATTAATAAGTATTGTCAATAGTTATACAAATTTATCTATTTTGTGTTATATCATTCTATATTTTATTTTCAGAATAAGTTTCACTTGCATATATGTTTTATAATGTTCGATTAGAGTTGAAAAAAGTTTTTTGTAATGAAAAAGCTTTTATTATTTTACTCTCAAAAAACTTTTATTATTTTACTGTCAAAAAACTTTTATTATTTTACTCTTATATTTTACGTCACATAATACTTTACAAAAAAAAAACGGTTAATTGCCGATAAACCGGTTGTGATTAAAAATTTTACCGAATTACCGGTAATTGAAAAAATCGGTAAATTTCCAATCCCTAGTTCACACTTCACGCCTCTCATTCCACACTTCACAGTACACAGTTCCCACCATATAGGTCACACTTCACAGTGCACAGATCACACTCCCCACTTCATACTTCGCGGCTCACAATTCACAGTTTACATCGTTTACACTTCACGCCTTAAAATTTACAGCTCACACCATGACACACTTTACAGTTCACGCTTCATAATACTCATGAACATCTCTCAACTTGGTCGCCTTACGATCGTGCGCAATGTGGTAAGTGTTCGGATAAGTTATTCAGTGCCCTCCGGAAACACAACAAAGTTGCAAACGTCAAAATTGTCGACAAAGTTGCAAACCTCAAGATTTTTTTCAATAATGTTGCAAAAGGAATTTTGGGGCTCGAGAGTCAAACCCTGGTTTGCAACTTTGTTACATCTCAATGGCAAGTCAAATTTCGGTTTTCAACTTTGTTGCAGGGCGCAGTGGCTCAAAAACTTATTCGCGCCCGCATGCGGCAGATTTTCGGCCGTAACAAAGTTGCAACATGTAACGCGGCTTCTCGCTGAGATGCAACGAAGTTGCAAACCAGGGTTTCGGCTCTTAGCTGCGAAATTCCATATTGTTCAAAATATTGGCCTTTGCATTTTCGCGGGGCGCTAAATAGCTTCCCGAATACGTACCACATGGTTCACTATCGTAAGGAGACTAATTCCCGAATTAGTATGAAACGCGATGAGTGTAGTGTACGTGTGAAAAGTGTAGGTAGCACAAGTGTCAAATGTGTAGTGCAACTAGCTGCAAGTGTACTTGCAGAAACGTACGAAGTTGCAAAACTGGAAAAGAGACAAAAAGGAAATTTGACTTCCCGAACATCGAAATTCTATTTGCAACATTGTTGAAGAATTTACCATTTGCAACTTTGTTTCGAGTGTGAAAATGGTGTAGCAGTAGTGCAAGAATAGTGCCAGAGTAGTGTTGAAATTCCACGAGAGTAGTGTGAGAATGTTATCAGAGCGTTATAGAAATGGAGGAAAATTGATATAGGATTGGTATTTGAATGTTGCAGGGATGTTGTGAGAATGATATAGCGATGGTTTACAAATTGTCTTAAAATGGTCTCTGAATGATGTGGGAATGTTCCAAAAATAATATGCAATTTTGTGCATAAATATTGAAGTATTATACAACCGACAACAGCACAGTTTAATTGAGCAATAAGTAAAATCTATTTAATAATTAATATCATATATACAAGCCAATGATTTTTTAGATTTTAAACTAGACAGAGATAAGTTTTACATCTACTACAGAATAAATTATTGTAGTTAATGGCTTGCGATCCACTCTTCTCTTTCTCGTTTCTCCTTCAGTACTTCTTTCAAATATGGTTGCAGGTACAATACATCCTATTCAATGAAAAGAACAGTGTAAGCAAAACATTGATAACACAAAATTTCTCAATCATTCGTATTCTTTTACCTCCGACAGTTTAGTCCACTGTTCTTTTGGCAAAACCCTCTTTTGGCAATCCAACTGCATAGCCCTGATCAGGCGGAAATTGCGTTCATCGATTATGTGAGCAGGTATTCGCCTCAGCGCTTCCTCTACATCTTCAGTTTCGTATACAAGATCGTCTCGGAATAATCCTAAATTTACGCAAGATTAAAGACTCGTTACATAATTCTAAACGGTTCTATTGATCCTCGAAGCAGCATTGCATTTTAAAGCATAATATTATACAGCGTATACCAGGAACAGTATACCAACAGTAAATGAAAAAATGAGGAGTGTACATCACAATAGTACAGAAATATGAAAAAGGATTCTTATTCCAATGATATATAAATTTTTCATACCGTACTGGTTAAATCCAGACAGATTGTATGCCCACTCCTGCAGAGTTTTTGCTGCAAAGTGCAGAATACATGATGAAAGTTACATAAGAATATAATCCGGATATATTTCAACCGTAAAGTCGAGCAGACTAAACATTTACTTACGAAATATACGTTGCAGTACCGCCATTCCTGCGTCACGTTTTTAATGCACCTAATACGCAAATTTTCAAAACGTTCTCCGAACGTGCTACCTGCCCTTTTCTAGTAACTTTTCCTAACCTTGATTCGATAATATATAGCTATCGAGGTCAATATATTAACTCCGTCACAGCCGACTGTGACTCCGTGTATCCCTAGTCCACGATTCCGCGGTCAATTGTTTCGATATAGTGGAGAAATCGATTCGCATTTAAAGCGTAAAATAACGCGCGAATTGAGAGAAAAGTTAACATCGCAATCGTTTACATGCGAACGATGCCTTAAATCTTATCTGCTGACGAAAGATTTATTTATTATTGCACGATGCATTCGCAAATACACTAGGCAAACTGCAGGTCATACGGCAGTCTTGAAAAATGTCCCTAGGAGAACCATGCGGTATCAACGTTTACGCCTACGATTTGGAGTTATTAACGTTGCTTTACGTAAACGTTATTACGTCTCTTTCAATAATGGAATTTGAGTAACAGAAGCGTTGAATTATCTGTACGAACTCTGAAAATTATGCCTCCTCTCAGGGCTATTTCAAAAATACCCCAGACACCGGTTGCAGGCGGCGCTGCGATCCAGAAGAGGGACTACTTCTCGGGCGCCGAGTGCGTCGGACGGTTGGTATATAAGTACGGAGGGAACTACTTTCAATGCCTCTTCCTCATTAAGAGTAGAGTTGTGTTCACGTGTGGTTGTGTCTCCTTTTTCCTTAAAATAGGTCACACAACCCACTTCCATTCGTGAAATAACTCTTCTATAAAAAAAAAACCCAAAAAAATATAAAAATTTCAAAAACACAAACAAAAAAATCGTAAAACCGTAGCTGAAAACCGCGAAACATAAGTAAAGTGTGGAAAAAAATAGTAATTCATCGCGTAACGAAGAGCAACGTGGCCGGAAGAGCGCAAGCCATATTGAAGGTACGGGAGATAAGAAAAACCAGAGAATTATCAACCTGAGAAAGCTGCACGACGTTGGAACACCGCAAAAATGAATCCGGGAGCTCCGAACTATCCTATGGCCTCACTTTACGTGGGAGATCTGCATACCGACATCACCGAGGCGATGCTTTTTGAGAAGTTTTCATCGGCTGGGCCTGTACTCTCGATACGCGTCTGTCGTGATATGATCACGCGGCACTCGCTCGGTTATGCTTATGTCAACTTTCAGCAACCTGCTGACGGTGAGTGTGTCGGCTATTTATTTCGATATGCCTATGACCTAGATACCTATGGCCCATCTTAAAGCTTATCCTTAGCTGCATCGGCTGACTGCGCTTGACACGTGTTTCGCATCGTACGATGCCACCATATTGGAATCTACGTCGGACAAAGTAGAATACGTAGTGGTTGACGGTTGAGTCATGCCCTTTCATTCTTTCGTTTTACAGACCATATATAATTATCATGTCGCAGGATAAATCGCCTCGGCGAATCACCGATTTGCCCGACGTAAACGCGGCAAGAAAATCGATCAATTATTTTATAGATTTCCAATATGGAACGCAATCTATTGCGTATTACGCGCGACTGTTAATTTCCATGCAATAATTCTCGCGGAGAAAATGTGTTTTAACTCCCTTTTTCTGCTAGAAGGATATCAATAAATTACGAACGATTACGAAGTACATATCTAATCTGAAAATCACGCGAAGATAACATTGATACTAGAAGTAATGGTTCGCTTTTATTTCGAGTAAATATGCTTTTTTTTTTTAGATAATAGAATGTATATCATTATTTAGAACACATGCGAGGATAGGTGACGTTGCTGCTGTAATCCAATCTTTTTAATGATACAATTAACATGTTGGCTGCAGTGCCACGCTATGTTTTATTTTCTTTTTGTAACTTGCTCGTTGGCACATGGGGAAAGAAAAGCAAATGTCGGGTCTGCCAGCCAATGCGTTAACAATGCGATGTGATTTTCATTCCGATTCATTTCAGCCGAACGTGCATTGGATACCATGAACTTTGATATGATAAAGGGGCGGCCTATTCGTATTATGTGGTCTCAACGTGATCCCTCACTTCGAAAATCAGGCGTTGGAAATGTATTCATAAAGAATCTAGATAAAAACATAGACAATAAAGCAATGTACGACACGTTCTCTGCTTTCGGTAACATACTTAGTTGCAAAGTGGCTCAAGACGAATACGGTGTTTCTAAAGGTTATGGTTTTGTTCATTTTGAAACCGAAGAGGCAGCGAATAAATCTATTGATAAAGTAAATGGCATGTTGCTAAATGGAAAGAAGGTAATTATTCGATCCCCCGTCTGTCCTAGAAAATTCTCTCGCCGCACGAACCATGATATTTCACTGTATCGTTACGTTTAACGACGTTTAGGTGTACGTCGGTAAATTTATACCCCGCAAAGAACGTGAAAAGGAATTGGGAGAGAAGGCCAAACTCTTCACAAACGTTTACGTGAAGAACTTTGGGGAAGATATGACAGACGACAAACTTAAAGAGATGTTTGAAGTATATGGGACCATCACCAGTCACAAAGTAATGATTAAAGATGACGGAAAGCCACGGGGTTTTGGTTTTGTAGCTTTTGAAGACACCGACGCTGCTGAACAAGCGGTAATGGAATTAAACGGAAAAGAGGTTGCTGAGGGAAAGTGTATGTACGTTGGACGGGCGCAGAAGAAGACTGAGCGCCAGCAAGAGCTGAAGAGGAAGTTCGAGCAGCTGAAGTTCGAGCGTTTAAATCGTTATCAAGGTGTAAATCTTTATGTAAAGAACTTAGACGACAGTATAGATGACGAGCGATTGCGCAAGGAGTTTGCACCATTCGGAACGATCACGTCTGCGAAGGTAATGATGGAAGAGGGGCGCAGCAAGGGCTTCGGATTCGTCTGCTTCTCTACCCCCGAGGAGGCCACCAAAGCTGTGACAGAGATGAACGGCCGTATAATAGTTACCAAGCCGTTGTACGTTGCTCTGGCGCAGCGTAAGGAAGATCGCAAAGCGCATCTTGCTTCTCAATACATGCAACGCATAGCGAACTTGCGAATGCAGCAAATGGGCCAAATATTCCAACCCAGCGGCGTTGGAAATTATTTCGTTCCCACTATCCCTCAGCCGCAGAGACTTTACGGACCGCAGATGGCGCAGATACGTACAACACCGCGCTGGCCGACGCAACCGAATCAAGTACGACCAAATGCACAAACTGGAAGCTCCGGCTTCGCAACGATGCAAGGTCCATTCAGAGCTGCGCCGCGTGCTCCTGCTGCTCAAGCCGGTGCTATGCGAAGCGCCCTATCCGCTAGACCTATCACAGGTAACTAGGAATAATTCTATTAACTGCCTTAAATCATTGTTCCCGGGAATTTCTTTGTTAACAATGCTCTTTCGTAGGTCAACAAGCCGTGGGTGGTGCAAACATGCAGAATCGCTCTATGGCTGGCCCAGCGGTGGGAGGAGTATCAGCTCAAAACCGTCCGTCAAATTACAAATACACTTCAAACATGCGTAATCCACCACAGGCAATGGCAATCCCAGCTCCGACTCCTGTTCAGCAAGCTGTTCACATTCAGGGCCAGGAACCACTGACCGCCACGATGCTAGCAGCTGCTCAACCACAAGAGCAGAAGCAAATGTTAGGAGAGCGTCTCTTCCCGTTGATTCAGTGTATGTATCCGCAACTAACTGGCAAGATCACTGGGATGTTGCTGGAGATCGACAACTCAGAGCTCCTGCACATGCTCGAGCATAACGAATCGCTGAAAGCCAAGGTTGAAGAGGCCGTAGCTGTATTGCAGGCTCATCAGGCCAAACAGGCTGTGGCTTCTAAGAAAGAGTAAACATCTTATATTAGGCTATTATTTTATTGTTCTTTAATCGTTCGTGATCATGTTCAGTTTTTTCCTCCTCATTCTGCGGTTATCCTTGGTTTAAAAAAAAAAGAAAACGTAAATAATTCTGTTCTTCTAAAGCTTTATGATGGCTTAAGCGATTATTACGTGCAAAAATGACAGGAACAATTGTTATTCAAAACTAAATAACTGATCGTGAAAGGGTTTTTCATCGAGTTTTATGATAATAAATTTTCCTTTAAAAGTATCAAATGAGTTTATTCTTTCCCCTGATCCGTTGCTTTTCGCCTGTATTTTTCATTCCCCCAAGGAATTTAATGTTACCGTTATTTTCATGTAACGCGTATGTAAGTGTAACAATTATATACAGAATTAAGTTGGATTGTTCGGGTGGCGAGTTAACGTTCGTTGTTCGAATTAAATGAAAATGTAATTGTATCGCGAAGTTTCTCCTTTGTTTGTTGAATAAATCAGTGAATACGAAACTATATTATCGACTGTTAATATTTATTTCGAGCTCGATTTTTAGGGTAACTTTTTCTACACGCATTAAAGTATTTGGCTCTCGCGGCAGTTAAGCACCGTAATTTATTTGTACATGTAAGGTAAGGCTATGTTTAATAATATTTAGTTTGCAACATAATTATATGCATTCGGGGAACATCGTTAAAAATTAATATGTTAGAAATTGTTTCATCTGCGTCAGAATGGATTGAAAGCTAAGTTTCCCTTTAACTTATTTAGTTTAGCTTACATTAAGGTTTTGAAACACTTTTAAACGTTAACAGATGAGTGGTAAGATGCAAAGATGTTTACACGAAATTAAATTATTAAAGATCTCTTTTGAAAAGTGTTCCTGCCGATTGATTGTATCCAACCGCGATTCTACTTGTAGCGCGTGATTAAACAATTTAAATAGTGGTCGATGAGTTATTTAATATAGATGAAATCGATATTTATCTGTACAAACGTTCGTGTTAGTTATTGCAATGTAAATAATAAACAATTGTAAAACAATATTAACAGATTCGCAGTCACTTGACCCATATAGGGGTCAGGACGGTAATAACAGTAACCCACGCATCCCCCAACAGCTATAAACGACTCAAGTCCGATCACGTGGTTCGAAGCATGGCATTACTACATATTACGTAAAATGAATAAACTCTGTTCCCTTCGGTCTATCGGCTACTATTAGCGCTTCTACTGGCGTGGACGTGTTTTCGCGTCGAGATTCTCTGGAAAGTAACGGGAGCATTTGTAATTTGTCGTGTCAACGACCTTTTACTCGTTCCGCAGTCTAACCCGCGATGAATCCTCTGCTCATGAAGATTTTAGTTTCTATACTTTCCGTTAGATGTTTCTAAGATAGGCGAGATTTTTTCTACCAAAATGAGTCCAAAGAAGACCTGATTCAGACTATTTTTATTAATTCGAATCAATTTTGAATTCCGCAGAATAATTTTACATTCCGTATATTTAAATATACTCCGAGTGTGGTATAGTTTGGACTCATTTTCGTCAGGAAAATCTGGCCAATTTATTGGTGTTACATGGAAAAAGTTCTGCACCGTTGGGACCGGTGCTCGAAAAGTGGGCACCCCGCGTCCATAAGTCTAGTTTATGCACTGTCCATAAGGTCCATGGTCTGTGTTATAGTTGTCGTAGTCGATTGACGGATATCAACACTGTTGATCTCTATTTAATCGACAGTGGGCATAATAGAGGGTCTTACATAAGAAAGTAAGATGGAAAGCCGAACGCAACGGGAGTAAAGGCACTGACCAGGATCACAGACGAGGTATAGAATAGACCTATCAACCAATGTATTTTTCTGTCACCGGTTTGGGGGGTCCTTGGACCCCCTTACCATTTTAGTGTCGCATGCAACGTTACCGGTGAAGCCTCGAAACAGATTGTAACGCTACGCGTGGTCGGAATTAGAATTCAGGAGGGCTAAAACTAGGTTATGTTTTGAGAGTCGCAGCCCGCGATTTACAAATGTTTCTGTTACAGTAACAATTTAAAAATCGTCTTATGAACATATTCCGTTCAACGGAAGAGAAAGAAGGATGAAAATAAAACGATATCACATTCGCCTTCTTAACTTTGCTATCCTATTCCGGTTTATTTAACGCAAAAAAATTTCATTCGCTTATAATAACGTAATTTGTAAAAAGAGTGCTTAAATGTTTTTTAAGAGCACCTGTTGCTGAAATCACCTATTCATCATGTGTTTGCGCATATATTAATGATGGTCTATACGATAGAATACAGACATATAATAATAATGACAATAATAATAATAATAATAATAATAATAATATCCTTCTACTGTACTATATTATTTAAAAGGGACATATCAAACCCGTACACACCGATTTTGGTGCAATTGTGCAATTCTTTAGAGTAGCCAAAAATATTGGATACATATTTTTTGAAAAAGGAATTCATTCTCCTCCATAATTATTAGAAAAATTAATTTGTTTAAAGTATATACTAACTGATGTTAACTGATTAATGTTAACTGACGTTCGGATGTTTCAATAAGTTTATACAGTATGTCCGATTTGTTCGTATATTATTTTTGACACACTATTATTTTTTTAACTGTTGAAAAAGCAAAAAGATGTTTCATATCAAAGTTTTTTTATTTGATGGAGGAAACTGAATAGTATGGGGGGGGGGGGAGTATGGTATTTAGAATGCACGAAGTGAATATATTTAATGTTTGAAATACATAAAGTGCTCGACAAGACCGTCCTATACGAACGGCTGCAGAAGAGTCTCCTGAGGAGACTGCCTTCGTCGGCCGCCGATCGTCTCGTTCTTTTGTCGATGTCGACGGGCTCGACGTCGCGGCGTCGGCCACGTCCAACAATGCGTTTGCAGACCTCAGAATCTACTGTTCTGGTTTTCTCGACTTCAAAAAAATATAAATGCACTAAAAAGTAAAAAATAATTTTGTTCCGTATTTAATCTACAACACTCAATTGTTTTAAGTCGACGCCAGATTTACACAGTGCAACTGATGAGACGCCGATGTAAACAAAATTGAGTGTCGTAGAGTAAATAAGGAACAAAATTATTTTTTACTTTTTAGTGCATTTTTATTTTTTTTTTATGTCGGTTTTAATTCTGATTTTCCATTCTTTGGAACGATGCGCCATTATTGTGGTTTTTACACGCAGATGGCGAAAAGTCTCTCCGTACAGGGGTATAGTTCCCCGGTCAACCCTGCCGTAACTAAAAATATTGAAATTGAGACGGGTACGAGACCGGTCGACATTGTTTTCAAACCTCATTACAGTAATGTGGGGTGCGAGTGGTAAACCGACAATAAAATCGAAGCGCGCGGCTCGCCTACCTGGGCCGGGAAATGCCCAATAGCTCTCTGCCACGTGAATTTAAAAGCGACCATCCCAAAATTTTCGAAGCTCGGGGATCACTGCTGTCCAGCGGTCGCTGGCAGCTTTCCGAACGCCGGGACGGCGCATGATTGTAGTGCAGAGATGAGCAAAAAATTATTTGAAATAAAAATTTGTGTACGAAATTTTTATTTCAAAAAATTTTTGGTCCATCTCTGTTGTAATGGAATATGTTCATAAATTGTATACATATGCGGTGGATCTTCTGGACCGCAGTTTAAAGCCGAATCAGCTGAGCGGGCGGTGCACACACACACAGTAGAGCAGCCCACGCTACCCATTTTCACGTTTTGCATCAGCACGGTCAGCTCTACTGTGTGTGTGTGTGGGTCTACATCTACGCGTGCCTCCTGCGTGTGCGTGAGAGCATTTACTGCGTCACGCTCAGATGTTTCAGCTTTAGTACACGGCCCAAAAGTTCCACGCTAATATTTCGAGAACGAAGCCTCGGATTCCAAAATCGTAAAAAACTATTTAATTTGTTTTGGGATGAACAATTTGCATGTTTAGGGCGCATGATGGGAGAAGTGGTTGCGTCACCGTTCTCCAATATATTTATTAAATAAAAATTTCATCTCAAGCAACGAAATGATAGAGCAGTGAATAGATAATGATTATGTTAGAAATGTTTATCCATCTTCTGTTTATTGTTGCTCTTGTTAATAGATTAATAAATTGAGAAACAATTTGCAATCGGGACGAAAGTCGTTGGCGAAAACGACTTTCGGGGAAACATTATTTTTGAGAAAAGCTCTTGTACTGAAGTGGAATTAATAAAAGTCGATTTCACAACTTTTGCACTTGAACTATTTTCGTACCTTGTGAATTTTTGTTGTGACAATAATTTTTTTGAGGATGTTAGGGGAGGGTCGAAATATAAGTTTTCTAGAAAGGATTTGGGAAAGGGCGGTTTCCATGAGCAAGGGAATTAGCTTCTTTCATACATGTAATAATTAACACTTATAAAGAAAATCCGTAGATCAACGGATTTTTCAAAGGGGGATCTACGGAATTCTACGGAAAGATGAACTCTTCTCTACGGATTTTCAAAAATCTGAGTTGGCAACACTGTGTGTTGAAATGCTGAAAGGTGCTGCATGCTTGTATACATGTAACTTGTTTAGAGTGTGAGTTCGACATAGAGGGCGGGCTTTCTCTACGCTTGCTTGCAACCTTTTTCCGTGTACTGTCGTGGAGATCTTATAGGAAATATACAAATTAAAATTAGAATTTCCATTTCAGGCCTATATATCAAAGCTACCGTTGTTTTCGATGTAAACATTCAGGGACTCGAACCACACTTTCAATGCTTTTCAAGATATATTGACGAGAAATACTGCCTGCAGATACCTCGGCGCGAAAACACGTCGACCGCACTCAAGATGTTAATGTCTTTAGCCCTTGGCGTTTCTTTATTTTCTTTGGTCGCATCTTGCAGCACTATATTGCGCTTTTATCACCTTTTATCAAGTCTTCCATTATTTCTTACTATCTGATCAGATTAAACAGATTTGCACAATAAAGCTAATGATGAAATACGAATTTTTTGTAACTATTTCCTCTCGATACTGCAGTAACTGTTACTTTTCCGTTTAAATAGAATTTCTATATTGTTACATGAGATATATACACGATTGTATATAATAATACGTAATAAATATAATTAACTAATCTCTACGATCTTATAACGAAAATGCATATCGTTCACAAAAAAAGAGAGTACATATGTTTATCGCTATGAAATGTTTATCGTTTTTGTAGATCCGCGCAAAAATATAATTACGGGTTGCAAACGCGTTAATTGCAAGCGATATACGTATCTGAAAGGGTAACACGTGTGTGCATATATCGTTTTAATTATTAAAAAATGGAAATATTGGAAACGTCGAAGGGTAAACCTCTTGGGTTGTATAGAGGTTATCAGTTCCGCCAATACAGATGTACTAACGATGTTATTACATGGCTCTGCCTGAACGAAAAGACACTGAAATGTAAAGGTCGCATGGCTGTAAGGAATGGGGACATTTTGAAGTTTAAGGAGCATACGTGTAAGCCAGACGTAGCCAGATGCGAGATAAAGAAGCGTATGTTTATTGCGAGGAAGAGAGCAAGAGAGGAGTTACTACCAATTGCACAAATATATAAAGAAGAAGTGGAGAAGTTATTTAGCAAAGGGCAGGATATCGTCGCCGATATTCCGCTTTATTCTTCGGTGAAGAGTTCGCTATATAGAATTAGGCGAGATTCTCAACGTTTAATGCTGGATGCGCAGCTTTTGAGAGTGACCGCTACACCTGGTTTCTTATTCGATGCTGTAGACGAGAAGTTGATTATATTTACCTCGTGAAAGAGAAGAGGAGCACGTAAATGCGAGTTGCTTTCTCGACGTCTCTAATAGATATTTCGAGGGGGTTCCTTGAATTCGTATAATTCACCTTGCTGTTACAAATTTGGTACTGAAATGGGCAGGAAGAAAAGAAACGTATCTGGAAGCTTGAAGTTCAAGAATAAAAGAGATATTAGAGGAGATGTTTGTTAAAATGACTATAGATTTTAATACGCTGGTCTTAATTCTGTGAAAGAATGTATTTAATAAATGTTAAGAGTGACTATGAGAATATCACTACGAGAGTATGCAAAGATATTGAACATCGTAGAACTAATAGAAGCTTCGCTTGATTGATTGAGCTTTATTTATGGAGCTTGATGAGCTAAATACAAAAGAAGAGTGAAGTTTAACACATAAAGTATATATAATTTATGCAAAGATCAGTGATTTATGATTGAAGGTCAAGAAGTTCTTGATACCAATTTTCATTGTTACGGAAAGAACATAAATAATTATATTTATAGTTACATGTAACGGAAGTAATTTTCAACAGCTTTTGAACATTATAAAATTCTCATTAAATTAATATTTGGGCCAATTTCCAATTTGAGTAGAGTAAAGAGAACAAATGTAAAAGAAATTCATCTGGTGAATTATGTTCATTTTTTATTGGATTATGAAATGTATGCTCCTCGTTCGCTAGATATTGTTCCACTAAAAACTTACATGAAGTGAATAATAAAATAATTGTTACAAATCAATTTCAGTGTCACTTCCTGGTTTAAAAATTTGTACAATGTACAGTGGTCTGGAAAGTGGCTTTTCGTGGCCAAAATCAAATTTCTGAACTTCGTCTATACAATGATTTTGTTTTTGTGTGTATTGACAAGCCTCCAGACTTTCGAAATTCTCATACTTTTCATTTCTCAGATGATTCTTTGATTAGATATAATATTATGGAGACAAAATGATGAAATTTTATATTTTAATTAACAAATTACTCATTATTAAAATATCAAAATACAGGTTTGTATTATTGTATTATACTTTTATATAGATAAAGCAAGTATATTTCAATTATTTATATGTGTGACAAGCATTCTTTAATCCATGTACAAAGAGTACAAAATTTATAACAATTTAAACTTTAAAAAGGCTTAAAAAAAATTATTAAAAGTGTAAACTCTTCTTACTGGGGCTGCCATCCGTCCGGGTTTCCCCGGATTTGTCCTCCTTTTTTTTTAGGGCATCCAGGGGGATTTTCTGTAGTGATCCGGATTTTTCGATGCTGCTCGCGCAAAAGGTCATAAATATTTTATCTTTATTTCTTGATTGTGGTTACGGTCTATAATTTACAGAAATGTTTGTCTTGGCATATCGTACCTAATATGAGGCAAGGAGAGCAACAACGGCCCTAGTAGCATTTTTGGTTGACCCACAGTACCCCGAACTTGGGAATTAGTTGGCCAACAAAATGCCAACAATAAATGCTACTAGGGGGAACAATCCACATTAAAAAAAAATTTTTTTTCCTGTTTTATGTGATTAGTAGATCCTATTGGAATACGTTATTGCTACTAACTCAATTTCGAAAAAAATTTAGGTTAGTCCGGAAATGGATAGTGGATATGTCCGGGGTTTTAATGCTCTCTGTCATAGATTAATGATTTTACAGATGGCAGCCCCATTCTTACATGAAAGCATATGCAATTGTTACCAAGAGCATGTCAATTTCAAATGCAGCCTCCCGCAATTTTCAATTTTATGCAGGCTTTCAGAAATAGACACTCGAAGTACATATTCTGAAATCTTGAACACGTGTCGCTGCTGCACTTGCAACTTTCTGTGCAAGTAGAGTACATCGTCCTATTTTTTTGTTGGTCCCATAGTGCGGGTGAAATCACCCGTGGGAAAAATGCAAAATTTTCTTTCTGTTGCAATATCTCGAGAACGGTGCGAGTAGGGAATTCAATCCCGGTCATTATTTACTATCCCGGGATTTCTTAAAGTCTATCTCGGGATTCCGGGACTAATCTCGGGATTGCGTAATAGAAAAATTCAGTAATTAAAATGATTTATTATGTGCTAAAATTCAAAACTTTTATTTAAAGTAAACTAACTTTCTATCATTAGTCTGAAACATAAGCTATAATCGTGTTTAACAATAAAAACAGTAGAACAATGAATAATAATAAAGTCTCAATAAGTAGATAATATCAGTAAACCATTATGAAGATTTTTGGAAATGCGAACGAAGAAAGAGCAAACTGTCTAAAGTACATATCTACAATGTTTCGACTTTATGCGATCAGACAAGTTTCGATTAGCAATTGGCGCGATTTCGAAATAACGGAAAGCGAGAATATCATTGTTAAAATAAATATAGTTTAGTTAGTTACACGTGACTTAATATTATTATTTAAATAAATCATTATTATTATTGTCCTTATTATTATGAAATGACTATGTTTATTTATTCTGTTTAGTTTTATATTTTTTAGGTGTTCATAAAGTAATTCACATTTTTAAAAATCCCGAAATTCTCGGGACTAGTTATATCAAATCCCGGGATTTTTGGAGTCCAAAAAACAGCCGGGATCTCGTATGCCGGGATTGAATTCCCTAGGTGCGAGGTACCTACCGTAAAGAGGTTTAAACAAAAGTTGCATCTTCCTTTTTAACCGACTTCAAAAAGAAAAACGAAAAATATTTGAATCGACTTCATTCCTTAAGTACATCATTAATTAGGTATTTCTAGTAAATACTCTTGCATTCACGGAATTATTAGACTTACCTTCTCCGAATGTGATGTAAAATTGTGGCAGTCCAATAAATTTTTACACTGTTAAGATTCTCTAAAACCCCTTTCTGTAATTGTTGATCACATGACGCTGCAATTACAGTATGTCTTCCTAAATATGTTTAGGTACTAATTCAGTGCATAACCGATAAATTTTAGTGCTTACTTGGCGAGATACAGCGAGTGGCGATATTAGGTATGGTGATCCTACTCGGAAACATCGTTATGATCAGTAGTGTTCAAAATCAGGCAGTATTAATAACTGTAAAAGGATAATGGGTTGAAGAAGCGTAGAAATTACCGTAGAAGACAGGAGAATAATCACAAATTTACGTAATCAGTGTAAAAGTCATTCGGAAATTTCTCGATTTGTTAGTAGACCACGATCTACAATTCAAGGTATAATTATTGATCGGTATGGATCACGTAAAATAATGCAAAATAATAGTAGCAGCGGTCGTCCGTAAAAACCCCAATACGCCGATCGAATTCTTGTCCGCATAATGAAAAAAAATCCTCAATTAAGTGCTTGCAAAATTGCTGTCGAACTTAATAATTTTTTAATGCCAATATTTCAACTAGTTCTCTCAGGAATTATTTACGAAAATAGGGGTACCATTGCAGAGTAGCACGCAGGAAATATTTAATCAATCACGAAGAATTGCAGAGACACGTGCGTGGACTACTGGAATCGTGTCATTTTTACAGATGAAAGTAAATATAATATCTTCGGCTCACATCGACGCTTTACTGTGCGGAGGAAAGAAAATACGGAATATAATGTCCAAAAATTAAAGCTTATCATAAAGCATTGTGGTGAGGATTGCATTTTAGAGTGGATGTACCAGTAAATGAACACGTACCAGTGAATGGACATTTTTTATTAAAATGAGGAAAATAAGTTATTACAATAAGCAACTAATTAATTAAAGTCTTCTTTTAATTTCTTGCATCATATTCAAGCAGTTCTTGCAGCACGTGGAATCCATCGCGCTGCAAACATAATTTTATAAAAGTGTTCATTCATTAGCCTTAAGCGTTCATTTATAGGTGCGTTTAACCTATTTTACATCAATTTTTTGAAATTCACCTTCATGCCAGTGTAGAAAAAAATAAGAATTAAAAATAATTTCGTCTTCAGGCAGAATTATTCTAAGCGTGTTGCTTTTATAAACAACTAGTATTATTACCAGAATGTGGATTCTGTACGATACCCACTATCCTATATGAAAACCTGTGGCATTATTTAGAAAAAAATCGAAAATATAACATTTCTTCGAAAGAAACTTTAAAAAGAGCAATAAGAGAAGATTGACACAAGATTACACCAGACATAACGCCAAAGTTGATTAATTAATTCAATAGCAAGAAGATGTGAAGCCATTGTACAGTCAAAAGAAAATCCTACAAAATATTACTTTCTTCTTTATATTTCATAAAACGTAAAAAATAATTTTTTCCCTTATTTAATATACGACTCTCAACTTTTTTAAGTCGGCGCCAGATTTACACAGTCCAAATTATGAGGCACCAACTAAACAAATATGAGAGTCGTAGATTAAATAATGGGAAAAATTATTCTTTACTTTTTAGTGCATTTTTATTTTTTTGAAGTCGGTTTTAATTTTTTTTATTTTTAAATTTTTAGTTTTACATATATTGACACAACATACTGAGGAGATATGCGCGCACGTACATAAAATAATAATAATTAAGTGACAATAGTCTTATTATTAATCACAACTGGTCAAATATTGGGCCAATGTTGATGCAGTGCACGATGGGACCACCGGGGCATCGCCCTCTTTCGAATAAAAAAACCGATCGTCAAAATCGGCCCATATGCTGAGGAATTACGCGGGGACAAACATAAAAAAATACAAACGGGTTGAATCTATAACCTCCTCCTTTTCGAAGTCAGTTAAAAAGGAGTAACTCTGCGAATATACTTTTAACGCGGTCAATACTATTTCTGCCGATTGTGGAATTTTCTTGAATATTTTCAAATATTTAGGGAATATTTATGTCCTTTTTTTATGAAATTTATTCTAGACATTTATAGAAATATGTATAAAATATTTGTATTAACAAAGTTTATGAATGAACCGAGTTATAAAAAGTTGCCTTCGGAATCACTCGCTGTACGAATACTTTTTACGCTCACTGTACCTATCTGCGCACGAGGCCCTTCCTCCGTATATCTGGTAACGTTAATTCCAATCCGAAGCATTTGGGCCCTGCATTGTTATCCTTATTACACCTTCAATAAACTTTTTGGGACTTTTTAATCCGCGAACGGTGCGCGCCACATGTTGTACCAGTCAAATAACGGACGCACCTCCGACCCCTAATAAAACATCTTTTATTGCGTTCTCTAATAATCTTCCCTCGTCCCACTTTGAATTTTATTATCACCTTAAGGGGCCCTAGCGTTCGCGCATAATTATACTCAGTGTGGATTCTTCTTTCTCCGTTCGTTTCGTATGACTAAAAATTAAACAGAATTCTGTAATTAAAAAAGAAATTAAGAAAAATCGTGCTGCGTTAATTGGTATTACAAATTTGGATGTGTAGATAAGTAGTGATTACGATATTGGGGGAAGAGCGTCACAAAATGTGATCCTCAATAGGCAGTCAGATTTGGTAAAAATGTAACTTTTTGGGGGGAATTAATTGCAGGAGATGAATACAAATTGTGACTAGTAATTTTGGGTAATGTTTGTTAATACTATAAACTGTAGAAAATATTTTTTCTGATCGATAATAAATACATAGGTATAGGGTGAATCGACCAGTGAATGAACAGTGACCAGTGAACGAACAAATTGACTTTTTTCGTGTATAACAAGAATACTATTTCATTGAAAAGAATCATCTTATATTTAGAATGAAGAAAAATTTATTGAGATAACGGCGATACTAATATTTTTTGAATCTATGAACTGCCATTCACGGCGAGAAGCCTAGTAACGAAACACGTACGATGACAGTTAACCATTATATCGTGTAAACTGTGTTCTGACATAAATAAATTTGTCAGGTTCCTATTATTATAATATATAAATTATATTTTTATATTCTTATGTTAGGTCCCTCACCTAAACTTCCTTTCTTCTTTTGTAGCGTTTTCTCGTCGGAAAATGAAGTATTATTCTTTGTGTTCATTCATTGGGTACAAGGTATTCATTAATTGGGTATTTTGTTCATTCACTAGTATATTGGGCATTGATTACATTATTATGATTTATTTCAGACGCGGGTCAAGTAAAAAATCACAAACAATTTTTTTAGACATTTTTAAAGCCTATTCTGTTACAAATTCTTATTTCATTAATAAATTAGGACATCCTTTAATTTGTATCGTTATTTGAAACTGAAAAAACGCTTAGCTGTTCATTCACTGGTCAATTCACCCTAGGTTTCTATGTAGTTTTGCAGTGATTGCAAAAAAAAAACGGAGCTTTGGACGGACTTGAAATTTTTACGGCATGTTTAGAATATATGTATTCCTTTCCGCACTGAACCTCAACATTGAAGTGTAGAAGCTCTAGTTTACGAGATAAAAAAACAGATATCTGTGCACCCCGAAAATCGACATTTATCGCGAAAATCGGCTTCTCCTAGTCGCTATTTTAATAATTTTGGGTCAATTCTTTTTTCCAAGGTTCAGGGCGAAATTACAGATTCTAGGTGAAACATATTCCAAGGAAACCGTTGTACCTTTATTTTTTAACTGAATATCAGTGTAAGACCAAAGACACTTTTTCTAAAACACTGTGTATATAATCAATCTCGTGTGGAGCGATTTGTAAAATAGATATGCGTAAAAAAATATATATTCTTTTACTCTACACGATAGTAATAAACCTTGTATGAAAGGAAAAGTCTGTATTTGCTTTCATTTCCTTGTAATTAATTTGTAAAAAATACTTGATTTTCCTGCGATCTGACTGCTTAGTTCCCTTAATTAATTGCAAGGCAATTTCTTTACACCTAATTCACTTTAGACAAATGGAAATACATTTCCCCTTTTTCACGGTTCATTTACCGTGGCTAAGTGTGTGTAAGTGGAACGGCGGTGGGTCAGGACCTTTTTTGGGAGGGCGAAATGTGTAAAAGTAAGTATCGATGGTTTTATTCAGGTTACAAATATTGTATGTCCACTTTCTGTGAAATTAGAGTTTTTAAATGACACAAATAGTCCTCGACTATTTCTTTATGTCGCATAAAAGTCACATTTACCTACATCTACTTCATGAATCTGTCAAAAATAATATTTCTGTTCATTGTGTGTCCCTGAATGTTATGTATTTGGCAGACAAAAAAGAACGTGATATTCGGGAATTTTTTGTGGAAAACCTAATGCATATTTTTCGCAACTATTTGCTTAGTCTAAAAGTGAAGAAGATTCTGTTAATATATGAGTTTATCTGGTGCGTGAACGAAGGATTTGTAAATAAATGATTTCAGACAAAATGATTTTTTGCTAACTGAATTGTTCGTTTTTCGTGAATTAAAAATAGAGTTTTTATGAAAAACAAAAATCGTTCACGCAACAGATAAACTCATTTACTAACACAATCTTCTTCACTTTTCGATTTCAGATGATCCAGTTCGGAGAAATCATGCTCACCGCTAAAAAAATAGCTTCCGGGAGAGTGGCTGCTATTCGCTCATTTTTTAATATTTTTCTATAACAAAATCACCGAGACTCGCTGAATATATGAACTTTTGCAATAAGCAAATAGTTGCAGAAAATATACATTAGATTTTCCACAAAAAATTCCCGAAAATCACATTCTTTTTGGCCTGCCAACTAGCCATGACACCTAAAAACCTGTTTTTCTCGAAAACATTAATAGTCAACATACGTACAATATTTTTGCACTAAGCCACTGCACTATAAGTGCATTTCTCAACCTTCTTTTACAAAATTTCAAATTTCCCCATAATTTATATTTTAATATTTCTATCTGATACTATAGCCTAAATAATTAAATTTTTATTAATTATTTATACATTCTTTTGAAAATTTGAATAATCACAGCCAAGAGTGTCCACAGACTTTTTTCAAGAGAGGGGGGGGGGGGAGCAACTTTGATAGTTTGAACCCATTTTGTAGCGCCAATTTAATTAAAATTTATAAAGTATCCACTTTTTTAGTCTAAACATCATAAAGATTAGTTTTTAAAAATAAGCGACTATTTCTCAAACCAGGGAGGGGGGACTGCCCCTCTTGCCCTCCCCCCTACGAACGCCCGTGGTTACAGCACCTATGATTAAATAATCTCTTTTGTAAAGAGAACAGGATTGAAGATCTGATCGACATACCCTAGTAGCACCAAATATTGGTTAAATATTTTTTCCAAATATTAAAAAAATATTTTTTTAGCCACACTTTTTAATATGAAAAAAATGTTGATTCCAAATATTATATACACATACTGAAAATGTGAAATAAAGGTTTAGAAAATATGAAACATACGGAAAAAAATGTTTTCTTTCTACCATTCAATAAGTATTTACTTTATATTTGAAAAGGAATGTTTTTTCATAATATAAAATAAATATTTCCCGAACATTCGGAAAAAATGTCTTGTTTCAAACAGTAAATAAATATTTACTTTATATTTGAAAAAAGAATATTTTTTTCATAATATAAAATGAATATTTCCAGCATATTTGGAAAATATATTTTCTTCTTAATCTAGAATAAATATTGTATGTATGTTTAAATATCAAAAAGAGATTGAACCTCTTCTTAATATTGGATGTATGAGCATTCAATATTTTGTGCTACTAGGGTACATTTGATTCAAGACAGGCCAAAAGACGACCGCGATGTGCACTTGTCATTTCTTTAGACGATTCGTAGTACCATTGTTTCTAGAGATTTTCAACTGATATCTTGAAAATGTTTTAAAATCCTCCATGCACTAGCGAGCACGTCCGCTAAGAACGCACATCGTGAACAGCTCAGCAAATATACATCGACAACGCATTAAGTAAACAGGGTGTTTGATAAATGACGGTACAACCGGAAAGGAGGGTGATTCTGCATGGAAAAATAAGTCGAAAACATAGAATAAAATTTTTTCATACGAGGCTTGGTTGTCCAGAAAGAAAACTTTAAATATTCGCTGGGTCATTGACGGAGTCACGTTAAATTAATTATGTATTCTGGAGCAATTACAAGTCTCGAGCTATTAAGGGTACATTCTCGTGCAATCTCTTCAAATATTCAGGATTTTTTTTTAAAGAGAACTGTGGTACATAAAATAAAAGTCTGTTTGGTATTGATTTATACATATTTTAAGGTGATAAATTTTTTTATTATTATTTTTCTCTGATGTGATCTTGAATAAATAGTTATAACTCTGGCGTTGATAAAAATACGGTGTGCATGATATTTCGAAATAGGCCCGTCTGAAATCAAAAACCGAAAGAGTTTCTTAAAATGTATGAGTATGGCTATCGCATTACCAATCGTTACTGGAGAATAATAAAAAGTCGATGATTGGTACATGTTTTAGTAAAAGTGCTGTGAAACAGGTAATTTTTTATGCCGAATAAAATCGAATCGAGTGGAACAAAATTTATGGAAGTTGGTGATACGATGGCGAGCTCGTTTGCCAAAAGATTAACGAAAGAATTTTTGAAATCCGTCAATTAGTTACTTTGTTTTGTTTTTCATGTACCCCGTTTTATTTATCACCGCCAGAGTTACAGGTAGTTAGGGGTTGTCCTTAAATTACGTAAAGCTTTTTGGGGGGTCTTCGTGAATTTCCTACGGTTTCGTAGGGGAAGGGGGAAGGTCAGGTGGTGGCTTACGTAATATTTTTTAATCTAATTTTCAATAAATACAAATTCTATCATTAATGTTCCAGAAAACTAGTTTTAGTTTCAATTTCCCGAAACCGAGTTAAATGAGTTATATAAACCTTTAAAAGAATTTTAACACTTTATCGGCCGATAGCCTGTTAATTGGCTTCTTGTCCCAGACGCTTACCGGTGATTACTCGGCTGCAAATGCATCCCTGACACAGGTAAGCGTCGGGGACCAAAAACCGATTAATAGGCTACCGGGCGGTAAAGTGATAATAACTGAGAAAATTAAATGTAAAAAATATTACGTAAGGAAGGGGTTGGAATATAAAGTCTTACGAGTTCTTATACTGGGGGAGAGAGAGGGTAAGAATTCGCCAAAATTACCCTTACGTAATTTAAGTACGACCCCTTATTCAAGATTACATCAGGGAGAAAACCACAAGAAAAATGTTTCATCGTCTTAAACTATCTATAGACCAATACTAAAAAGATTTTTTATCCTATGTGTTACACTTCTTTTTAAAAAAATCCTACATTTTTGAAGAGGTTACACGAGAATGTACTCTTAAAAGACAAAATTAATTTAGCGTTTGATAAATTAAAAAAAGTAGAGCGCGCCAGAAGGCGTTTATAGAAATTTAGTTTTGAAGAGTAGGAATGCAGAATGGACAGAATTTTCAAGAATTTCTGTAATAATCAAATTTATATTACTCGAATATCCTGTTCCACTGTGTATTCTTGATTAGCCAGTACAATAAACACAAATCCGAACCGAGACAATAGCGAACATTCAAAGTCGATTTTCTAAAAAACGAAGCCTCGTATGAAAAAATATTATTCCACATTTTCGACTTATTGGGCCTAATGTATAAAGTGTAAGCAATTGCTTTTTCCCAATGTTTTACTAGGAATTGAGGCATTTGATGGAAAAAGGGCACATACGCCAAAATGCCATTTCAAGAAACTCGATTTCGAAGTTTTCATTATAGTATAACTCAATAAAAAGTAATGCAATTAAATCCAATTTTTTAGGGATGTAGTTATCGTGTCCTTCAAACGTTCTAAAAACAGAAGTCATGATTTGAAAATGACATGTGCTTTTATTTACAAGTTTCAAGCAAGTGGGTTATGTGACCTTTTTCCATAAATGTGGTAAAATCGTAACAATACTGCTTCTTTCTTAAGTTATTTAAATATAATTTTGTTTCCATAATTCCTTACACATTTTTTATACATTGCTTAAGTAAAAAATACAAAATGAAGCACAAAAATAATAAAAAAAACGTAATGTTTTAAGTAAGTATTAGTTTCTTCGATTTTTGCAGGAAGCAGTCTTCCAAATCTATTTTTTATTTCCTAAATTAGCTTCTTTCCTTGCGGATTCGATACTCGCCTCACTTTCCATATTTCCTCCCTTACACAAAATCCACTATGAAACAAAAAGCGACCGCTCGCGTTGCCGTAGTATCCTTGATATATTATATGTATAACACACACCTAAGTTGATTTAAACGATTTAATTTCCATCAAATGCCTCAATTGCTTTTTCTTAATGTTTTACTAGGAATTGCTTAAATTCGTATGAATAGAAACACAAGCAATAGCTTTATCTTGAAGGAATTCCTAAACTGCCAAGGAATCGCTTTTCTTTAATTTTATAAGGAATTTCTTACAATCGAATGAATAAAAAAGCAATTGCTTTCTTCTCACGCAGAGTCACCCCCTTTCCCCTTACACCGCAAGTTACAAAACACCCTGTATACAAACACGTACCTAACAAGTTCTTCGGAACGTGTCAATATTTTTTGCATTTTATTACTCTTTTGGGGGGGGGGGGGGGGCGAGGCCCCGTTCAGGATCCGTCACTGAAGTGGAAAATGCGAACGACCGTTTCCTTATCACCCCATACGTAAGCAAATCCTGAATGGAGTGGCTGAAGTGCCTGGGCGATTAGAATGACGGCTCGGTTTGCCTTGGTTCCAGTCTCCGAGGGGCATCGAGGGGCTGGCTGGCAGTTCATTTCCAGCGCGGCACCGAGTACTCTCAATAACGCCACGCCGATTGGGTTTTATGACCCGCTGGTACAAAGCAGTAAAGAACAGAGAATGGGGAAAGTATCCTTTCTCTACTTTCAGGTCAGCGCCACAAAAACCAGATGTGACATCTGTTTTCCTTCGAGCGCGCTGAGTTTTATGGTAATCCGACGGGCACTTTTCGCGTGGCCACCTTCTTTCCACGGCCTCGACTCGAGACTCTCGAGTGGCGTCGTAAATGCCACATCTGGTCCGCTCGCGTTGAAAGAACGCGTCCTAATTGTCAGGCAGGCACCGATTTATTGCTTTTAAGATTATTGGTCCCTGTGCCTCCACGTACCCCCGGCAATCTTTACAATCAGTATTTACATTCTTTTGCATATTGGTAGGATATAACTACACGTGCAACTATTGAGGATCGTGACTATTATGTTGATATATTTTTCTTTTTACTTTTAAAGAATTAATTCTAATAAGTTCTGCGAATTTTTCTGAATTCTTTACTATTTTTTTTACTATCGGTATTACAGTCGAACCTCGATAACTCTTGAAGTTTCTAGTTTTTGAATCAAAGACTCAATTTTTTTCATCTATTATGATACTGTTTTATCAAGATGAAGCGCAGGAAATGAGTTTCAGAAATTTCGGCCTAGTTTGAACGCATGCACGGGCCAAACGAAATTTCTTTCGATAAATCCAACGAAGAGTTCTTATAGAGCAAACGTTTCTCTTTAATTTCGTTTTTTTTTTGGTTTTGTTGTATCATTTTTATTGACCGAGTTATTCGCGATCAAAGCAAAATAGGTGTTTTCACTTTGAACACCTATAACTTGCGAATTCATGATCGTAGATAAATTTTCATTAGTGTTTCGGAAAGCTAAGAAAGTTTCCTTTCGGAGCCGTTAGTTGCCAATTTAAGATTTTTTTTAATCGCATTAAATCCATTCTAAAGTAATCCCAAAATTGACGAAAATATTTTGAGTATAATAATTTAGCATGCATTAAAATGTTTTTTTTGCATTATTCACGATTGGAAATGCTATTGATTTACAATACAATGAAAGAAAGCACAGAGCAAAAGCACAATTTTTTTAATATGTAATGAAGGTTAATATTTCGGGCATAAAATGTGTCTTATAATTATTTATATATACAATATATATATAATAGTCAAAGCGTTAATTCAGCGAATGTATACATTCACTAGACAATATATGCACTCACTGATTCGCTTGGCTAAAGTGTTCACAAGAAACGAAATGTATGCTTTTACCAGTGGATGTCTATATTTTCACCCTGACTTAGAGAAAGTAGGTATGCACAAACAAAAATGCTTCAATTTGGATGGATACCTTTTTGAGCTAATACTGTACAGAGGGGGAGGGGGCGGGAGGTGGTGGGGTCGCGTTGGTGGCTATAATCACGCAGCCCTATAATCACACACCCTCCCATGCTAAGAAGGCTACCCTAATTTTGCTACTATTCTGGAAAAAAATTATTCTAAGTTATGGGATGGTTAGGTATATAGGTTCAAATCCACAAATCACATCGGTTCGCTATAGGGCTGGGACCATTTGTCGAATTTTTCGGTATTCGAATACTTCAGTTGCTCAATTAGTTAGCGAATATAATTCGAATCTCCAAGTATTCGAATACTATTCGAATATTTAAGTATTCGAATACTGATGTATTCGAAGAGTATGGTATTAATTATAAATCAAGTTCTTTAGGTTCATTTTTTTAACAAACTTTTATTTAGTTTCAGTTGTGAGTTCGTTAGTTTGTCAGGGCGAAATCTTGTAAGCTAATAACTTGATTTATAATTCGCACCGTACTATTCGAATACATCAGTATTTGAATACTGAAATATTCGAATAGTATTCGAATACTTAAATCTTCGAATAATAACATTCGAATTCTCAAATATTCGAATAATAACATTCGAATTCTCAAATATTCGAATAATAACATTCGAATTCTCAAATATTCGAATAATAACATTCGAATTCTCAAATATTCGAATAATGACATTCGAATTCTCAAATATTCGAATAATGACATGCGAATTCTCAAATATTCGAATAATGACATGCGAATTCTCAAATATTCGAATAATAACATTCGAATTCTCAAATATTCGAATAATAACATTCGAATTCTCAAATATTCAAAGTTTATTCGTAGCATTCGAATACTTATACAATATTCGAATAGTCCCAGCCCTAGTTCGCTACCATGCTTTACGCGCCCGCGAGCGGGCGCGCAGCCCCCGCACTGACCTATCCTCAACCAATGCTAATACCCACGACAAATTGAAACGCGGATTGCGTTGTGTCGGAATAATTCAACGGAAATACTGTACAATAATACACCCCTATAATCATAGACCCCTAGATGCTAAAAACGCAACCTCCTCCTACTTTTCCTGAAATAAAAATTATTTTAGGTTATGGATTGATTAGGTATATATTTAGTATGGGTCCTAGTAAATTTATGCATTCGCTGAATTAATGCTTTGACCGTAACACACCCACTAGTAAAAGTATACATTCCGTTTCTTTTGAACACTTTAGCCAATCGGATCAGTGAATGCATACATTGACTAGTAAAAATATATATATACGGTAAAAGTACATAGACTGGTAAATGTGCACATTTACCGGCTATCAAACTGGTAAATGTACAAACTCTTTGTAACACACACACACACACGCGCGCGCGCGCGCGCGCACACACACATACACACACACATGCTTATATAATTGTTGCGTCACTGATTCATCACCGTCCAGCCCAACTGCTGACCCTGGAAACATGAAATTCCGAGAGTATATTCCTTTTACGACGTAGGTGCAAAATAAGAAGCGATTTTTTGAAATTCCATCCCCAAGGGGGTGAAAAGGGGTAAAGTCTGTAAATCTCTTAGACCTCATTAGATATCAACTTGGTTTTTACTTAGAAAGATTACCCATATAAATGCCTAAAAAACAATTTCAGGATTATTCCCTAATCAACCCCTAAGGGGGTAGTGAAAAGAGGTGAAATGTATTTTCACGGATTTCTCAAAATCTCTTAGGCTCGATTAGATATCAACTTGGTTTTTACTTCCAAAGATTACCCACTTAAATGCCTAAAAACCAATTTCAGGATTATTCCCTAATCAACCCCTAAGGGGGTAGTGGAAAGGGGTGAAATGTATTTTCACGGAAATGTGTTTTTCATTAATATCTTTTAACCCCGAAGCAAAGCGCGGGGTTATTTTGCTAGTGTAGGTATATATGTAGTACATAAGTTGTAAATATATTTATTATAAGCACACAATAAACAATTGATTGACCTTTAAAAATTAAACTTGTCTTGCTTTACAGTTTCACAAGTCGAAAAATTAACAGTCGTACAAAGCCTCTATAACTCGAATTTTCGTTTGTTAAACCTTTCTTACTCGAAACCTCGATAAATCTAAACCACTGTAATTCGATTTCGAATTATCAAAGTTCGACTGTATTACTTTTTACTATTTCTTTCTAATTATTTTCAAATGCTCCTTTCTCGCAAAAAACTACATCAGCTGACTTTTTACTCTTAAATCTGATAAGCATTGCCATATACATAAACACAGTTACACACAATGACGCTAACACAAGGCGTATCAAGTGTACGATTGCGTTCCAAGAAACGCGATACTAGAGAAGTTACTATGCAGTGACTGATAAGTTATATCAGTTTCCGCTGTGTGACATCACCGGAGCATTCTCACGCCGGCAAATTTACAAAATAACTAATAAATCTACTAATTAAAAATCGAAAGGCGAATCTCAAAAACATTAACCATCAAATTATTATCCCTCAGAATTAAAACAGCCCATTTCCGATGCATCCCTTTTGCCGCCAACAGTTTGAAAATCCTTCGAGTGTTGCGCATCGTGCAGGAAAAACTTCGAATGCATTTAAATAATCGATGACAATTGCATCGAATGCTCGAGGTGCGTCAAATATTGCGCGTTCCCAGTGCTGGCGCAGGATTGGCCGGTTGCGCCGTGACGCTCGCTGCGGGGAAAGAAGCCGATTGGCCCGGCGAGGTGCTCCGGTCTGCCGCGGTGAGACGATAGGCTGCGCAGTTAGCTGCAGAGGTGTAATGGAGTTTGGAAGCGAGCCTTCGTGTGTACGGTAAACAGGAGGGAATGTTAGAATCAATCGAACCGTTGCCAAATAGCTGTCAGTGTTCACACGGAGCGGTAAAGTTCAGTGAAGTTGTAGGAAAGCGTTTGCGAGTTTGTTGTTGAGTGCCCAACGATTGGGGAAAGGAGGTAAGTCTCCACATATACACACGCATAACGGTGGCCTAAATTTTTTTTTCTCAACGAGCAATTCGTCGTTGTTCAAATTACTCTGCCCTATAATCGCGGCAAGATTGTTACAAAGTGAAGTTCAGTGGGCCGCGAAATCAGTGCTATTATCTCACGCAAAATTTACAGCAGCCGCGAGTTATTCGGTATACAGCTGTTGCCAATGCTTTTTCAATTCGATTTTGTGTGCTCGTTACATATCCGGAACTATAATTGGTTTTATCAATTTATGTGACGTCAAGGTAATAGTGCAGTTATTTCGACGAAATAAGCATGCCGTTTTGGCTAGATATATTAGCACCGTTCTAGGAGTTTAGTATCAATATTTGCTGGATAGTTTACCATTCAGCAGTGCTGTTTAAGAATTCCGCATTATTATATTTCAATTGTTCTACTCGGTCCCGCGAACGGTACATCGATGAAAATAGAAAGTACATGTTTTTCTCGTGCATATATTATTTCGAGTGACAAGAATATCTACCTCGACGTTGTTTGTGTATTTAGTATCTTTATAAATCATGTGTGTTTCCTTCTCTTTTATTTAATCGATGCAGAAAATTGAAACAAGCGAACGTTCACATTGCACTGGTCAACTGGCAATAGTAAATACTGTGCAATTATTGTAGCCGAAAGTAAATGCGCAGTGGTTGGAATATCCTTTCACTAAAGTTTCGAAAAAGAAGACTGTTGCAATGTTTTCTTTTCCCAGTATTTCAAGTCAAACTGTTTTTGTCCTGACATATTTGACAATTTCATTTATTCCTGTCGATCTCTACAATACCGACTCGATCGCCATTTGCCGGTGTTGCTGACTGACAATATTCCGCGGTTACGAATTGAGAATATTAATTTACTGCGCGTGCCAATCTCTCGATGTAGTCCAGCGTCGCTCGTTCGACAGTATAAAATATTAAATATAGTATATAAAATAGAAGTGCGTCTGACGGAATCAGTGTTCTGTTTCTTTGTTACAACTCCACGTGACATCGTTGCTTAATGTAGTAGGTAGATTTATCAATCTTTCTCGATTTATTCTATCTTTCTTCTTTATAAAAGAAAGTACGTCTTTCTAGCACGTGTTAGGTGAAAAATCGTATTGTGGGCTCACGTTCCTTTTATCGAGCGTGATACATGACGATAGAACAAAGCGGTATCAACGGATTTTCGATATTTTAAAAAATGTTTCACGAAATGAATCTGTTTGTGTCATCAGTAAATTATTTTTGCAAATGTGATTTACGATTGTTGCAGTCTCGGCAGTCTTAATTTTCGTTTCCTTAACAAATCGGTTAATTTGTATTTTGCTTTTCTATAGATAATGAAATTATAGTCGCTATTTTCGATTAACGATAATATCGGAAGTATTTAACACTCTAAATGTAATTGATTCTCCTTAATAATTTTCGTCGTTTTATAGAACAATAATATCAATTGCGATTATTTCTACCAACTTTTCTGTAAACGCTTTCAGGATTTTGGTTGCTGCAGTTACAGCGTGTACATATTATTCTTATAAATTATCTCTCACCACATATAAAATCATTTAAAAAGCAGCGCAATGGACAGGGACGACGTAATAAAAAATGTGCGAGCATGCCTGATATCATCCAAGGGTGGTGTCAAAATAGATGACTTAAATAGTAAGTTCTTAAAGGAGACCTTTAACATTAATAAAGAAATTACATTCGATCTGGCAAATCTATTCGAAATTTAAATTAAAAATAGTCGCCTCGCGATAAACGCTTTTGGCGTCAAGATTTCAATGCGTCCTGTAGTCCCTCTGCACAGATCAACCATAAGTTCTTAATCGTATGCGGTGAATGCGTACAGGCATTCAATGCATATACGAGGTTGATCGACTGAGCCCCCATAAATGTCCGTGACACCGAAAGGTTTAAATTGCGATATGGATAAAGTTCGTTCGAAGTACTCTTTCTTTGTTAAGTATCAGGCGAAATGGAAATAACATATCGCAATGTATTTCTTAGCTTCGATAATACGGCTGCAATTTAATATTTAATAACTGTTTTATAGAGGACTATAAAATGCTTATTGACAAAAGCATACCATATTGGATGTTTGGATGTTCATCGCTAGGCGAGTTTTTGCGCACCGTTCCTGGTATTAGAATGACTATGAAAGGACCAGAATGCTACGTAGAGGCTATGCCCACTTCGGAATCGGCACACATTTCAAACTTAATTGCTAGGCAGAAGACAGGATCTAAGAAACCTAAGAAATTGGTAAATTGTTATAGACCTTACGTTACTGTTTTATTAGTAGTTGGAATTACATCACTATGATATGCCGTAGATAAACACTCGAAGATCAACGCCGTCTCGCCATCCTATGACGACAAGGTCGTATAATCCAGCCACAAGAATTACTAATTATGCGCCATATTCGCAAATAATTGGGAGGTAAATAGAAATTTCAGAATAAATGTATTATGATATAAATATATTATTTTTCTTATATTTAAAATACAAGAAGTAGATGGGAAATTGTCGGGTGCTTTATTAACAAAATTTGTGCTTTAGTTCTCGTGAAGCGTTATTGATAAATTTAAACTAGAATTGCATTCGCATATATGTTATTTAGACAAACTGTACCAGCACCAGCGATGTCGACGAAGATTACTATTTATCAGAACAATGATAGATCGAGGTACATACAACCTAATTTTGGCGTACCACCGACATCTCCAAGTAAAGTGAGTAATGTAATCCTGCACCTAAACTTTAATCTCCTGGCGGAGAAGTAATTCTTTGTATTGTACTTTCAGAGACTGAAAGACAGGCAATCGAATCTTATTGTACTGACAAACCAAAGTGTTAATAAGCCTAGAGACGACTCTCATCTACAGAACAATGAAAAAGTGACAACATCTGTGATAAATCAGAAACCAAAGACTGTTAATAACAATATGGAAATCCTTCCTAAAGCGAGAGCTACAAGCTTAAGCGAAAGACTTAAAGTTACTCCTAATTTACCTTCGTTGATTACTTTACCCACCAGTATTTCCCCGCCTCAGCAATCCGAAGTGTTGTCACCTCTTTCGCCTGGACAAGTTCTAGCAGAATGCAACAATAAGCCATACCAACACTCACCAGTAATCACATCGGTACATAGTTTTGCTTACGATATAATCAAAAGCTGCGTGTTATTTTCTACCAATGAATTCTTTATCTCTTCCAGACACCGGTGACGAACGTCAGAAAAATTGTGCCAAAGTCGCTGCCATTGGATCCGCGAGATGAGTTAAAGAAGAAAGCTAGTACGCTAAATTTCGCTGACCCTGTATACCAAATTTGCCCTATGGCGGCGAATAAAAATGCGATGGATCGAACTGTGTACGCAAAAGTTAAGGTTCGTGAAAGCTTTATGCAACGTTTGATACCTGTTAGAATTAATTATAAATTAGTAGTGTAGAATAGAGACGTGACTTCGTGAATGGAAACTAGGATAATTTCTGGGCAGACAAGGTTTATTCGGATTAGGTAGGAGTACGTGGTTGGTCGATAGGACGGGGCTACAAATTTCGGAATTGAGACGTTTCGTCGCGCTGTGTTTATACAATTTTACGAGATTCTAATATGTATATGGCACTTGAGTTTATTCTAATGAGGCCTCTAGGAGTTACTCTGTACTTTCCCGTTCGATTGGCGTCCAGGTATTGTCGCTGACCTCTCCATATCGAACGGGCGTCCAAGAATATTCTCCCGTACTCTCCTCCTTTAAGGGTGTAGGTTACCCTCAACAGCCAAAAATCAGGCCCTTCTTAAAACGCATATTCTGAAGTAATAAATGAATATAGAGATAATTTTTGTTTTAATTTTTAAGCGTCGTTTCGTTGACTTTAATGCGCAAAAAGAAAATTTGAAATATATTTAAAGGAAAAAAAGTTATAAATATAAATGTGAGGGCGTGTACGCGATGCACCGTCTGATGGTGAACACGATTCCGGACAGCTGAATTACCTAAAACACAAAGTAAAGGCATTTTTATAATCTGTAAGACAGTCTCCATCTTGTGCAGGAAGCAAAATTTTGATAAACAAATTAATACAATTTTTATGTTGATGTTTCTGATTTTATCCTTTTTTTATTGAAAATGTGCTCCCAATACGTGGAGGAGAATAGTTTTCTGCAGCTCCCTGTAAATTTTTATTCAAATCGTTTGAGCGATTTTCGAGATTTTATGTTCACCGTTTTGGAAAACGTAGGTTCTGGGAAATCGCGTTTAAAGTTGGACATCGTTATCCGATTTCATGTGCAGGCTCGTACATGTTTTACTGTAATTCCTTCAATTTTTGGAATTTCGGGCCCGGTTGCGTTTGAAATACGTAGAAAAGATTTAGCTAGCGGAATACGCAAACAACCTATAACAATTTTCGAAAATTTTGAGGGTAACCTACATCCTTAAGGGGGAGCTCTATTTAGGATGCCATGAAATAAGGCGACTCTTGGAAATTTTTTCCTAAGAAACTGTTAAGCGAATCTTTTTCAAACTTTCAGAATATTTTAGTTCATATTCAAACCATACAAATTGGCGATTGTAATAGTTGTCCCATTTCTTCCCTGAAATAAAAAAAAACAAGGCTTTTCTCATATCTAGTATAATTACATTGTCAATGAACCTAATAAATGGAAAAAGAGTTAAAAGTTGGCAAATTGGTGGGACTTGAAAGAAAAAGATACGATTCTGCCCTAAGATATTTCGTACTATTCATGGAAAAAGAGTTGTTCAATTCAATTTATTTATCAATGCCTTAGGCCCATCGACAATGTAATTATATTAGAAATAAGAAAATCCTTAGCTTTTTATTTCTGGGAAGAAACTGGGTCATCATTACAATCGCCAACTTGCAACTCCGGCGCGCGAGTCCTAACGAACATATTTATATATCTCCATTTCTACCGAACACTTTGTAAGGTAAAAATTAATTTTCATTGTTTGAATGTGAACTAAAATACCCTGAAAGCTTGGAAAAGATCCGCTTAACAGTTTTTTAGATAAAAAATTCCCAAGAATCACCTTATTCCTAGCGTCCTAAATAGGGCTCCCTCTTAAACTGGGGCGTCTAAGAAGTTGCTCTGTACTCTCTCGACTGATAGGTGTCCAAGTGTTATCGCCGAACTCTTCTGCCAGGGTCCCTAATTGTAAGCTGTCTGAGAGCAGCCGTTGGTCGTGCCTCGTCCTCTCCCTCACGGCATGTCCTAATTAGATGTCGCACAGCGATAAAATCGTTGTCATCCGATCAACAGTATAAACAAAACAACCGAAGGATTTTCTATAGGCGTCTCCAAATTAGCGAAGTCTGCAATGCGGCAACTTCGTATATGTCGGTCGTTTTGTTTGAATTTCAAATCAGTTTGTTTTTTTTTCGTACCGCACGCACGATGTCGCAAAAAGCAATGGGTAATTTCGACAAAGACATCTTGTAAATTAACCGTAAAAGCGGTTGCAAATTGTACTTTACAGCCGGTTCGAAATCGATCGGTTGGACAACAACGATTTTGTCGCTGTGCGACATCTAATTAGCACGTGGCGTCAGAACAGCGAAGGCAAAAATGCCTTTGCAGTTTGCGGGCCTTTCATTTATACCCAATCGTTGCTATCGGCGGCCAAGCTATTCCACGTAAAACCGAATAGGTGAAAAATTTATTTTCACCGATTCTCTTGAAGATTACAGCATTTGTCGATCACCTTGCAAAGTATACTGAATTTTAAAGGCCCATGTCAAATAGGTTTCGAAATATTTAATATTAAAGTTTTAAAAATTGAAACAAAATTGGCTGACGCGTCATCACTTAAACTATAATATCTCGGTCATTTTTAAAGATAATGCCTTCGACTTGGGCTCTTCTTAAACCTGAATGAATACTTTCTCAATCCGTATATAGAATATTTTGTTTATTGTTAATAAACTTGACAGTAATCGATGTCAAAGTTTCATTCCTTCAGCTTCAAAACGAGCCCAAGGCGGAGGCATTATCTATAAAAATAACCGAGATATTACAGTTTAAGTGATGACGCGTCAGCCGATTTAGTTTCAAATTTGTAAAACTTTAATATTAAATATTTCGAAAACTATTTGACACAGGTCTTTAAAATTCAGTATACTTTGCAAGGTTATCGACAAATGCTGCAATTTAAAATTAAATTTTCCACCTAGGGTGGATGTACCTGTAAATGAACACGTACCAGTGAATGGCCATATTTTTTATTAAAATATGTAAAATAAGTTATTAAAATAACCAACTAATTAATTAGAGTCTTCTTTTAATTTCTTGTTTCGTATCCAAACAATTTTTGCAGCATGTGGACCCGCGCTGCAAACATAATTTTATAACAGTGTTTATTCATTAGCCTTAAGTGTTCATTTATTGGTGCGTTTACTCTATATGTTTTAACGTGGAATAACTCGGCTGCAGAGAGCCGCGACCTACAAGCGTATTCGGAAAACTTCTCGATGGTCGGCGTTTCTTTTCTCGAAGCTTCTTTTTCTGCATGCCACAGTAGTACTAAGTAAGTCACATACCCACTTCCAGATTGGTCCACATTCATATACAACTTATCCTGAAGACGCCCGTACCTCAGAGGAAGCGGAAAAGATGGCAGCGAGATTGGCTTTCCAAGACCTCACTGAAAAATACGGATCGCCTTATACTCTCAACGAAACTAAAGACAAACACATAATAAGGGATCGAGTCTTGTTCATAGTAGACGCTCACCCCAATGGTATTTTCATGCACCAAGTGCCCATATATTACAAGCAACAATATAGGGAAACTTTGCCGAAGAATTGGGAAAAGATTATCGAAGAGTGTGCGGCAATAGTCGTAGAAAAGGGCGTTGATGATTCGATAATCCTACGCCGCTACGTGCCACCCATTGAACCGGTAAAACAAGCATATTTTACACCGTATAATCTCTATAGAAATTCGCGAACGAGACAAGACTATCTGGTTAATTCGCTTTCAGGCACGAGAGACAACTCCATCGAAGACTCCGGACAAAGTACAACTGCATCCAATTGGACGGGCCGAACCTGGACAATTGAAACTGCCAGACGATGTGTTTTGGATTGTATACGTTACGTGCGTTATAAGTACGATTGAGGTTTGGGTTAGAATCGTAGGGGACTCGTACAGCGTAAGTCAAAAACATCTTCCATCTGCAATCTTCCTTCCCTGAATTTCCAGAAATTCATTCACGATTTATCCGCAGGACGCATTTGATATTATGACAGCCGAAATGGCCCAGCATTACGGTAGAATTCAGCAAACTGCGAAATCGGTGCTAATTGAAATCGGCAATTATTACGTTGTCTTCGAAGACGACTCTTGGCACAGGGTTCGCTGTATAGACTACGATTCCGAGACTGGAATAGCCACCGTTTCATTTATCGATCACGGCGACGCGGATAGTTTCCATCAGAGTAAATTGCACGTACTGGAAAAACAATTCTGTGTGCTTCCCGCTCAGGTATAATTACATGATTTTGACGAAGATAGATAAAAAGGGGGATTCTTTGTTAAACATTTGATTGAATTATGTACTAGGCGCTGAGGACGTGCTTCTCTGGATTGGAGGACTTCGGCGATTGCGACAACATTCAGACCGAAATTGAGAAACTTATACTTGACCGCGCACTTTACGTTGAGGTCGTTAACCGCGACGAGAAAGATGAGGACGGATCGTTTGTAACGTGTGTGTTTTACGATACACACGGACAATGCGATATTAATCTGAATTCGGAATTATCCAAGCAGATTATTTTACAGCAAATAGTGGTTGCTCCTGTATTTGATGTTGTAAGTACTCGCCATTCTATTTGCGGAACTATGAATGTGTTCGACGGTAAATGAAAGGAGTAAGATTTTGAAACATTGCTCTGTTACTTGAAGGCGGGGCAAGTATCCGAGGTATTCATTTCCCACGTGGAAGAGGACGGCGACGTTTTCGTTCAAGTGCAGTCCGAGAGTATGAAGATTTTAGTCAGTTTGCTGAATCGGTTAATAAGCACTGGTCTGAACGACCAGGAAGTTAAGAACTGCACTGTAACGACGGTGGACGTTAATAAGACATATTTCGTGTCCGTGAACAACAATTGGTACAGAGGGAAGATAGTTACTTCTCCGGGCAATACTTACAATCAGTTGTCGGCATTTTTAATTGACTTCGGTAAAACTGTGATTACGACGAAGGAGAGTCTGCTCTCTCTGGAAAGGTTGTCTGAAATTTTGGCGAAGTTTCCGGCACAGGTAAGTGAACAATGCTTATAAGATTTTACATCGCATAGAAACTAGCCTCGATCTTACCTGCTTCTGTACAATAGGCGTTAAAAGTGCATCTTCATAACATTGATAAATCAATGTTCAATGAAGCGATGATTGCAAGACTCACGGAACTTGCTCCCAAAGGTGAGCCACTTTTGGTGAAAGTGGTGTCACCTGGGAATAAGGTACCAGTCGTAGAATTATTTAAAAGGATTCAACCAAGCAATATGCTCGTTTCTATTAATCACACTCTGACGCTTGAAGAAGAGTTGGCGAGGTATGATATACGAAACACGTTTGGGGTTCGCCCTTAAATTACGCAAGGGTAATTTTGGCGATTTCTTATTGCCCCCCCTTCCCCCCCACAGTATAAGAATTCGTAAGATTTTATATTCCAACCCCCTTCCCCCTATTACATAATATTTTTGACATTGCATTTCTTCAGTTATTAAAATTCCTTTAAATATTTATATAATTCATTTAGCCCGGTTTCGGGAAATTTAAACTAAAATTACTTTTCTGGAACATTAACCCTTCGTGGTCACACGGGATGTATTACACCCCAAGACAAATTTCGATATGAAATGGCGCACTTTTACGTCTTCCAAAGGGGATTTATCGCAAAAATTTTAAGAATCGGTTTTTCCCTACAATCGTGGAAAATCGCTCATTTTCAACTACAAATTTTATCAGATCAAAATTTACATTTCTAGAAAAAGACTATTAGACCATGACTGCATAAGTATTACGAATGTACAATTATCACTGAAAAGTTAAAAGATTCAAATTTGTGATTATAAGAACCTCCTCCCCAAAAAGCCTGGTGTAATTTAAGGACGACTCCTTACAATGTGATCAGGGAAATAATGAAACAACAAATAATGGTTGGTCGTATCGTTCTCAGATCGCACGGAGATGGCAATAATAACACGAAACCAAGGAAACGTATAGAACGCGCCAATTCTAGACTCGCTGGCAGCGAAGGCGAAGAGGTGAAGTCGTTGAAACCACCAAAAATCTCTGGTATTGGCCAATATTTCGATGTGCATGTCTCGATGGCAGCCCATCCTGGGAATTTCACTATTCAACCGTTCGACGATAAGCATTCTTTAGAGGTAAATATTACACCGCGTGCGTTTCAACTGTAAAAATGATTGAGTTCTTTCTCGAGGTAGTGCTCAAAGAACTTTCCTGTAAAAAAATAATCAATCTGCTCGTGTTTTCAGACAATGATGATGCAATTGCAAGAGACTTGTCGAGCGTACAAGGGACCTGCTCCTTCCGTAGACACAATAAGGGAGGGTAAACTTTACGCGGCTAAGCACACTGATGGGAATTGGTATAGGTATAAATAAAAGCAATTCATAAACATACATCTTTCTCACATTCAGTTCCTCTGCATCAACAATGCCGAGCTTTTACGAAATGATTCTTATCTGTTTTTAATTATTTTTCAAGGGTGTGCGTTTCGGGTGTTATGAAAGAACAGATGGTTAGCGTTTACTTTTGCGATTTCGGAGATGTCTCTGTACTGCCACTAGATAAATTGCAACCGTTGAAAAGTCAATTCTTAGAACTCCCGTATCAGGCTATTAAAGCGAGACTGGCTGGTATGTAAATTATTTTTCTTGACTTTTTTAGTTCTTTGATTTACACACGCAGACGGACAAAAATGTTTTACTTTGTGAATTCTGTTGATAATTCAAACAGGCATACAACCGGTTAACCGCGATTGGACTGTTGAGGACAGTATGTGGTTTCAAGACATGGTCGTGGAAAAAAATTTCGTGTCGATAGTTGTCGAGTCGAAATCTGACGGACTTACCCCAGCCGATACTGTATTGGGTTTAAAATTGGTAGACGTTAAGACGTCCGAGGACATTTACATTGATCGACTCTTAGTCGAAGAAGGTCGAGCCAAGTTCGTTGACTAAATCATCCATATACATACGTAGTGTGCATATTTGGATACCAGACAGAACGAAAGATTTCGCATGAATGAAACCTACCAGGCGGAGATTAGTTTCCGAGGTTCTCGTATAAAATAACGCATATCTACACTTTGTACAACTTTGTACAATCCCAAATGTTTTATGCTCGAGGACAGTTTGTATATATATATATATAAAAAAAAATCTTTCTACCTACTAGTATTTACGAAACACTCGGATTTCAGTGGTTATGAGCAGACAGAAGCGCAAGAATAGGTGAAACCTGTATAGATATGTACGCACGTACCATGTGTACATATAATACGTATTCTTTGATATCTAGCTTTATAACGTCCCTGGGAAACCATTGTTTTTCTTTCCTTTATGCTTCTTGCATAATAATTTATTAACTTCTAAATTCTAAGAAATATATATACGTATACATATATATTAATAGTAAATATATATTTCTTAGAGTTACCTCTTTATATGTTATATAGAGTAACTTGCGCGCGAGCACACGCTTCTCACATATTTCTTTGTTGATTTATTCTATTTTTCCATACGAGTTTGATTATTTAACATCTTTATTTTTTTACTATGTGTTGAAGAGCAGAATTGCTGCGTAATAATCTGACTGTGGCATATGAAAGACTACAGAGACGATTCGGCGAGAAATAGCATTCCATTTTTTTCACCTGAAATAGGATGATCGCTCATTTATTGTTCGTTTGTTTTTTTTTAATGCATAATTCCTGCGTTAGGACGTTCAGAAACGATACAAGCTTCCAGTGAATGTAGGATTTTCTGTTCTTTATGTGATAGACAGTTTTATTTCTTGATAGTGATTTCCTTGCTACTACGGTCCCCTTTAGTATTGTCGGTTAATGTTGTTTAATTTAATTTGTTCGAAACAATTTAATTACAATATATCCGAGACAATTATCCGTACGTAGTATGTTGCATATGTCTTCTTTTAGCCGTTTGTAGTTTGTACGAAGGTGAGACTTTATTGTATTTTGGTGGAAAGTATTCGTGCGACGAGAGTTGATCTACGGAAGCCATTTATTATTTTTTTCTCTCAAGATTTACGTTAGATTTAAACACGTATGCGACGTTCCAGTAAAATATAATATTACAGGTATTAGCGGATTATAATGTTTTACGAGAAATATTTTTCAGTTTGTCAAATTAGTAAGACGATATTATAACTTAATGTTACGTTGCGGTAATATATTATTTTTGATAATAACTTGATAAAAGGTGCCAATAAATATTAATGTTTACATGAATGAATGTTAGTTGGATTATTTCAGACGAATCATTTCCTCCGAATCTAATATATTAACAAATTACACGGAATGTCAACAGTAAACATATTTAAAATAAAAGGTATGCTGATTTAATTCTTAAATAGTAGATTATTTATACTTTTCGTTTGTAAATAGGGTAAACGATATAGTAGTTGTCCACCTAAGAGCTTCAGTTTAGATAAACGCTGTGGAATAAGTAACTTGAATTTTATAAATGGAGTTTTATTATACCAGACGGAAAGAGGAGTATCGAAGATGATTATAATGCCAAAGAAACTTTGAAAAATTTGTAGTTTCGATGTTATGCTTTTATAAAGAAACGTAACTCGAAAGTGTAGTTATTGACCAGTCCAGGTAGAGTTGTTGACCATTTGCGGAGTATAAAAGAAAATTGCATATTTTTTACTTTTAAATCACTTTTATTAAAACCATCTCTCAACATATCAAAATTAATGACATATTGTCTTGGGGCAGGGTGAGTTTCATGTGCACCCTTCGCGACGTATGCCGTGCACTTCGCCGCGGTCTCATTGGCTTTTCATTCGTTTTTTTTTAGGGCTTAGATTTCTCTCTCATCTGCTCTTTCTTTTCTTCTTCTCTTTGCCTCTTTCTTTTCTTTCGTCAAGCGGCTTTGATTTCCGAATTATCGTACCGACCTCCATGCCCATGAAAACTCAAAAGATCCCTAACCCCGAAATTCAAAAAATTTTGAGACTGGGTATGTGTAGACGATTTCCTCTTGATTACAACGCAATTTTTGTTTGCTGCCCAAATTCACTCTAAGGAGGTGAAAGTGACCCCTTTCATTTCGGGTATTTTCTGATTTTGTGCTATAACTCGGGAACTGTAAGTTACCAAATGATAACCCTAATTACAAGAAGTGACTTTTGTCTTGAAACTTTTTTTTTATCTCTTACAGATTGCAAGTTACAAAATAAAATCAGAAAATAGCCGAATTTTCAAGGGTTAATTTCACTCTCTTAGAATGAATTTGGGCAGCATACAAAAATTGCGTTGTAATCAGGAGGACATCGCCTATATATTCACAAAGTTTCAGATTTTTTTAATTTCCGGGTTCGGGATCTTCCCCTGTCAGAAGTGGTGCATATCCGAAACCATATAAAAGCAGGGCACATTGCCCCGTGCCTCCAAAGATCTAGATCAATTTTCATCGCGGTCTTTCAGCACGAAAATTACGAGTGGTCAACAACTTTATTACTGTGCATCGTCGAACCAGTAATTGAACACCCCACAAAACAAGATAATCACGTTCGACACGACTGGACGTATAACGAATGTTAACATTGGGCCCTTGTCACCTATTATGATCAATAGCATTCACGACAAACAAAATTGAACAATGATTCTATAGTCGTTAAAGAAGTCGCCATTCTAAAGATGCTCGCTAAGCTTTTCTTCGAGAGTTGAAATTACGCGTTTTCCTTTACGACGATCTCACGGCGGAACGCTTGTACTGAAATCATCGATCGTTTGTTGAAACGAAAGGTAGGACTGTCTTTTTTTATCAAAGTGCATCATTGATGCGGAAACGCGCAGGTTCGTTAGACTATGGCGGCAGAAATTTGAAGCGGTCAACTTCTGTACCATGGTCAATAACTGTACCGTTTACCCTATGCAGGTACAACTTTTATAACGATATTTTTAAATTTATTTCAATATTTTTATTAAAAAATTATATCAGTCGATTTTTACATATCTTCGTAGCGTTTTAAGGATCGTATACCCAAGTTGCAACTTAATATCTGTTTTAAACTATAATTTATATCTGGCATATTTCGAATATGTACTGGATACGTGGAAAACCCTTGATCGGTCGAAACGTAGAATATTAATTAAGAATAATATTCTATAGGCTTTCACTGTTATATATGAGGTAGTCAGAGCAACAACGGACCAACTCACATTAAAACATTTTTTTTCTTTTTTTATATGCTTAGTAGAGCCTACTGGAATACGTTATTGCTACTAATTCAATTTCGAAAAAAGTGTGAGTTAGTCCATTGTTGCTCTGACTGCCTCATATATCGTTGTTATACAGAAATCTTTTGTATCCTTAAAGAATTCGCTTCGAACGTTGATCTAAGCAGTAAGTTACCAAGGTATTCTTTTTGTCTCCCTCTTTTACGTACTATCTTTCGTGATCCCTAAACATTGATATAATTATGTGTCTTCACATTTAGTTTTACATTTATGTAGGAACACACAAATGTCTTATTTTATTCGTATTAATTTAAGTATATCCTCTCAGAATTTACGTAAGAATATATTTCCTTATATTCTGTATCACAAACATACATAGTATAGACGATATATTTCTTTTATGTCCATTGATATTTCTCACGATAGGATAGCTATCTTTCTTATTAATATTTATATTCACAGACATATATTGACTCTTATATAGGAATCGAACTTGTTTCTTGGGACATTGTAATATGTGAGGTAGGCATTAAAATAATGTAGGCATTAAAAATCAGTAGATATAGGCAGGGCTCGAAACAGTTCCGAAAATAACTGTTTAAAACTGTTATATAAAGGTTCTGATTAAAACGGTTATGGAGAACCTTTATTTGTTTATTGTTTCGGTTACGGTTGTTATTTCCCTCCTCGTATCTGTTCCATAACCGTTATTATTTCGGTTCTATATCGGTTCCGTTTCAGAACTCATATTGGTTCCATAACCGTTATTATTTCGGTTCTATATCGGTTCCGTTTTAGAATTCATATTGGTTCCATAACCGTTATTATTTCGGTTCTATATCGGTTCCGTTTCAGAACTCATATTGGTTCCCTAACCGTTATTATTTTGGTTCTATATCGGTTCTGAAACGGAATCCATATAGAACCGAAATAATAAAGATTATGGAACCGATATCAGGAGGGAAGTAAGAACCGTAACCAAAACAGAGAATAGCTTAAAATTTCGATTCTTCATAACAGTTATTCGGAATAAAGGTTCTCCATAACCGTTTGTAGAACCGATATCGATATTATAACAGTTTTCAAGCTCTGGATATAGGTAAACACCAGTCGTACATTATACTACACTAGGCTTGCTAGCAGATTGCACATTGCCACGCGTAATACTTCTTGTTACTGGTCTCGACTGATTCTTCGCAGCCTTTTTCTGCAAGCACAGCGAGTTCCTTTTCTGTTTCAATTCCAATACGCTTTTCCTCTTTTTAATATTCATCATATTTACATATGTTCGAGGTACAGGTATCTGAAGTATCGTCCTCTGCTTAGACGAGCATGCCGCATTGCTGCCAGAAGTGTGCTGCAGTTGAGACGAACCATGACTCCTTTCTACCGTACGCTTCTTTTTCTTGTAATATATCTTAGACCTCGGGGACACTATGGCTCGAGGATTCTCTTTGAGCCTACGGGTGGATATCGACCACGCGTCTTTCATCTTTGCTCTTACGAACTCGAAAGTCTGTAATCTTGTTAGATCGGGGAATCTTCTGGTTACTAAGAACTTCACGAGATTGTCCATGAATGTCAGTCGATCTTGGGTATTCATAAAGTTGTACACCACACATTTATGTATAGTCTTGTACTTGTGATTCTTTATTTTGTACGTGTGTACTGTACAGCTACAATTGGCCTTTAATTCGGATACTTCTTTCTCAGCCACTAGGCATCTATTAGTGTGCGTGTTAGCCATACTTGTGACGCAGGTGGCAGTATTGGTCTCGTTTAGGATTTTTGCATATATTACTTTCTTCTGATCGCCGATAGATATCACAAATTGATTGTTGTTCATTATAATATGACTTATTCGACAGGAACGCTGTGTAGTATTACGGTAATGTTCGACTGTTATTTAACATTATCCTTAACATATTTAACTACCTGCAAAGAAAATGACTTGCGATAAATTTAAGGTGTATACAATATTCCTTATAAACACTATGTGTATATATATATATTCCTTTTCTTTTAAGTACAAATATATTTGGAGAACATTAAGCATTGCGAATACAACTGAAAATACATAAACTTATATTGTAGTTCTTTAATAAAATTTAAATAACGAAGCTACAAATACTATGCAACATCGACACAGACGTAACAAAGTGCTGTCTAGGAGGTTCATAATGTTACATACAGTATCACAGTCATCTTTTTAATGGAAGATAGAGTGGCATACATAAGTGCGTTATAAACAATTCTACATTGAAGTAAAACGACGTGGAGCAGTACGAGCTTTTCTTGGTTTTGCACGGATGGTTGAAGAGGAATCTTTATAAGCTTTTAACGCACAAGCATCTTCGTGTGTCGTTACTCGTTCCGTTTTTATTGATTGGTATGATGAATAATGCGCAAATGCATCCAGCGGACAGCGCGTATTGAGAAGCGCACGCGTTGCGCCAATAATTGTCGATCATTACATTTATCACGCGTCGATGGTGTATGAAGAGGAACTTTCGTAACTCGCCGACGCGACATGCTGCGCATTAAGCGCCCAAACTCATCTCCACGGAAATTATACAAGGAAAGAGTAGGCTTCGTATTATACGATACCATCTCAAAATTAATCGGTTTAGCTACAACAGAAATATGTTAGTTGCAACGAAATCGCTTGATAACGAAGTCAACTGTACCCCCTTGATTTAACGATCATTCTCGCAATTGATACAATATATGATAAAAAAATTAAAACCGACAAAAATAATTTTATTCCTTATTTAATCTACGACTCTCCATTTTTTTTATATCGGCGCCTCATTATTTGCACTGTGTAAATCTGGCGCACGACTTAAAAAAATTGAGAGTCGTAGATTATATAAGGAACTAAATTATTTTTTACTTTTTAGCGCATTTTTATTTTTTTGAAGTCGGTTTTAATTTTTTTAAAATTTTTTTATTTTATACTTTTTAGTTACTTAAGTTTTATAAAGTATAATATATATTATAATGTAATAAATATGATATCATATTATAACGTAGAGGGGATACAATTTCAAGCATTCGTTTTCGCTCCTTTCTTGCCGAGCGAGATCGAGATGAAACGAGAGCGAATCAGAAGAGGACTGAAAGGAAACAGACGACGCGTTGATATTTTGTCTCGCTCTGTTCTTCGTGCGCCTGATACTCCGTCCTTATGTCTGCCGGTGCCCCTTGAATTCTGACGCCCCTTCTGCACCAACAATTAAGGCTGTTACGAATATTCGAATATTCTAAGTAATCGAATTTCTGAATATTCCGAGTATTCGAATTTCCGAATATTCTAAGTATTTGAATTTCCGAATATTCTAAATATTCGAATTTCTGAATATTTTAAGTATTCAAATTTCCGAATATTCTAAGTATTAGAATTTCTGAATATTCAAAATATTCTAAGTATTAGAATTTCTGAATATTCAAAATATTCGAATATTCGAATTTCTGAATATTCAAAATATTCGAATATTTGAATTTCTGAATATTCAAAATATTCGAATATTCGAATTTCTGAATATTCAAAATATTCGAATATTTGAATTTCTGAATATTCAAAATATTCGAATATTCGAATTTCTGAATATTCAAAATATTCAAAATATTCGAATATTCGAATTTCTGAATATTCTAAATATTCCAATATTCTATACGTACTCGAATATTCTGAGTACTCGAATATTCTAAATATTCCAATATTCTAAGTATTCAAATATCAGTAGAATCCCAATTTGAAATTCGAATAGTCAGGAGTTCTGCATTAGAACGTACATTCTCTACAACAGGGAATGTAGTAATGGCAAAGAGGAGCTGCCTTGCACCAGAAAATGTTAATGTTTTGGTTTTTCTCCACGAAAATAGGGTTTGGTGTGAATAATAAGAATAAAATTATCACTATTATTTAATAGTAATATGAGTATTATGATTCAACATTTGAATACATTACATCTCTAACTTTAAATAGAATTTATACCTTTTGTTTCAAAATTTATAACATTACCCAAGATTAATAAAGGTTTCAAATTTAACATTTGAGAACGAAATAATTGTAAAGGCCACTATGAAAAGAAAAACACGATTAAGTGTAAGAACATATTTCACGTTTAGATTCGTATTCAGTACAATCCGAATTTCGAACACTTTAAACTCTTCGAATATACCGAATTATTCGAATACCCTGAATTATTGGAATAAATTATTCGGATACTCCGTATTATTGGAATAAATTATTAGTATTCAAAGTTATTGGAATAAATTTTTGGTATTCAAAGTTATTCGAATTATTAGCCTATTCGAATATTTACAGCTCTACCAGCAATCGTACACTCACAATCTTCGCCTCCTACCACCTCAATTCTACCTACGAGTCGCGCAAGCTTCACCCGCAACTCGTTCCTCCGGGAAACCAGAAGAGCAGAGAAAAAGAGGTGTTGCAAAGCACGCAGAATCATCGTGTTTGCTAGGTGTTTCCTCGATCATCCCTTCTTTCCCGTGAGCGCCCAAGAGGGGATGGAGCACGGTGTATCTGACGTCAAGAGATAGAGAGAGGGCCACGCGCGGTGGCGACAAGCCCACAAACGCTCGCACACACGTTCCCCCCCGAGCCGTTCGAAGAGATCAGGTGCCGTGCTGGCACGGGACAACCGATTTCGCACGGTAGAGCCGCGAGTCTCGATCGTCGGCGGATGCCACCGCGCGATTTCCGCGGCGCCCTCGCGTTTCCGTTCGCCACAGGCGGTCTTGATGCTGGAACGAGTAGATCACGCGGATCCGCTCGCTTGTACTCGCCGGCCGTAGACGGACAGGTAAGGTGAAAAACAAAACAAAAAAAAAGAGAAGAGGAAAACAAAAAAGAGAAGCGAGACACGGTGACTTCACTCGACGTATGCTAATTAACCGTCGCTTGTTCCTCGTCGCCCAGTTAACAGTGTGCTCATCGCGTCGCTCCCGGAGCCGCCTCGGCAGCCCGCGAGGCAACCGTGCCGCGAGGCAGTGCAACTCTCCGCTCTCAAATTTAGCGTGGCTCTGGATCCGCGGGTCCACGAACGGCATCGGGGCCGATCCGATCGCGGCGCGAGGTATCACCCGTCGGACGCAACGCCAGCGGAACGGTGTGATTCCCCGAGCGGCAATCGTCCAGTGTCAAAGTGTACAGAAATAAAGCGCGACCGAGCGCTCTCGGGCGCAACAGTTCGCGGAACGATCGCACGCGCGGATGCCGAGGGGGACGAGCGCTCCGCTCTAACGCGGGCACAGTATTTTTACCGCGGAGAGTGTGTCATCCTCGCTTTCTTTATTACGATCGACGGCTTCCCGAAGCGCAAAGTGGCCGTTCCCCTGTGCCCGAAAGCACAGCGGCAGCGGCGTTTCGCGGAGCACCGTGCAGAGGGGGGGCGGGTTCTAGGAACCGACGATCCTCTGGCTTCGAATGGGAGTTGCGTGAATAATAGCCGTAACGTAAGGGAAGAGGAATGCACGAGAGAGAGTACAGAAGTTATTGGGAAGGGAATGAGATTAAGCCGGGAACGGAGATTCTCGGCTGACGCTCACGATCTATCGCCGCGTGTCCACCGTTCCCGGCTTCCCTCGCGGGTACCCGCGAGCGTGAATCCCTGGCCCGCGGCGGTGTCGAGAAATCACGCCCGTTCTTTCGCCGATCGCCCGGTAAACGCGGCAGCGCGTCTGTTCTCGATGAGAAATCGGCGTCGTCGTTTGCACCCGACGTCGCACGACGGCTGGGGCGCGCGGTGGAGAATCGGCTTCCTTTCTCAACCAGTTCTGGTTTAAGGTGTGTGAAAATGCCGGATACTAAGGCAATAGCACAGCTGACAATCACAGCGTGAGCGGTTTGTTACGTTTCGCGGATCATCCGGGGGATAATGATTACAGAACAGACCTGGAGCATGATGCTGGACAGCGATGTCGCGGGCATCAACGAGTAAGTATCCAACGCCGGGGACCGCGTCCCCCTCGCCTTTTATCTTCTCTCTATTCCGTTTCTCGCCTCTTCTCTATCATTTTCTACACGAAAAAGACTCTGTAAGACTCTCAACCGTTTCTTTGTTTAATGCGACACATCATTAACACAATAACACTGCTCGGTAAGTCTCACACGATGGCTGTTAGTCCACCGTAATCCGTGTTCTTCCTTGCTGGCTGTACAATTGCATCGTGCCTGCACACTTTCGTTGATCACGTGGACGCGAAGTGTTCCGCTCTCTTTCTCTCTCTCTCTTTCTCTCTGTCTCGCCTTTATTTCTTCTCGCTTTCTTTCCCGCGATTTTTCTAACGTCGCTGGAACGACACTAAGTAGGCTGCCGTGGATCCACCGGTGCAGGCGTGCGTGCGATACCCGGTGCCGGGGATCGATAGCAGCTCGCATATAAAAATATGTGTGTGCGCACTAATTGTGATGTATCGTGTCTGTTGTTTATTACGCGGGAATATTATTTTCCTCGACGGCGGGAACGTTGTCGAATATGTGTTCCATGTGCTCGCTCGCGAAACGAGGTTATGCTTGCGGTGTATCGATGTCGCTCGTGTGGAATCGTTCCCGATGGGAGAGGTAGGGTTCGGGGAGGCTTGATTTTCTGTGGGATCGGCGGGGAACAGTTCTCGATGTTATTCTGTTGGATGTTTTAAGTGTCGCTACCAAGGCTTCCTTTTGTTAGTCGTGGTATAAAAGTCTCATTGTCTTCCGAGCCGCGTGAATATATGTACATATAAGTGTTTCATGATTATTTTGTCTATGCACTGCTCAAAATAATTCGGACCTTCTTGGGCGAATAATACTATTAGGTAATAAATTATTCGACGTAGAGGATGCATTCTTATAAATGTGTGCCCACTTAGGGGGATGATTCTATTATCGAAAAATAATTGAGAAATTCATACGAATATGTTATTCAGTGTAATTTCACTTTGTTTTCGAGTTGTAGCTACTTTTGAAATTTCTATTTCAATTCAGTGGTGTAGAATTCTTTCGATTACTTTAACTATTTCGTGTTTCAATGTCTTCAATAAAGTGCAAAGAAGTTACTTCAAGTGGTCTAAGATATTAATGCTCAATGAATTTAAACTTGATGATATTTAATATTTAATTAATATATTTTTGATATTTAATATTTAATTAATATATTTTTATATTTAATATTCAATATTTAATTTAAATATTTTTGATATTTAATATTTAATTAATATATTTTTGATGTTTAATATTTAATATTTAATTAATATATTTTTTATATTTAATATTTGTTTGAAATGTAATATATATTTGATATTTAATATTTATTCGATATTTGATATTTATTCGATATTTAATATTTGCTTGATATTTAATATTTATTTGATATTTAAAATTGACTTGATATTTCATATTTACTTGAAATTTCGTGTTAATTTAATATTTCACATTTATTTGATATTACATATTTACTTGATATTTCATATTTATTTGATATTTAATATTTGCTTGATATTTAATATTTATTTAATATATATATAATAAAGTCCCATTAGCGCACAAGAGAAACACAAAGAATAAATAAAAGCCGATGAAATAGTATAAACGATATTTCCAGCAAGATCTATCTACTAACTCGATAGCTAAGAAACTGAAATAAGAGTCTTCTATTAGTCACTTGTCAAGAAAGACTAGAACAACAAGGTCGTGCATAAACAGTATGCCCTGCAGGATCAATCCACTGGCACGTTAGCTAAAAAATTGAAATGAGACTCTTCTATTACTCTCTCGTCAAGACATACCAGAACGGCAAGGCCGTGCATAAAACATGAAACGTTGTTTCTAAACATTTCAGTGAAATTAGATATAGCGGCTCGATGATTATTGCGACACGGCGGCGGCTATAACTCGGAGATGAAATGGAAATAGACCACACGCCTATGTTTATTCAACATTTCTCTTTTTTTCGGTGCTAAAATCGTCCCCGGACCGAGCCTCTTGGATGCACTTTTGCGACGAGGCTTCTTTAACCTTTCGCCGCACCCCTCAAACTCTGATTTGAAGGCGCGCACTGATATCGAAGCTCGTAGAAATAGATGGCATCTTGATTCGTGGAATCGGATGAATTATTAATTTCGAAATCACCATACTGCATCTTTTTCCACTTCAACGTTGCAGTGCAGAGGTGTAAAGTTATTCAGTTATTATTAGCCGAAAAAAAACGCGCGATTGAAATCTCCAAAGGCCCCCTGCGAGCCAGGGAGCGTTTTATTATTATGTTGTTATATAGGTTTATTATTGCGCTATGTAGTATATGCTTCTAAAGGTGTCCATCTGGCAGCTAACAAGCAGCAGAGTACATGGAAAGCTTCGTATCAAGTATCACAGTAAATGGAATTCCTATATTAAATATCTCTAGGTGCAAGTGACGCAGCAACGTGTAATTGATGTAAAAAGTTTTCTACGAACATCCAGCAACGATATTAAGTATCCTTCCTTTTGCCACAAGCACCATGAATTATTCAGTTAATCGTAGTGTATTAAGGCTGCCTCGGGTCTATAATTTGGGGTGCTGTACTCCCAATGAGCGGATGCTAATTAACTTTCATAATACGCTGGATCATTTACGTAACTCTTCCACGCTTATTAATTTGTTGCCAATGGACCAATCAAATTTTTTTATCTTCACTGACATGGCTTGGAAGATCTCTCGAGGTGGTAACATTGAATCTCTTATAAGTTCTTTCCTTTTTTAAGTTTTCAAGGTCACCTTCAATTGGTTTATGGAGAAATAATATTATAGATAATTTAATAGACAAAGGGAGCTATAGAATGAAAGACTAGTTCGAAAGACCTCATTTGTAAAAAAGATTTAATTGGTCCATTAACAAAAAAAGGTGTCATTCTTGAGTATCCACACCTATTGGGGTGTTTTTTATTTAACGAGCTTGAAAGTAGGTGTATTCTTGCACTTAACGCATCGCGAATAATTTGATAACTGATTGGGCATTTTATGGTTATTGGGGGCATTTTTTTTTTTATTTAGAAGGGAGATGTTAAAGGCTATAGCATTAGAGCACGATGAAAAGCAAAGATGGAGAACAGCCAAGAAACATGATGTTTACTATACGGCACTCTAATTGCGAGACATCGTGGAATGAACTTTATATGGTTCAAGGCGCTTGTCTACTCAAGACTCAAGACAATGTGTCCGAAAATTAGGGGATGAGCAATGCCACACAGATTCCTAGGGCGGTAAGGAACCGAAGTCACTTACCATTTTCCAATCTGAAGATTCATTTTCAAAATAGGGGCAATTTAAGAGTCCGAGTTCTAGCGCGCGCTGTTTGAAGTTGCACTCACGTGAGAAACGCGAGCAACCACGTGACTGCTGTACCATTAACGCTTGTTATGCAATTATGTGCGGCGTCCTCGCTTTCAACCGTAATAGGAAATTATTTAATTTTATATAATTTTCTGTTTAAAAAAGTGACACTGTCGCGGGTGCACTAATGTGCTGTAACAGTGCAGTGCGAATTAAATTGCAAAATTGTATTTATGGTAATATGCAGTATAAACAGTATTAATGAAAGTTTTATATCACTTAAAGTTTTGAATTGTAGTTAATTTAAAAATAATATATATATTCTTTATATATTTAATATTATTTGAAAATTCTTTAAAAATATTTAATAGTATTTTAAAATTATTTAAAAATATTGAATATTATTTGAAAATTCTTTAAAAATATTTAATAGTATTTGAAAATTATTTAAAAATATTGGATATTATTTGAAAATTATTTGAAAGTATTCAATATTATTGGAAAATTATTTAAAAGTATTCAATATTATTTGAAAATTATTATTTTACAATAATATTAAATAATATTATTTAATAATATTATTTAATATTAATATTACTTTACAATAATATTAAATAATATTATTTAATATTAATATTACTTTACAATAATATTAAATAATCTTAAATAGTATTTGTATTGTGAATAATATAAATACTATTTTGTATTGTGAATAATATAAATACTATTTTATTATTAACTAATATTCATTAAATATTATTTTTAAATACACGAGCAACGCGACGCTGCGTATACTTTCACAGTGGTCCCATCGCTATCACTGTCCGAATACTACTGCCTGCTCGTAGCTAATCTTCACAAAGATATCTGTGTTTATCTGGAAATTCAGAATACATTAAACTGTGAGTCAGCTACGAAAGGTGGGAGAGTCGGTTAATGGTAGAAGCAATGGCACTACAGACACGGTCCCTTGCGCGAATGATTTATGCCCGGGATAACTGGGAAAGAATTATCCGGATTCGCTCTATTGATAAATGTATATACATACTTCTTCCTCATATTTATCACTCATTGTGATTCCTGATTCCTTAAAGGTAATCTGGGTAATGTCCACTCTAACCAGGAGAGGTTCCCAGGTGTTCGCCTTCGATTGCTTTGAATTTTGGATATGTTTTACGGGACTGAAAAATAAGATGAACATACTTGTTTTTTTATAGCGGCCCGTTTTCATATTTAGGGGGTGAAACTAACCCCCAAAATTATAAGATTTCCAGGTGTTCATCTCAGATTGCTTTCGTTTTTGGATATGTTTTAGAGGACCGAAAAATAAGAAATACGTGTTTTTTATAGCGGCCCCTTTTCATATTTAGGGGGTGAGACCATAACCCAAAGTTCATACGGGGTACAAAATTGTGTTGAGTAAAACTTGATATAAATTTAATTTTACGTCATAACTTGCTGTATGGACGATGCTCTTGTCGTCAGTCACCGTTATTAGGGGGTAACTATAAGGGGTGGTTTCACTGCTTGAACATGCAAATGGGCCAAAATAAAAAGACACGTATTTCTTATTTTTCGGTCCTCTAAAACATATCCAAAAACGAAAGCAATCGGAGGCGGACACCCGGGAACTTCTCCTTGTAAGTGATATTATTTAAAAAAGTAAAGATGCATGGCCAAACTTAGCCACATCACATTTTTCTATTAATTTATTGTATACTATTTATACGTTTTGAAAGTGTGGATGATCTGGATTTTGTCTACTCACTCTATTTATTGTATTCGAAATTCTTTTTAAATTGAAAATTGTACAGTGGTGTGAGATGGGTACTATAATGAAAGGGTTGAAAAATTGAGTAGCGCGTTAGAAGTTAGACGCGTAAATGCTAATCGGTGATGGCAAATGCAGCCTATGATTGCAAAGTGGTGGAGGATTCTTCGGTTCCTTTGGGCGCGAGAAATTTGCATGCTCCTGTTTGTTTAAATTGTTAAGAATCATGGAAATTGGGTGTTTTAGCAATTAATAATGCAACCTGCACATTTGCAGGTTTTGCCAGGTTTTTGCCGGCTGCGGGGTTAGTTGACAAATATGACGGGGTTAGTTGACTTGACATTTACTTTTCAGTTTTAACCCTCTGCCTGCGAAAGGTTTATAATATTTTGACGCAACATTCTGTTTCAATGATAGAGTTTACGGATCAATCAACGATTCTAAAAATTAAAATGTACTTTGATAAATAAATAGAGTTTAAGTAAAAAATTAGTAGGGTAACTGTACTCGTAGTTGACAGTGTACCAATAGTTGACATTTTTATTTTCAGTCACGAATAATAAGCTTTCTATTAAAAAAATGTTTTTGACTAATACGCTGTTTGAAAAAGTATTAGTGAAAAACATTTTTTTAATAGAAAGCTTATTATTCGTGACTGAAAATAAAAGTGTCAACTATTGGTACACTTTCAACTACGAGTACAGTTACCCTATTAGGAAATACTGTGAGAGCGCCATCTACTAAAGTAAGCTCTGTAATCGGGTGAATCGCGTTAGAGGACTGGTGTCACACAAGTATTGAAATAATGCAATCATATTTTTGTCATTAAATAGTCTGTTAAATTTTACAAAATCGATCATCAAACAGTCGAAATTCACAATACTCCCAATTACATGTGACAGCTAACTCGATTTGACTGTTTTAATTTTCGCCACCAGATTGCGTAGCGGAAATAAGAAAATGCCAATATACGCTGTCACAGTTCCATCAATATATACGAAAGGCGTATATATGCGCTGCCAATCCGCCAATATAGTATACGAAACGCGTAGATATGTATACTACGACCAATAATTTTTTTTTATTTTTTCCCCTCCACAGTGTTATTTTTTTTTTATTAATTATCATGGTCTTAGATACTGTAATTATTTTGTACTTCCCTAGTAGCACAAAATATTGGTTAAATATTTTTTCCAAATATTAAAAAAATATTTTTTTAGCCAAACTTTTTAATATGAAAAAAATGTTGATTCCAAATATTATATACACATACTGAAAATGTGAAATAAAGGTTTAGAAAATATGAAACATTCGGGAAAAAAGGTTTTCTTTCTACCATTCAATAAATATTTACTTTATATTTGAAAAAGAATGCTTTTTTTCATAATATAAAATGAATATTTCCCGAACATTCGGAAAAAATGTTTTGTTTCAAACAGTAAATAAATATTTACTTTATATTTGAAAAAAGAATATTTTTTTCATAATATAAAATTAATATTTCCAGCATATTTGGAAAATATATTTTCTTCTTAATCTAGAATAAATATTGTATGTATGTTTAAATATCAAAAAGAGATCGAACCTCTTTTTAATATTGGATGTATGTGCATTCAATATTTTGTGCTACTAGGGTTGTTTGTTATGGTCTATTTGGAAGGTCTGAGAGTTTGAAGGGAGGATAGGGTGTAAAACTGGTAGGGGTGAGTTTGGAATAATTTGTGGTGGGAGAAATGGACTTGAGCAGCTAAACTCTTTGCCTCTACTGCATCTTCAAGATAAAAAATGAAATTTCTAGTGGTATTCCTATGTTTAGTCAAGTAACCCTGTTCGACATTGTTACCATGTTAAGGGCCGTACGTACAAAACCTCCACGCACCGGATAAAATAAAATATCGTAAATTATAGTCAATGTATCGCGTTTGCACAAAATATTCACGAAAAAGCATCAAGCAGTACTTAGTGACCAAAAATTCATAAATAGTCGAAAGAAAAATATTTACTTCCCACCGACCTTTTTAGATTTTTCATTCTCACTGATAGAACACGCCAGTTTTTGTCACGGCGACACATTAAATGGCAAGCTGGTCATTCATATGCTTCAATATCGCGAATCGCAGAATAATTTACTCCATAATACAACAATTAAATGGAATTAGTCAAGTTACCTTGTTAGTCAACTAGCCCCGGTCTCCCCTACTTATTTTCTTCGAAAATAATTGAAAGGAAACAGTAAGAATTGAAGTGATTTTATAAACTATCTAATGAATCAAATTCTCAAAATGACATAGCCACTGCTGCTGCAAAAGACGTGGCAACAAAATTTCATTTAAAGTTGTAATTTTCTATATTCTTTTCATGTAGTGTCTACAGACGAGTATAAATATTTATACAAATAAAAGTGATGTTTCTAAATTGTGTCTGTCTTTTCTTCTCATTGCACTTTAAATTATTGTACGAGTTAACATAAATTCATCTGGGATTCAGATCAAAGTAAAACACACAGTAGTGGCAAATAAAATTGCACCGTTACTGAAAAACAGTTTGTCGAATGTGTAGGTACATTGCAAATGTGGTAGCCACACTAAATTGTTTTAGCGTGATCTTGTAACAGTTTTACATAATCCGATACAATAGGGTTGTATCAAAGTATCTACTAAAGTACAAATACCAAATCAGCTCAGAGCATAAAAAAATTAATTGATTGAATAATTAATTCAATTAGTTAATTAACAATAGCTAACAATATTTAAATCCCGACAGCTTTCGTTCATTCCTGTGCATGTATCCGCAATTAAAATTTGTCCAAACTGTGCACGATTTAGAAATTGAGTAAAGGTACATTAATTTTGAAGTATCTGTTGATTCATTGTAATAAATGATGTTTTCTTCAATGTAAAGTAAATCTTTAATGCCTAATAACACAGATGGTCACTACTCGTGCGAGAGTTAAACCAGAAACATTGATATTTTCAAGGTGGTGCAATTTTTATAGCTACTACTGTACACTACTACAGAATATACTAGAATATTCGTGCAAGTCACTCTGTGAGTTGATTTTACCAAAAAAAAATAATTCAGAAATACTACCGACTTTGGAGTTTCACAAAACGATTTGCGAACACAATGGGGGTATTAAAAAATTAAGAAAAATCGTAAAATAGGAATATTTTAGTAAACTCACTTCGTATGCAATGGGGGCATTTAAATATTTATGCCCCATCTATCATAAATTAATCACTAAATACTCTAACTTCGAATCCAAAATTTCATCCGAATAGTGTTAAAAAAGCCATTCCCGCTAGATTATTTTGAGCAGTGTCACATACACGTTTTTAGAAATGCTAACACACAGTCGCCAACCCACGTATCAGTTTACTAAATGTTTTCAATGTTCCCCCTCCCCCTCCCTAACTTTGAAGAACGCCGACCCTTTCTTGTAGACAGTTTAGGATTGTTATGACGTCGACAGGTTGAGTATTTCTCCGAGGAAACAATTATGGATCAAGGCCGTGAAGAAGCTCACTTCCGAGAGGCTGGGCAGGGAAGGACTGGCGGCGTGGGAGGACCGGAAGTCCAACAACGATCCGGAAGTTCCAGACGAGAACGAAACGATCGAGGAAGCCGAGGATGCGGATGATTCTCCTGATGCAGACGAGGATATCGCAGAGCCGCCTGTTGATGCCGAAGCCCAAACCCAGCGAGGTAAGATCGATCACCTCGGTTTCACCCTTGTAGCCCCCTCGTCCAAAGATCGGCAGCGCAATTGAAGAGTCCTTTTAGAAAACACTGAGTGCAAAATTAAAAAAAAAATGTTACCGGAAAATGTTCTACGTGCCAATGGTAATGCTATAATATAGAATTTTAATGTAAGTTCCCTTTGGAAATAAGTTACTAATAGTGCTAAAAGATAGGTAAACAGAATTGGCACTTACAGTGCTTGCAAATTTAAATGAATGGCACATACAGGGTTTTCTACAAATACAATTTTTATTTCAAGAGCCAGGACTATATTAATGCAAAAAAATAGAAAATTTTGTGATGTATTTGGGTTATTGTATGCTTATGCATATTTAGCAATCAAAAGAAATTGAATTTCGTAAATAATTTAAAGTCAAGGAAGTTTCTTCTGTCTCCTGAAAAATTTGTTTTTTGGTACTATAGTGTTTTCTATAAGGACTGTTCAACTTAAAAGGGATGTTTGGCAACCCGAAAATTTAAAACAATTTAAAACTTTGCAGAAATGTAGGTCAAGAGAATTGAGGGCTCGGATGCAATAAGGGGACTAGCGCTCGAAAATGCGAAAAAGTATTGTCCAAACGCTAAGAAATATTGGAAAATTAAATGTTGTTAAACTGTATATTAAAAAATAGTGTGTTGTAAAGCTTGTCACGACACATATTTTTTCTATTTTCAGTTTTTTTTTTATTAAATCATTAGTATTCGGGATAAAAATTATAAACAAAAAAATTGTTCGACTAAAGTCAATATCTTTTTCAACATAAATTGCGATAACTTGAGTAAATATTAACGGATCGTTATGAGACTTCAAACATAAAACTAAGAAAAGCGAAGCCGTATAATGTATGCACAAAACCCTTATTGTAAAAAATGTAATAATATTTAATTAAAAAGTAACACTGGACATAATCCATGTTTTTCAACGTTCGCCGTTAAAAAGTATCGAGGCAATTTTGAGGTACATATAATTTGCAGCGACAAAGTTTTCCTTAATATACAAGCAAGTTTTTCACCAACTTTCACACTGATTAATAAATAATTGTAGAAGATATGACGATATATATAAATGTCGCCCGCCACCAACAGTCATCAGCTACGTACAGCGCTACCAACCACTCGTATTACACTCCAAAGATATGACTTGGTGAAAAACTGCTTTGTATATTAAGGAAAAACTTTGTCGCTGCAAATTATATGTACCTCAAAATTGCCTCGATACTTTTTAACGGCGAACGTTGAAAAACATGAATTATGTCCAGTGTTACTTTTTAGTGAAATATTATTACATTTTTAACATAAGGGTTTTGTGCATACATTTTACGGTTTCGATAGTTTTCTGAGATTTATGTTTGAAGTCTCATGACGATCCATTAATAGTTACTCAAGTTATCGCAATTTATGTTGAAAAAGATATTGACTTTGGTCGAAGAATTTTATTTTTATAAGTTTTATTTCGAATACTAATGATTTGATAAAAAAACTGTATATAGAAAAAATATGAGTCGTGACAAGCTTTGCAACACTATATTTTTTAAAATACAGTTTATCAACATTTAATTTTCCAATATTTCTTAGCGTTTGGACAATACTTTTTTGCATTTTCGAGCGCTAGTCCCCTTATTGCATCCGAGCCCTTAATTTTCGAGTGCCATCGACCATAAAATTTAAAATTGTTTTTTTCCCCAAATTCCAAAGACAAATTGGGGAGCACAAAACAGCTTTTTTCATACAGTAAATAACTTCGTGTGAAATTAATATTGCATTATTATTCTTACCTCCGTTCACTCTTCGAAGAATGCATCATTAATACACCAATAAATTACAGAAATTACAATAAGGAGGTGTACTGAATTAAAAAACAATTTTTAAAATTGAGCACGCTAGAGCAGTTAGTAGTTACTGCATAATTATTTCCCCTTTCAACCCCTTGCACTCCGAATATGTCTATCAGGCACAGCAGTTTGCATTAAAGTTACACACTGATACTTATTATTAAGCTTTGAAAAAGTGGAAGAATTAGTGGCTCGTTGAATTGAATGAATTATTGAGTTTGAATTTATTTTATTCGGGAGCGAATAATATTGTAGGGTAAAATGTTGAAATTCTAATATGATAGAGGATTGAGTTTGTTTTTTAATTTAGAAAGGTTAATTTCAAAGAAATTGAAAAGTTGGTGGGTGGATGATTTGTAGAAGAGAAAGACAGTGCAAATGTATCGTAAATTGGGATGGAATGTAGTACTTATATTGTTAGCAATTTAGAGCATTTGTTTATTCATTTTCGACCGCAAGGGTGAAATTCAACTATACAGTGGTGGTCAGAAGAAAGTTTACTACTATATTTCACAATCATACTGGTACTACTATTCTGGGAAACCTGACTCTGCCTTATACCTATAGGAGTGTAATTGAGCTAAGTTATGCAGAAAGCCAACCTTCAATGATTTGAAGTTTGAAGATGTGAATTGTTAAAGAAAAGTAGCTTGATTTCTATCGGGTATATTTTTTTTCTTGTTATTGTTTTACAATGTTTTTTAATGGGTTATTTCATAGTGAGTAATATTATTTTAAATTTTTTGTAGTTTTTGTTTCTTAAGCTTAAAATAGAACAATGGTTTGGTAGTTTTAATAATTCTATAATGTAAGTTGTTCTGTGGGTTAGTAATTTTTTGCAAAATAAAGGTCACAAAATTACGGGATCCGTAGGTACTGTGTTTAACTAATTCTTTGTCATTTTGAAGGTTGGTAGGTTTCTCCATACCTTGCCCCAATTTTTGTCCACTGATCTCTAATACTTTTGCAATCCTTCACCTTTTAAGTTCCCTTCTGTTAATAAAGTCAATAGGGTAAATCCCGGAGACGCGGTCGACCTAATATAAACTGGCTATTAAAACTTATATAGAAATTACTTATTTTATCAGAACAAACCTATATGTTTAGAATTTTATGCTGATTCAGAAAAACTGGACTATATTTGCTTTAAGAAAAAAATATTTACTGTAAATCCGGTTGAAAACTGAAGTTATGACATCTGACCACCTCTTCCGAGCTACCGGGAGAAATGGTTTTCGTCGTTGGCAGAGACCAGTCACATAATTATTCATGGAAAATTAGCAAAGGATAAATCAAAATTATTTATGAGTGAATACAACTACACTAAACAAGTAAAGAATACATTAAAGTAAAAGTGAACTACCTATTGGCGATTAGCAAGGCAAGTCAATAAAACAGTGCATAAATAAAATAAATAAATAAAAATAATATTAAAATAATAATAAAAAATCATAACTCGACCATTCCTCCTTTCTGTAACGTGAGATGGTCTTCTCGTTAGCTTTGAGAGGAAGGATTAATATGGCCAAATACTTTGGCTGCATTGTCCCTCAATATCTCTACTATCTTATTATCCCAAACATTAAATGAAAATAAATTCAGAAGTATATTTTAAATACGATTCTGTACACCGCTGTTTGACAAAAGAGGTTAAATGTAACCTCAATTTTCCTTTTAAAGCCTATAAATCCAGAAAAACCCTGAAGGAAGCTAAATGACGCTATTCATTCAACTGTTTGGCTTCTAGAGAAGTAATTGGTCTGCACTTTAACGCATTTTTACGTAGAGATTCTGAAATATAGCGACTCGACCCACTCTCCGGTCCGACCGCGTCTCCCGGATTTACTATATTGTTGCCTCTAGTTTCCCCATTTTAACCTTATTTCAATTATAAGTGAAATTTTGATCAACACGAAATAAGTACGCATTTCTACACTGCTTTCCTTTGCTTGTGGTTCCAATGGTACCAGTCAATATCACTTTTCCCCGCCTTTTTTTGCCAGAGATCATAATAGTATACGATTATATGTAAAAAAAGAAAAGTATAATGACGGGAAAAACAGTATAAGTTGAGTTATATCGTTGAATACGATAAAGAAAATAGTTTCTCAGCTCAAACTAAATAGTTTCTTTTTCTCCTTTCCTGTGAATCAAAGTTAAAATTAAAATATCCTTTGCTCAATTTGTAATTTAATTCAAATTTTGTCATTTTCTTCGAATATGAAGTATATTTTAAAAATCCAATGGGACGAGGCATATGTTAAATATCAACATTCGTCTCCAAAATTGAACACCTGATCTTACGTAGCACTTTAAATATTCCAAGTGTCTTCCTGCAAAACTAAGAATTCTGAATTATACTCGTCTGTCCGCCCACCACAGAGATATTCATCTCGTCGAAAACAATGAGCTTAATAAAACAACAATAATCACACAAAACATGGAAACTGTACAACGACCGATAAAATATAAATTGCTCACTTGCAACTGTTTCATAGAGGCCAAATTTTTTTTTCCAAACTCCATCTCGTTTAACATCGACACGTACCTAATTATTAATTCTTCACAGAGCATCGCGCATTTTTAATTCTAGAATCAATTCAGGTTTCAAGGGGTTCACCGATTGCGCTAGGTGTCGACGCGTTCCGTTTAATCATCCCGTTCATCGAGCGTCATTTATTTAACACGTCGCCAATGGCACGTGTTATTAATTTATTCCGTACGTACAGCCTTCGGCTATAAATACGACTGGGTATTTTCAGATGTTTTCAAGAAAGGAGTCCTCTATAAGGGAATATTTTGCCCGTCGCTTTCGAACAGCTTCCACAGCAAGCAGCTGGAGACGTCCTACCTTCATTACTCCAACCGGCAACGGCAAAAGTCATTGATAATGCTCAACATCGTTGACCTCAGCCTAAAGGTACCTTCGATTCCATCCTCTCAGATAGCGTGTTTCGGTCAGTCTGTTACGAGCAGTTTGTACATGTTACTTTGTGATTGGAGATGTGGCTTGAGAATCTTAAATGGTATTGTTATGAAATTTGTCTAAAAATTTTGTTAGTTTCAATTTTAATTAAGTTCCTGGTATCTTTGAGATTCTGTGAGTTTTTTTTTCAAAAGAAAGGTTCGTTAGAAGTAATTATTTTTGTGTAAGCCTTTGGTTTTGCAACAGGTATTCTACAACGAGAAGTGCAAAAATAAATTATAAAGTATGTAGGTAGTATACTTTGCAAGTTATCGATAGACACTTTCTCTTGAATCCTGAAACGCGTCTGACCACATACAGACTACTATCACTTGCTTCCATTACTCTACCGTTCAAGCTGTGCATTATTTTGAAAACTTTCCGACTAACAATTGCTAGAAACGTACAAGTTTACAATTTCACATAAGATTCTCAAGTTACATAATAGTTTACAATAGTCGACCCTCAAATTATTTAAAAATTCATTTACCAAATAAATATTAAGCCACAGATTATTGTGATCAAAGACAATTACTAATCTTCCAATTGAAAAGAATTAAAAAGGCCCCCGTGAATTTTGATTTTGGGGACTTTTGCGTGCCCCACGTTCAACGAAATCTGAAATATCTAAAGTCAATAAGCGAACTGATCGCGTGTTTAGGGCGTCAGAAGAAAGGGCGTCACAGAAATTTTCTGAGCTTTAAAATGTAACTTTTCTTAGAAACATTTTTTAGTCAAATTATCGGAGATGCCTAAGAAATCTTACATTTCATTGAACCGATCACTCTGTACAAGAGAGCCTCAAAATCTTTCAAGGGCTTAGGGCTTCTAAAGATCCTAATCGGCTCCGAAATCTAAATCTGTTCGTAACAGTAACTACCGAAATACTTTTGATATTAAACAGCAGAACTCGTTTTCTCAATTTCTCTTGCCGCGATGCTGCGCGCACCCTAGATTGTTCTTCTGGCGATATGGCTGTGGCAAAGGGACGAGAACAGCAGCGGGCTGATCGAGTCGTTGTCCTGGGCGTGCTGCTGCATGGCGGCGAACATGGTGGTCTGCGTTCTCGGCTGGTGGCGGTGCTTCTCCAACAATTACTTGTACTGGGCTTCCATATTCACTTGGTTACTGATCAACTCGCAAGGTGACGATGAACACGCGGCCCCGCGCCGACGCTAGTAATGCCCCTGTTGGACGGTTCTGTATAGTCGAACGTAACGGGATCGTTGCTACGTGGACACATGGTGCACGTGCTCTCTTGGGCAGATCCTATCTCTCCGTTTTAGCGAATAGAGTTTTGCTCCAGTGGGTCGCGCGTTGGCGGTCCAGCGAATTGCTTGAATGTTCAGCGAACCGTTGTGAGAACGCTGTAGAACGGACTTGCACCCAGCCACGGGTTACTATCGATTGGCAATCCACTGGCATTATTTAATGTTAACGGGAACTGCCAGGCTCTGGGTAAAAAGGGCGAGTCCAATCGAGGATGGGTATGGTTGGTGCTGGTCGAGGCTTTACGGTGCTGGACGATATTTTCTGATTAGAGCTACACGGCTCTCCTTGCTTGCGGGTAGCTTCTGACTAGAGCTGTTTGGGCTGAGTAGAGGGGAGGTGCTCTGGAGTTCCTACTGATTAAACATATTTCAGTTAATTAGAGTGGCGCTACTTGAAAGTATTTTGTGACTAGAGCTGTTTGGGCTGAGTAGAGGAGAGTTACTCTGTAGATTCTATTGATTATACATATTTCAGCTAATTAGAGGGATGATACTTGTAAGTATTTTGTGACTAGAGCTGTTTGGGCTGAATAGAGAGCAGGTACTCTGGACTTTCTACTGATTAAACATATTTCAGTCAATTAAACTGGTGCTACTTGAAAGTATTTTGGGACTAGAGCTGTTTGAGCTGAGTAGAGGAGAGTTACTCTGTACTTTCTACTGATTAAACATATTTCAGTTAATTAGAGTGGTGCTACTTGAAAGTATTTTTTGATTAGAGCTGTTTGGGCTGAGTAGAGAGTTATTCTGTACTTTTTACTAAATTAAACATATTTCAGTTAATTAGAGTGGTGCTATTTGAAAATATTTTGTGACTAAAGCTGTTTGGGCTGAGTAGAGGAGAAGTACTCTGTAGATTCTATTGATTATACATATGTCAGCTAATTAGAGGGATGATACTTGAAAGTATTTTGGGACTAGAGCTGTTTGAGCTGCGTAGAGGAGAGTTACTCTGTGCTTTCTACTGATTAAACATATTTCAGTTAATTAGAGTGGTGCTACTTGAAAGTATTTTGTGACTAGAGCTGTTTGGGCTGAGTAGAGGAAAAGTACTCTGTAGATTCTATTGATTATACATATTTCAGCTAATTAGAGGGATGATATTTGTAAGTATTTTGTGACTAGAGCTGTTTGGGCTTAATAGAGGGGAGGTACTCTGTAGTTTCTACTGATTAAACATATTTCAACCAATTAAAGTGGTGCTACTTGAAAGTATTTTTTTTTAGAGCTGTTTGGGCTAAGTAGAGGAGAGTTACTCTGTACTTTCTACTGATTAAACATATTTCAGTTAATTAGAGTGGTGCTACTTGAAAGTATTTTGTGACTAGAGCTGTCCGGGCTGAATAGAGGGGAGAGGTACTCTGTAGTTTCTACTGATTAAAGATATTTCAACCAATTAAAGTGGTGCTACTTGAAAGTATTTTTTTATTAGAGCTGTTTGGGCTGAGTAGAGGAGAGTTACTCTGTACTTTCTACTGATTAAACATATTTCAGTTAATTAGAGTGGTGCTACTTGAAAGTATTTTGTGACTACAGCTGTTTGCGCTGAATAGAGGAAAAGTACTCTGTAGTTTCTCCTGATTATACATATTTCAGCTAATTAGAGGGATGATACTCGAGAGTATCTTCGCGCTAGAGTTACTTGAACTTAAGTACTTAAGAGTGCCTCGTTACTAAAGTTATTATAGCTAAGTACAGAGAAGGTACTTGGAGAGATAATTGCAGAAAGAAAACTGGCAAGCACCTCCTAATTAGAACCGTTTAAGCTAACTAGATTATCTCCCAACTAAAGCCGTTTGCCTGAACTATTACATAAACAAGACACATGCGAGTATTTTCCAGCTAGAACTACCGAGGCCACTCACAAAGAAGCAACTAAAAATTACTCTGCCTCGAGAGTTACCCAATCACCCACCTGCATCCTCAGCTCGGGCGATCAGCCCGAAGCAAAAGCTTTTAAGCAATTCGAATAAATTAAAGCAAAACTCAGCCCACTCGCGCTATCACTTAAATAGCCCAGCTATTGGAACAGCTCCAGTTTAGAGGTTTATCGAGCATTGCGGCCAGCTTCGTCATCGGATGGCGGGCTGGCCCTGTCCCGCCGTCAAAATATCTGCCCCGCGGTTCCAGAATTCCACGAATCGCGGCCGCAAGCCTCGAACGGTACCGACCACGGGCACCCAAGGCCGCGGAAGGCCCACAAGCGCCGGGGAATGGCCGCTCTAAACGCACGCCGCGCGTCGCTTGCAGGTTTTATAGGGGCTGGTCTAGACTTCTCCAGCCAGCAGCGCCTCATGTGGTACATTCTGTTCGTCGTCTATGCACCGTACGCCATGCTGCCGTTGCCGCTGAGATGGTGCGTCCTCGCTGGCTACGGGACAGCCCTGACTCACATGGTGATGGCGGGGATAACTCTGTTGCGAGATCCCACATACGTAAGGGCTTCCTTGGTCTACATTCTGCCACGCGGCGATGCCCCCTATCCCCGACGATAAAACCGCTCTTCAGAGATGCCCCGCCGCCTGCGCGCGCTAGAGCCCGTCCCTGGACCCGCCGCATTTCCGTTTCCCCATTTTTAAAGTCCCCGACGTTTTGACATTGCAGCTGCGCGACGTCACGTGCGTAGTTCGAATGCTAACGACCAACGTGCTTCTTTATCTTGCAATGAATCTAGCTGGCATGTACACTAAGTATTTGACAGACAGAGGGCAGAGGCAGGCCTTCCTGGAGACGCACAGGTCCCTGGAGACCAGGCAGCGCACGCAGAATGAGAATAACCGACAGGAGAAGCTGCTGCTTTCCGGTGAGATATGCTTTCTGTACAGTTATCGCGAGACGAGTGGGCGTTACTCTTTAAGGGGATAGTGGGGTGCCTGGGGTTTGGTTGGAGATTAGATTTCAATTTTCCCCAGTTTGGATTCAAACAAGAGCGTTTGAGCGTACCAAGTTTTCGGTTCATTCTAACAAAAGGGAATTTACTTTGAATTTCTATTGATGCTACACTTGTAGCTTTTAATTTATTGAATATTAATATATCACATTCACTAATTTTCGAGGTTTTCTGAAACGCAATTGATTAAGTCGCTGAGGGAAAAGGGAAGGGCGCGTCTTTCTCTCTTTGAACTTTTTTACTCTCCTATATGAAATTAGAAATGTTGCTGCTACGTGCAGCGAAAGGAAACCACAATGCCTCAGATATAAATCTGTTAACAGCGCAAACAAATACTTAAAATTATCTCTAAAATTTTCCAGTTGCCCCTCCTTTCCCCCTACAGCCGTGAAATGATTCCCATAGATACACCTATAAATACTAGGCCCCCAGGAACCGACCAGTAACGGAATTAGCGAAACACCTTGTATACGCGCGAGCTGTGTAATTACGTGCACAGGTTCGACAGGTATAAAATATATTTATACGTATGTCGTACGCGGGGCACAAAGACGAAGAGGGGGTTGCGCCGCAGGCACGGGGTTCGTCAGGGCGTGTAACTTGCTCAGCCGAGTGACAAAAAGGGTCACTGGACACTTTCGCTCGATTGCGCCAGATGTGTTTTACCGATAGCCTGTCAGTACTTTGCTTTTACGTACTATCGATCTCCCGGCGATGACTCGTTTAGGGAAAATATGTGAAATACGATGAAATCCGGGAGGGGGGGAGATGAAGTGGTCTCACTGCTGCCTTGTGTCGTTGGGCTGATCCGGGAATGCTTGCAGATCTGTTTACTACGAAACTGGATTGGTAGATTCGATACTTGAGAAATTTCTTACGTTAGTGCTCCATTGGCTTCCACGTAGGGGAAGTGCCCCTGATATCGCCTGGCACTTCGTATCGCCACTCGGAATATCTCCCGAAGTAAATGCTGACAGGTGTTGGTAATGGACTGAATTAGTAGCCAAGCATGTGTAGCAAGACATGCTATGGTTGCAACTAGGGCTGTTATGTATATTCGAATATTCTAAGTATTCGAATACCAGTAGAATTCGAATTTGAGATTCGAATACCAGTAGAATTCGAATTTTTAGATTCGGATACCAGTAGAATTCGAATTTTTAGATTCGAATGCCAATAGAATTCGAATTTGAGATTCGAATACCAGTAGCATTTGAATTTTTAGATTCGGATACCAGTAGAATTCGAATTTTTAGATTTGGATACCAGTAGAATGCGAATTTGAGATTCGAATACCAGTAGCATTTGAATTTTTAGATTCGGATACCAGTAGAATTCGAATTTTTAGATTCGGATACCAGTAGAATTCGAATTTGAGATTCGAATACTAGTAGAATTCGAATTTTTAGCCTTGGATACCAATAGAATTCGATTTTGTAGATTCGAATACCAGTAGAATTCGAATTTTTAGATTCGGATACCAGTAGAATTCGATTTTTTAGATTCGAATACCAGTAGAATTCGATTTTCAGAGTCAAATAACACGAACATTATTCGAATAATGAGGAAGAACATACGTTCTCTACAGCAGGGAATATTGTAACGCCAAAGAGAAGCTGCCTTGCACCAGAAAATGTTAATGTTTCTGTTTTCCTCCATCAAAATAGGTTTCGGTGTGAATAATAAGAATCAAATTACTACTATCACTATTAATCAGCATTACGATGCAACATTTAAATACATTACGTCCTCAAATTTAAATAGAATTGATACCTTTCGTTTCAAATTCAACGCTTGAAAAACAAATTGTAAAGGACAATATGAAAAGAATAGCACAATAGAGTGTGAAAAAATCTTTCACGTTTAGATTCGTATTCAGTACAATCCGAAATTCGAACACCTTGAATTATTCGAATACTTCGTACTATTCGAATTATTCGTATTCGAAATTATTCGAATAGCCCGGCTATTCGAATGTTTACAGCTGTTGTTGCAACGTCTAGCGTAGGAGAAGTATTTTAGTGAATCATGATATTGTAAAAATTTCTTGAATCTTGACAATTTTACATTACATTGGGAGAAGGTAGGTAGGTAAGTTTGAAAATTCTACGAATGCATGAATATTTACTGGGAATATCTACTTAATGATAGGTATGCTCAAGCAATCCAATCGTTTCCAATATTTTTATTAACGGAAACAGCTTTTTTGTGCCTTTGCCAACGTGACATTGAGTAATACCACCTACCAGTGGTTTCTGCGGAATCGATTTGCAGAGCTACACCGCTGAACTTTGTCTGCTCAGCACGTAAACGCGGCCGTCTAAAAAAATACGTAATAATATAAATATTTTGAAATTGTATTTCTCTAATAATAAAGACATTTTTTAAACAATAATCCCAATAAAATCAGGTGTGGCGAAAAGCCTTCAAAATATTCATGCGGTTAAATATAACTTTAAAAACTCATAAACACATTAGTTAATTAATACTTCTCAGGTAGGCGGTATTACGTGCACTTATTAAAGATCTCGATTTTTGCTTGCCTTGCTTTTTCCACTCGCGATTGAATATCTTTAGACTTCGACAATTCTAACTTGTCACGCACGAAGACAAACTATTTCTTTTCTATCTGAGAGTAATTAGAAACAAAAGTATCACTTACCCTTCGATTGAGAACGATTTGATTTTGGCTAGGCGAAATTAGGTGCACTTACCTTATATTTTTGTTAACCACTTTTGGGGAAGGTAATGATTAATTAGCCAGAGGTGATCATAAAATTATTAGACAATCTATTTCGCGTAGGATGCTATGCTTCTTACAATGAATCTTAACACTTTCACTTTGTAACTACACTGGTCTTCGAGGTGTTAACCCTCGGTGGACGGATGCAGGGTCCATTTTGACCCACCTTAAATATTAAGCCACATGTGTCACTTATTATTGACATCCTTTCTTGAAAAATATAAGTGTGTATCAATAAATTATAGGTCAAAGTGAACAGGATTAATAAATCTCTGAGGTATCAGGATTATTTAATATTTTGAGAGAGTAAGAGTCGAATAAGTATGGCTCTCAGATTAACTGAATTTCGAAGGTGTCCAGAGTTGGAAGATGTTAAAAATCGAGTGAATGCGATATGCAGTTTAGTAGCTGTGAGAAGAGGTCTTCAAAGTTTTGAAAATGGTGGGTGCTCGTTACAGTTTTGCCAGATTTCGTGGCCAAAGAAATGATCCGTGATATCGCCCGTGAAACTGCTCGAGGTGGGACCATCTCCTTCACACCCAATCAATTTCACAGGATATACATCCATCGGTACGAGAATGTCAGCATACTCTTCGCTGACATCAAAGGCTTCACCGGTATGTGATTACTTGTTCACTACAGCCTGTTCATTTTTAATGGCCCCAGAAAACCTAGTTACAAGTTAGTAAGATACAGGTGGCTCAAAGGGATTCAGAAGCTTAACACTAGGACTACCAAAGCAGTTAAAATAAATTTGGTAATATAATATAATTTGGTAATAAGTTTACCATTATTAAGTATGAAAAAAGTGTATTTCCAAGTAGTATAAATATGGATAATATTAATGCAGTATATTTTTGAATATAAAAATTAAAAAAATATGAATAAAGGTTTATTTTTTTTGCATAACGTATTTTATAAATAAATAGACACTTTGACTGATCTGATAGAGAAATAGGTATCCACTAACTGTCGGTAGTTCTAGTGTTAACGGGACTAGGCAGTGGAAAAATCGATTTTTTATTGCATTTTCCGAAAATACTATCTTTCCTGAATAAAATGCCGCTTGGCTTATAGTAAAATTCGCGACATTGTAGATTTGGCAGCTAAAACGTCAAGCGGCAACCTATAGCGTCGCCTTTGCATATAAACTTTGAACGCGCTTTTCTCAAATATTTTTTCTCCTTCATTTTTTTCCGATTGCGAACGAATGGGTCAGATCGATTTGAAAAAATTACAATATGTGTAAAACATGTGCCATTCTACGTGGAACCTCTGATATAGTCTATACAATTTCGAGATTTTGATAAAAAAAATTAAAAAGTCTACGATTTTAGTAGTGCACAAACAAGAACTGAATTTTTCTCGGAAAAATCGCCGTTTTTCAGCCACCAATTACATAATTTTGATTTAATTTTTATTTTTATAGGTTTCACTGAAAACTATGAATCCAACAAATAAGAATCACGCCTTTGAAATCGGATTATATGTTACATTTTAAGACCGATATTAAGGCAAAACCACAGAAAACGTTAAAATGTTTACCAGTCTGCAGCGCCATTTTTAAAGCACGTATATATTTCATACCAATTATTTTTCAATCTGTATGGTAGTCATAAACATTAGGTAAAAGGATATATCTGGATTCGCTTTCATTTTTTTACAAATAAATAAAGGACAGAGTCTCTTTCTCACGAAAGGTTGGGACCGAAATGGCACATGTTTTACACATCTTGTAATTTTTTCCAAGTCGTTCTGAACCTCCATACGTTCCCAATCAGGAAAAAATGAAGAGAAAAAGATTTTCGAGAAAAACGCGTTTAAAGTTTCTTGACGATTTTAGCTGCCAAATCTACAATTTCGCGAATTTTACTATAAACCAAGCGGCATTTCATTGAGAAAAGATAGAACTTTCGGAATATACAATCAAAAATCGATTTTTTGACTGCCTAGTCCCCTTAAGCAGGAATTTAATGACCTTCAATGACTCCATACTTGCAGGTTTTACTTTAAGGAACAAAAGTATTTCTTATTAGCACAAAAGAAGATTTTGTATCTCAAACACATCTCCACCTGGCCCTAAATCTACGATTCCTGTACGATAGTATTTTTTTATAGAATTTTCGTTTCAAATTGACAATGATTTTTCTTCACCGAAGTATCTTAAGCTACTAAACATCACAGCTTTGATATGCCTCTACCGATTCTACAAACTTTTCAGTGGATTATTTGAATGTTTATCGTAGCATTGGCCAGTCATTGCAGCGCTCAAGAACTAGTGAAGGTGTTGAACGATTTGTTCGCCCGTTTCGACAAGCTATCCGCGGAGAATCATTGTCTGCGTATAAAGTTACTGGGCGACTGTTACTACTGTGTCTCTGGTCTACCGACTGCTAGGAGCGATCACGCTCACTGTTGCGTCGAAATGGGCTTGCATATGATTAAAGCGATAAGGGACGTACGGTACACGACGAAGGTAATGAAATTTTTAGCAATTAATAGATATTTACGCACTTAAATCCCCAACCACTAAAGTATCAACTCTTGCCCCACTTTCGAAGATATTTATTTGGTAATGTGACCTAGATCGTTGCTAAATGTTAGTTATAAATAAGTTATAAATTCGATGTTACAAATAATTAAAATTCCCCGTTTCTACTTCTACCCATTTCTAAATTTAACCCTAGATTACTAAACATTCGTAAAAAATACGACTTTAAAATAAAACTCGAATATTTTCGATTTTTTTTTTATTCAAGTAGGAACTTAAATTTTATGTATTTGAAATGTTTTTTATTCGGCACAACAGGGACACAGTTCATGTTATGAGCTCGACGTATTGGTTCCTTGTATTTCACGTGAAAATTGCTTCTCATTTTCCTTGACTTAATTTTTTTGTTATGATTTTTAGTAATCTCGGGTTAATTTCATAGTATAAACATCTTCAAAACTTCCCCACCTTTGCTTCTTTTCATGACCCACTAACTTGAAGCGAAATTTTTATGCTTTGAAATTTAGAAGCTCCAAAAGCAGAAATTTTGACACTCTCTATATGTTTTATCTCCCCGGCGTCACTAAAACATGTGAGTATAAGGTGTAAAAGAAATCGGTGCACACTTAGGTCGACCTGAACATGAGAATAGGGATCCACAGTGGCTCGGTGCTGTGTGGAGTTCTGGGGCTTCGAAAGTGGCAGTTCGACGTGTGGTCCTACGACGTGACGCTAGCCAATCACCTCGAGAGTGGAGGCATCCCCGGGTAAACCAAATTTCAATTTAAAAATTAAAGAATTCCGCTACCTCGATTGCTACTACCGAAAACAGTGTCCCCTTGCGAATGCCTACTCTCAAGTCTCACCAACACTGTAGGTAGCACCATCGGAGCCCCAAAAACCTGATGCCCCTTAATTTATGCAACTGGGTAGGCACAGACCAGAGCTATTTGAGCTGAGTAAAGAGGTGGCACAAAGAAAAAGAAAAAGGGAGATTAATGTGGCCACGATTGATATAATTTCAGAGCTTTGAAAAAAGAAAAGAAAACTGGACTTTATTCTCCAAGTAAATTTTTATAATCACCTAATGGAATTTTATGGAATTTGCATTAAAAATATTTTTAAGAGTTCACCTCGGTTCCTCTAAAATGAAGGGGTCATTCCACTTTGATCGGCCGAAAAATGAAGCTATTTTTAAAGATTTTTTCTTAATAAATACAACATATAGTGAAAGAAATCTTTTTGGGAATTTATTAAGCTACTCTTATATTATACAAATAACTTAAAAAGATTTATTTTAATTTGTTGCAAATGTTTTTTTTTATAGCGTCAATGTGACACCTAGGACAAAGAGGTATGTTCGTGGAGCAGGTGATTTCCCGGCTCAGGCTTATTTAAATGAAAAAATTTGGAAAGATTCTTAATCTATATGAGTGTCACTATCGCCCATAGCTCAATTAACAATTTTTGTTGAAAAATAATCGAGATTTCTCTCGGAGAACATTCGAGAAAACACCCTTTTGGGGAACATTTCCTTTCAAACCGGCGCCGTTTTGTTATTTCTCAATGAAAATTGTTATTCGGGCTACGGGCGATAGCGACACTCAAACAAATTAAGAATCTTTTTGATTTTTTTGTTTCAGATAAGCCTGAGCCGGGAAATCACCTGCGCCACGAACATCCTTATTTTTTGTAAGGTCATATTAACGCTATAAAAAAATGTTTTAAACAAATTAAAAAAATCTTTTTAATTTTTTTTTGTATAATATAAAAGCAGCTCGATAAATTCCAAAAAGATTTACTTCATTATATGTTGTAGGGTAAACGCACCAATAAATGAACACTTAAGGCTAATGAATGAACACTATTATAAAATTATATTTGCAGCGCGATTGATTCCACGTGCTACAAAAATTGTTTGGATACAAAGTAAGAAATTAAAAGAAGTCTCCAATTAATTAGTTGCTTATTTTAATAACTTATTTTACATATATTAATAAAAAATGGCCATTCACTGATACGTGTTCATTTACTGGTACATCCACCCTATTTGAGATTTTTTTAAAAATAGCTTCATTTTTCAGCCGATCAAAGTAGAATGACCCCATAATCCTGAGCGCGCTTACTGAATGGTACTAGCGGCTATTCCAATTGACTAAAAAGGATCCACTCGCAAGGGAACATCAGTAACCCGAAAATTCCGAATTTGATGAAACTTCGCAGTGTCTGAAAGACTCTTCCCAAGTCTGATGAACGCTGTAGCTTTACCAAGAACCTAAAACCTGATGCCCCTCGGTGTACACAACCAGATAGACCTGCACAACCCATCCCAGCTTTCCAAAGTTCGAACAGCCGCCGCAAACCTTGAAAACACACAAGAACTGACCGTGTTCCAGGAGGGTACATATCTCAGAAGACACCCTGAACTGCTTGAACGACGTGTACGAAGTGGAGCCGGGGAACGGGACCGAAAGGGACAACTACTTGAAGGAGAGGAGCGTGGTGACGTATCTGATCAAGCAGGTGGAGCCAATGAAGACCAGGCGAAGGTATTCATCGCGCCCGAAAGCATGCTCAGAGGACGAAACCACTAAGAGCAAGAAGAGCTTCAAGCTGAACAACCCGTTAGCTGCGAACAGCAGCGTGCCAAATACTTCCACGGAGGACGACACCATTGGCGTCGACTGGACACCGGAAATCCCGTTCGAAAACGTTCGTACCCTGCTGACACCTGGGACTAAGGAAAGTCTTCAAAACTATATTTTTGTTCTTATAGTTAAATACCGCGACGTCGGTCAGTAATCTGGAATCAGAGTATCTCGAGGAGGAGAATGGCTCCGCGAAGGCCCACAAAGCTGCGCCGTCCTCCGCCGAGATGCTGAGGGCTGCAGGCCTCGAGTCCGCGAGCAACAAGCGCATGAGGTCGGCGAACATAAACGCCTGGACTTTGCGCTACAATGACGAGAGCCTAGAATCCAAGGTGGGGACGTTAATATGAGACTCTTCTAAAAGAGCTTGAATGTTTCAGTGATGTAGGCATAGCATAAAGGAGGCATAACATCCATAAGTGACTGGGTCCTCAGTATATGTCGACGAGCCAATGTTGCTCAATTGTTTGAACGGCACTGGGAATGTTCATTGCATCACTTGAATACTTAGAAGGGACGGTCACTAACCCGGAAATTAAAAAATTATGACACTTGGAATATGTAAAGGATATAATAGGTACCGCAAACTGGGGTAGAATGAGATCATTGGAATGTTTTTGGAACAGTTTGCTTTATAATATCATAACATTGCATCTTTTGTGATTGTACTACAAGTGTCAAAATGCATAAAATTTTTATCTTTGCCATTCTGTAATACATATTAAGTAACTGCCAATGTTCCCCCAGTTTATAGTATGTGTTACGCATTTTTTTTGCTGCCCAAATTCACTCTAAAGACATGAAATTGACCCTTGAAAATCCGGCTATTTTCCGAATTTGTGTTATAACTCGTTCTAATTAAAAGAAGCAACTTTTGCCTAAAAATTTATTCTCTCTTACAGTTTGCGAGTTATAACACACAATCAGAGAATAGTTGGATTTTTCAGGGGTCAATTTCACCCCTTACAGTGAATTTGCGCAGCACAAAAAAATGGCTTATTGCGCATCTATATAATACTAGCAAACTACTCCCGCGCTTCGCTTCAGGCCTAAGAGATATTAAGGACTCCATGAAAACACAACTCACTCCTTTTCACCACCCCCTAGGGTTTGATTAGGGCAAAATCCTGAAATTGGTTTTTAGGCATTTATGTGATTAACCTTTTGAAGTAAAAACCAAGTTGATATCTAATTGGGTGGAAGAGATTTTAAGAAATCAGTGGAAACACATTTTACCCCTTTTCACTCCCTTCGGGGTTGATTAGGGCAAAATGTTGAATCTGGTTTTTAGGCATTTGTGTGGGTAACTTTTGTAAGTAAAAATCAACTTGATATCTAATCGGACCTAAGAAATAATAAGGAGTCCGAGAAAACATATTTCACCCCTTTTTACCCCCTTCGGGTTGGAATTTCAGAAAATCCCTTCTTATCGTGCACCTACGTCGTAAAAGGAACATAACCTCTGAATTTCGTATGTCTAGGGTGAGCGGGTTGAGCTGGGCAGTGATGAATCAGTGACACAACGATTATATAAGTATAGATATAGTATTCTCTACATATCCCCAAAGTTTCATAATTTTTTTGAATGTCCGAGTTGGGATCTTCCCTTGTTAGCGTATTCAGTTCCACCTGATTCAGTATTAGTATTTGGAAAGCATTTCTGCACGAGTGTTGAATTAGGCATGCAGTCAGACCCAGTTGGCTGCGTGTCCAAATTGCGCGATGCACACAGACGCCTTAACAGAAAAAGCTTCTAAAAGACTTGAAAAGATATGATATAAATTTTTAAGCAACCCAAATTTGTATAAGCAGAACTAGGGCATAAGTAGTAATATCATATCGTAGAGAGGTTGTCATTTGAATTTCACTTCCTGTTCTTTTCATTCGCAATTAATTCAAAAAAATATTTTTTGGAAAGGCGCCAAATATTTGTCGCACTCGCAAGAAAAATACCACGCGCCGGGCCTGCATACAGTGCCCGATATCTTGGTTAAAATAAGTTAGATATTATCTACTTCAGGGCTGCACAGGGAGCCTTTTTCAGCGCCTAGCGGCGAGCAACCAGTCGTGCGTCGAGTTGTTCCGTTGCTAAGGGTAGAATCAGTGAGGAGAACTGCAGTAGTGTCGGTGCGAGCTCGGAGGCGCGTGGCATAAGCATAAGTAACTCACTGATTCTATCCTTAGCAAGGGGACAGCTCGACATACGGCTGGTTGTTCGCGGCTAGGCGCTGAAAAAGGCCCCCTGTGCAACCTTGATCTATTTTATCAGTCATGGAGTTACGAAGATTATTTCATAGGACGTGGATTTGGGGGTGATGCAATAGATATTTCCAGTACTATATCTTCTAATGCAAATGCTGCTGAGCATTCCTCACACTGTTCCTCAATCCTCACACCTGGTCTCGCCTGTTGCAGTTTGGACAACTGAGGGAGGACATGTTCAAATCCAACATGATCTGTTGCTACGTCGTGTGGATATTCACCGCGATCAGCCAGGCTGTCATTTTACCAGAGTGAGCTTCCCCGCGCCTCTTAAGATCTCTGGCTAAGCGTTTCGTTCTTTAACCCCATGTTCTTTAATCCCGTCCCACGTAATTCCCCCTTTCTTCGTAGCTGCACGATCCTCCTAGCCTCCCTGCTGCTGACGACGCTGATTCTGTTGGCGTCCTCAATCCTGGTGATGGCTGAGGAGTTCAAGACGCTGCCGACGTATCTGCAGCACGCCTCGTCGATGCTGGTGCACAACAAGCAGCATCGCACACTCTTCATCTGCAGCGTGATCAGCCTCATGGCTTTGACGTCGATCGTCGGTGTCCTGTCGTGCCCCACGTCAATCCGACGGTACCCGGAGGCCCTGGTGCTCGAGCAACAGCAACTGGTAACCCCGACGTTGCGGCCGGAACGTCTGGTGGCGACTACGGTCGGGCTGGACCAGTTGATACTGACGTTCCTGGAGACGGCCCTGCGCGACGACACACTGGAGGCGCAACGAAACGCCTCCACGAGGGGAAACCAAACCGAGGTGCCCGGTTCGAACGATATCGAGATGGGGCTGGCGAGGGCCATCGACGACGGGGCTGATCTGGCGAAAGGTCGACGAAGAAAAGAATTCTTCAGGTTTTATAGACACGAACAACACCGCGGGCTTCCACCTGGAAGGCATTACAGAAGGCTTGCTCGTGATCGTAGGAGCGAGGACGTGGTCTCGAGGAAGATACTGTCCACGCCAGAAGCCGAGCCAGGAGTGGACGCCCTGTACTCCATAGACTACGACGAGGAGGTCACCCTGGAAAGCACCTGCGTGCGGCCAGAGTACATCGTGTTCACGTGGATCCTCTGCCTGATCGCGCTCGCCTCGGCCCTGAAACTGTACTACCTGGTGAAGACTGCGCTGGCCACGATCATAGTGTCCACCTACGCTGTGCTGATCCTCGTGGTCTGCAAGGACTTCTTCTCGATCCCTGCCGACGAGAAGAATTTGTGAGTCCTCATCCAAGCATCTTGAACGAAGGGTCTGGGTCCGCGAGGGAAATGCTGCACCTGGGGTGATTATGGTTCTGCTTCTTCCAGAACGTCCATACCGCTTTCTGCACAGATGCTCACGTTTCTCTGCGTGTTCCTGGTGATGGTCACGTACCATGGGAGACTGGTGGAAGTCACGTCCAGATTGGATTTCCTCTGGAAGCAACAGGCCGAAAGGGAACTGAGCGACATGATCGAGTCCAGGCACAACAATATGCAGCTCCTGAAGAACATTCTGCCGGACCATGTGGCTCATCACTTTCTAACGCAGGATCGAGCTCCTGAGGTATGGGATTTGTCTCTAATATCAGAGGCTGAATCCGAAGACTTCTGTTCTGAATTTCTCCGCAGGAATTGTATTCCCAATCGCGCGATAAAGTTGGCGTGATGTTTGCCAGCGTACCGAACTTCACGGAGTTCTATTCAGAGGACGTGAACAAGGGAATGGAGTGTATACGCTTGTTGAATGAGATCATAGGTAATGTCCAGCTGATTAGCGTATCTTGGTTAGAATAGTCATTAATGTTGTAATTTTCCTCAACACGCTTAGAGCACATAGTTTGGTTATAATGATGATGGGTATGTGTACTACGATAATTTCTTTCTAGCTGATTTCGATGAGCTCCTCGATGAGAATCGGTTCCATTGTATTGAAAAGATAAAGACAGTTGGAGCGACTTACATGGCAGCTTCTGGTCTCAATCCATGTGAAAATGTAATTTCTTATGATTCAAATGTCTCTTCTTGTATCGCATGAGGAACAGTGTTTTATAAATATCTGGCGCTGTGTAAAGTGTTTGACGTAGTGTAGTTGATGTATTTAGTGTTCGATCGATAAAGCCTTTCTAGCAATTATTTTTAGCGATGGGACCAAGTACGTTGCAGATAGAATCGAAACCTAATAGGATACATTTGAATTCCATACGAGTGGTTTGCAAAATGAATCTTGCATGCGCCTATTGTAGGTTTCGAACTGAGTTCCATGGTATCTCGAGTACTTTGCAAGTAACTAAATTGGAAGTCTGTGTTTGCCCTGGGTTTAAATAAACCCTGGGTATTATGTCAATTGATACTCGTGAGTACATATTAAACTTGGTCCCATTACTGAAAACAACTCCTATTACGCAAGCAGGAATTTTATCAGGCTTCTCAATAAGGTTTCGATACGCCTCTCTTTAGGACAGAAACAAAGACGACATGGAGCACTTATGCAGTTTGGTAGACTACGCGGTAGCCATGAGGCTTCGCCTAGAAGATGTGAACATCCACTCGTTTAATAATTTCGATTTGAGAGTGGGTATCAGCTGCGGTCCATTAGTGGGAGGTGTCATTGGGGCCAGGAAGCCGGTGTTCGATATATGGGGCAATACGGTGAACTTGGCTTCTCGTATGGATTCCACAGGTGTCATGGGGAAAATACAAGTTCCGCTGGAGATTGCCAGGGTAATTACACAGTGCTAAATCGCAAGAAACTTCCAACACGAATACGAGTCACTTATTTCATCCTGTCAGTTCTTGGAAGCGAGAGGATACCAGACCCAGAAAAGAGGCTTCATCGAGGTGAAAGGGAAGGGTGCGATGGAGACCTACTTTGTCCTAGGCAAAGGTAGCATGGAACAGCAAGGCCCGAGCAAACAGCACACGACTAGGTGCCGAAGCCTCGCAGCTGTTGTGTATGGCGTCGTTCAAGCCCGTCGCAAACAAATGCGAGCCCTTAGAAGAACATAAGTGTCGTGTTCGGGTCAGTTTCTATTTGGTTGTTCTGCTTTGGAGTTAACTGGTATCGAACACTAATGATCATTCTGCGATTTTAGGTGGATCACAAACACCAGCGATTCGCCATCGGCAACCGAGAATTCCTAAATGGCTATCCATCTAAGCATGGGAATGGATCTAATGGGAACCGGTGCTCCCTGCGAAACGTAGTCGCTGGCGAGTCTGTTTCTCTTTTCAATTCGTTGGTGCCTAGCTACACAAATGGTCCACCCTCTATCAAATTATTTAGTAGCCGATGTACAGGTCGAGGAACTCACACTAAGCCGTCAAACTAACTCTCTTATTTATGGAGATAGGAACCATTTTTTCAGATAACTGCGGGGCCGACGTGAGTTGGGTGGGATGTGTGGAGTACTCCACACTTGAGATTTTGCTATGTGGAACTTTACATTCAGGAATTTGGAAGGCATTTTACCATTTTTTATTTTTTCTCCGCATACTATTTTTGAGGCTGTTGAAATTTGAGCTTTTAATTTGTACTCCTCCCGACTCCATACTTCGGGAGAATTCGGTTCCGCCGACCCTAGACAACAGTCAACTGTGCTGTTGTCGATTATAAAGACTTTGGGTGTCTTTAGTCGTAACTTGTAAGGTGCAATTTCATGTTGACTCTTGACCCTCGTTTTGAGCGTTAAAACCAGTCACGTGATCGGCCCACGTGACTTTCAGCGTCAAGCGGGAAAGCTGAATAGAATTTAGCTTTTCCGCTCGGCTCGTTCACTCTAACTCGTTCGTTCGTTGGTTGCGCGTCGGTCGCGTGATTGGTTTTGACGCTCAAAACGAGCGTCGGTCACGTGATTGGTTTTGAAGCTCAAAACGAGCGTCGAGCGTCAGCATGAAATTGCACCTGTATACTGATGAACTTCTCTACTAATAAATACCAGTACAATGAAAGTATAGCATTGTACTCGAAGGAATAAAGACGATCCTATACATATGTCGTCCACACTTTCACATCCACGTAAAACAATATATTTGTGCAATGTTTTCCTTGAAACGAAATAACTTTTATCAGAAATATTTCTTCGTATCTTCAGAAGTAGGAGAGTTATTCGGATGTTCTGTTTTAAGTACTTCATCTCCTAATAAAGTTCAAAAGATGACGAGCAATTATAGTTAACATATTAACCACTACAATTTTCTTTGCGAACTGTCCGGTTAATGTGTTAATTTATATGCAAATAATGTTTGTCGCTAGACAAGTGTAAATTAACTTTGTTTTGTATTTATAATCGTATTATGGTTATTCATTTTCTGCTCACTTCTGTCTCGTTCACGACTCTTTGGGAATGTAATACTTCTGGAGCAGAGTATTGTGGTGGCCGAAATTGCTACGAATCCACAGACCTTATTTTAATAAACCTGTTAATGTGGTTAGAAAGAATATGCGGTTTACTTAATTGAAATTCAAAATGATAAAAGTGCATTTGCCATGAATGTTTCTAGAAGGGCTATAATTTTCATGTACTTTGTGAACGTCCGAAGATAATCTATAAACTCAGAGTGGGGCGAATTTTATTTCGAATAACGAATAAATCCCCAAGATTGATTGGCGAATAACGATTTTATTCGACGAAAAATTATTTGTGAATAACGAATAAAATTGTTGCGTTATTCGAGGCAGATTTATTCGAATAAGAATTTATTCGTTATTCCAGAGAGCTCAGCGACGAATAAATCTCTATATATATATGACGAATAAAACGACGTGACTGTGAGGGGAAGACAGACTGTTTATGTCAGGTTGTTATAAACAAGGGTACTAGCCACAAAATGTTATTTTCGGTAATGCAACAACAATTTGTATTCGACAACCAGGACAACAATTTCAACAGTTTTTTTAATTAATATGTTAGCAGATTGCCCGTTAAGCTTCCATCTTTTATTCGTCGATTTGCTCGAATAAATTTTTATTCGCTATTCTCGAATAAATTTTTATTCGCTATTCTCGAATAAATTTTTATTCGCTATTCTCGAATAAATTTTTATTCGCTATTCTCGAATAAATTTTTATTCGCTATTCTCGAATAAATTTTTATTCGCTATTCTCGAATAACTTCATTTTGTTCGTAACTTTTGTTCGAATAACTTCATTTTATTCGTAACTTTTGTTCGAATAACTCCATTTTATTCGTAACTTCTGTTCGAATAATTTCATTTTATTCGTAACTGTTGTTCGAATGATTTTCGATAAAAATTCGATATTCTATTCGAATAACGCCCAACTCTGCTATAAACACATTGGTGCCGGAGCCACACACACATATCTGAATAGTAGATTTAAAGTTTTGTACAATGTTTCAGGAACCTATTGCGATTGGTGACCTTTATGTATCAATGAATTCTTATATGTATCGAATTATCTCTGCACCAATTATCATTTTGTTCTCCGTTGAACATATATAAATGTAAGTTTGAGTGTAAAGTTGTCCAAAAGTGTAATAGACTTTCAATTATCTAAATTACATAAAGCTACCGCAAACCTAGTGATACAAAAATTACAGAGAAAATCAAAACAATCAATTACAATCATATTTGTTCCACGGCGCACCGAGTATGACCAAAGAACAACGTTCAATTCTTTGCTATCGCTCTCGTCCGAATGGAATAAAGCTACTCCGGACGAGCTCTTTGTCACCGGGAGTAAATTATCGGGCAGCAAGCAATTTTTGGGAAAAGTCAATTTAATAATAATTGCAGGGCAGCAGCTTTCATGTTGATAATCATAATGTACAGCACAGCCGAGCTCTGTGTAACTGTATATTACATCATTATGGTAAACACAATATATTTTAATTAACCGTAATAATAATCCATGATAATAATAGTTGTAATGATAATAATAAGGCTAGCTACAGCGTGATCTCCCGCTTAAAGAGACCACCCGATCCGACTGTACACTTTTACAACGTACTCCAATAATAATCTAATTACATTAATATAATTAGCGTAATTATTACAATCTGAACCTAATAATTTGAAGAATGTTGCGACACGTAGGAGGGACCGCGCGCCTTCGTCTTTCGAGGCATCAACGAGGACAAGTCCGGGGGGCGTTCTGCGCGTATTCGCTTACAGTAATCCTGCGGCTTGCATTGCGGAAAACGGAGAGTGTATACATAACTCATTGATCCCTCGGAAGCGAAGGTGTCTCTTTAAAACTTCTTTGCTTTTTCTTCTTTTTTTCTCTCTTTTAAGATATAAAGGCACTGTACACGTAAACATACAATATATTAGAAGAGCGCTATAGGCGGTCCAGATGTCACACACTTTAAACGGTAAAACGTGCCCGTTGAAAAATATCAATACGATCCTCTGCTCCTCCTTTTCATTCTCATCTTTAATCGTTAAGACGCTACGCGCTTAAAATAAGGGAGCGGTTTCCTTCGATTCTAGCTGCATTGGTCAACGCTATTCTCTTCGACGCTATAATATATATGTATATCTTACACGTTAAGGAAAAATATAGATGACTATTATTATATCGAATGTGCAGAACTCACGGTAACTATTCTTTTAGGAGGAAATAATTGGTCAATGCGATCAGAAGTTAAGAAAACGCTCCGGTTAAAGGTGGGATCTGTTTATCACAATTTGGCAGTGAACGTTTCTCACGTTTAAAATACAGTTTTACAAGTTCTTCTTTTTTTTTTAAGCTACGTGAAATCTTTCCCTCGCACTTCCCTTCATTTCTCCCCCTCCTCCATGTTCATTTGCTATGGCTTTGCTCTACGTTTCGCCTCACTCGTTACAAACGAACATCGAAAATATGAATTTTTTTTTTATATTCAGTTGCTCAGAAAAAATAAATCTCTTCATCTTGCTTTCTGTCTGTACGCCAACGCCGGCCACTCGGTAAGTGTAGAACTCAAGCTCCTTCGTACAACCTTTAGCGAAAATATGTTTTATGCGTGTCCCTTGAACTTCTTCATTCCTTTTCTGTTCGTTTGCTTCGCCTCCTCCCAGACTATACGCAATTTTGTATGTGCGCATCTTCGAAGAGCTCGAGGGGCTCTCCCGTGGTAATTCCTCTAATGCTTTGTGCGCAATACCAAATTGCATAATTTTACAGAACCAATTGGCGACGGCGCTGTTCGGGTAGCCAGTATCAAAATACAAGACTTCTTACAGATCTGTGTACGTGCATGATAAACGATCGCGTGATTATTACAAGATGCAGTTACTGTACAATTCTTCTCCCTGTTGCTTTCTCTATGACTTAAAAAAAAGAAGGAGTCAGATATTTACATTTACTTACATTTCATTAAACGATAAGTTAATATAGCTACTGATTTAGTTCCCTCTAGTCCGCCCCGATTTCCTTCGCTCAATCAAATCCGTGGTTCACCATCAACAGAAGTTTCGTAAAACAAGAGCCGAGATCGACTAGCGAATGTAAACTCTCCGCAGACCAATCCGGCTACAAATAAACGAGCAAGTGCTACTAAAAAGTTTACATTAACCGGCCTACTATTCCGAATAGTACACTTTATATTCCTAGCGTTCCTTTACATTATTATTTCCCCTAACTTAAAACACAACACTTTTGCAGGCTGTTAGAAACATCTAGTACATCACTTCAGTTAGAAAAACGCATTGTGACTTTCGTTTCGCTTCCCGAATATACATTTATTTATTCCCCTCCATTTTCTGTGCTCAGTTCCTTCGAAACAATATGATTTCCCCTCGAATCAATAAAAACTACCACCTTGTCATGATAAAATTTTGTTTTAACAACAATACTGCCAATTATTCAAAGTTATATACTAGACTTCCAGGTCATCCTACATAATTGCAGCATACTTCTACGAAATATGCTATTCGAGTAATTTAAAAGAGAGAACTCATTCTAAAGAAAGTGATTTCTTTGAGTTACAAACGGTCCATCTTTCGCATTTACAGATATTTACTCCCTTCGAGGTCTATAAATATCCCAGCCGTGGATGTACACTTTTCCCCAAACAAGCATTTACAATTCATTTCATTAAAGTTTCATTAAAGTTTACCCATAAATGAATCGTTTCATTATTCGAATAACCCAATAACTTCCTAGCAAATCAAAGTAATCACAAACTTAGACTGCCAGTTGGCTACAAACCCGCCACAACAAAAGCATCAACGAACATAATTTCAGTACATACAGCTAACGAAAATTTAACACGAATGCATCTTTGGCTCATTAACAGTGCCACGGAGATGGCAGCCCCCTTTCACGAAATTTAAATAAGCTGCAGGTTTGTTAGATTTATCAATATTTAAGAGAGAATAGAAAATGAAGCTGCAGAGCCCCTTGTATAACCTGGACGCCTTGCTAAGGAATTTCCAAATCGCGCGGCACTGCTAACGACCAGAGAAACAGTTGCTACGAATTCTGAATCCGGGTGAACGCGGATCGACAAGCGCCGGTTGCAGCATGACAGGCGTAGAGGTACACGAGGGGCCACTCTCAGTTCGTATCAACTATCGAAGCTCTTGAGCCGTCCGTTCCGCTTTATTTCACGCGTTACCTAATCCTTATCCTTTACATTAAATATATTTATACATACATAATATATTAATCGTTAGTCGAAGTTGTCGAGTCAGTTCGATATATTGGCAGGGTTTCCGCCGTCGTTTCCGTCGCTGCCAATATCGTATCATATGCGTTGAGATCATTTGAGTGTGAATGGGATTAAAATACTCTTGGTTTTTCCGCGAGCTTCTCAGCCCACGGGATATCGTCTAATGATCGTAGACAGCGAGCTCTGAACGAATCCAGAAGCTGGGCATTTACACACACGGCCGTTGCTGTGTATTATGTAGAAATATATATGAATATATATGTAATATATGTATTGCAATTGAATGGCGCAACGTCGAAATTGGTCGCGTGTATAAAAAAGGAGAAATGCGCTTGTCGTTCGTGGTTAACTAACTCGGCGGAACTAGCATTTCTAGCGTTTAGTTTTAAAAAATACGCCGTTTCCCGATGGTACGGACTATCAAAACTCTTATTTTATCTCCTTCTCGCTCTCTTTCTTTCTCTCCCTCTCCCTCGCGCGTCTGCGAAAATACATTTTTTTTCGGCGGAACAAGAATTGCATATCGTTTTGTATACACTTGCGGGGTAGGTAGGAGCTTCTTTACTTTTTGTTTCTGGCACGTACAGTTGGCGTTGCTAAACGCCAATGTGAATTGACGAGAGACTGAGTTGAAGGTACGTTATTCTTTTCTTCATCATCCCTTTTGCCTTAAAATACGATCACTCGCTGTTATATAATTAAACATCAGCGTTTCCAAATTTTTGTTCTTCATTGATCGTCGGTCCGCGGTTCGACCGCGGATTCGTTAAAATCGTTCTAACATTCTGCATTCGAAATTAAGTTAAATAGTACTTTAATTGGGGCGCTAGCCTACGTAATATTTTTTTCAACGAATTATCTCGCGCAATTAAAATTGTTTGGAACAAAATTCATTCGTAATAAATATTTTTTTTCTTCTTTCCACTTCGTGATCAAAATGATTATATATAATCTTACACATGATTCTTAGCTCGTCGTTCTAACGAGAGCGATTCACCCACGTTTCTCGTGATTCGTTCGTGGATACTCTCACGAAACTACAAATTGAGAAACTCCGTTCTATAAGCTGGCTTTTCGTTCCAAACACGAAAGCCGTTCTATCTTACAGGGGGGAGGCCGATGGTCAGGAGAAGCTGGTTTTGAATGAGACCGGTTTCTAAATATAAGGAACGATAAGTTTAAAAAATCCTAGAATTTAATAAGATATCGCTACGAATTTTTAATTCTCCTTAACTGCACTAGACTTTAACTGATTATTAATGTAATTAAGTTGGAGTATCCTATCATATTATTCAGGAGTGATAAGTTGAAATTCTACAGGTATTACTTATTCCTTAACAAATTCCCCGTTTTTGCATTACGACGAATCAAATTTCACATTTTCCAAATGAATATCAATATGAACAATATTGGATGTAAAAATTGAAAGGAATGCCATTTCTATATGGTTTCCTCAAACATTTATACTGATTTGCAATCGTATATGATTATTATATATACTTATCATTTACCTATATTCATTTATACAATTACAATTATATATGATTGCTAATAAATGCGAATATTCTAAGTAACCTTACGACAATGGCATTTTTTCAACTTTTAAGTCCGACTTTTTTGTACCAAGATACCGGATTAGAAGAAGTAAGATCTGTTTAAAACGATCGAAGTAACATCAAGGTACAATTGAAAGAAAGTGAATTAAAGAGTGCAGCATAAGATTCGAACTTTGTTCCACTCGTAATTCAGAACATTTCTAATTTATAACAATAGTCAGAAATCCACTGAAACTTCAATGTAGTTAAAGTAACACAAATATTTCAAGGGATTTCTTTGAACTTGTTGTTTCCTACGTTTTGTGCTCCGTTCTATTCAAAACGCGCTCGTCGCGATCACAGGCCCTTCTCGTTAGTAATTGCTGTACAAGTCATATGCTTCTACTGTACAAATATTTTATAGCCGCAAGGACACAATGATTGATTTATCCGAAGCATGACAATTTGCCGCGAATGCTATTCCACTGCCTTCATCTTTTTCTGTTTCTATCCTCCGCATCCTGAAATTTGCAGAGAAACCAGACTGGTAATGGTTTCTAAACGCTCTCGATCCAACGCCAGTAGAAATATCTCCAAAGCCTGGTACGGAAACGTGCTATCATGATTGCATCGTGAGTTGATCGTCAGTGGCAGCAGAACATTCCCCACCTAAATATCCCCCCGTGAATTTCCTAGAAATCAATAATCGTCTCGATCCCGCTTCCATAGAAGAATGTACAGTATGTTTGAGCAGCTTCGAAATATTTTACAATCGTACTCTAAATCCGTAACAATAGTTAACGACTGCTTCGTCCACCATCACTTTCGACTATAAATGTAACCCTTTAACATATTTGTAATTGGCAGTGAACATTTCCGCGGGAACCTTTTTTTTGTTTTTAATTTTTAGAGCGCGATTCGATCGGAAACGCGCCGTTAAAGAAAATAGCAACGAAGAGAAATTTTCTACGCCCGCGTCAAAAAATGCTTAAATGCTCGCTTCGCCTCCTGCCGTGACAGGAAAAGATTGATAAGAAACGCGGCCTACACTCGCCACGCCTTATCGCGAGGCTTTCACGCGGCGGCGGCGCCGTCGAAGGATTACGCGCGGTTACCATGCAATTTACAAAACGCACTCTTCTGACGTTTCTTTCGTAGCTTCCATTCTACCCGAGAGCTAGAACTATTTCACACACGCAAGTTCAACGTTATCCGAATATTGGTCATTAAAACTAGCCGACTTTGTACAAATAGCGCTATCTAATTGCCAGCGTTTCTCAAACTTCCGATTGCTCGTATGACTGTACCGAATATTGTGCGTCAAATTCCCTAATTTCTTCCTCTACTTTTCCCCCTCCGTTTTTCATAATAGCTCTCAGGTACCTCAATAATGCTTATCGTAAAGTCCGTTTTTTAAACACAGATATCGTATCATCGAAGTCACTGCAGGGTGCCTAAGAAGTCCAAATATCTGTGTTGCATGTAGCCTCAGGAGGATTGGCTAGACTGAGCTGATGAGGGAGTAGTTAGCGACGTGTGAAGGGCGAATCCGTCGTAAACGTCCATTAAATCGCGCATTCTGTACTCTTCTAGACAAACGAATCCTTCTAGCGATGGGGATTGCTTACGCGCACAATCCATGCAGTGTACTACGTGCCGTTTCTCTTGCTCTCTTATGAACAAGATGTTGAACACTTCGATCTGAAACAGAATTAAATACAACTTGTTTATGTTGCGTAGTGAGTTTCTTATTTTTCTTGTTAACGGGAAAAAATGATATGCTACTCGTTTATTTAAATGACTTTATCAATCAAAAAGATTTTCAATAATTCAAAGTTTCCAACGCCCCTCGAGTTAGATATTTAAAAAAAAAGTACTTCCACGGAATTTTCTTTTCTGTTTGAATAGAGGAATCAATAGACAATTTTGTAAGAATGAATAATAATAATTGGGTATGTCTCACCTCGCACTGCCCACAGTAATGTGAGGCTTCGTTCTTTCCTCGCCCGTGGAACCGAACTTCCACACCCTTGCTTTTCACAAACTCTAGTATTAAGCAGCACTGCCTCATTGTCCTTAAGAGGCAGTTCTTGATTAGTTCAAACAGCCTGGGATCGGACACTTTGATATTTCGAGCTAGATTCCAGGACAAGTGTACCATTGGCACAATGGATTTGAATGACTGCAGCTTGTTCCACTCGTAACGTTCAATTGCTAATTGGTATTGACGGGCTGTCAAAGGGCCCACATTCCATGCTATGTTATTACACCAGCCGACAGCTTGAACCCAATGAACGCAACCTAGCAGAACAAATTCCGCGCGTTAAAAACACGTTACAGCTTAGCCACGTTTACTTCCGCATTGAAATACCAATAGAATAAACACGATTCAGCCGTTTATAAAACTGGTCGCTACAACACGCAGCTGCTAACTGTATGCGAGCCATACGAATTGTTCAACGTATTGCAAAATCTTGTTCTACATGCTCTTTTCTAAAAATCAGTTCAACGTTCTGCGAGTTTTTGTATACAGGGTGTTATGTTACTCTATCGATAGGGAATATTCTAGGGGTTGATCATACAGGCGAAAATAAGAGGAAAATCAAGAGTGACGAGATTGCGGTAAAGGCTGCGTGTTCGAGAAAATTCAAAGTCAATTTTCTCAAAAACGAAGCCTTTACCGTAATTTAGTGACTTTCGATTTTTGTCTTATTTTCGCCTGTATAATCACCCCCCATAATATTTACTATCAGTAGAGTAACGCCCTGCATATAGCGTGAAACATATTTACATAAAATTCACTAAAGAAGTTAGTGTTAATTAAAACTGATTTTCTGTTTCTGATATGCAATAAATTAACTAACACTGGATAAATCTGAATATTTCTAATCTACTCACCCGCATTAACCCAGACAAGATCGCCTGGTCTTTGTAGAAACCTATACACTGGGATATTTTCCTCGTAAAGATCCTCTAAGGAAGGCCACCAACTACCGTGAAGGTAATTGATATTATTTCGCTCGCAGAGAGCACATATTACGCCCCAATATGCATCGGGCACTGCGAACCATTCGCAATCTCCTGGTCCGATATTGATGTTAATGGAACAGAAGTTATTGTTTTCCTGATGGCCAGGTGTTCTGCTACCAGGTACCTGTGAAAGTGAATAATATATCTGTTAAGGAGAGCGTGATTTAACCCTCCGTGGTCACACGGGGTGTGTCGCACCCCAGGATGCTTTACCAATATTTCTGTAAATTTTTGGGCCTTAATAATGAAATTTAAAAGTTTGGTGAATATTTAAAAAAATCGCTTTTATCCACAAATATTTTTATAAATACTTTCAACATATCAAAATTTACATTTCTATTTAGAAAAAGACGTCAACAGCTACAAGATTCGAAAATACGAAAATGACGCTGGGGTGCAGTGAACCTCACGCGTGACTCATTTGTAATAAGAAGGCGTGACCACGAAGGGTGAACTTGATTTCTAACAGCAGGAAGTTACAAGACATTGCAGTATTTTATTTTGATGCTCTAAATGCCTTACTTTAGCGAGATTTTTAACCCTTTCGCTACTACGGGCGACTATAGTCGCTCGCTACAAGACCCATGTACGTATGACAAGCGACTATGGTCGCTCTCGACAAATCTCTTTTATTTCCTCAATCTCTTCAACACTCAATGACGTTCCGCGATCCATAGTAATAAAATAGTAATAATAATACAAAATATAATGGTTATAAGACTTTCAGTTCGAACTGTAGAGCTATTGTTGGGCTATTGTAGCTTCACTTACTGCGGATAATTGTTAACTGAGTGTCATTAAACAAGTGAAAAAACGTTCATGCAAAAAGTATAAATATCTTGTTTTAAAGAAAAGTCCCTTTTCTTCCAAAAGCATGTCAAGGTGGCGTTGGTCAGCCGTAAGACGTAAACCCGAACGTCGAAGAAGACTATCCACGCGCAATGTGTTCACTTATGGTGCGAGATCCCGTTCAGTGGGGGTGCTCCGGCGAAGCGGACCGCCGTAGCGAAAGGGTTAAAAAAGAAAACGGAAATGTACATACCTTCATGTACAACTGGACGGTATTCATGCCCAGAATAACGTGACCAACGTGGCTGAGCATATTTCCAGCGGACACAACTCTGGAGAACGCGGGTAGTTTCATGAGCTCCTGCAGCTGCGGCTTCCACTTCCTCTCGTCCGATAAATCTACATTGGTCCCAAATCGCAGCATTTTCGAGCCAGGTCGACCCGCCAATCCGAAGGCGTTCTTCTTCCTCCTAACAGCACCAGTGCTGTCCTTCGAGTCGGAATCGGACAGATTCGAGGTGTGTATGCCTTGAGCCTTCTCCCTTTCCTCCTTCAAGCTTTCCTGAAAGCTGGAAGCCTGGTACTGCGCGTACTTCGCGATCGTCGTGTGACTCCTGTGGCTGATGCAGCCCCAAACTTTCCTGCCCATGACGGGATCCCAGTTCTCGTCGCTGGTCTGCTGCATCTGCGTCCTCACCTCGATGCCGTGGTCAGGATTGGCCTCCACCAGCGTCTTCGTGGAGAAAAGGCCGAGGTCCAGTTTCAAAGCGGCTGCCAGGCCGCGAATGACAGCTATGGGGTGTTTCAAGCAGAACTCCTGAAGCTGCGGACTGAACGCGTCCTTCTTGTTCTCCAAGTAAACGCTGGGAGTTGGCGGCAGGAGCTGCTCCTTCGTTAGCCTCTGGCTAGGAGGATCCGGCGGTGCTGGCGGTGGCGAACGATCCGACAGTATCGAACAATTCGGCACACCCTTCAATCCCTGGCCCTTGCACGCCTCGATGATATTTTTAGCGTCCATTTCTATGCTAAGCTCCTGCTCGGGCTGCGACTCGCACAGGCTCTCCAATTTAAGGACAGGCTCGGCTCTAGCAGACGGCTCTACTTTATTCGTGCTGGACGTCGCCTCGCACTTCACCGTTTCTACGGACGAGGTGGGCGTCTTCGCGGCGTTCTTCTCGTACGTGTCGTGCTTCGACGTGGACGACGGCTGGCTGTCGTCCATCTTCTCCAGTTTCACCTCTTTGATCTTCTCTGTACTCTCCTCCAAGTTTGACGGCGAGAACGGCCCGGAGCTCAGAGTGCCGTTGTTCATGATGCTCGGCGCCTCCTCCTTCACGTCCAGGTCCTCGGAGCCAAAATGCTTCAGCAGGTCCTCCGCCAGCGAAGTCGCGATGTCCTTCTGCGACAACAGAGCCTGCAGCTCCTGGTCTGTCACGCCGAGATCCTTGTTGCCCGCGGAGCCTTCCGGGTAGTTGCTCGTCGTCGACGAGATCTGAGTGTAACCCTGGGCGGTGTACTGGTTCGGCTGGTACTGGTTGTACTGGCCGGGGGTCAGTTGCCTCTGGGGGTAGCTAGGATCGGACGCCGACTTGTAAGGCATTCCTGGCGTCTGGCTGTTCCCAGTCGCTGCTGTGTTGTAACCGACGTTCGAGTCCGAGAACCCTGTCTGCAACGCGACCGTTCCACCTTGCTGCAACTGCGATAATTAAATAAGGACGTGAAATACCGAACACGTCTACCTAAATGTCTTTAGAAGAAGAATCTAGGTACCGGTTGCTGCGGTATCCCGTAGTTCTTGATCACACCGGGCTGTCCCAGTTGCGCATGAGTGTATCCAGTGGGATAGCCAGGCTGTCCAGGCCTCAAACCTCTTTGCGCAGCCTGCTGTTGTTGCAGTCGAAGCTGCTGCTGATGCTGCTGCATGGATCTATACTGATGCTGCAGCTGGGCAAGGAGACCTTGCTGCTGGGGCGTCAAGCTTCCGTGATTCTGCTGAAGAAACTGCAGCATCTGCAGCTGCTGGGACGAGAGGTAAAACGGTGGTGGCCTTTGCTGCGTGCCTGGGGAGATTGGCTCTTCTCCTGGCTGAAAGTGTTATTCGTTTTTATTGGCTGGATTTCGCATCGCCCTTCAAGCTCGGCGACTTACTTTGAATCTCTTGGTATTAAGATTCTGCCCCTGGCCTTGCGGATAAGGAGGTGGCGGCCCGGACGGCGTAGTGCCATACTTGTAGCCCGGACCGGTGGCCGGTTGCTGTTGTTGTTGCTGCCTGCTGGACATCTCGGCGCTGATTGGCAAATTCCAAGCCTCTTCTATAGACGGCAATTGCCGCCTCCTTGACGAACACAGAAACGTTACTAGTCAAAAGCAGTCGTGGTTAAGCTTGGAACATCGCGGAACCTTCCAATAAATCATCCAGCTCCCAGCGATATCTGCGATCGACTCACTTAGTAGCGACGGAAGGCATCGGTGCTTGGCTCAAGTGACTCTGCAGGAAGCTGATCCTCTGCTGCAGCGATGGGTTCATCGGGGTGTTACCGCCGGACTTAGCGCCGCCTAGAGCCGCCAGCGAGCCCGTGCAAGTCGGCGTGTTGTTGTTGCCCCTGCGCATTAAAGAGCGAAAGGTTCGCCGCTCTATTATGCGATGCTTCCAACACCGTGGACAGGGGAGCTTTCGGCCTCCACCGAGCGCCCACCTGTCCCTCGACTTACGAATCTCGTTCGTTAGACAGGCGTGTACAGATCGCGCCCATCGAACGTGACTGCGTTACGCTATGCGGCGAAGAATTATACAAATGGCACAAATGAATACAAGTACAGTGACGAATGTAATGGCACCTGACCATCCTCCGCGCGCTAACCGCGAGTACGTATACTCGTCGTTGAGACACTTAAAAACATACACTAAATGGAAGGGTGGGAGGAGGGGGCCGTCCATAGCGGTGATTGACTTGCTCAGAGTTTATTTTTCAATCCAAAAATGTGTACATCTCGGTATACAACAGTGCAACGAGGTGAGGGCTAGTGTGTGCGCGTGTGTGTTTGTTTGTGTATCTGTACAAAAAGTAATGGAAGTCCATGTGGGGGATCGTGAGCTTCCGCGGGGCATTCTGAATATTCAAAGTTCGAATGCCTCTCTATAAGCAAAGTTTCGTACAGTTACGCGGCGATCGGTGGCTCCCGGAACGCAGAAACACCGGCACCCTCGCGTCTACCTTACCTAGATGCGTTGACGTAACAGGCCAAAGCGTCTTTCGGCTGGCTAACGCTCTCGTACAGTATCCCCAAGTTAGTCCACGCGGCCGAGTGTGATTTGTCCAGCTGCACCGCGCATATGTAGGCTTGCAACGCGTCCATAGGCTGGTTCTGTTGCTGGTACAGGACGCCTATGCTGCACCACGTGTCTGCGTTGCCTTCTGACTTTTCCACGGAGTTTCTGCAACAGTTTTAGGTGCTACTAGATGGTCGCAGTGCGGAAGGAAGAGGGGCGCGACGATGTCTCAAAGTGGGCAGCCGACGCTGGGGTATTAGAAAGTTTCGTGGAACGGGGAATTAGTCGGGCCCACAGATTAGCATAAGAGGCTTAAACATCCCGTTTGATGCATCGACGTAATAATTTTGAGATTAGCGCTCTTTAACGCCGGTTACACGTTACCTGTAAGCGATAAACGCATCATGAACCTTCCCTGAAGCGGCGAGGCAACGTCCCAGCAGGTAAAGGCTCTGACCGCTCTTCGGTTCCGCCTCGATGGACTTTTGCAGGCAGTGAATAGCGATCGCTTGCTTCTGCTGCCGCGTTATACCAAGTACGGTACAGTCAACGACGTGGTACATCCATCCTGCAACGGGAAAAAGGGGAAAATATTGTGTGAATCACGTCCACCATAGGCGAATGCTCGAGGAACTCCTTAGTATGGTCACCGAGTCTTTTCTGATCCAATTGTGGATTGATTTCGTTAGGTGCATCTGCTACTGTCTCAGCGTCCTTTTTAACCCATCTCCAAAATTCATTATAAATTTCTCTAATTTTGAGAAAACCATAAGTTGTTATGGTTACTCATAAAAGTAGCAGTCCACCCTATATGTAACATATCTTACATATTAAATTGACTTCAAAGTAAAAATTCGCACATCAAATTCACATTAATAGGTATACTTTTGTTTTGGGGCATTCAATTGGAAGATTGTACACTGTTTATTTGAAAAAGTATTTTTATCTGTGGAAGTAGCAAAGAACTTGCAATAAATATTCGTCAAAATTCAATATTTAATTTATAGAAATGTCATTACAATGAGTTAATATTCTTCTATTATTCTTGCAAATTTATTATAAGCTTTAATCTATTATTAATATTCTGTGAAATTTTGGCTTAGCTTGTTCAATTCTTCTAGCAAAATTACTTTGTCCATTTCTTTGCTAGATGGTTCTAAATAAAAGTATATTAATCAAGGTTTATTCTAGATAATTCTGAATTTAACACTACTTAAATATGTAAAATATGTTATACGTATGAGTGGAGTGAAGACAGTAGCAGGGTTAAACAATAACACAGCAGGGTGTTATTTTATTTCAAGATTCTTGTATTAGAAATTTTTTTTAGTCCAATTGTGTTACCCTGTTTGAAGAAATAATTTCCAAATAATTGCACTGTGATATTGTTCTTGAATTAATATTGTTAATATTATGGCGATGGGAGATAGATGATATGAATATTATAGTAAAGGTGTAGAGAAGTAATGATAATGTAGCGGAGAAGTATTGTACCGGCTGTAAAAAAGTTACATGACATGGTTCACACAGGTGATTCTACAGCTCTGGATCGGTGGAGATCTGTTAAAAAATGTGTCGCAAAATTGATCTTGAAATCGAAATTCGAGATCCAATTTTGCTTATTTTAATGTGTTCTACTTGCTGGGGGGATAAAATATATCAAAGCAACCATTTTTGTCCTTTATTATTGGAAACATTCTTTGGAACATTGTTTCTTTTAAACATTTCTCGTTTTAGTGGGGCAAACACGTTACAATAAACAAAAATACACCCCGAATTTCAAGCTCAACAGATCTATTAAATTTTTGTAACAGATTTCCGCTAATCCAAATCACTTGTGTGAATCATTACATATAATTTTTGTACATCTTGTATAACAATCCCATTTTTCTACACTCGCGTAAAGGCAATTATAATAATAATTTCATATAATTTTATAATTATAATTATATTTTATTTATATTTTAATTTTATTAGAAATTAAAAGTTATATTATAATTTTATTTTATTATATATATATTATAATTTTATTTTATTATATATTTATTATAATTTTATAATTATAATTATAAAATTATATTAAATTATTATTATAATTGTCTTTACGCGAGTGTAGAAAAATGGGATTGTTATACAGGATGTACAAAAATTATATGTAATGATTCACACAAGTGATTTGGATTGGCGATCTGTTATACATATATACAATTTTAAAGACACATGTATTTTTATAGAAATAAATGCGTCTTTCAGAAAATAGAAGTTAATATTTTAAACTCTTTTATCTGAAATTCCTATTTATTTTTCAAATTTCTTAATTTATAACTTTTAAAAACTGTAAAAATAGAAAACCTATATTACCGTGTTTAGATAATAACGCGGACTATACAATATTAGATGTAATGACTCGTAGAATATTGATCGCTAATGTTCAGTAGTTACATAAAAAAAAAAACGGCTATAAACGGCATATTCCCAAGTCGCCTGAATGCTTTTCCTAGGCTTTAAGTGGTGTTCAAGTAGCACAATAGCAGGTAAGGTTTGCAACCCAGAGGGGTCAGGGTTCAAGTCCTGTGAGGAGCACTATCCTCTACACAACTTTTCTCCTTACTTTATTTCGCACCGATTTGCGTGCTGCATTAAATTGGATACTATAATCTTCAACTTAACCCACCTAACACCACTGTTATTTAATTAATTACTGTACCCTTCCTGACTTACGCCTATACAGAATTACGAAAGAAATACATCACCCAGCGACTTCACCATTGAATTTAACAATAAAAATTTCCTTCCTCTGCACAACCTATAAAATTAATTAAAGCCAACCAAATTACTTCTTTAGTTACAATTCACAACGCTTTACCAGCGGCCACGTGCTTTTTGCAAAAACCATTTTAAATGAAAACTTGCGACTTCTACTTCTGTTTCTATAAAAATTCTTTTCTTAAAAAATTTCTAGCTAATATTCTACAACTCGTCTACCCTCATTATCCTTTATATTTCAAATTAAATCCCCCCGTCCCCCCAAAAAACACGTTATCTACACCCAGAACCCCACTAATCACCAATTAAAAACATAAATAATTCATGCCCCTTCGCAACACCCTAAATAACAAAATCCCAACACGACACAGATGTCCCAACGATATCTAACAATTCCAATCTACACCACTCGCCTCCCCGTGCGAGCGTTGAGCACGTTTCAGCACAGTGCCGCGAACGCCGAGCACGACGAGATCGCGAAAAGATCCACGCGCTTCACGTGGCAGGACTCGAAGCTCGCGTTGAAACGAAATATCGAAAGCGAAGGGTGCACGGGGATCTCAGAATGAACGTACACACGCGATGCTAGGCCGCGGCTTGGGGAGGGGGGGCAGCACTCGCGGTCGAATCAAAACGGAGTCCAAAGGGGGCCGAACGTACCAGCGTAGGATCGCTGCGAAATCGAGGACGTGTTGCCTCAACACTAGACGAGTACCGAACTGAATAGATTTTCGCAGGTATGCCTAGGGTAGCCACTTTTACCCCACTCTCCCTTCGAGGCTGTCTCGAATTACAACCCCCTATAAACATAGGCGTAGAAGCGGCAGCGAGGGCCTCCGTCTTGGGAAATAGTCGGAGCGCTCCTCGGGGCGGGGTGCTTCTCTGTGAAAATCGCAGAACGATTCCTAATGTCGACAAGGTGTTTTCTAATCGAACGTTTCTCTATTCCTCTCCGATGAAACGTGAGCGCTCTTCGCCGAGGCCTAAGCAGGTTCACGGTATGCGCGTATGCCTCATCTTTAAAGGCAGCTGTCGGGCTGTAACGGTACACCTTTATTTTCCAGTTCTTTCGTTCATTATTATCTGCCCCGCGTAGACCTGCTGCTTCTATGAAGCCAGAACGACAGCGCACCTTTGCAACTGTAAATTCCTATGGCAGAGCTGCAGTGATTTCATAGTGGTTGACGTTGGAACGTTGCACTTTGCGGGGGGAGAGGTGGAGCTCGGTTGTTTGGAAAAATGGAAATTGCAGGAAAATACTGGGGCAATTTTTTGTGCAGAATTAGGTGGAATTTTATATGATAATGTGTGCACCGTTTGCTAGAATTTTTTAATAAATAGTCACCTTAGAATTCCACGAAGTACAGAGTAAAACCTGCTTCGGTTGCAACCCCTTATAGTTTATTATGTAAACGTTATTTACCATTTATTATTTTTGTGTAGCCCGATGACTCTTGACTATTACTTAGAAGCTCTACTTATTCAAGTATTCGAATATTCGAATAAATCGAATGCGAATAATTTCTTCGAATAATTCGGATACGAATAATTTCTTCGAATAATGCGAATACGAGTAATTTCTTCGAATAATTCGAATAAGAATAACTTCTTCGAACAATTCGAATACGAATAATTTCTTCGAATAATTCGAACGTTAAATTCAAATTCAAATCAGTAATATTCGAATATTTAGATGATTCGAATAATGCTTACAGGCCTACAGCACATAAAAACAAAATTTTGTGTGCAAGAGGATTATTTCAATTTTATTGATGATTTTAATAATCACAGAGGTCCTGGCAAGGGGAGGAAATTAATGGAATCAAATGCGAATTACATCGAACTACTTCACGTCCTATTAAATCCTCTTATCAGGAGTATTCCCAGTGTAATATGCAATAACAAGAGCACCGAGAGAATCGCACGCCGAATTATCAAGTTGCGTTATTAATTTCGCGCTCTTCACGCAGATATTATTGTGTGTTTGTCCCCCTCCCATTCCTCCCTTGCAACGCGTCACGAGACTTTTAATTTTCACCGCTGGTGGGCCCCTTTTGTTGAACTATTTAGCAATAACACGGACGAACACACTTCCGCGCAATTTTAATCGCAGTAATTTTCGCAGCACCCGCCCCCCCCCCCTCCCTCCGCGCCCCGCTGCGCTCTCTAAATTAAATACGTGCCGTGGGAAAACGAGAGTTTTGCAACGAGAGTTATTGCACAATCGTAGAGCGCGATGCTAAATGCCCGCCGATTACTAAATGCAATTAAGTCGGTCGGGTTCGTAAACCATCCGGAGGAATTAAAGCGTCCACTATGCTCTAATTGTCGCGCGCCGTTCGCGTGCATGGTTTGGGAGGGATTCTTTTATTTTTTGCAAGACGATAGAGAAAATTGGTGCAAGGAAAGTGTTTACTGACTGCTTTATTTTTTTATGGTCTGTTTAGAGAGTGGTATGTAGTTTATGGTCCGTGGTTTTTTGGTCCAGTTAGTGAGTGTTGCATTTTTGAAGAAGTAGAAATATTGGGAGTGCAATATTCTAACGTGCGGAGAACTCGGGGAGAAAAGAAAAAGAGATCGGTTAATTGCTTTAGGCCGATCGTTCTAAATACTGGAATCTAGGGCTAATCTATGTATATGCAAGTAGAATTCAGTGACACTTGACAGAAATCAGTAGAGTTTAGTCAAATTCAGAACAATTTAATGGACTTGAGGAAAATTCCACGTAATTCATTAAAAATTCCATACATGTCAGTAGAATTCAATACAAATCAACACAATTCAAAAGAAGCCAGCAGAAATCGGTAAAATTCATAAAATTCAACACGATCCAGTAGATATGAATAAAATTCCATATAATTTATTAAAAATTCCAGACAATTCAGCAGAATTCAATAAAAATCGACACAATTCAACAGAATCCAGCAGAATTCGGTAAAATTCATCTAATTCGACACGATTCAGTAATTTTCACACAAGGTCAACATAATTCAGTAGAATTCAACCAAATTTAATACGATTCAGTAGAATTGAGTAGAATTCAATAAAATTCAACACATTTTAAAAGAATCCAGCAGAATTCGGCAAATTTCAAGACAATTCAGTGTTCTTGACAACAATTCATTTAATTCATTAAAAATGCCACACAATTCAATAGAATTCAGTGGAATTCAATAACAATCTCCCCTGAAACTACCCACAACTTCCTGAATTTCCTATAAAACCTTCCAAAATCAGTACTCATTCAAAATCCAATGCGGCAGACAAATCCTGGCCGTTCCCACGATAACGGTTCCTCGGAAGTGTTTCCTATCGACAAAAGCGACGTCCAAAAACGCGGATCGGAAGGTAAATGGCCGTAAAACGCAGCACAATGCCACGCAGACTGGCCGTCGCTGTTTACAACGTAATTACATCCAGCATAATAATCTCGGGAGAATAATAAAATGCAACGTACATTGCCTGCAGCTTGCCGCTTGTAGTTTACGCCCGACGATTATCCTTCGAATGAAATTCGTCGAATGGTCCCTTTCCACGGGGAGAGAAAGAGAGGGGGTGGGGGGCTGCAAGGTTGCAACGACAGAAGTATAACTTATGAAGTAAACGAAGGACAGGAGAAGAAAAAAGAAATGGAAGGAAATGAAAAGAAGGGCCCTCTGCCGAACCGGACCCGGCGTGGACACGCGAGGAGTCGTAAACAGGCTGTAAAGAGGAGTCCTGTACCGTTTGGGGCCCGTAAGAAGTGGGCTCACTCAGCGGTGCGCGAAGGTATCTGAGCGGTTACCGTCTTCGCGCTGCTTGCCGGGGGAGGGGGGGACACTGAAGCAATTTTTTTATTGAAGGAGATTAATGTGATAGAAATATGTATGTGTGTGGTTCATTTTAGGAATGAAAGAATGTGAAATTTGAGGGATGGTTTCGCTTAAGTTCAGGGCTCCATTGATTTAAATCTTTTAAAACAGTCAAAATTCATCTTTTGTGCTTCCTCCCAACGCAGATCTATAAACATAACTACATATCAGGATATGTCTACACCACCACATGTCAGAGAATGCATAGTGGTTTTTGAACAGACCCGTGCCATAATGACCCAAATTCCACAGAGGAAAATTAAATTTTTAGCCTCGGTTGTCAAGCCAAATGTAACTCAGTGTGGTCAAAATGACCCACACTTTGATTTTGAGGTAAAATATCTTTGTGGCATCATTTGAAAATGGCACTACTGTTACACATGATGATACGTTAAGGGGTCATGCCTGGTTGGCAGGTGAGAAACGACGTGATTTTCAGGAGTTCTTTGTGGAAAAGCTAATTAATATTTTTTACAACTATTTGCATATTTTAAAAGTACATATATTCAGCAACTCTCAGTAATTTTGTTAGAGGAAAATATTACAAAACGAACGAATAACAGCGACTCTCCTGAAAGCTATTTTTTAGCGGTGAGCATGATTTCTTCGAGCCCGAGCATCAGAAATCGAATAGTGAAGAAGATTCTGTTAGTATATGAGTTTATCTAGATTTCTTTTTAAAGATGTTTATTTTTTATGAAAACTCTATTTTTAATTTACGAAAAACGAACAATTCAGACATCGAAAAATCATGATTTTGTGTTAAACGGCTGCTATTTTGTCAAAAATAATTTTTTTTTAAAAATCCTTCGTTCACGCACCAGATAAACTCATATATTAACAGAATCTTCTTCACTTTCTGATTGCAAATGATTCGGCTCGGAGAAATCGTGCTCACCGCGCAGCGCTTTTATAAAAACAGCTCCCGCGAGAGTGGATGTTAAACGTTCATTTTTTTAATATTTTACTGTAACAAAATTACTGACGGTTGCTGAATATATGTACCTCTATAATAAGGAAATAGTTGTGAGAAACATACATCACATTTTTCACAAAAAATTCCCGAAAATGACGTTCTTTTCGCCTGCCAACTAAGCATGATACCTTAAATGTTAATTTTCAACGGTTAACATTTATTCTGCAATGTTCAAAGTGTATCTCAGAATTGTTGCGACTCAATTTAACAGACAGTTTTAAACAGCAGCTGACTGAAAATTGGCTTGGGTCGACCCAGTGTGACAACTACTAAAAAAAAGTGGTTTTCCCTTAGTTCTAGATACCAACGATCCCATACCTTCCAGAATCGTATAACTCTCCTTTCTTTTGTCTTCTTATAGCGGAGTTAAAAACGCAATGATCAAAACCTCGAACCACAGAAAAGTTGTCTTCCAATATAACAATAAATATCGAGGGTCAATTTTCATGAATTTTCTTTAAACACTAATCTACGAATTTTAATTAATGTTTTTTTGTTTGTTAAATGTTTATTATTTCCTGCTGTATAGAATCGTTTCTTCGTGTTTCCAACATATAATTACAAAATGTGTGGATTTAAATCGCAATGCTTGTGCTTCAGTCAGAACACGAGCTCTCTGCGGAAGTGTTCCTCGGCCTTAAAGTGGTCCTAAAATACTAGAACTAGAATGACTGTGTCCTACAGGGATGTACGCATAAAGTGGATTAGAATCATTCAGGTATCAAAAATAGTTTTTGTTCCATCCACAAAAGCATAAAAAAATAGGCAGACAATCCAGACCTTTTCCTTTATAAGGCCGCAGTTTTGTAACTGCTGAAGATAAATCAATAATTCTTGTCCACTTTAAGCGTACACCCCTATAGGACACAATCATTCTATTTCTATCATTGTAGAACCACTTTAACGCCGAGGAGGATTTCCGCAATGTTGTCACTGAGGGGCAAACATTGCGACTTAAGGGGTGTGTAAAACTATTGAACGACTGAAATCGACGGTTTCTTGTCGGTTGGATTGCTTAGATACCAAATAATCACTATACCGGCAATTTTTACAGTTTTCTTATGTATACGCTTTTACAAGTAATGTAAAATAAAAAAATTGTTAGAATGTTGAAAATGATTCAAGTTATTGGGCACTAAAGATGAACCAATCATCTAAAAGCAAAATGCTTTGGGGTGATTAGTTTCTACGCTAATACTTGTCGTATGGACCGTTGTTGGCGATTTTAAACAAAAATTGTAAAAGTTATACACGAATCAATTTTTTCCCACACATTTGTATGGAAAAAAATCGTCTTTAATCAATTATGAAATATTTTACAAACATCCAATGTGCAGGTGGAAGTTCCACACGATAGAGAATGGAATTCTACAGCTCTAGTTATGATGTACACCGTGTTTGAAAATGTAGTTTCGAGATAAACGGCTTCAAAGTTAAGTCTCCTACGCCAATACTGTTCTGCAAGGCCGTTACTCGACGGTGGAATCAATTACGTTCAGCGATATAATTTCCGTAATTATTCGAATTTCCTCACGAAACTTTGTTGCAAATTTTCACAAAGGATGAAACTTTTAGAGTTAATAATAATAAAAAAAAATCGTTTTTTCGAGATTTCAATAGTCCTATACCCCCTTAAATCCGCACATTTGTAATAATATTTTGGAAATATGAAAAATACAATTCTATGCAGCGAGGAACAATAAATATTTAACAAAAAAAGAACAGTACAATCCGTACAACAGTTCCTGAGAAAAAACTTCATGAAAATGACTGACAAAGTAGAATGGAACCTTAATATTCCCCTTTCCACAGCTGACTAAAAACTCATCTCATCTTTGTACCTCGAAAACAGCTAAAAATACAACTACCAAGATACTTCCTCACGCCCCTCGAACCAGTGCATTACCGTTCCCCAACTGCAATGTCATAAAAATCCACTTCCCTCCGTTCACTCAGCAGCCTCGCGATGCCTCTCCACCGAAAATCGTCAGGATCGTTGTAAACGCCCGAAATCGCAAGCTGCGCAACTCGTAACGACGAATTCTCACGTGAATTATCGGCCAGGTCGAGAGAAAGCGCCAAAGATCCAAGGAATTCCGACATTCGGTCGAGTTTCGCGGTATCGCTCGCCTCTTATTCCGGGTTCATTTTCGGTCGATCAACTCGAGGAAGCCGCGAAGATCGCGAAATTAAAAATGGTGAATCGCAGGCTTCGAGCCACGAAGTCGAAGGCCCTCGAAACGTTCGTCCAATACCCATTCGATCTGGACGTTTGGAGGAATATCAGCGCCAAGTGCGCGCCATCTTAATGAAATGTTATCGTGACGGAGACACTCAGACGATTTTCGGTTTCGAGCACTCGGCGCCTGCGATACCACTCCGTCTTTATGCCAGCATTTATTTCTGCTCTCGGGATATTCCTCGGTTCGGTTGAAATTCGACACGCGGAATCGCTGCGGTTTTATGTTGGCGAAGAACGTATTTATGAAAGTTATATTGAAATCCATGAATGAAGTGTGCTGCGTGGATGACCGAAGGCGGGTAAACATTACCGAGAAAATTAAATTCTGGACAGAATTCCGTAAATATGTATTTTTATAAAATTTAATTTCGTGGAAACATTCTTTGCGCAGTTTAAGAAAAGTTTTAAGAGAAGGTAATTGGATTGGAAAATGACAAAAAAAAATTCGTGATTGAATTTGTTATGCAAAGATTCTGAGGATGGGGTTGTTGAGGGGGATGTTGGAGGATTGTGGAAGGTCAATGGGTGGGGTGGGATGAAAATGATTGCAAGACGAATATATTTTCAGCTAGATTAAAGGTACAGGAATGTACTTCTGTTTGTGTAGAAATGCTATTAGTAGTAAACGTAGTACTACTATTGCATCTCTCATTCATGATGCGCTCTGCATTTAGTTTCCCAACAGTGAAAGGGAAAAGTGATCGTTGCCCTGCGGTTTGCATCGGGGAACCTAAATAATCGTACCTGTTTTGCATGCTCTTACCTCCACCTTGAGAATTTATTGTCTCTTCGATAAAAATGCGCTGAGAAATTTTGGGGAAATGATATCAAATTTGTTAAACAATTAAAACCTTAAGACATACAAATCTAAGAAAGTTCAATTAGAAAGAATTACATATTAAAATTGGTATCCCATAGATTAAAGGGTTGTCAGAATAGGTCAGTGATATCAATTAGAGCTGTAAGTACTAGAATAGTTGAAATATTCGAATAATTCGGAATATTCGAATAGTTGAAATATTCGAATAATTCGGAATATTCGAATAGTTGAAATATTCGAATAATTCAGAATATTCGAATAGTTGAAATATTCGAATAATTCAGAATATTCGAATAGTTGAAATATTCGAATAATTCGAAATATTCGAATAGTTGAAATATTCGAATAATTCGGAATATTCGAATACGGTATTCGAATAATTCGGAGTATTCGAATACATTATTCGAATAATTTGGAGTATTTGAATACTTTATTCGAATAATTCGGAGTATGCGAATAAAGTATTCGAATAATTCGGTGTATGCGAATAAAGTATTCGAATAATTTATACCAATAAACAGTGTTCGAATTACGGATTGTAACGATTACGAATTTGAATGTCTGAAAAATAAATAATTATAAAGACCAATATGAAAAGAATTCGAATAATATTCGAATTCTACTGGTATTCGAATATTCATAACAGTTCTAATATCAATATAATATCTAAAGCCTATTATTCAGTTAGTTACACAGATATATAAAAATATACATTTCAAACTTTCTTTTACTCTCCACTGTATATTCACAGACTTCCTATTTTAATATCGCTATTTTTTTAAAAAAAAAATATTGTCTCGGCCCAGTGACTACATCTGAAATACCAATGGCCAGAAAAGTGTCCCACACATTAGCCAAGATGAAAATGTTAAATTCTTGCCCGTAGCAACGAAGCAACCGAGGAGCACAGTCATTCTCCTCGAAGGTGCTCTATTCAGGCCTCTTCTGCAGCTTTCATGCAGCGGAGCCCTCGCTCGACAAGGGTTTTTGTGACGTGCAAGTGGGTCAGCACGTCGTGCTGCTTGACCTGTATAATCTTTCGGTTCTACCTGCCGTGTCACGTAGTACTACATTCGTGTTATTACATCGGCAGTACCACCTCATTAAACGGCTGTCGAGCACCCTCGCGACGCACAGTTCCCTCCACCCAGGTCTCGCTGTGTTCGCGCAATGAATTCGCAATCTTCCACCACCCCACAACTTCAAATTTATTAAGAAATTACCGAGCCAAGGTGTTTAATTATTCTATGTTCGTTTGCTTCTCTTCTTCATTAAAAGCTGTTGTTTGACCTCGTTTGTCGGTGAATGATGAAGTTTAAATTAAATTTCTATCTCAGGAAAAGTGGCAGGTTTGGCGGAGTTGATGGATCATAAAATAAGGAATATTTTGCTTAACATGTTTTACCGAGGGTTTCAGTGTCAATGAGTCTTCTGTGTTTAATACTTTGGGGGTGATAAGAAGTTGCTATCGAAGTTATGTTACGGCAGGTATTTTTGTTAAAGATATTATACGGTTAAGAATATTTCAGTTTGCGTAGGTATTCTTGTTTCAATGATGGAAAAATTTATTGGAAAAATGAATTTAACGAAGGAAAATTAACACTGTGTATCTTGTTTCAATGATCTTATCTCAGATTGTTTTCCTAAAATGAGTTATTTCTGTTTAAAACGTTGACGTTGATTGGTTCAATTATATTATTTCAAAATTGATGCTATTTTTTTTTACACTTTCCACATCCATACTTCAAAGCGATCAAGCTTTCCTTTTGTAATACTTAAACATTGCAATTCAGTTTGCATTGGAATATTTAATTCCTCCCAACAGTACACCAAAAACATCTATTTTTAAAAAAAAAACTTTATTCAAAACTAGGAATCCCTAAAGCCCCGCGAAACGAGCCCTTCCATGTAATCCTTCATCAAAAAGGGAAAAAAGCACCGCACCGAAAAACGTGATTCAACGATGGTGACAATCAGCGTGCCGTCCGCAGCTTTAAACGGCCAGAGACTAGCAAGCTCTCAATTATAGTTCCATAACCCGAGCGGGTAATCTTCACCAGCTTAATTACCCGATTTAATTCCAATCCGTGGCTATAAGTTAATAACGCGGCGATGGAAGATACGGCTGGCACACGTGCACACGTGGAAATTACAGCGGTGCATTTTGCGTTATAGTCGCGACTACATCAGCTGGTTCCTCAAGGTCGTTCCCCCCACCCTTCAGAATAGTAAAATACAGCAGATATGGATCCTATTTTTATTATAGTATTTTGCTATAAAATTTTGAATATTAGTTTTGCTATAAAATTTTCGATATTAGTTTTGCTATAAAATTTTGAATATTAGTTTTGCTATAAAATTTTGAATATTAGTTTTGCTATACAATTTTGAATATTAGTTTTGCTATAAAATTTTGAATATTAGTTTTGCTATAAAATTTTGAATATTAGTTTTGCTATAAAATTTTGAATATTAGTTTTGCTATAAAATTTTGAATATTAGTAACTAGGGTGCACGATGCTTGGATAATTGATTTCTTTGACAATTATTACTCGACAATTATATCTAAGATTAGTACAGGTGTGTATAAATGTTTATTTTTATAGAGTTACTCTTTTTGTACTTTCCACGTTGGTTGAATATGAATTTTGTAGATTAAATTAAATACTACGAATGTGGAAGTGATGTCTACGTAATACTGTACTGCAATTGTTCTTATTTAAATAAAAGAGGGCAGAGAGCTTTTTAAATATTGGTAGAAGAGAAATTTTTCTATAACTATACGATTCCGCGTTTAAAATCGAGCAACTTTAGTTGGAAACATTTTATCACGCGAGAAATAGTTTGAGATTCCCCCCATAGTCTCGGGGTGTTTCACCCCGAGAAACAATTTCGTTGCGAAAAAGATAAAGTACACGTCGAATATTTTCGAATGCTCTGCACATTTATGCCCATTTGACTAAACAAGTACTTTCCCTTCTCAAGATATGGTAGCAGACCTCGCAGAAAGGTAGACAAACCCAATTCAAGGGGATGAAACGAAACTTTTAGATCCAACATTCGAGGAAGGGTCAAAGAACCGAGACGGACAAGGAGCAACAACGAGAAACGCAAGGAAATTAACCAGGCGCGGAAAGAAAATCCTCGAAAAGAGAAGGGGGAGCACGCAGGAAAGCTGCAACTAGGGAATTAAACAAAGAAGGGGTGAAACGGCTTGCAGAGAGGTTGAGAGAGAGGGAGAGTGTGAGAATCGAGCAAGAGCGAAGAAATAGAAGGGGTACGGAAGAAAGGGTTGAAAAAGGAAGCTAGGAGAAGAGGGGGAAGCAAAATAGTTCGGGCTGCAAGAAACGTAGAGGGTTGAAAAAGGGAGTGAAGGTTTAAGAAAGGAAAGAGAGGGTGACGAGAGACAAGAGGTAGTTCCCACAATCACGTCGCCTTATCGAATCTCATCCTCCCCTTCCCAGGCCCCTTTCTTCTCTCGCTCCAGCACGCAAACTCTCTCTCCTTCCCTTCATCCCCTTCTTCTCCGCGCTCACTCTCCTCCGGCCCCTGAATCTCATCCCCCGGCCCGCCCTGACTCGGAATAAATCAATACACGTGTCTGCTACTCGGCTCGTAGGCTCGGGGTCGAGCCTTAAGCCCGAATTCGAGGAGGCGAAAGCTCGCTGACTGGAAAGCCGTGGAGGCCACTGGCTCGCGGGATTGTGATTTCGCGCGCCCCTCAGGGGGCGAGTTTAATTAACCTCCCCGGTCGCGACGCTCCTGGCGCTCGTAGCTCCGCCGCAGACTGACGCCAGGACGTTATCGTCCTGGGGAAATAAAAGCTTGGCTGCTACTGATTAAAGCCCGCGATTGTTCAATTACAGCTGAAACTGGCGGGTGCCAGGCACGCTCGTGCTCGAGGAATTTTTGATAATGGCGGCTGGGGAGGGCTCGCCCGGCTACACTTTCGCGTGGAGTAACCGATTTTCGGCGTGGTTTGTCGCATTGTCGTGGAAGACGTGGAAATTTGTAAGTATGCGTGGTTTTATATGGTCGTTTGGGGAATTGAGTGTCGTTTGCAGAGGAAATTTGAAAGTGAAACAGTGTTTAGGGATGGGGGATTGAAAGGAGGGTGAAAATGTGAGGGGAGTTGATTATTGAAAATTTGGAGAGTTGATTGTTGAATATTTGGAGGGAGTTAACCTATTAACCGGCGAATACGAATTAACTCGTCGTTTGAAAAGGCTTCTTCACTGGGCGAGACGAGTTAACTCGTCATGTGAAAATGCATCTTCACTGGGCTAGACGAGTTAACTCGTCATGTGAAAATGCATCTTCACTGGGCTAGACGAGTTAACTCGTCATTTGAAAATGCTTCTTCACTGAGCAAGACGAGTTAACTCGTCATTAGAAAATGCTTCTTCCTTGGGCAAGACGAGTTCACTCGTCATTTGAAAATGCTTCTTCACTGGGCAAGACGAGTTAACTCGTCATTTGAAAATGCTTCTTCACTGGGCAAGACGAGTTTACTCGTCATTTGAAAATGCTTCTTCACTGAGCAAGACGAGTTAACTCGTCATTTGAAAATGCTTCTTCACTGGGCAAGACGAGTTAACTCGTCATTTGAAAATGCTTCTTCACTGAGCAAGACGAGTTAACTCGTCATTTGAAAATGCTTCTTCACTGAGCAAGACGAGTTAACTCGTCACTACTATTAAAAAATTGCGCCTGTTGCGAAAGAATGCAGATATCATTTGTTTCTCATTACCACTACAAAGGCAGCATACCTTCCAATGTTTATTCGTTTTTCGTTTTTTTTTCCTTTTGCCATTTTTACCACATATGGTTAACAAATGAAATAAATATTGATTGGTTTACTAATAGCTTTTGTTTATTTATTTATCGGTGAATGTTTCTGTCTCTAACTTTATTATTCAATTTGTATCAGAAATAAGATATATTCATAGCTGCTATGCGCAAGGCGAGTTGACTCGTTTTCTGCCATTTGTCACTACCCAGCTGGGGAGCATTTTCGATCAAAAAGTGTGCCGGTTAACAGGTGAATTGTTTAAGAGAAAAAGTTGCAGAGTAAGAGATTTGGAGTTTTAAGTTTTAGTAGGAGACGCTTGAACTAGTTTAAAGGTGAATGACTAGTATGGGGGTATAGAAACCATGATGAACTATTTTCTTTCATTTTTTAGTTCGATGTTAAGAAAATTTTGTCGTAGACGAAAGTTTGTGATTAAGATATGTTATTTCCTGACTTACCTAACTGGCGGCAAATGTCGGCCTTCAAATGAGAAGGCAGAGCCTTTTCTTTGAGCAGCGCTTCGTAATGCTCCTTAGCTAGGCGGTACTTGCCTTGGACCTCGTACAGATGGGCTATGTGAAATTTTACTGAAACAGGCAAATAAAATTCGAATTTTAATACAGTGGAGTAATCTGTTATCATTAACAGTATAAACCCTTCACTGATAGCACAAATGTCAAATTGTCAATAGTTGCTGCCTCTGTTACGAATAGACTCTCCATTGTAAGAATCTTTTAACTTAAAAAAATATTCAATTTTCACAAATAGAATTTTACAAAATTTAATATTAACGAGTGATAACACTATCGAGAGCAAAAACAGATCTCATAGCCATAGCAATTTCGCAAGTTTTCTGATATTATAAAGTTCTCCTATATAAATTGTGGCCCTATGTTAACTTAAAACAATAAGAAAAAATACAAAACTAACAAAGGAACGTTGCTAACCCAAAAATTCCGATTTTAATGAAACTTCGTGTAAATGTAGAACATATTGGGGTATACAAGATGTTATATTTTTTCTACGGAAAATTATTTTTGAAGGAGTGAAATCAGCCCTTAAAGTTATCGCATTTTTTATATATAACTTTGTAACGGTGCGAGATAGAGCAAAATTTAAAATATAAGAATTGCTCAGTTTTTATGCTCTAACATTCTACCAAAAGAAAAAGAAAAATCTTTAAAAAAAAACTAAATCTCAGTGTGAATTTCCACAGAAAAAAATTGTTCCTTTCTGTAAGATTCATTAAAATTAGGGGCTGTAATGGATATTCGGATACTCGAATATTCGACCATTATTCGAATAATTATGAGCATTCAAATATTCAAAGTGATCGAATTTCGGATTGAACTCAATAGGAATCTGAATATGAAATATTTTTTTACACTTTATCATGAAATTCTTTTCATATTGGTCTTTACAATTATTTGTTTAAAAAAAATTGTTAAACAATTATTTGTTACAAAAATGATAAATTATGAAACGATAACAACTCTTAGTTAGTACTGTTATTATTCTAATTATTTTACTATCGTTATTCGAAAAAATTATTGAAATAAATAACGTGGTTCGATTCGAATAAATAGAAGGAATAATTTGTTGCAAAGAGTACATATTTATTATTTAAATAAAATTAATTATTCAGATAATTACGTTACACATGTTTACTCGAAACAATTGGAATAATGCCCAATTCTGTTTCGCAGTCGATCTACGCGATTACATTTTCAACAAAGTATGAAACATCAATACCTATAAGCAGACATTTTTGTAGAAAGCTAAAAATTTACCAAATATTAAATTTCCAAATTTATCAATAATGTTCAAATATTCGACAACTACTAACTATTCGAATTATTCGGATATTCGAAAACTCCTAATTATTCGAATGATTCGAATATTTGCAGCTCTAATTAAAATCAGAGTTTTCGGTTTAGCAACGTTTGCTTGTAAGTTGCAAGCAAAAAGCATCTGGCCCTCAACTTTCAACATTGAAAATAACACTATACCATCTACAGTGAAATTGGCCAGGCTCCAGCAGAACTCTGTTATGTCACAACACCGCAGCTTCGAATAATCACTTCTCTCCTCAAGGAGCCACTCATATAGCACACTTTTTGATACTTCTGACCGCACCGTTGGCCAACAGAAAAGTGACCCGAGAGTCTCTTAGGCCCCACGTTACTTCACAAGTGCAACTTCCGCCTGGCTAAAGACAGCAGACGATTTCTCGGTATGGGAGAAGTGATACGAGCTCGATCAGATGGAGGAAAAGATTTCGTATGTCGGATAAATCAGGCTCCTGAATGATTCAGTTGCAAAAAGGTCACGAAATTATAATGCAGAGGAACCCCGTTCACATAGGATATCCGTTTAAATGTTGGATTACCCGAATAATTTGTGCGTTTCGTTTGACTGCTTCGATTTATGAATTAGATATAGTTTTATGGGGAACAGTGAGGAATTCTTTGAACACCAGTGAATTTTTTACTCGATTACCCGTTTGTACCACATTTAGTCTACCGCCATTTAGTATGGTTTCAAACGATCTTTATCTCTTTGCCACGCTGAGAGGGAGCTTAGAAGGTCAATCGTGCGAGGACGGTGACTTTGTTATTCAAAATGTTCGAGAGTAGACGTTAGAATTGACAATGTTCCCAGAACGGAGCAGGAAAATCGTAAGAGTGAGATGCAACACATTTTCTTAGAACAATGGGAGATTGTGTTGAACTTGGTGTGGATATTGGAAAGATTGTAGCCGACTGAATAATTGGGAGGGTGTTATTTCGGTTTCTGATGCTCTGAGAATTATAAAAGGCCTTGAAATTCTTTATTATTTCTCAAAGGACGCGGCACCATTTTATATACTACATTTACATTGTTGCACCCAAACAAGAATGTTAAGAAAACTATATATTTCTTCATAAAGTAAAAAAATTATTTGATGAAAAGATATCCTTTACGAATTTTTTGTACCTTTGGGCAGAAAAGATTTATGGATTGTCCAGTATCTATTTTTATCTTACCTAGTGTAACTCTGAGGCGCGTTTAAAATTCTCCACGCTGTTATAATCGATGCCAAGTTAAAATGCGTCCGCAGCAGTGATGGGCAAAAAATTATCTAAAAGTTTTAAGGAAAAATAAGTTTCGGTTATCCTTTATTTGTACTTGTTTTTCTGAAAAATATATATTCATCCTAGTTTATCTGTGAGATTTGTAGCAGGAGATACATTCGTCCGAGATAGTTTATTCGATGCTCGATGTAAGGCGTATCTGTATCGACGCCCCTATAGCGGTGAGATGTTATTCGAGAGGCAATTGGTGCCTTTACACGGACGTTCTTTTGGGACACTTTTGCGCGCCACACGCCAGCGCGGCACGCATTTGGCGTGGCGTGCCGGAACGTCGCAGGCCAGAAGATCGTACCCGTCACTACTTAGAGACAGCGAGTTCGGGCTCCCATTTCTACGTCGACTCCACGTGCTTTTTCCAGGAACCAGCGCAGTCTTGTATTGTGTACTACCTGTTCCATGTATATTATCGATCTGCGAAACAATCGGCAAGACACGATCGCGATACACGTAGGTTCGCGAAAAGTATACGAATTCCTCGATATACCTGGCTTATAGAGGATATCATAAATGCTTTTACTGTAGGGCACACTGAAACATCTGTTTTTACGAAGCTACATTTGGTTTGCTATAAATTATGGAAATCGTTTATTACTCAGTTATAACGACTGTATTGCGATCTGCATTCTTCTTGCAGACGAAAAGTTTCCACCTCATCGGAAGTTCTTGCTAGCATCTTGTGCGCAGTTAGAAGTGTGGCGCGCCGGAATTCCACGTTCTTGCGTGCGAGTAGAACCGTTGTCAGGCGTGGCGCGTCCAAAAAAGTGTGGCGCGCTAACCTCGACTTCAGAAAAGTTTACATAAGAGACAGAAAAGGTAGTTAGAAAAGGAAAGCGGCACTTGAAACCAAGGGTTTGGCGTGGCGCGTGGAATTTCCGACAGTGCGGAAAATTCTGAGGCGCGCGGCGCGCCTGGCAGCCAAGACTCTTCGAGCCGCTACAGGCGGTAGGAAATGAAAGAACGTCCGTGTAAAGGCACCAATTATCCGCAACAGTGTAGCCGAGAGGTTTCAGCTTATCTTTAACCATTATTCGAGAGCCGAAGTCATGTATCTTAACAGTTGTATCCGTCAGGGTTTGGCTACGGAGGTTTATCTGTGAGATTTCAAGTTTCAATACAACAACTTCCTTCTAACCGTTATACGTTATTCGAAGCTCGATGTAGCAAGATAATTTATTCGACGCTTTTATTCGCGACGAGATTTTCAAAGGGGATAAAATCACACGATATCTTTATTCGTAACTTTTATTCGTTGGCTTCGAATAATTGGACATTGTGATCCGACGTTGCCAGATCGTAATACATATGTATAAATGAACGGTTTGAAAACTATGAAGCTACTACAAAGGACAATGGTAGAAACTGGCCATTTTTGGATCTGTCTGGCAACGAAACATTTTTACAGCTTCTTTTAATTCGTTGCTGACTCTGCTGTAAAAAAAACTGTATTCGTCTTTTTACGTTTGACATGATTTTTCTCGATTTAGGTATCGTTTATTAATTATTGACTTTAAATGACAACCAAAAGATGATAAAAAATTCGATTTTGTATGTTACGTCTTTTTCATTTGTTATTTTTTGCTTGTCCCCGCATAACTCCTTAGCACATGGACCGATTTTGATGATCTTTTTTTTATTCGAAAGAGGTCCCCGGTGGTCCCATCCTACACTGCATCAACATTGGCCCAATGATTTGCCACTTCTGATTAATAATAAAGACTATTGTCACCTAATAATTATTATTTTATGTACGTACGCGCATATCTCCTCAGCATGTTGTGTTAATATATATAAAACTAAAAAGTTAAAAATAAAAAAAATTATAAAAAATTAAAACCGACTTCAAAAAAATAATGTTGCACTAAAAAGTAAAAAATAATTTTTTCCCCTATTTAATCTACGACTCTCATATTTTTTAAGTCGGCGCCTCATCATTTGCACTGTGTTAATCTGGAGTCGACTTAAAAAATATGAGAGTCGTAGATTAAATAGGGGAAAAAATTATTTTTTAATTTTCAGTGCAATTTTATTTTTGTAAAGTCGGTTTTAATTTTTTTGAAATTTTTTTGTTAATACAGACGAAAATGTAATGTACCAGGAAATTAACGGAAAGTGATCGTAGTTCGTCATTGCGATAAAAATCCTTAATTCAATAATGACCAACACTGTTGCTGATAATGAATAAGACTGTTTAAAAAGTCCGAAGAAAAATTATGTACGGAAATTGTGAGAATTATCTCTGGAAATTAGCCATAGCCTCCGTTAAATTTGAAAAATAATAATCACCAATAAAGTAACTAAAACTCACCCTTTCGGAAATTCACCTGCAGCTTGAAAACATGTGTCACTGGGTCACTGAACCAGGTCCTCGACAAACACGTCCAGTGCACAGCTGGTCTTAGGTATACGATAGCACCCAAAGTTAAGAGTTGCAACGTCAAGTGCGTTCGGGTTAATGTACCGAATATTCACTTCACTGCACGACTACTAACACTGATCACTTAATTAATTGTTCATGCAACGCGTTGTTCCTACGATATAAAAACGTCTCCGTTGCGTCTCCGTTGTTCTGGGCATAAACCCAAAACATCGCGTAATACTCTCGTGTAGAAAACATTTTTCTAACGCGATTGCTAACTGACTGACAGGATTTTTTCCATGGAGCTTCCTCTATCCCCAAATACATAGTTTCTCTCGTTCCATTATGAGTTAACTCCCACCAGGATAACAGGCCATAGGTAAGAAGAAACCAGCACATTTTCGAAACACGCGTGTATAACATTTATTTGCATGTTTTTTTTATATCTTTCGTAATTTACGAGTTATAAGCGCATAAGTAAAAGAGGCGACTTGGATAAAAGAGGTAATTTCTCCCTTCAAGGGCGAAAGTAACACGAATCGAATACGGCAAAGTTCGTAGGTTAGTCCTGCAAATAATCGGGAGCACGAAAATCGTCGGGTATTGGACTGGAGGGTCACATTTTCCCGTAAGAGATTAACGAAAAAGAAGTTGTGTTGATGAGAAACAAAATCCTGCGAGTTAAAGAATTATGCATTTTGGATTTCCTAACACCTGTAAAAACATAAATATTCATGCTATAAAAATGTTTCGTTGCCAGACAGATCCAAAAATGGAAAGTTTCTACCATTGTCCTTTCTAGCAGCTACAACATTCTCGAGCTTCCTAGTTTTTAAACCGTTCATTTATACATATGTATTACGATCTGGCAACGTCGGATCACAATGTCCAGTTATTCGAAGCCAACGAATAAAAGTTACGAATAAAGATATCATGTGATTTTATCCCCTCTGAAAATCTCGTCACGAATAAAAGCGTCGCAGAAATCATATCGCTAGATCGAGCTTCAAATAACGGATAAATGATACCGGATAAACCTTGCGCGACATCTGGACGTTCGAATAACCCACAAGGTTACGCATGAACTTCTCCAGTAAAATCCGACGAATACACTATGCGACCAAGTGAGCGACTGAGGGCTTTGACCCATACCATTTTTCGTAAGGCGTAGCTCCGCCAATCGTTTCTGACGATGTCCTATTCTTCAGATATACGGCGGTACAGACTGCCTCGGCCCATAGATACAGGGGCAGCTCCCTCTCATGCGACATGGCCTTGGCGCTCTCAATGACCGTTCTATTCTGTCTCTCGATGAAGCCATTCTGCTCAGGCGCTCTAGGAGTTGAGATCTGATGCCTGATTCCCTTACTCATTAGAAACTGCTTTACAGGTTCGTTGCAAAATTCCAAGCCGCCATCAGATCTTAATGTTTTAATTTTATGCCCATCAGCTTCAACCTCAACATGGAATTTCTTGAGGGCCTGAAGCACATCTGTTTTGTTCTTTAATGGGAAAACATAACAGAATCTGGAATAATCGTCTTTTAACAACATAAAGTAGTTTGCACCGCCAATTGACGGGGTGCTCATTTTTCCGCACAAATCTACATGGAAAGTCTCTCCCGCAACCGTTGCTCTTCTGGCTCCTGACTTCGGGAAACTTGACCGATGCTGTTTTCCATAAATGCAGCCCTCACAAAATGGATCCTCTTTCGATGGATTCTTGATATTCAGGTCATTGACGACACTCTTACAGTTCATTTCCCTGAGCGTTTTAAAATTGACGTGTCCCAGGCGCTCGTGCCACAACATCAGTGATTTTGACGTCGCAGAGTTCACTTCGCCAGTCTTGACTATCCCTAGGTTCATTCTGTATAACCTATTGTCGCGAACTCCATCAGCTATAACCTGATTTCCTTTTATAAAATTTACACGTTGAGCGCCCTCTTCGAAAGCTATCTTCATGCCCTTTTCTGACGATCTAAAGACAGATATAAAATTTCGACTAATATCTGGAACAAATAGAACGTCTTTAATTGTGTGGACACTTTGAGGCAACTTAGGGTTCGTCGTCTTCACTTCAACGTCCCCAACTCCTTTCACAAACAGTTTCCGCCCATCTCCCACTTTTACTTGGCATGTGTCTTCCAGAAAAGGAACTAAATTTTTGAAGCACTCCCTCTGGAAAGACATATGGTCTGTAGCCCCTGAGTCTGCGTACCAGACGTTCCTTATTTTGTTTACCGGGCTGCTTTGTGCAATCGGTACATTTTGGCTGGATTGTAGGGTGAATAGATGTGGCCTTTCTTCGTCTGGACTGCTGTCCTGATCAGCTGGCTGCTGATTTGTTTCCCTCTGATGTGTTTCCCTCTGAATCAGTAGCGAATGTCCACCGTCACTACTCGTTTTGTTTTGTTGGTCTCTCTGCTTCTTGAAACAGTCTCTGGCCCAGTGTCCTTGTTTACCGCAATAATTGCACTTGCCAGCCTGTTTAGATTTGTTGTACTGGTACTTTTCTCTGCCTCTGTCGCTGGAAAGGGCATATGCAGCCCCAGATGGACTTGTATCCCCAACACTCAACGATCTGAGTTTGAGGAGCGATTCCTCGTTTACCAAATGATCAGTTAGGCGTTCAATATTTTGTTCGGCACGAGGCACAGCGTACCAAGCTGACCTCACATTGTCGTATTTGACAGGTAAGCTACTTAGGATTTTTGCAATTACCATGGGTTCCTTTTGTTCAAGTTCCATATCTTTCAGCCTTTCGGCTAATAGTGTTACTCTTGCAATATAATCTGCCACATTCTCTTCATCGTCCATCTTGCAGTTGATGAATTTTTCCATTAGCACCTGTGCCTGGTTTTTGATCTGTGGCGATCTTTCCAATGTGCTCACTGTTTAACACAGTACTCTTTTGGTCCATAGGATTATAGCACAATAATTTGTTTAAGCCGAAACCAATCTGGGCCCATAACCTTTTATGATTGCACAAAGAATTTATTCACCGCCAAAAGGTATAATAGAAAAAGAATTAGGTTACGTAACAGCACAGCCTGTCTTACAAAAGAAAACGCTTGGAATGGGGCGACGCGAAAGAAAAAGAAGAATACTTGGGATACGTGCCGTAAGACAGAAGCGCCACACAACATCCAATAAGCGTTTATATTCACTCGATCAACCAATCATACAAAAACATCCGCTCGGTCAACCAATCATACCATAAGAGAGAGCGCGACATTAAACAGAGATGGACTAAAAAGACCACCATTCTACTTCGACTTATGCACAGTCAAATTGTTCCTTGCGTACTCCAATATGTTCTACATTCACACGAATCTAGAAAGTTCACACGAATCTAGAAACTTCATACGAATTTGATTAAAATCAGAATTTTCTGGTTGGCAATGTTCCCTTGTCACTACATAAAATATAAACCATTCGATTCGAGGTACATTTACCACATTTTGGCTGCATAAAGTCCAGGAGTTTCAGGAGGAAACGCGGTAAAGTGATCCCCCTGCATCGTCGAGTTTTTCGCGTGCGCGCTTTTAATATATTATTTAGCAGGGGAGGATGAAATCGATACTTCCGCCGCGTGGAAAGTGCCTATTACATACCTGCGCGCAACCTCCTGACAACATCTCGGTCTCGGATCTTTTGCTCACTTTCTTCCCTCGAACTTGACCCCCTTTCCCTGACGCGATACAGCGACTGTTACGTCGCGTACAAAGGCGATAACTTGAATCACGCGTTAGTGCGTTTCAGCGACCGGATATATGTACGCGTTATCGCCTTACCGACGCGCATAAATCCAAACTGCCGAAAAAGAGCTTCTCAAAAATTATTCAACTTTTTCTCTAACTAACAATACTTTCTCTCTTAGCGCGATGATAATTTCAACATCGAGCTTCAATACTTTACTGTTATATTAATTACTGGCAATATTACCAATATTCTATTATTTGCAATAATATCAAAATACTTGATTTAAATATCGTTTAATTCTCGATTAAATCTCAATTTCAAAAATGTGGAAGAATAAAAATATCAGCGAATAAGCGAGGAGAAAGTTTCCAAAGAGGCAAAGAATAAATAATTAAATATTTTTCACCCATGGCTGAAAAAAATTCTGTTGTGCTTCGTATAACTCGGTACTCGCTAGAGAAGGGTCTCTCAATTTTTCAGCCGAAGCGAAGCTCGTCCTCTTTAACGATGCGTCGGTGGAAAGCGAGAGTTCAAAGTGAAAGTTTCCGCGGTGACGCCCAGATCTCCGCAGAGTCCTCCTCTTCAAGCATTCTAATGAATTCAAAGCGAGACCGCTCGATCTGCTTGGCCGAAATTCGCGGGATGGTGGAATTTTCGTGTGAACTGTTCGGGGGCGCGGAAGAAAGTCGGTCGGAGCGACATGTGGCGGCGGAGTTAGATTTCGAAGTAGAATGGCTAGGCCGCGCACGGTGGACAGCTGTTCGTGAATCATCTCTGTACGAATGATCGGGCGTAGGCGACGCGAGAGACGAAAAGTGAGACTTACTTTCGAGCTTGGAGAACGAAGCAGGTGTCGTGGCGTCGATCAGAGCGAGCGTCAGGTGTTTCAAAGCGGCCTCGAAGTCAGCGTGGACCTTCAGCATCAAGCCGAGCCGTAGGTGAACCTCGCAGGCCCGTGGAAATCCTGGTTCCACCCATAGCACCTGCTGGAATGCTTTCACGGCCCTGGAACAAACGAGATCACGAGTCCGTTAGAAACGTATTCGATGCAACTGCAACGTGCGATGACCATCTGTGAGTGCACTCTGAATAGCGTAAATCCGGGGATGTCGGTACGGCAGGGGATTTGGTACAGTTGCTTTATTTCGGAGTCTATACATAAGAATTCGTTAAAGTGCAGACCAATTGCTTCTGTAGAAGTGAAACAGTTTTATCAAACAGTGGTGCAAAGAATCGTATTTAAAATATACTTTCAAGTTAATTTTCGTTTAATGTTTTGGATAATATGATAGAGGTACTGAGGGATAACACAGCCAATCATTAATCCTTTCTTTTGAAGCTATAGAGTGGAGCACTTGCAGAAAGGAGAGGTAACACAGTTATGATTGGGATAAATGGTTCACTTTCAATTTGTGGCTGAGGGATCACTCACTTTTTGAAATTTTATTCTATCAGTTAAATTTACAATATTTTGCGAGGGAGTATTTCCTTTGTTTATTTATTTTATTGGTTCACTTCTGTATTCATTTGCTGTGCTAATCGCCAGTAGGAGTTCATTTTTTGTTTGATGCGTTATTTACTTGGTTAGCGTAAACGAATAAAATTTCAATGAATCTGTAGTTGCCAATAATTTTGCTTTCTTTTTTGTTATTTTTTTATGGCTAATCGTGTGTGTATCATCTCTCCCAATAAAGGGCGGACCATATCTCTGAATGACGCGTCCCATTTCTCCTGGCACCTCAGGAGAAATGGTCAGATGTCATGACTTCAGTTTTCAAGTCGATTTTCAGCAAATATAATCTTGAATCAAGTACCGAACAGTTTCTCTGAATCAGCATAAAATTCTGAACACATTAGGTTTATCCTGATAAAATTAATAATACCAGTGTTACTTTTAATACCCATTTTATGTTAGGTGTACAGGCAGCCTTGGATTTACCCTATGCCTAATTTGGACGATCAAACATTTTCTTATATTTTTCCTTCCAAAGATTAGTAAGTATTGGGTGAAAATTTCAAACTCCTTGGTCTTACAATTTTCTTTAAATTAAATTTCAGTGATCATCAAAATGAACACTCTGTGTTTCTATTTCTAATTTCCATATCATTCTAATTTTAATTTTTATGGAGTTCGGTGGAGTTGCTTGACCACAAGTGTCTTCAGTAAATTCTTAAGAGATTCAAGAAAATTTCGTTTCTACTTCATGCAAATACAATTCATAGTACCTACGCACAATTAAATTATCAACTTTGGGATTATTCTGGTCCACTATTTCCTATTGCAAAATCCTGTAATTCTAAATATACACACTGTCGTATGTTACGATAAAGTGGAACTGATAAGCTTCGATTACACACAGTGTTAGCCTCGACGAATTCATTGTTTCTCACGATCCCGCGCGATAAAACGTAAGACACGTCTCCGCCGTGACAAATGTAACGAGACGTTCCTTTCGACAACTCGAGACTGCGCGTTCGTGATTGCAAAATATCGACGAACAGTCCTGAACAATACGTGCTAAATATTTATCGGCGATTGTCCGCGGGGACGTGGCTCTCCGGGGTCGACGAACGACCGTCAAGTCCTCGAACGCTGACGATTCGATCGTCAGTCGCGGCGCGACGTGTCACGCGAATAAGAACCGTTTCGAACGGGTGTATATTTGCGGAGTTGACAGAATTCCGGTCGATGGACATGCTTGGTATTTTCCTCCCCTTCTGCGGCGACTGCCAACCTGCTTCAGCTGCATTCAATACCGTCATTATGCAAACGGAATGCGACCGTCCATTACTTCGAGGAATTAAGTTCTGGCGATTTAGAATATTTAATGTTCCCAAATAGAGATTCTTGGCAATCCAAAAATATTTGAAACTTCGCAGAGCTGTAGTTACAGAACTGTAGTTCAAGTGATGTTAATTAAGTAACTATTTTTTATTTCGGCAATGAAACGGTCCTGGGGGTGAAAATACTCGCTGAAAGTAATTTTGAATATTCATTTTATCGCGAATAAGTGCGAAATTGTAAAAGATATTGAGAAGAAGTTTAATTTAAAGTTTTATGGTTTTTTATGTACTTCAATATGACGATAATGAATTTTTTAATATATTTTTTTCAAAATTTATCCCCGCCATAATTTTTTTCGAAAATTCTTTATCACCATATGGTAAGATATCGGAAATCGTGAAGCTTTGAATTCAATTTTTTGCAACGCCACGATGGATGATTTGAAATGAGATAGGTAGTAATGTTGATGTTTCTGTGATTTTTATTGAATATGCATAAGGTAGATGTCCCCATTACGGACCGCGTCCCCAGTAGTGACCAAATTATTCATTTATATTGTTTATTGCAACACAGAAAGCAAAATATCAACCAGAATTCATTTATAGTTTCATACGTTATTTATGTAGCCGTACATTCATCTTTAAGTAAATTCACATGTAAATTAGGACTTGGTTTCATTGACATGAAAGCTGATAGATTCTAATAACGTGAGGTTATACTACAGATATCATTAAACTCGCAAATTTTACAATAAAAATACATGGATCCATGCAGCAACTTACTCAAATTAACTAGAAATATATACAGAATTGTAAAATAAAAAGAAAATATTCATTTTCTTTCATTATTGTAGCAGAGAAGCGATAGATGGTACAAGTTGGTCAATAAAAGGGACATCAGGTCCAATATAATTTTCACCATAATTTTTGTGTAAATAGTCAAATATCACTCTAAAACTAATTTGATTAAGAAACTAGAGATTTAAAAAAATACAATGATCCATACTTTACTCAAACATTGTCGTATATTAGTGAAAAAATTACTATTTCGAACCAATAACACTCTTAAACGGTCGCTAATGGGGACATTTACCTTAGGTATGTAAGTTCATGGGATGAGGATCTCAGATTTTGTAATGAAATAGGTGGTAGAGGGGTGAAATATTTTTGTTCGTCGCAGTGAATGTGAAACTTGAAGCAAATGTTTATCTTTGTTTAGTTTTATCGTCACTTTTATCTATTTTTAAAAGTACTCTACTTTTCTAACTTCGACTGTATTTTGAGATACATAATTATTTCTTAAAATAACTAATGCACTACTGTGATTAATGTGCATACTAAGATGGCTGAAGGTGACGAATAAAGCATGTTTAGTAATTTCTGTATATCGTGATTCAGAAGCTACTATGCTTTTTATATAAAGTACTTCAGACACGTTTTATATTTAAATACCCTTCACTTAAGCTCGACTGCGTCGCATAAAAGCTCCGTTTGCTCTATCAAAAAATTCGTTCCACAGCGGAAGGCAGCTGCACGGAGGTATTTGCTCAGCCCTTGAAGCGTTAAAAGGCTGCCTCTCGTCTCTGGTGTAATCGAATACCTGACCCATCGAATACCTGACCCATCGAACACGTCGTATTAACAAGTACCTACACGAAGTGGCGGGATCAAGTATATCGTATGTTACATTGAAACATCACTTCATACTTTAGAATTCTTTACGAATGCTTTGAACAAATCTAATTAACTAAATTCTTGTGAACTGAAGCTATACATTGGGGTTGTAGTGTTTGAAAGAAAAAGTGCGGTTTTTGTTTCTTAGACCAATTTTCCATATTATTCTTTATAAAGACGAAAAAAGTATTATAAATAGAAACTAATATTACAATTTTAGGTCCAGTCTCAGCATAAATTATTTAACTTTAAGAAAATTTTCTTCGTTTTGCAATCAGATGACTCTGTCAAGATACTACACTGGGCGCCAACATCGTCGAAGAGGTTAACACGATTCCACAATAATTAATAAATAATAATAGGGATCGACATAGAATAAAAATCTACAAGTTTAAAACTGCCACCTTATATCCCGAAAGAGTTTAATGTAATATTAACAATAGTTTTTTTTTTAAAAAAATCATAAATTTTGGGGGTTGTTACACGAGAAACACCCCTTAAAAGCCAAAAGCTTTTATTTGTATACCTAACAAGTCTGGACGATGTCTTAAATTCATATGAACAAGTGGGAGTCGAATGAAATAAAGTTACTTAAATATAGGGAAGTTTACTAGCAAATCTTGAATTTAAATAGTTATCACTAGCACAGAATTCGCGTTAAGAAGCGGAGAGAACTGAATGCCTACTTCTCCACCTTCGGTTAGAACATGCGCAGTGGAGATATTATCATAGCTCCCTACACCCGCAATATTCTACATTTTGTTTATACGCATTGACACCCACACTTTCAATTTAGTTCCTTTGAAAATACGATCGTCCAGATATTTTACCCTTAGGCAGGGGCGGATTTGTATACAGCCTAAGTAGGCTGCAGCCTAGGGCAGTATAAATTTGGAGCGAAAGAAATTGAAAAAGATAGCACAATGTTTTTGCCTAAAATTTTTATTTTTCATTGACTAAAGTGTCTATCTATTTTCCCTAACACTGAAAGTTAAACAAAGAGGATTGGCACAACTTTAACCTTTAATTAGTCGTATGGGGTCTATTTGGCCCCAGCTGCCATTCAACTTCGATTTCTGACAAAACCAATGACGACTGGTTTGTACGGGGAAAACAGGAAATGTCCATTTTTAGTGATTCTACGGTGTATAGGTAACGTATCTTGTTGGTGGCAACTGGGACCACAGAACTTTCGAATCACAAACGGTTACAAAGTAGAAATGCCCCCACATAAGGTAACGTTAGAGATGTGGTGTACTTGCGAACCCTCCACTGGAACAAAACTAGGAATGTCCCAAGTCTTCCTACTTGCACAATTTCTAATTACCTTAAGCTTGCACTACGTCATGAGGTGCGTACATCCGTGTTTTGATAATAAAATAATTGGTCATTTATTTTGTTACAGTATTCTGCAGTGTTCCACTTGAAAGAAATTAAAACACTGTAAAACAATTACCTTTTTGCTCAGTATTTTCCCGATGCCTCATTAGAGTATAAACTTCAAGTTATGAACAATACAGTTAAGTTCATTGCACCTTGTTTCTATACTGGTGGACTAAAGTATTAAAACTTGATTTTATGAATAAAACTGTTTCGTGACATTCCATGTCCCCCCCCCTTGCCGTTTAAATATGATTGCCGTCGCAATTAAGCATCGATGTGATCATGCCCCCTTTCACCATCAAGGAAGACTGGTGGGATCTCAAGCCCCGCTTGGATCACGGGGACCTGATCGATAAAAATAGCGCTCCTTTAAAGATTCACGGCTAAGGAAACAGGTTTACGTGTACTCGTGACGCCGAAACACACGGCGGGGCGTAATCGCGTGCATCGCGCGCGTGCGTGCACGCGATTCAGGAGGACGGACAGGAAGCGGTCGGTGCTCCCTGCCCTGTCACGCGAAACGAGTCGCGATCGGGGGACCAACGAAAACCATAGGGGCCAGTGCGTGCTGACGTTAACAATCGCACAGCTCGCGAATGACATGGGCCTGTGCGTGTGCTCGTTCAGTCGAGACGTTTCGGGGACGCGATCCGGCCCGATTCGACCGCACGGAAGAAAGCCGGATATAAACGCTTCCTGGTGGCGAACGGGCACCAATATGGGACCCGGGATATGTGCTTTACAAGGGCCCGAGTTCTGGGAACATTTTTTTAATACAATTTCGAATGCGCTGGTGGAAAACAGGGCCGTTATGAATATTCGAATATTCTAGGTATTGTAATATTCTGGATATTCTAAGTATTCGAATATTTTAAGTATTCGAGTATTCGAATATGTGAATACCAGTAGAATTCGAATTTGTGATTCAAATAATTAGGAATATTCGAATTTGTGATTCGAATAATTAGGATTATTCGAATATTCGAACATTACTCGAATAATTAGAAGTATTCGAATATTTGGAGTAATCGAATTTCAGAATGTACGGAAATAGGAATCTAAACATGAAATTCTTTTTCACACTTTCTCATGAAATTCTTTTTACAATGGCCTTTACAATTAATTGTTTTTCAAATGCTTAGATTCGTTTTCGGTACAATTCAAAATTCAAACACTTTGAATTATTCGAATATTCCGAATTATTCGAATACCCTGAATTATTTGATTACTCGAAATTATTCGATTACTTGGAATTATTTGAATACTATTCGAATATCCCGAATTATTTGAATACTTCGTACTATTTGAATATCCCGAATTATTCGAATACTCCGTATTACTCGAATATCCCGAATTATTCGAATACTACTCTGTACTATTTGAATCAATTATGCGTATTCGAAATTATTCGTGTACTCCGTACTATTCGATTCAATTATTCGTATTCGAAATTATTCGAAATCATTCAAATAGTTCGACTATTACGACCAAAATCTACAGTGAGTGTAAGTTTGCTCCACAGAATGCTGTCGTCGACGTGTTTAAGTACCATCAATATCAATGTATTCAGTTTCATTTTGATCACAATTTTAGAATCTACACCAACAATACCTACCTGTAATTCCATTTAAAACTTCGAATCCCCCAATTAATTTCCAAAAAGATCTACTCAATCAAATAATCAAACAAACCTCCGAAGTTTTAGACCGTTCGCACTCCAACTATGCCTCACAGGCATATCGAAGTTTAAATCACCATTACGTATCTTCATTAAACTTTATAAGAAAAATATAATTCCAGACGCATGCTACCGAATGAAGCAACGCTTCTGAAATTACTCTGAAATTATTCCCTATTCCGAAGTTTCGTATTTAATAACCGCAGTATCAGGCAGAAGCATCCCTAGCGAATAACTGCGCGCGTAAAAAGGGTTATGAACGAGCACCTTAAGGGGACGATGGGTCGAATGGTTTATGTCGATCAGCAGAATGGCCTGGCGAGTAACGCGTCGCAGTTCCAGGTACAGTTAGCGCCGAGTGTCACTTTATTTTCGGCCTTTGGAGCTCCTGGACAGAAGCCAGCGTCGAATCAACGTGTACACGGATTGAGCAATTCGGTGACTTTGAAGTTCACTCGTCGGTAGTTCTCGCGCGAGACGGAGCTGCATACATATCGAATGCAGCGCCTGGGACGCCGCACGTTTTTTAACAGGTTCGCGCGACACTTTTTTGTCCCCCGCCGACCGTCGCGAAAACCGATAGCGTAACAGGTTGCGGTAATGTCCCACGGCCTAGTTCGGTGCACCTAGGTCGCGCGTTATTCGGTGGCCAGCGCGAACTCGATAAATCGGACTGTTCTCACTGGCGTCAAATGAAATTCATTCAATCCCGTTGCACCCAATTGATTGTACACGGGGTGTCCCGTTACGAACATTCTGGTAATTTTATAATGCCAGAAACTTGATGACGGCAGATGACCTTCAACGACCATCGATTTTCAGTTCAATATTTGCTAAGGAAGCAATACTACTTCCTTAAGTCCTCATGCATTTATATCTTATTTTAAAATTGCCACAAGAAATATAATTTGTAGGTATAATATTTCATTCTGATGTTTCTCCAGGAAATATAATTTTTAGGTATAACATTTCATTTTAATGTTTCCTCGGGAAATATAATTTTGAATTCAAACACAATTAAGTAGAACATCAAATATAATATTTATGTTTCCCGAGTAACTCTGTTCACGGAAAGAGCATCATCTTTAAGTCAACAATAAATTGACGAAAGAATCAGAGTGGTCGCAGTACGTGGACCACCCTGTACAAGGGTCTGCGGTGCGTTTCGCGAGACGCCATGGTAAAAAGACGACCTGGACTTCGGGGGCGTCCGGTGTATTTGCATTTTCTGGTGGAAACCGTGCCGGAATAAATTAGAAGGCGGCCCGCTCGGATGATTTGCAATGCGGAAACGGATTGCGTAATGGATTCGGCCTCGGGAGATGACCGTACGCCCGTGTGATTTCCATTTGTCGCGGCCGGACGTCCTGGAAAAGCTGTACACGCGCGTTTAACGCGAGTTCGGAATCGGTTGCGTGCCATGAAAGCAACAATTCCCTGATCGACTAAAACGTGGAAACCTCTATCTGCAAACACTAGTTGAGGCATGTTAGTACATTTCCTGAAATAGTGTTTTATAGACCGGTTGTTAATACACCCAGTTTGAAATTTCAAATATCTTCATTTCTCTATGATGGTCACTTGTTAACTTACTAGTTGCGGGGTGCTTCAAATGGCAACTTACTACTATGTGCTTCTTCATAGTTTCACGCGTGGCCATCAGAATGTGGGTCAAGAAAACGAAAAAGAAGATAGTTGATATTTAGGGCTATCTACACGTTACAATAGAATCTCGAATTTAGAACAAAATTTAGCAGCCGCTGACGTTCTTGGATTTTTAATATTGCCTTTTCTAACACAATGGCGACCGCTTGAAGGTGAAATATGAAATTACCATGGAGAAAATCATCGCTTTATTTAAATATTACAAAATTAGTAGAGAATTTTAAAAAAGTGAGAACGTCACCGACTTATAAATTTTGTTTGCTTTTAAAATCCTTTGGACTTTTTGGTTTCAGATACATCGTTTTGGCTGAATGTTCACCAGCAAACGCGTTAAAAAACACAACCATGGTGGTATATAATGTCATAAAAATCTACGAGAATATAGATAAAAGATATATCTTTTAGTGGGAAAATATGTTGCGCCATTTCAACCAATACATTTAAAAAAAAAAAAAAAAATCCTGAACTTGTATGTTTTTTCGACTCTCTGCGTAGATGTACCTAACCCCATTAAGGGTACGTACCCTCCGGTCAAAAGCCCGAAAATGGGTATATTCTTATGAATTTTTTACAAGCGGAGGTTATAAAACATTCTAAAAAATGCTTTTCGCTTTTATAAATACACTCGTTAGGGTATAGAAAAAAAGTTTATTTCATGTTTTCGGTCTTGATGCATTTTCTAGGTGGCGCTTAGTACAGCGCTGGCAAAAAGAGATGCCTAAAAGAATGCCGTAATAAAGAATCAAAAAAATTCGCGGAAAAAAACACCAAAACGCATAATTTACGTATAAATGTGTAGATAAATAAAACCTGTTTCAAAAAATTATATTAGAGGACGATGAGATAGCGAGACAAATTACGAATCAAATGCCTGAAGGTTATTTTAAACCGGTTCATTAGATCTTCTGAAATTGTGGTTACCGTTTAGGAATATCTTTTTGACAGCACTGCACTAAACGCCACCTAGAAAATGTATGCAGGCCCAAAACATGAAACAACAGTTTTTTTTTGCCCTAACGGGTGTATTAAGAAAAGCCAAAAATATTTTTTAGGATATATTATATCCCCTTCTTGTAAAAAATTCATAAAAATCACTTATATTTCGAGAGTTTTAAGTCCCCTTAAGAGGATTGTGACATCTTATTGGATATCAACTGATTAAAAAAAAACTGCTACTAAATTAGCTTCAGAGCTGAATTTGCATCTTCAAAATTCTGTATTTAAAAAACCAGTGCTGGCGCAGCTCCATAAGCACAATCGTGGCCGATTTTCTTAATGCCCGAGGTGTTTCCACTACTTTATCCAACCCCTGTACAAGTACCGCAGCAATATGTACAATTAAAAATATTCAATAACGAAAGTTCAAAGTTCAATCTATCGATCCATTCCCTTCACTTCCAGCACCCACGAATAATCCCCCATCACTGGGAAGTCTCTAGGGAACCGTATCACTGAAACGTGCAACGAAGAATGGAGCACCGCGCGGAAATTATTATTCCTTTATTTCACCACCGATAAAGCAGAGAAATACGGCTATTGTTCCATTACTGGGGGGGGGGTAAGGGGTGGGCCGGAAGTAACGAGAACGTTAATTCCGCGGCGAGGCCGACGACAAATTAATTGAAGCACTCTGGCGCGGAGACTGAGCACAATGAGAAGTAGAACGACTCGAAGATGATAAAAAAGGAAGGAGGAAAGAGACGGAGAGGCAGAGAAAAAATAAGGCAAAAAGATGGTGGCCGGGTTGGCGTAAAGGCGGTAGTAAATTCATTCATTCACGAGAGGAGACCATTCATCGCTTCATTCACTCGCGTTTCCTTTCGGGGTTCGTTGTCTTCGGGAATGAGTCACTGTTACGCGCGTCTCCCAGCCCGTGTGGGAGAAAGAGAAATGTCAGTGACTCCGCCGACTATTGCGAAACACTCGTAAGTGGAATCGTGGATGGAAATATTGAGCGATTCTAGGAAAGTGTACTGTACACTGAGGCACGGATACTGAGAATTTTCTGCGAGCGTGCAAAAATATGCACTGTAAGGGGAATAGTAATTCAATTTTCAATGGACTATGGTATTAAGAATACACTGGTGTCTTGATAAACCAAATTTTGTTTAATTTGAAGTTAGGAAGTTGAGTCTGAAGAAGTTGAACTTTCTTTAATTTAAATTAAAGATATTCAGAATTTTCTCTTATAAATTAGCAAAATAGGGTGCATAGTACTGTATAAATAAAAGATTCTTATGACTAATAAAAATATATACTTGAAAGAAACTCAATCCTATTTGCAAGACACAGTACTAAGTAGAGCTGAGACTATTTGTCGAATTGTTCGGTATTCGAATATTTGAATAGTTCAGTTGCTCAGCTATTTGGCAAATATAATTCGAATATCCAAGTATCCAAATAGTTTTCGAATATTTCAGTATTCGAATACTCCTTGAAACTTTGCACAAATATGTAATTCGGATGACAATAAATAGCACTTTCACTAAATAGCATGAAATACTTTATAGAATTTTTTTTAAAAAACAAGCTTTTATTAAAATGTACTAAAATGGAACCAATAATTTGAACTCATATGACTAAAAATGAACGCGTGATTCATAATTCAATACATCAGTATTTGAATAGTATTCGAATAGTATTTGAATAGCATTCGAATACTTGAATATTCGAATAATAGCATTTGAATATTCAAAGTTTAATCGTAGCATTCGAATACTTGTAAAATATTCGAATATTAAATTATTCGAATAGTCCCAGCCCTAGTACTAACGATGTGCCTTCCAGGAGAAACGAATATTTTCAAAATGTAAACAAAAATCAGCACTCGCGAGTTCCATAGTCTTACCCCTTTTTTAATTAATAAATAAATAATTATCTTCATCTTCGCCAAGTTTCTCCATTTCCTTTGTGCTTTATTATTGTGAGTGTTTATGCGGTGTAATAAAGTTGTTCTAAGATTATCTCATCACGATTATTATATCTACTATTAGATCACTGCCAGAAGAATAGAGTAGCTGTTCGCGAAGTGGTGCTCCGTAACTGACCTCCCTCAACCATGACGAAACAGAAACGAAATCCGATACTGATTCCGTCGGCTGATGTCGCTTGTTTGTTACCGCTGCCATTGACCCGGCTGTATTTATAGGTTGATACATCGATTCAACACGAGACAGAGCTTGTACTACCAGTCTGACGGGTCGTGGTTGATATTTATCATCCCTGTCGGCGCGATTGAAAGATGTAAAGCAGACGCGGACGGTCATCTGCGGACCGCGGTAACTGGTGTAACAACGAGCCGACTAATGGCAACGTTTCACGCCTTTGTAAGTGACGTCGCATTTTCGTCGATCAGGTCGTTGCTTTCGATATTTTATGGAGAAGTGAAAATCAGTTTTTAAATTTGTTTCGAATGGTAGAAAGGCTGCAAAGAGGGCCCAGCTAACTCAATTATGATTGACAGTTAAATGTTGACTGAACTTTGAATATTGGAGAATGTAACGGAGAAATGAAGGGCAAATGAATTTTCCAAAATTGATATATTGAAATTTTTGGTGAAAGGGAAAGGAATATATAAGTTTGATTTACAAAAGTGGAAGTTGAAACCTATTTTTGAATTATTTTAAAAAAATAAGGAAATTGTGGCTCGAGAAGAAATTTTTCTTTTTCTGTTCATTGAAAGAGTTTGACTTCGGTGGTTTATAAAAATTGGAAAAATTAAAATATGATAAAAACCGTGCGCTACATTGAAGAAAATTTATTTTACTTTAAGTTCAAATAAGATTTTTTTGTTTTTTATGTTCCACTTGTTTTTAATGTTAAGGATCAGATGATAAGACATGAGGGTGGACAATGTGGTATAACACCGCCGTTTTAAAATTTGATGTAATAAATAATGTATGAAAATAAAGCTAAAATGTTGCCTAACATCTGCTAAAACAATTCCGAAGTTTCACAGAAGAATTACTTGAGAAAATAAATTTTAAATTTACCCATTATTTTCGAATTTCACTATTCCCAACAACTCGTTTTTGAATGCAAAAAAAAATTAAAACAGTAAGGAAATATTTATAGGCAATTTTTTTTTTAATTTATGGAATTACAAATATATAATAAAATAAAATATGCTACATACAAAAGAAAACAAAAACTAAAGTAATTAAAATCTGTACAAAATATAAATTATAAATCTTTATTTCATTTAGTATTTTTCTTCAGGAAATATGAAATCATGAAGAGTAGTTTTTACAGAAAACTGTGACTACAATGGGTATACTTATGCCCGTGGCGATTTCAAGTCAGAATTAACGTTTCTAATTAAATAATGAATTAATTTTTGCATATTAATTATAGCATCTAATACTAGTTTTTTAAATTTAAAATTCGGTTTACGAATTTTACAAATTTATAAAAAAGAAATCGACAAACCGTAATGTACCCCTTCCGACGCGCATGAAATCTTGGGAAAAATTATACTGCATCAATATCGACTTACAAATTCCCCATTGCATTCCCAAATGCATCAATAAAGACTAGCTGCCTATACATTTTGTACAGCAAACTTTATCCACACATTTTGCACTTAAAAGAATTTGCCAACGAAGCACACAAACAGCCTATGCACTCTTCAAAATCGACTACTCGAATTTCCACATTTTCACCACAACGAATCCTCTAATTTCACGCAAGCAAATAATCCTATGACGAAGCAAGTTCCACGTGCATCGAATCCACGAGCTCGAGCAAAGAGTTTTGAGCACCGCGACTGGTGAAGTGGAATCTAAATGAAGCCATTAAAACCGTGACGAGCCTCCACCTTGGTATCGTTCCGGAGGATCGCGAGGACCTTCTCGTGATTGTACACGGGGGCATTTCGGATTTCCTGCTCCGCTGTGCGTGCGTCGCGGCGAATAGGGGCCTCGTGTGCAAGCGCGTCCACGAGCGGCCGCCCATTTTCCGCGTCGCGATGCAGGGCGGAGGGGTGCATTTTAATGCACCCTTGGCGAAGGAGGCCGCTTTAACACTTCATAAATTAATTAACGCGAGTATGACCTATTAATGGCCGTTTTGTCGGTGGCTCGCGCTGGCGACCACCTGAGACGACGACCGACCCTCCTCCTTTCCCCTGCAGGGTGTTATTATACAGGGTGTCTCGAGGTGCTTCCTGTTTTTTAAAATAAAAGTGCTCAACCCTTTGGCTGTTTTTTTTTTAACGATGTGGTATATGAAGTTGTGGAACTGAAGTGTTTATTTGGTTGTGTCTGAGCTTTTGTGTGGTTGTTTTAGGGGGTAGTGGGATTCAAATTTAAATTTGGGCAATTTACACGAAGTGTAGATTTATGGACACTTGATGTCCGAAATTTGATTTGGAAGGAGCTTTGGAAAATGGAAGGGATGTGGAAGGGGCAATGGAGATGTCGAGGACCTCTGAAGATGAGCTGGAATTAATGAGATGTTGGTTTAAGTGGTAGTTGGGTAAAGGAGTTTAGATTATCGAGGTTGTGGTGTGTATTATAAAAATTTATGATGTGTTTGGTATTTGCCTTCGTGGTTGGTTTTATTTGATTTTTTTTATCAAGGTTTTTCAAGTATTGTACGAATTTAATAGTATGGTACTTTTTGCTTTAAATGTATTATTACTTTGTCCATATTGTGCTAATATTTTATTCAATAAAAGAAAGAATGAGGTTAATAATCTGATGAAATTGATATTCCATTAAGGAAGAACAAGTAGATCTTGAAATTATCTTTAAAAAAGAAAGATAAAAATATTACAATTATTTGGTTACATCATAATTGAAAATAGGAAAATATATTCTACTATCGTCGGCTTGATAAAATCAATAGTTTCGGAATTATTTTAAAAGACTGCATAGGTATGAAGAATTCCTCCATGTTTTTCGTTTTACAAATATCAGCTTGCTTTTTGTTAACCTTGCACGCGAACGCGTTTTACTGAAAATATGTATTAATTATTGCGCACAGAGAAAGATAAAATATAGTAGATAAAAAATATAATGTATGCCTGCAACTTATTGTTCCTAGCATTTTGTTAGAGCTTATTCCTTTACACTGCTGAAACACTTTTCTATAACTTTGTGCTTTAAAAGCATATTGTAAAATTACAATCAACTTCGATTTTTTACTTTGTCTATATACATATTTTAATTATATTCAGTCATGTTGTAAATATCCACGACAATGAATCGTCTTAAATATTCAAGTACAACTCAAAAAATAAATATACATCACACACATTCAAGTCACATTAGATTAGGAGGAGCCAAAGGTGGCCCAAGATATTACAGTATCGGACAAAACTATATTTTAAAATACATCGATTGCCTCAATTAAGTTTACAAAAGCAAACGAAAACCTACGCGAAGCCTTCATGTATCCTATCCTACAAACTACCCTAAAAAATTTTCTAAGCGTTTTCAAAATTCCAACAAATCCACATAATCCCGAGAAAATAAGATTTAAAAAAATTATGCCACATCATTAAATGCCACACATTCATCACCTGAAGTTATTTATAACACAATGCTAATAGAGATATTATTTTATTATTAGCTACATAAATATTAAAGTTTATAATAATATAAATATTATTAAAAATATTAATAAACAAATATAATGCATTCAATTGTAATACCAATCTTCTTGAAATTTCATAAAAATTGATTTTAAAAAAGAAACTTCATCCCAACCAATAAATTGTCTCCCTTCAACCGAATCTCTTTCCCCCAAGAAATTAGTTTTATAATCCACTATTTAATTGTTCGATACTCGGAGGTTCGTGCCCACCTCGAATCCATCGCTGATTTGATCTCTGTGTCCAATGCTTCCGCAGGAATGTCAGTGGAAGGCAGTACCGCGAAATGTAACGCGAAATCCTCTTTTCGCGGTGCAAACAAAACCGCCTACGTTTTTTAATAACTTTCTCGTTCTAATTTATCTTGATAGCCGACGACGCACGCATGTAGACCGGCGTGCCTCGAATCCAGTTCCCTCGAACGTGCATCAGGCTTGGTTGCACAAAAATCACCGGGTCTTGCGGCGAATGCCAGCGTGTCCCCGGCATCCAGAAAAATGCGAAAATAACGAACGTGTCAACATTGCACGCGAGCAATTTCGCTTCTTTAGCAGTGGCTGTTGCAAGTTTATAGCAACGCCTGATATCGCAATTGGGACACTGCTCGGTGTGCGAAGGTGTAGGCATTTCGTGTTTGATGTCACAAGTTTGGATGGGAGGCTTTTTGCGGGCAGAACAGCGTGTGACATTGAGAAATCTGGGAGTAATAGTTAATAAGGGTGCTGCGAATTGGGGCGTAGTGAAACCTTCAGTGCTTCAAATTTTGGAATAATAAATTTTTTCTATGTAGTAAGTACCGTAAACGGGGGGAATATCGGCAGTACGGGGTAACATTGGCCGATACTTAACATATATTAACCCTTCGTTGCACACTGTTGCGAATATGCAACATATATTTTCCTTCTAATTTTTTTTGTTTTCACTAGCTTGCTGTGTGATGTAACTACTTCATTATAAAAGATACATATCCTAAGTAGTTTCTAAATATTTACATAGATCGTGCTGAACGCTGTAACTCCACGTTTTTTAATTAATCATAATCGAAATGGCGGAAAAATGAAAAAACAATTTTTTTTTAATATTTTTCACTTATTATTATCACTTGTACGAGTCCATAAATGTTTTTTTTCTGTTCCAAAATCGAAGAAGTAATGCAACGAAGAGTTAAAGAATTAAAAGGATAAAAGTTTCATGCATTTCAACACTTGTAGAACAATTAAGAAATGTTAATTTTTATATTATATATCAAAATCTTCCAAGTACCCATGCGAAGATTCTACTGTACCAGAAACTACGGCAGGCATCACTTCGTTCTACATATCGCCTGCAAAACGATAATTCTTATGGAGTACCTACGTAATAAAATTAGAAAATCAAACATACTCCATTTAATTCGCACCATGAAATTTTCCTGGAAATTTATATTCCCACGTCCGTCGACGGATGCACCACAAGCACACTAAACTGTCACCGCACCAAACATTTCGACAGGCGTTGTACCAACGTGCGTATAATAAACATTTTGCGAAACGCGGTCGAGCCACCTCACCCCCAACGGCGCAATAAACAAAATTTCGATTTTACACCTACAGATGCAATACTCACGGACGCGAAGGTTTTCAACAGCGGGGCGTGTAAAACGCGTCGCGTTGTCGCTTAGGGTGTAATATATGGGCGTTCGTGCCCGCGGAGTTACATATTACGTATCCGTAGTTAGTCGCTCGTACCTTGGCCGTTCTTACGCAATAATAGCGCCGTTCCACCTCCCCCGGGGTGGCACGAATGTCCTTACACCGTGCAAGATATAACGTTTCGACGCCCACGCGACAATCGTAAGATCCTATGCGGTGGACGCAACGCCGCGGAGAAACTCGCTTTCCATTCTTCCTGAAAATCTGTATTTCGTATATACGTTTCCGTGATACGTGCCACTCTTGCGGCCAGATATGTCGCCGTGTCGCGGAATCAGCGAAGTCGAGCTTCGGGACACTTTCGCTCGAGCCATCGGCTGTTGCATCAATTGGGTCGCGAAGTCTGCTGCTCGCGACTCGAAGTTACGTGATGTTTTATGAATGGAGAGCACTTAATGGGTCATCGGTGACCCATGAATTGATTGGTGTAGTGGGCCTGAGAATGTTACAGAGTTTCAAAGATGGGAATATAAAATGGTATAAATGAAAGTATCTGCATGGGTCACTAGTGACTCAGGGCGTAATAATGTTACGGAGTTTTTAAAAATGGGAATATGATATGCTGCGAAGGAAAGAGTTACCCAAAAATGAGGCTTCTGTTTTAGCCTCTTGTTGGTCCCACGATTTTGGAACTGAATTTTGTGCCAATACCTTATGATGAGATATCATTCGCAACAAATTTTCAAGTTGTGGTGAGAATTAGTTTCTGGGATATGGGAGGTCAAAGAAGTGAAAAGTCATTAATGCACCAGCTCATACGCTTTGATGTACGGACTTTTATGTCAGTCTGATAATTAAAAATTTTTCCCAGGGATTTTGTTCACTGTTATATTAATGAATTGTCACTTCTTTGACCTCCTATAATCTCAGAATGTTTGTGTCATTTGGCACAAAATTCAATTCCAAACTCGTGGGACCAAACAGAGGTTATTTCCTGAGTCATTCTTTCTGCATGGGTCACCGGCGACCCATGACGTAATGGGCACATTACGCACAATATAAAGAAATTTATGATAATATTCTGCTTAATAACGGAAATATCAACTACCCCAATTGAAACTCCTCCCATGGGTCACCGGTGACCAGCGACACAGCACACGCACTGCACCCACTAATTCGCTAGCCACTGATAGTGCAAATTAGGACTGGGACTATTTGTCGAATTTTTCGATATTCCAATATTCGAATACTTCAGTTGCTCAATTATTTGGCGAATATAATTCGAATATCCAAATATCCAAATACTATTCAAATATTTAAGCATTCGAATATTTAAGTATTTGAATACTGATGTATTCGAATAGTATGGTGTGAATTGAGGCAGTCAGAGCAACAACGGACTAACCCACATATTTTAGAAATTGAATTAGTAGCAATAAAGTATTTCAATAGGCTCTACTAACCATATAAAATAGGAAATTTTTTTTAATGTGGGTTGGTCCGTTGTTGCTCTGACTGCCTCAATTATAAGTTAAGTTCTTTAGATTCATTTTTTTTACAAGCTTTAATTTAGTTTCAGTTGTGAGTTCGTTAGTTTGTCAGGGTGAAATCTTGTAAGGTAATTTTGACCCACTTCGACATATCCGATCGACTTCAACCTTTGCACACATACATATTTCCGATAACAATACAAAATATATTACAATGGCGGTACAATAGCATTCGAATACTGAAATATTCGAATAGTATTCGAATACTGAAATAATCGAATAGTATTCGAATACTGAATATTCAAATGGTATTCGAATACTGAAATATTCGAATGGTATTCGAATACTGAAATATTCGAATGGTATTCGAATACTGAAATATTCGAATGGTATTCGAATACTGAAATATTCGAATAATAACATTCAAATACTGAAATATTCGAAGTTTATTCGTAGCATTCAAATACTTCGAAAATATTCGAATATTAAATTATTCGTATAGTCCCAACATTAGTACAAACCACATAACAATAATATTCGTTGCTACAATAAAACCACAAACTGGCTCGAGCAGAAACACCTTTATCAATGACCCACCTCATCGAAAACTCATGGAACACGATAATCATCTACCATTTACTGACAACCACCAAGTGTCCCACGATAATATTCTTATTCCCCTTATCAGCGACGATATCAAACAGCTGGTATTAACGTGCACTTCGTGGGTCACCGATTATGTTAACACGGAGCGCGTTAAATCTGTGAAACAACTCTCACGAGCGTCATGTTTACTTGCCTCTACCCTTGTCAGCAATTCGTATCGTACTCGTTCTTGCTCGTTAGAACGGTAACTCTCGTGCTCTTTAACGATACGGAGCTTTATGCGGCACGGAATTGCCCGCCCACGCACGCACCGCGGAGAAACTGGCGAACCAGTCGAAACAAACAGCGATTTATTTACCCCCAGCTTCGTCGGCGAAACACGAATAGGCCCGACGATAACGCTCCCGCGAGATAATATTTTTGGCCACGATAATTGCGACGTGGTCGGCGTCGCGCCTCGCGTATCGACTTCCTCCATGATAATTGGGTTACAGTGGCATCTTCGACGCGGCGTCGATAATAATATTAGATTGACAGTACCTACGTACTCGCGCCACGACTTCCGCTAATCGACACGTGATTTCGCGGCTTCGACGTATGTTTAATGCTAAGGCCACGTCCTTGACGGCAATGGCGCGTTGTTGGAGTGTAGCAGACCTGTAGTTGAATACTGATGGGTGAATGTCAAGTAGAGTGGAGATTAGAAGTTTCAGTGATATTTAGAAATTAGAGTTATAAGCTTTAATGAAATTGCATTCATTAATGACCTATTTTTATGAATGAGGTGAATTGTGGATTGCAAATTTAAATTAAATTTTATTCACCAATGACCTATAATTGAGAACCTTGCAGCAAGAGGGGCGCAACTCAACTTTTGGTGCAGGTTTGATGCAAATCCGATAACAAATGAGGGTTTTGTGCAATACTTTTGTTTCAACTAGTTCCAGATTTGAAAAAATAGCGAAAAATAGAAATAAAATCTTAGCAACTCAATAACTACTATTTATTGTGTGAAAATATATATTTTTCAACTTAGTGTTCTCTTTTTAATGTCAAGTTAAAGAAATAATTTTATAAACAATTTTTTCCAATTTATTCGAAGTGGTAAAGATGGAACTGCACCCCTCTTGCTGCAAGGTCCTCAATTGAACATCGATCATCTACGAATGACGTATCAACAAGTAGAATTAGACAACTTCAAATTTCAATAATATTTAGAATTCAGACTTATAAACTCTATTGAAATTGAATTCACTAATATTTCATTTTTGTGAGTTAGGTGAACCGTGAGTTACAAATTCAAATGAAATTTCATTTAGAAATGACCTGTAATTGAACAACAATCTTCTACCAATGACGTATTCTCAAGTAAAACTACTAGTACCCTGCAAATTTCAGTCCAATTTAGAATCCCAATTAATAAATTCGATTGCAATTGAGGCATTTGGTGGAAAAAAGGCACATAGGCCTATGTGTCCTTTTTCCTAAAATCGTTTAAATCAACTCAGGTGTGTGTTATACATATAATATATAGAGGATACTACTTCTCTCGCGTTCAGATTAGCTAGATGCTGTTTTACTACGTAGCGCGATCGACACGCAGCTACGTAGTCGCGAGCGGTCACGCTGCTGTACTGTCGTGCAATAAGTACTTTTGTTTCATAGTGGATTTTGTGTAAGCGAGGAAATATGGAAAGTGAGGCGAGTATCGAATCCGCAAGGAAAGAAGCTAATTTAGAAAAGAAAAAAATTGATTTGGAAGACAGCTTGCTGCAAAAAATCGAAGAAACTAAAACTTACTTAAAACATTACATTTTTTTAATTATTTTTGTGCTTCATTTTGTATTTTCTACTTAAGCAATGTATAAAAAATGTGTAACGAATTAAGTAAACAAAATTATATTTAAATAACTAAACAAACAAGCAGTTTTGTTACGATTTTACCACATTTATGGAAAAAGGGCACATAACCCACTTGCTTAAAACTTATAAATAAAGACACATATCATTTTCAAATCATGACTTCTGTTATCAGAACGTTTGGAGGACACGACAACTACATCCCTAAAAAAAATTGGATTTAATTGCATTACTTTTTCTTAAGTTATTCTATAATGAAAACTTCGAAATCGATTTTCTTGAAATGGCATTTTGGCGTATGTGCCCTTTTTCCATCAAGTGCCTCAATTTTATTCACTAATGACCATGATCCTGAAACATCAAAACTGCGAACTACAAATGTCCCTCAATTTCCATTTACATAGAATTCAAAAGCAGGCTCGCGGAAGGCATTCAACTACTTTGTGCCAGCATTGCACAGAAGGCTATTCAAGTTCAACGAGAAATGATAGACGAGGCGCGTCGAACAACATCACGATTATCGACCTAGAAATGGAATCCCTGACCCGTTATCGCTCGCCGTACGTCGGATCTGTCATTGAGCGTTTTAATCGGGAAAATTACCCCTTTTTGACGGACGCATGATGCCGCGGACAGAGTGGACGCCGGTGCAGCGGATGTGGAAGCAACCACGCGGCATGGCGCGCTCCAGAAAAAGGGATAATAAATGTTCGTCATTCACGTAGTGCTCGCGATGCAGAATGAGCCCACGCGGATCCGTGTGCCCGCTGCTCTCTGTTCGCCGTTATGCAACTGTTTTTTTATCCCATTGAAACGGGCCAGGGCACGCGGGAAAGTGAAATGCAGCAAATCGCTTTTCTTCGTATGCAAATAAACGACCGACGGAACGGGTTGCTTTAAAACTGAAAGCGATATCGCGGTAATTAGACTCTACCTTTCAATCCTGCACCGCGAGGAGTAATAACTCCCGTGATTAATCGAACCCGCGTTTAATTCAGGGACCGTTGTAAAAGTGGTAGTCGAACGCTTTGCGAAATGTTATTGCGAATAAATAAATACGTATCTGTGGTACATGTGTCGGGAATTTTGAATTCATTCCAAATAGAAGTTTTCATCGATTTCTATTTCGTTTCTACTTTTTTTATTTATATATCGCGCGTGTGTGTTTAATTTTTAAAAAAGTATTAAGCATAAAAAGATGAAAAAATATCTAGGTTCTAGAATACTATAAGTTCAAGTGTTTAACGGAAAGTTTTGCACAGCAACCAGTGGCCACGAGAGCTCAAACCCAATTGTCAGGACAATCAAGTAAAGGCTGATGAGGTGATGAGTATCGTTCGCAGTGACTTCACTTGGTTTAATATGAGGGACAAAAGTGAATTTTCAATCTTGTCGCATCTCCATGAAGCAGATAGAGAAAACCCTTTATCTAAACCCTATTCCTGATGCCCTAGCGCCCCATTAAACGAGGGCGAGATTCTTTTACTTATAGAGTTCTCCCAGTCGAGCCTCTTGAAAGGTCTCAGTAATGATAAACCAGCTTTGAACCTCGGGATCGACACTTCTCGTTCTGAACTTCTGCTCCCAACGTTTAACACATTTTGCGCGATTTAATAGAAATTACACTGTCATCGAATAGTCAGTCGTAATTTCCAATTTGACGTTGAAATGAGATAGAAGAAAAAGAAGCTGATATTATGAAAATTCTCACGCAATTACTGCGCCTCTATGACTGAATGGTACAGTTTAATTTGTTTATCATCGCGTTTCAAGGCTCTACAGAAAACTTGGCACAGAACGCGTTAAAACACCCATGAAGGCAAGCCTCGGACCTTGAGGGTGGATTTACCGAGATCCATTTTCCTGTTGGCATAGCGTGTAACATGGAGAATATTCTCAACACGTTGACTGCCAGGGGTAATTTGATATTCCCGCCATAACGTGATTTGTGTGCCAGGTATGGCACGCGGTATTTAGCCTCTCAGATCACGTGCACAGAAATTGGTACACACCCGATATTGTAAAATATGATTAATAATGCATCGGTGTAAGTCTGTTAAAAATGTATTAGCTACTGTTTGAACAGAATTTTTATCGCAGCTTCGAGGCCCGTGCTACTAGTAATTCTAGTAGTAACACTGATTATATTAGCGAAATTACTGCGTAGTAAAGATGATGATGTTCGTTTCAGTCAACGTGTTGAATCGATAATAAAATTCGCTACTGGTTTCGTTTACCGAGCCCTACAGGGATTTAACAATGTGAAGGCAACAGGGGGGGGGGGGCGAATTCGTTTTCCTCGCACCCTTCTTAGCATGCGAGTCCTACACATCCTGCCGTGGGATCAGACAATGGCGCCCACATCGCGAGCGCGCGCTAGGACAGGAAGGCTGTCAGAACGACAGACGACTAACAATTTCCTAGTGACCTACATCGCGATCTCGACGTGCTCCCCACGTCGCGACTCCCACGCACACGCGTCACGCTGCGCCGCGGCTGCATCCGCGTTTCTGCACCGTGTCTCGAGGAAGAAAACGACTGTTTTCCGGTAGGAGTGACAGAGACGACGCATAGTTGGTGAAACAGATATGGGGAACCGTGTAAGGCCCACTGGACAGGTTTGTGGGTGATGCTTTGAGTGTAGATTAAGTAAACGTGTTTTCCGGTACTCATTAAAGATCTAAGGAGTAATGTCTACTTTGGTACACTCGGGGCCCTAAAGACCCAAAGGTAGTATACCGACTTCGACGCAGTGGGGGTCTTAAAGACCCGAAAGTACTAGACACACTTTGGTGCACATAGGGCCTTACAGACCTCAAAGTAATGTGTACTTGGTGCATCCAGAGCCTGAAAGTCCCAAAAAGTAATGTCTACCCTGATGCATTCAAGCTCTTAAATGCCAGAAAAGTAATGTCTACTTTGGTGCACCCAGGGCGTTAAAGACCCGAAAGTGTTACACTCACTTTGGTGTAGTCGGACCCTTAGAGACCCCAAAGTACTATACTCACTTTGGTGCAACCAGGGCCTTAAAGACCCTAAAAGTAATGTCTACTTTGGTGCACCCAGGGCCCTAAGACCCAAAAGTAGTATACCGACTTTGGTGCAGTGGATGCCTTTAAGACCCAAAATTATTATATCCACTTTGGTGCATCCAGGGCCTTAAAAGCCCTAAAAGTAGTGCCTACTTTGATGCGCCCAAGGGCCCTAAGAAACAAAAGTGGTATACCCACTTTGGTGCAGTGGACGCCTTAAAGACCCAAAAGTACTATACCCACTTTGGTGCATCGAGGGCCTTAAAGACCAAAAAAGTAATGTCTACTTTGACACACTCAGGGCCTTAAAGACCCTAAAAGTAGTGTCTACTTTGATGCACCCAAGGGCCCTAAGACACAAAAGTAGTATACCGACTTTGGTGCAGTGGATGCCTTTAAGACCCAAAATTATTATATCCACTTTGGTGCATCCAGGGTCTTAAAGACCCTAAAAGTAGTGTCTACTTTGATGCACCCAAGGGCCCTAAGACACAAAAGTAGTATACCGACTTTGGTGCAGTGGACGCCTTAAAGACCCAAAAGTACTATACCCACTTTGGTGCATCGAGGGCCTTAAAGACCCAAAAAGTAATGTCTACTTTGACACACCCAGAGCCTTAAAGGCCCAAAAGTAATGTCTACTTTGGTGCACCCAGGGCCTTAAAGACCCCAAAGTATTACACTCACTTTGGTACAGTCTTGGCCTTAACATCCCAAGTCTTACGTTCATTTTGATGCACTTGGGGTCTTAAATCATTGAAAGTAAATCATCAAATGTGTTCTTCATCATCATTACAGGGCCCTATGGACCCAAAACACATATCCCTCTTGTCGTACTCAGGGCCTGAAAGTATTACCCATAGAGCAATTGCAATAAACTACTGTAGTGATCTATAGCAATACCTTCGACGGTAAATCCATCAAATCCATTTTACGACCCTCATTACAGGGGCCAAAAGGCCCAAAATGAATGTGCCAATTTTAATACGCCCAGAGCCGTTTCAGTAGTCGCTGATCAAGCATACTAAATTTCAACCAAGGAAATAATTAAGCGAAGGAACTCGTATTTGTGAAAGGAACCGCAGATACCAAGAGCATTACCCCCAAAAAGACCCAAAGGAGGAAGAAACATGTCGCGAAAGCGGCAAACCGTCGCCCGTGACGAAGGTCGAATGTCGCAACCGTCGTTGTATTTTGAAATGCAACCAAGGGGAAGAACAGCAAGGAGAAAGACATCGACGGGCGGCTGTGCAGCTGTAGGCCCGTCGATGCAGGTGCAGATGCAGCTAGGGGCGTCGCAGACGTTTCTTGCACGGATGTTCGCGGTGTCGTCGACGCGCACGTACGTATGCCCGTGTAGTGGAAATTGATCGATACCGCGCGCCTCGATCCACCTCGATAATTCCAATTAAATTAATCGTTACAAATGGGACACCGCTCGGGGACAAGCGTATGAAAAACGCGTTAATGAAATATTCATTAACGACCTACTCTACACCAGATGCATCTTGATCCTGCACTACTCGAATAGCTTTCACGTTCTGTTAATTTCGAATTTCTTTGTGAAAATTATTATTCCACGTACATTCCCTTTTCGTGTAATACAGTATGCGTGGAAGTGTAATTAACTAATTATCCACAGGCCTTTGATCACAACGAACTAAATCCAACGGAGTTGAGTGTAAAAGGAAAATCAATTACCGCTGATGGAAAATGTCCAATAGTACATTTGCACTTTTTTGCTACTTGCATCTTCCACAAATAAATTTTTGATGGCAATTTCATGGATGTAATTGGTACTGAAATAAGTATCTGGAAGTTATCCTATTGGGAAATGACTCCTGCCAACGCGCCAATTTTTATTGCGAAATACAGTGATGGAAATATTTATTGCATCACTCGAATAAACACGTTATGACGTGTACCTCTCTAATAAGAGAGGTAATCAAGAAAATATTATTGCAAAATTTATTTACTGCAAGAACGTGTAGCTCACTATCTTGGCTAAAATAAATTGCACACGAATCATTTTATCAATCATATCGTTAATTTCGGAATGATGCGATAATTATTTTCAGTACCGTAAATGCAATCCCATAGAGACACTCGGTGAACGATTTGATCACAAACACTACCCCATCCCCTCTGTATCGATTTTCACTAGCTCTCGAATCGTAATCCTGTAACGCTGCAATTTTACCTATCAATCAGTGCCTGAATGCAATCCATTTTCACTGATGCTTGTTAAATCAGACCGTTACAAACGTCGAGTGTTAAATGCAGATTTTAACGTGATACGAGCCATTGGGATTGGATTGGAATAAAATGGTCGTGAAGAATCTAGGAGGATGTCTATCAAGGATGTGATATTCTGCGCGAAGGGTCCAATTATAACGATCAGAATAAGTAAAAATAGCCTACCCAAGATACGTCGGTCTTTTACTTGGGAAATAGAGAAAAATAGAAATAATTGAACGGAGGATATGATTCATTGGATATAAATAAAAATTCTCCTGTACTATTATTAAATATTATTCCGCACTCTTAGAACTTTTAAATTCTTAATTTCTCTTCGAAAACATTATTTTTTAATCTTCCAATTCTTCCTACGTAATGTCACTTCGTCTTCAGCTGCACCACTAATTATACTACATACACAAAAAAATCTTATTGCCATTCCTAATGCCACACAAAATGATCTTATAAATTTATAAAGTCCCTTTACTCTCTTATTTCAAGTGACCCTGTGTAGTATCAGAAATCTGTCCAACACTTTGCATGTTCTGCACGGTTTTGAGTGTTCTCACGTTGATATTTTTCTGGAAATGATCGAAAGTCTTATCTAGGGACCTCGAATGTTTCTTCTGAAAACAAAGCCCCAAAAGAACTTCGCCTTGTATAAAACTTTTCCAGTAGAATAAAACTTTTCCAGTAGAATTGGTGACTGAGAAAATCCTGGCTCAAATGTTTACTTGTCAAAACCCTGCGCCATATGAAATGTTAATATCTTCACTAGTCCCATACGAAACATTTTGTATACGGTAGACCAGGGCGAATGCAATCACAGGGTGAATCGGATCAAAATAAGAATTTAGTCCATGTTTCATAGAAATGAGCATTTCGATCGTTCGTAGTTCCTCGTTCCTCTCCCCCGCAACTATTGCAATGGTCCGTCAATTGTTTTAAGCCATTGTTTAGAGCTAGCATATGTTTTCGGCGAGATGGTTGCGTGCGAACGTTACAATTTTGGTTCGAATCTAATCTAAATTATCTGCAATTTCGTATTTAAAATGAAAAGTAAGCTTGAAAATTCAAATGTGTTTACTGTTATTAGTTTGCACGGTGTCCAAGTTTAGTATTTGAGGTATTTTAGACCATTATATCGTAATATGTTTATGTAATTTACAATCTTGGAAATACTTATATACGGGGCTAATCGGATCACATTATTTGGGGCGAATCAGATCACACTTTTTTTCATTCGAGTATTTTTATGATTATAAATGTGATAATTGTTTATATACAGATGGTTCGTAGGTACATAAAAAAGAGCAATCAGGGATCATGGTATCAACAAAAAAAGAGGAAGCTGTAATAAAAGTTAAATCTAAAGAAACGACGAAAAAAAATAAATTAATGGTTTTAAGAAGATGGCATTGTATTTACTGCAGCGAAAAATTAATTCGTCCACTTTCAGAAGATTGTCTGAGAAGAGTGGTGCCACGAGAATTGCGCTGATGGCGGCGGCAGAAAACGGCAATATCCTTCCGATCTGTGTGCTAAGTAGTGTCGCTTGACTTCACTGTCATTAAATTAGATTTGTTTAAGTTGATTCTAAAGATTTTCTTATGAAAATTTCAGTTTCTTCTTTTTTTTTCCAGAAATTTCTGAGTGGTCCGATTCGTCCCAAGTTTCGGGCGAATCGGATATTTCTCACTTTTTCGTATTTTATTTATAAATGAAAGATTTTTATGTTTAGTTTTAATTTTTATTTATTCATTTTCAAGTCAAAGGTGTGCTGGTCGCGAATATATAATAAAAAATTATTGTTTTAATGTGTAACTATTCTTTTTTTACCGTCAGACACAAAGTGATCCGATTCGCCTTGGTCTACCCTATTCAAAATATATTCCAATTACCAAGATATTCGAAAAGCACACGCTATATATTTCTCCAAACACTATATCCATCCCATTCAACTGAAAATACCAAGCTCATTCAAGTTCTCCTACGCCTACAACAGCCTCACCTAGCACATTCAATTATTACACACCTCCGGTGCATTCTCATAAACCGAATCACTTGCACAACTCTGCGAAACGGCGTCATCTCCCAAAGGAACTTCCCCTTTATCGGTCGTTCTAATGCGTTTCCTATGCTCTCGCGAATAATTTTATGCCAGTTTATCGGCGCGCCGCGCGGCTATGCAAGAATATCGTCGATCCCGATCGTAAGGCACGTCTAAGACCACCAGACTAGATCGTAAATTGCGACAGACGAGAGACAGCCACGGTCCAGCGTGCTTTCGCAACACGCCGTAACACTGCATTGTTGTGCAGCTGGAAATTGCCTGGTCTTTTGCAGGGCGATGCAACGTGTGCAACGGTACTCCCACTACCACCAACGCTCCAATACTCGCGATAGAACATTGCGGGGTGCATACCGGGTGTATCGTGCATTAACCCCTTGCACTCGGAGTTACTCGCTTGCCGAGCAACGAGAGGTCTTTCGCGCGACGCTGAACTCGCTGAATATGCATCTATGCGATGGGATAAGCATGCCGAGTTTAAATCAATGAGAAACGAATGATTCGGTTAATTTTACGAATTATCAATTCTTCTGGACTGTTCTTTATTTTCTCAATTTGACGATGTTACGAGATTTCGTAACGATAGTTTGAATTCTGGTGTTAAATGGAGGTATATTTAAGCTGCAATGGTTTAAAATGGGAGATAATTAGTAGCGATGCAAACTATGTAAAGTGGGATCCATTTGGAAAATTATTTTCGAGTCTAGTAAGGCTCCTTTTGCTGTGACTTGTTGGTGTATTAAAAATGCATTATCGAAAAGTGAATGGAAATAAGAATAATGGCAGAATATTAATTATTTAATATATTTAGTTATTTACTGTATGAAAGAAAACTGTTTTTTGGTTATCGATATTTTCTTTGGAATTTGGTAAGCGAATCGATTTGAAATTTTTATAGTTAAAGTTGTATTGCGCTTTCAAATTCCATTTGTAATATGAAACTGCAAAATTTAAAGAATTTAAATGCCACGATAGTACGACAAGCAGTCTGTTTTAGAATGTACTTTGAAGATTGAAAAAAACACCAACAGAAAGTTGAAACTTTTTAAAATATTCTAAAATGCTGCACTATTCTCCATAATGGTGCTTTCATTCGTGATTAATCGAGCCGCCTATCCACTAAATTACGAGATTGCTATCTAACAAATATGTAATAAAATACGACTATTACGCCGTAACGTACTTTCTAAAATAGATTTCACGGTGTAAGAGAGGAAAGGTTCGACCCGAGGCATTATTATATTTGAAAAAGTGAACGCCCTCGTAGATAGGCTCCCTAGGCAGGTTAGATAAGGGAAATGTGTGTGCATACCTACCCTATTTTACTTTGGGGTTTATCTTTTTCGATAAAACGGGAGAGCAGTGCTCGCCCAATCTAACGGACAATTACTCTAGGCTACGTGGTATCGTTCATCGACCACATTTTCAATATCCTCTTTCCAATTACCCAGGAAGATACAAAAATATCGCTCTGTTATTAAATTAGGAGGAAATGTTTCTATACTATTTCTATCCATAGTTTCTATTTTACCCAACAGCAGATATACATAACTGAAAAATCTTAATTTATATTCTATTTTAATGCTTTCATACGTGAAACTATATGAATAAAACATGAATTGCAATTGCAATTTTCCATATGCTTCGAGTAGTAGTTGCAAAAAATTACTTCCTATTGCTGAAATTATTTAATCAATTTAAATATGACTCACCTCTGTATAGGTTTACTATGAGTACTCGAGTGTATTGGATAATTAAAACATTCTGAACAAGTATAATATATCATTTAAAACATTAAATATGTTTACTAACAGTTATTCTTAATGGCAAGAATAAAGTCTTCAAAATCTTCTAAAACCCACTTCAATTTAAATTACATTGGTTCTTACACTTTGTGATTTCTCTATTTTAAGAGAAATTCTGTGTCTCTGCAATTTTTTTAGCGAAAATTTAAATAAAATTGTATGCCCCTATTATTTAAAAAATTCTATATACCTATATTTTTTCTAGTTTAACGAAACTTTATACCCTCAAGAATTCTTCTATTTTAAAATATTCTGTATCCCTATAATTTTTCTAGTTTATAAAATTCTATACCCCAAAAGTTTTCTACCTCAAGAAACTCCACGTACCCATAATTTTGCTAGTTTAAAAAAAGTCTATATCCCTATAGCTTTTCAGGTTTAACAAATTTGGTGTCTTTACAATTTTCCTAATTTCAAAAACTCCATATCTTTATAATGTTACCAGACTACAACATTCGGTGCCTCCCAATTTTTCAGGTTTAAAATATTCTATATCCCCATAATTTATCTAGTTTCAAAAATTCTATATTCCCACAATTTCTTTAGTTTAACAAATTTTATTTCCCCACAATTTGTCTACTTCAAAAAATTCTGTATCCCTATAATTTTTCCACCATACAAATTCTATACGTACCCCTAAATTTTCCTAGTTTACAAGAAGTGTTCATACTTTTTTTTTTTAGTTTAAAAATAGTGCCCCATGCATTAAAGTCGCCTCGTGGCAAACTGAATCGAGCAGTTTGCACTCGCGTCGTGGCCACAGGTGAAAGGTCGGCTTTTTCGTTTTCTGCCTATGCAGAAATATCACATGCTCGGTCGCGAATGTCCACGTGTGCACGTGGCTGCACGCGAACGCGACAGATGCATCTCCACAGCACGCGCCACGCAGGTGCAGCTCAAACTGCAGTTGAACTAAATCTTGTTGGACAAGGTGTCTGTCGGGGCCTCGCTTCTGTTCTTTACCCCACTTAACTTTTAGCGATCCTCCTTTTTCCCAAACCGGTTGAGCAAAACTGGCGTCAAGCTCGTCTCGATTGTGCATTTCGCTTGGGACCAGAAAAACAAACCCTTGTTAGACGAAATGCAGCTATTTCTCAGATGCATTTTCTCAGATAGGTACTCAACAACGTTCTTTGTACAGCGTATTTTAACGACACTAAATTCAATTCAAACGGAAATTTTAAATATGGCATATGTATCCTTACTGCAGAAAGTTATACACACCTTTTGCCAAGAAAATAAATTAAAATGCCACATCTTCTAGCCTTATTTAAAAATAATTCAAGGCGAATTAAACAATTGTACCTGTACCGACGCTAGTAGCACAAAATATTGGTTAAATATGTTTTCCAAATATTAAAAAAATATTTTTTTAGCCACGCTTTTTAATATGAAAGAAATGTTGATTCCAAATATTATATACACATACTGAAAATGTGAAATAAAGGTTTAGAAAATAAAATTATCGGGAAAAAATGTTTTCTTTCTACCATTCAATAAATATTTACTTTATATTTGAAAAAGAATATTCTTTTCATAATATAAAATGAATATTTCCCGAACATTCGGAACAAAATGTTGTGTTTCAGACAGTAAATAAATATTTACTTTATATTTGAAAAAAGAATATTTTTTTCATAATATAAAATGAATATTTCCAGCATATTTGGAAAATATATTTGCTTCTTAATCTAGAATAAATTTTGTATGTATGTTTAAATATCAAAAAGATATTGAACCTCTTATATAAAATTTCGAATGACGAATAAAAGTTTAAAAAAAAAAAATTATTCGTCATTCGTTGATTAAAGCCAGTTAACTTTATTCGACCCACGCCGGATAATTTTTTTAACTTTTGTTCGTTAATCAAAATTTCATTTAAATAAAAATTTTACCCATCTCTACCGAATACTATACATAACCTACCAACACAATTACCACTTTGAAGATAGTGTAAAGAAGTAAGCTCTTCACTTCCTTCGGGCGATAGAAACTTTTAATTTTCGTCCCGCTCAGAGCAGATAAATTTTGGAATACCGAATCAATTTGTCTTCCCTATGTAATGATTAGGGGAAATACAGCGCTGTGAGTTTCAGTTAGCGATAATAACGATTACGGGCGAGGATATACTAATGGATTTAATACGTGGAGCACTTGGGCGGCTCGTCGCGTTTAATGTGCGAAAAGTGTTACGTTAAACGCGCGTTAAATATTTATGCGCGCACCGACGTTGGCCCCGGTGATCGGAGCGCGACACTTTGTCGGTATAAATTATTAATCGCTCGGAGGATTGTTTCCACGATCAGTGGCTGGAGGTAATAAGGGAGGGACAGGTGGAGCAAACACCTTTTGGGATTGTCAGGTCGCAATTTACCGCGTTGCGCTCAGGGTCGCCCGTATTCCATGAGTCGCGCACACTGTGCAATCGCCGGGCTGTTGTCTTGCCCACCAGATAAGGGCTTCAACGACGGCTGATAGCATCGGAGATACTTCTTCGACGATGCAAGATAAGGGTATGTCTTCTGTGGCCTCGCGATCGGCTGCCTTGCAATTTATCACCGCCTTATCTTCCCGATACTGCGGTTTCTTCTTTCTGGATATTACTATATAGGGGCTCCCTGCACTCTGATGTCCAAATTTGGGGTTACCCCTTCGCTTTGTTGGCCTTAATCTTCCATCTTCGATTTTTGCAGAATATTTAATCATTTCTTCGCGTAATGGAATTGGTGGTCTTCATCGTGAGGGAGGAAAACTTATTTTGTGCAAAAGACTGTCGAAGGATTTAGATTGTACGGTTGTTTAAAAAATGCTTCTTTTGAATTTTCATTTCAAGAACTTTTTTGTATCTACTACAGTTTTGAAGACATACAAGAAAATAGGAAAGTGCACGTTAACCTTTGAGGGGTGTTGTCACCTTGAAGAACCAAAAAGTAACGGAAAATAAAAATTGCCTGATACTTCTATTGAGATTAACTGCAAGTCTGCCAAGTTTAAAACAAATTATATTCGAAGACCTTGCATCAACAGAGGTGCAGCTCCATCTTTACCAAGAAAATTAGTAAAAACGGTTTATACATTTGTTGCTTTAACTTAACATTAAAAAGAGAACACTAATTGAAAAATATATATTTTCACAGAATAAGTAGTAGTTATTGAGTCAATTAGCTTTGATTTCTATTTTTGGCGAATTTTTCAAATCTGGAATAATGGCTACAGGTTCAAAATTTGTAATAAATCGCTCATTTATTATCGTATTTCCATCAAACGTGTACCGAACGATGTAGAATTTTTTACGCATATTATACGTCATAACTCAAAACCTGTAAAAATGGAGTTGCACCCCTTTTGCTACAAGGTCCTCGTTTTGTCCAAAAATTCTGGGTCTGCTCCAATGAATACTAATTTTCTGATAATTGCCAGACCATTGGATATAATTAACCCTTGGTATCAAGATTTTTTTATTTCACCCAGAAAAATTCTTATCACTGCATTTTTGCCTACGCTTCATCGTAAAAATAAGCAAACAATTCCTAGTCTAACAGTTTTTTATATAAATGAAAAAATGTGGATATAACACCACTGTTAAACCATGTATAAAGCTACCTATGTATTATAATGTTAATCCAATACTCGTTTCTGCAGAATGTTACACTAGTGTTACATAAATTATTATGTTCGACATCAAATTTAATCAAAAAGAAAATTCGAAATAACTGAGAGAACAAATTAGCATTTACTTGGTACTTCCAGTGGTCCTAGCGAATTTAAGAGGTGTAATCAACAATACGAGACAGTGTATCACAGTAGAATTTCTAAGAATGTATTTCTGCCCTATGGACACTTGTTACATATGGCAATAATAAAGTAACGCTTTTTTAGTTCATGAAAAAGCCCCCAAATGGCGCGCACGATTTTTTAAATTCGTGTAACACGGGTGTTACACTATGATACTAAGGGTTAAACGATTCAAGCAATAAGAATGCTACGAATGATCCAAATGATTGCATTTCTGCCTTTTTCTGTTTCGAGCAAGCCCTGGTTAGCGTTGAACGTGCAAAGGACTTGCATCGATCACCTGTTTATCGAGACCCGTTCACCCGTGCCATTTCGGAGTCGGGCAAGAAATATATAACGCGGCGTGAAGGTGCATCGTTATCGAACTCTCTCAAGGCTATCGTTCGTAACGATGACACAGACAGCGATCACGAACGTTAATCACAGATAATTCATAGCAATGCGGCGACAATCCGTCTGCGAACGCAATTAAACTGAACTTCCATGGCAGGCGAAAGAATGGATGAAAAATATATGATCAAACGATTGATTTATTTACTCGAAAAATTAACCAACTATCTGCGAAGCATCTGTATTAAAATTCATCTTGTTTTTATCAACGAGCTAGGCTTAGAACCATAATACGAAAGTTTGATACGTGAACTTCCATCTGATTAGGATTCTGGCCGCTATTATGAAACTACTTAACACAAGTTTTGCCATCAAGGTGTGCTGTTTTTATTTAACACTATACATGGTGATATCAAATGATAATATGCTTTTGAAAAATTGTTTTTTATGCACCGCATGTGATACTACGATATAATACGATAACTGAAAGTATATATTTGGAGGTGGAAACGTATGCCAATAAATTCGGTCACTGCACTTTCAAATTGTGCCATTAAAGGGGAATGCCGTATGATTTGCAGAGCTATAACCACTAAACTAACAATTGCACATGAAGAACAATGATGAATACTTTTTATTGAAGGAAAATAAATTCTTCACAGCTTATGACTTCTGAAAAACGAAAATAGAATTAGGGTTTACTGAGCCTTTCGATTGAAGGCCTAATCAAATGGGCGCTAGTGTGGTGTGCATGATTACTAAAAAACTAAAGCAACTGCAGTCTTGAATTTTTTACTGCACTTTAAACGCATAGGGGGCTCTGGTACGAACCACTATCATTAGGATCAAAATGAATTTAACCCCCTTTTAGATACTTTGATTTCATATAAGTAATAGAAAACACGCATAACTTTTTTAATAAAATAGGCAAAACCAGGAACTAGAATTTCAACAGTCTCGTCTGTCTGTGCCTTCGATTGAAAGGCTCAGAAAACCCTTATTTTATTTTCGTTTTCCAAAAGTCATAAGCTGTGAAGAATCTACTTTTCTCCAATAAAAAACATCTATCATTGTTTTCCACGAGTAATTATTAGTTTAGTTGTTATAGCTCTGCAACACTGCTTTTTGAAATATCTAAAGTATTCAGCAATCTTGAAGAACACATGGACAGTAGTAGGTTGAATATCTGAGGTTTATAAGAATGCAATCTAATCAGTGCAGTTCTGTAATGAATGACCAACGATACGTTTAGTATATAGCTTGCACCTTGAAGACTATTGCTTTATATACCACTTAAGTGACTTTTGGATTAGTCACAGCTCTGCAATTTATTAATGAAACCTATGCCAATTACCTCTCCCACATCCTGTACTGTGACTAATCTGAGACCCACAATGGCTCTAAGTAAAGACATATCCTAGGAATACAAGCTGTACATTTAACATAACACACATACACTACTGTTCAAAAGCATCCGGACATTTGCTTATTGTTGACAGAATGTAGTTCAAATTTCAAAAAAATTATAAATACTATTATAGCTATGAACAGTAAAGTATTATAATACGATAAAATTGATTTTTCCGTATAAATTACATAAATAAAATGCAATAAAAAATTCATCTAAAAAAATGCCGAAGCTAATAAAACTATCTTGTGACTTGAAAAGTTTATTGTCTTCAGGCTTTTCAATTTCTAATATAAGCTCTGGGCAAATAGAAAAGTTCTTCTGAACGTATTGTGTATTTATACACTCTTGAATCAAATCACGTGTTTAATTTTAATGCGCTATTGGTGCATAAATTTGTGAATCAGGAATTTTCAATTTATAACTTGTTTACTCCGCAACGAAGTGATAAAAATTGCTTTTAGGCGCTATTTTATAGAGCCATTCTAAGCGAAATGGTTAATTGTTTTCCTTTTTCTTTTTAAGTGAAATCATTTTTATTAAGTATTCTTATGTCTTCACTGTAAGCACCGAAAAGCTCATTTTTATCAGTCTCTTAGTTCAACAGTTATAATTTAATTTAAAAAATGTCACTATTTCAAAAAGCTGTGAGATCCACAATTTTTAAAATTTTGAATAATCCTTCGAGGGACGTTTATATATCACCAAAGACTACAACATGTCCAATTTTCAGCAAAATCCAAAATGTTACTCCACAAAGTGGCCGATTTCGCGTAAAATGACCCTAAACAGTTAAGATCTATGATGTGCTGTTACTACACATTTAGCAAGTATCACGATACTTTTGAACGGTAGAGTATTAGCAACCTACATTCTCCCAAAACTTAAAAAGAAAACCCAACAAAATTAAAACGCGAGTGGATAAAAAAAGACCCAAGAAGCCACAGTAGGACTTCAGAAACAAAAACACGACTGAGTTAAAAGAGACTCGAGGACAATAATATGAATATTAAACGAGGCATTGAGGTGAAAAACAGACTAACCAAAATTTTTGCGAAATTGCGTTAGTAGCAATAATGTATTCGAATAGGTCCTACAAATAATATAAAATAGAAAAAATAATTTTCCTTCAATATAGGTTAATCCGTTTTTGCTCCCGATGCCTCAAATAGTAGAAACCAGAGTTAGGCATTAACTAAATAAAGAATTATTTAAATAACGGCTCAAATAAGAGTTACCTTAACTTTAGATTATTCGACGAATAAACTTAATTTTCTTTATTCGATCAATAATTTTGATAATTTGTATTCGAAGTTTGTATTTAAACAAAAACTTTTCCCCTCTTTTGGAAGAAACCAAACGCTTGCTAACCCAATCTAAGACGACTGCTTTGCAACCCACTCAACGCTATTATCCCCTTGTCCATTTCCTATTATACCACAATATCCCTACAAAGGAAAATAAAATCAATGAGAGCGCATAAGCATCGCGTTGATACCCGAACAAACACACGCGTGGCGGAGTGAAAGGGACGAAAAAGGCGGTAGCCAAGGATTAATCGGGGGGAATCATGGTTTCCAGGGCTAATTAACAGGGGTGGCCAGCTTTTCTCGTGGGCGACGATGGTATCTGGGCCCGCCAGCGTTTAAACAGTTTAGCGGGACGCGGCGATCTATCGCCTCGGATCTCGCGCGATAATGTATACGACGGCTCTGCACGCGCGTGCACGCCGCCTTTCCCCGTTTTGCACACGCGTGAAAGCACGCGCCGCGGAGTCGCCGGTATGGTTTTTAATGGGGTAAAGAGCCGTGGAGTCGCGTGCCGTCCGTTCGGCGCTGCGCGGCGGATCCACCGCGCACCTGTCCACCATTTTGGTAGCGCTCCTCGCGGCGTCCCTCGCTCCACCTTGGCCAAGGAGTGTGTAGTGCAGAGGGTGGCCGCGTAAGGGACGAGGAAGGAGAGACGAGGGGAAAAAGGGGGTCGGGTATCGTTCCTCTCGAGGGGGACAGGAAGGAAGAGGACGGAGGAGACGCGTAGCGCACGTGAGACAGGATGTGGGCAGCTGTTTACCAGCTGGAGGATGATACCGCGGTGTTCCCTTACAAAACGCGTCTTCCTGGTGCTTGAGGGATCGGCGGTGCTCCGCTGGCAAACCGAGGTTCAGCTTTCACGTGGCCAAGGGGCCTTTGCAATTGTTCTCTCAACGCGCAGCGAAGAGTTTCAGGTAATTTTTGCAAAACAACGTTCAGAGGGTGTATCGAGAGTTTGAAAATTTTGAATTTGGGAATTGAAATTCTGGAGGTCTTGGTGTGGGTGTTGGGGTGGGCTGAGTTTCTTTGTTCTGGTTTGACGTGTGACGAGGTGGAGAAGCATGTATAGAAGAAAGTAAGTAGCCAAATATGGAATACCATTCTGTTTTTCGAATGTTATTCTTTCCAAATCAGCCGCAATAGGTAAAATTTTTTTACGGGTATTCAGTCATATATTTACCCTAGTAGCGCAAAGTATTGGTGAAATATTTTTTTTTGAAATATTAAAAAATAGTTCTTTAGCCACACTTTCTAATGTGAGAAAAATGTTGAATCCAAATATTACATATACAGAAAATGTGAAACAAATGTTTAGAACATATAGACTAAATATTCATGGAATATAAAAGAAATATTTAGGAAATGTGAGGCAAATATTCGGGACATGTGAAATAAATATTCAGAATTGTAAAATAAATATTCAGGAAATAATATTCTTTTTAATACCTATTGGATGAATATGTATTCAATATTTTGTGCTATTAGAGGACGCTTAATTTAAAAGCAGTCTTATATTTCTAACTTTATGAAACATTTTCAATATTGAACAAACATTAAAAATCATAAATTGTAAGTACACTATCCCTTATTTGGCTACTTTCCTCTACTCTTGCTGCCTTGTTATTTGGATAACGCTGTGTTATATGAAAAGATGTCTTTGTTTTTAGTACAGTGGTATGAAAAATGACAATTAAACTTGTGTAAGTAATTCTGTCACTTTTATCTGTTAAATATAGTATTTCGTCAATTTCCAACTGTGTCAGGTTTTTTATATCTCAATTTGGAATAAAAATTCGATTAAATGAGTTATTTGAAGATTGCAGACTTGAGTTCTCATTTGCACCTGATATATTGCACAGGTTACCCTCGTCTTGTACTTATTATACTCCTATTTACTTACAATAAATAGAGAATCACGAAAGGAGAAAGAATTATGATTTAACTGAAACTTCCGTTTCAATTATGAGTTTCATGCTGAAGAAGCATAAGAAGCATTACCCACAATTTTTAAAATTGAGTCCGCTAATGAGTACAACTCTAAACAATTGAATCACGATGGTGCAAATCTCGCAGACGTTAGTACGCGGAAATCTTTTCTTTTGTATTTCAGTCTCCTTTGTTTTTTCTCGTTCATCAAACAGCAGATACTACCGTGCGTGGCCTGATAACGATTTATCTCTCGAGGCAGCGTCGAGTACGTCTATTTTCACCAGCAAACGTCAGAGATGTGATATCTGCGGGAGCAAACGTCAGTGGCGAATACGTTCGTTGCTGAAACGGTGGTTTATAAATGTTAACGTCGACAGTGACACGAATTATGCCAACTTATGCTAGTATTCTAAGATTATGATTCTATTTTTAAAATTTTTCTTAAAATATTCCTTGGTATTCTGTCCTCAAATTTCTTTTATACGGGAGAACACAAAACTCACTCGCGACTCGACATAACTCACTTGCCTCTTTGGTCACCATTCAGGTTACTAGGAATTTCAGTTTTAATTGAATTCCCAATTATTATTTTACCTTATCTTTACCACTAAGCTTAATAAGCACCTAATTAACTCCCAAACAAGTAATTTCTATTTTAAAACTCTCTGCGTGTCTTCGTCCACCTTAGTTTCAATTATACAACTGTAACATACCGAACCTTGACAATCTTTGTAATCAGCGTTTCAAATGAAACTTCTCGCTATTCCAGCACGGTTCCTTCTCGAGTTCGTTTCGTCAACCAAATCTTCGACATTCCAGACAGTCCCTGGCTTCACGCAATTTCCCATTTTCCTTTGAGGCTGCTCACTTTCCCGTGGAATCCTCGTTCAAGGAAGAATTCAATTCGACGCAGCTTCCTCCTTACTTTGATCTCTTTTTTTTTTCCCCTCTTCCGCTACCTATTCACGTATTTACCATCGAGCGAGGGTTACGGGCCGCGAGGAAGCATGGGAAAGGGATAATCTCTCGTCTTGGTTCGTTTCGTATAGATTTTAGGGGCCAGCTCCCAATTGCTCGCTCTGTCGATGTTTCGTCAACGTCTGTCTAAATTTGCAGGAAAACCAGAAGCATGAATTTCGTGTTATTGCATCTGGACGGAATACAAGCTTATTTGGGAACAAGTGCTCTTCTTCTTTTAAAGCCCACGAGATAGGTATGGAGCGCCTCAGTTTTGTATGATTGTCTGGAAGAATTGTTTGTGGTATTTATCGGTGGATCGCCTGTTTCAACGAGTTTGGGGATAAATTTGATTTTGGAAAATTGAATTTAATTCCTAATAGCTCTACTATTCTGCTCTGTCATATTTAGCATTTTGAAACAACCGAGAAAACTGAGGTTTTATCATTTACTTTGTACCATCCTTATTTTCCTTCATTCAAATTAAAACATGTTGTCATTATTTTGTAATAGCCTAATATAATTATTTGTAATAGGTGTACCGGTAGGGAATGTATTATTAACGTACCAATTAATTAATTGTTTTAGATAAGATATTTTAACTATTTTGAAAGAGGTTAGGTTAAATGCATTAGACTGTTTATAAATATGTACGAAGCACGTAGAGTTTTCTAACTTTACTTAAAAGGTAAAAGACGCGTGGAACTTCAAATATTTCAACATATCTCAAAAAATGAAAACATTCTAGATGGGACAGTTTAATTAAGGAGGGTAGTATTATCTTTCAAAGAAATAGTTTCTCTCTGTGGGGATCTAATTTTAACGTGAACGTATCACACAATTGAAATTGAGGAGAAAAGAAATTCAAAAAGGTAATAAATTCAAAGAAATATGGAGCTATCCAGGTCTTCCACGTATGCCGCTGTTATAATTACCAGCTGCTTCCAAGGTGCTAATTAACACATGCCACCCAATTATAATCAGCTCCCAGAAACCAAACTACTCAATCCCATGAAATATGTAAATAACAAAGAAAATTGATAATCTGTCTAACCTACAATTTTGAGTGGATTGACATTTCAGCCTAAACCACCTCTTAAACAGGAAATTTTTAATTCTATAGTGACCTGAGCAACCTTCCAAAAAGAATCTACAAAATGTCTTCACAAAACATGATTGTACATTGAGCATTTTGTTGATTTACCTCGCGCAATGCCAATTCCCCAATATTCATACATTTACAGTTAGATACTAATAATACATACCTTGGCAATTGTATTTTTTAAAAAAAATCATACCTAAGGTAGATGTCCCCATTACGGACCGCGTCCCCATTAGTGACCAAATTATTCATTTATATTGTTTATTGCAACACAGAAAGCAAAATATCAACCAGAATTCATTTATAGTTTCATACGTTATTTATGTAGCCGTACATTCATCTTTAAGTAAATTCACGTGTAAATTAGGACTTGGTCATTGACATGAAAGTTGACAGATTCTAATAACGTGAGGTTATACTACAGATATCATTAAACTCGCAAATTTTACAATAAAAATACATGGATCCATGCAGCAACTTACTCAAATTAACTAGAAATATATACAGAATTGTAAAATAAAAAGAAAATATTCATTTTCTTTCATTATTGCAGCAGAGAAGCGATAGATGGTACAAGTTGGTCAATAAAGGTGACATCAGGTCTAATATAATTTTCACCATAATTTTTGTGTAAATAGTCAAATATCACTCTGAAACTAATTTGATTAAGAAACTAGAGACTTCAAAAAATACAATGATCCATACTTTACTCAAACATTGTCGTATATTAGTGTAAAAATTACTATTTCGAACCAATAACACTCTTAAACGGTGGCTAATGGGGACATTTACCTTACGTATCTAAAAAATAAAAATTAAAGCAAAGACTTTAAAAAGTTAATAATTTCGTTGGCCGTAATCTCGAAACAAAAATGTTGGCTTTACGTCACTATTACGCTTATAGCCTCAATTTATCTAGAGATCACATATTGAAGAAACCTCCGTTTTACCTGCACTCCAGAAAGGTCGATACCCCCATTCAAATTTTACGCGGCGTCTCACCCCCACGGCCAAAAAAAAGGGTCCGACCAGAAAGGACACAGACAAAAGGGCAGAGGGATCCGCGATTTCGGAAATGGGACCAGCGCTCCCGCCGCTTTCATCGTTTTCTGATTATAGTGCCGCGGTGGGATTCAGGTAAGTCTCCTGATCTCCCCATTTTTTTCTTCTTCTTTGCGCGGCATGACGAGGCATAAAAGGAGGGCCGCGATCGTCTCACGTGAACCCACCGTCGCGACGATCCCCCGAAATCGGTTAGATGGATTCTGATCGGCAGAAGCGAATGGAACGCGAGCAGAAAGGCCTCGCAACCGAGGAAGAGGCGAGATGGAGGGCAAAGGGAAGTGGAGGGGAGGGAGGGGGTGGGTGGAGGCGACGGTGGAAGCCAACAAAAACTTAACTAGAGCTCCACTTTGTAAAAGGAACCTTTCTAAAATCCTATGGTAAATGGCAGTGCAGCCGGTTTCACTCTGAAAGGCGGCGAGGACGGGCCATTGTGGAGGGTAGGCCGATGGAAAATACGTGTCTGCGCGCGCGCGTACACCGTGGACCACGAATTTCTCGAGTGGGGAAGAAAATTCGCTGGGCGTCTGCTCTGCTTCTTCGTGACAGTGGGTGAAATACGGGAGGACTGGGGCTGGCGCACGAATGCACCTTTTGTAGGGCGCTGGCGCGGTGTCTTCTAAGGAACGTGGAGGTCTAAGGGCCTTTTCATATGAAACAATTTTCCGTGGATGGTGTTCGGGGGGAGGCTTGTTTAGGATTAATTTCGGAGCGAAATGGTGATTTGTCAGGCAAGTGAACGGAGACTTGATTACCGGCCGGGCGAAGGGTTGCTGAGGCAGTGAATTTAAAATACAATAATTAAATACTTAAATAAAAAATAGAAAGCAGATCCTGAGCGTGGATTGTTTTCGAAATATATAGTCAGAGATTCACGAACCAATACTTCCCACGTCTTTCGAAAAATATGGATGTGAAAACGCGACAAGGCTGTGCATAGGATACAGTACAGTAAATATTCGGTATAGGTTCACCACTCGGGGCCAGGTACGAACATATAACGTGGAGGAGGCTGCGAAGTTCCGAAGATACCGTCAAGTCGTTTGCGGTTTGCCAACAGCAATCGGTAGTTGAAGAAAAGGACAGCGAGCGAGAAACAGTGAGAGTAAATGGGAAAGAATGAAGGAGAGTCGAATATAATAAAAAATTTAAACAAAATTAAAACCGAATTCAAAAAAATAAGAATCCACCAGAAAGTAAAAAATAATCTTTTTCCTTATTTCATCGACGACTCTCAATATTTTTATGCCGGCGCCTTACTAATTCCACTGTGCAAATCTGACGCCGACTTAACAATATTGAGAGTCGTAGATTAAATAAGGAAAAAAATTATTTTTTACTTTTCGGTGCTGTTTTATCTTTTTAAGTCTATTTTAATTTTTTCTTTTAAATTTTGTACTTTTTACTTTTTAGTTGTTTAAGTTATATAACTACGTTTATTTAAAAAAATATGGGTACGCCTACAAAAAGAGCTACTCATCAATGAATCAGATTTCTTATTTTTGGTGTAACTTCAAAACTACTAAACCGATTTTGGTATTTCTTTTCCCATGACTTAAGTTGATTGAAGATAAACTAAATGCAATAAGTTTCACGAAAAGCGCTCCCGTAGTTACGGAGAAATTTGCGGACAAGCATAATATGTACAAACACATCGAACTGAGAACCTCTTTATTTTTGAAGTCGGTTAGAAATGACTTCAGATGATCCAAATCGCATCATGTTTGGTCTTATTTTCATCAGAAAAACCTCACTCATGTGTAAAAAATATTTTCGTAAGAATAAAACCAAAAATTTAAACATTTAATTTGTCATTAAGGCTGTAGTCTTTAAATGCGTTGGCGCGCTCCCACGTGCTTTATCTCAGGGTTGGCTTGTATTGAATCGTGTCACCTATCGCGCTTGACTGGTTCCGAGGGAGGTCCCCCAGTTGGTGGGGCGAAGCGACGATCATACAACGAATATTTCTGGCGAACATATAACGAATATTTACTGTATTCCCACGCCTCGTGCCACGTGGCCCACTGATCGCCCACGATATTTATCGGCGGTGAATCTTTTATTCAAAGGAAAAAAGTGTCGCTCAATTCAGCGTCGAAATCAAAATAGAATAAGAGCTGAAAATATGGAGAATATTACACAATTAGCGAAATACCCATGGTGCTCCGCTACGGTAGAATGATTAAAAGGAATTGCTTTTATATCTTTTTTTTTTTGTAATTTTTGTAAAGTAACCTTTGTTTAACCCTTTCGCTGTATATTTCACATCAATAAAAAAGTTTTTAATTTTCAACTTTTTTGCATTTTACAAGAAAATACATTTTTTTAACGCGTGAACTATAGTCGAAAAACACAGCGAGAGGGTTAACGAACATTTATACATGTATATCTTGCTTTTTAGGCATTTGTGTGGGTAATCTTAGTAAATACAAATCAAGTTGATATGTAATTGGGCCTAAGAGATATTAAGGAGTCCGAAAAAATACATTTGACCCCTTTTTACTCCTTTTCACACTTTGGAAAATGAATTTTAGAAAAAAATCCGAATTTCCTGTTTCTAGGTTCAGCGGTTTGGGCTGGACGTCGATGAATCAGTGAGTGACAACGATTTTATATATATAGCTTAGCATTTCTCTATAAATGTATATCGCAATTTAGTTTTCTCATCAGTTTTTATAGCCCTACCCAAAATCTGAATTTCCCCCGTGGCACGGGACGTGTTAATACACAAAAGTGCCATTAAATATCGTCCGAAAGAGCGTAACACAAGGATCGAGGGGAAGGGACACGGGGAAAAAGGAGCTCGGGTCCCGACAGTTCTCGTCAAACGGCCACGAAAAAACAAATTCCGCGCTAACGATCCCATAACTCGCGCGAGGCATCCAGAAAACTGCAACGTGCCCCCCTGCCCACAGTACCATTTAATCGCCCGGAGCACGAGCGGAACGCATACGCGGGCAACGTTCCTCTGGAAGGGCCCCGAAGAGGAGAGCAGGAGGAGGGGCCCCAGCCACAGAACGTAAAAAAGGACATATTAGAAAGCTCTAATAGCTCTTCGTGTATACCTGTATATAACGGGCAGAGACCTCATAGGCGGTTGATGGTGAAGGGCCGATAAAAAAATTAGGAGGCCACCTACGTCCCCTCTTTGTTGTACGTGGGCGCGTTTTATGTGTCCAGGGATGCGTGCGTGGCGCGCGAGCCTCCTCCTGGAGCCCAGAATATTTTATACAGGGTGTAACGTAACGAAGGGCACCGAGGCACGCGTTGCCATGGACGTCAGTGTCCATTTCAGTGGCGGAATGGAATTGTAACTGGGTGTTAAGTGCAGGAATTTTGGTTATCGTTTAGGGACACCGTTTAGCACACCAATCTGGTTTATTGTCAATGGAGGCAGGTCTTTTGAAGATAGATGCGTGTGAGAATTGTAGAGTTGGGATTAGGAAAAGTAGATTAGGGGAACTTTAGAAATTGGGATTTGAAAAGTGTAAATTGGTATTTGGAGAATGGTAGAAATTGAAATTAGGAACAGTGTGCTTATTCGTTAGCGAATTCTAGAAATTAGGATAAGGAAAATGTATTCATTCTTCAGGGAATAATAAACAGAAAAGGGTTGGTATAAGGAAGATTGTAATATAGTATTTTGAAACTAAGAAATCATTATATAATTTTCTGCTTGCGACTATTACTAGAAATATCTTCAAGAATTTTTCGAGAATTCAGCAATTCTCTCGGGGCATCTTCTCATCTTCAAAAATCCCTCCCTAAAGGAATGACAAAAAAAACTACCCATTCACAGTGCAATACCCCAATAATACCTGGTGTTAATTCGGCCGCCTCCAAAGAAACTAACCATCCCCCTCTAAAAAGACACCACAATTTTGCCCCCAATACAAATTAAAACACGACACCAAATTTTCACCGACATCGCTTCTCACTCCTTCATCGCCAAAATGTCTTCCACGTTCCACCCAGTAGATCGCGCAGCAGAAAAAGTCGAAAGAGGTAAAGGAACGACCGAGCGAGGCGAAGGTGGGCCTCGAGGATTCATCCGAATTAAATTGGGACTTTGGCCCCTTGGGGGGCCCGTCGAATCCACGGACACACCGTGAGAGACAAAAGAACGCCAGATCCCGCTAATGTCCCTCCTCCACTGCCAGACGGTAGAAATTGAATCCTGCTCAATTGAAAGCGGCGTGCGAAATGCGTTACTAGGGCTCGCACCCCCTGCCTCCACAATACCGATTGGATTTCAAAGACATAAAGAATATCGTCTGATTGGATTGAATTTAATCCCCGTTGCCGCGACGCTCTGCCTGCCAGGGATCCATCTTCCTCGCCCTCCATTTTCTGCACGATCAACCGGGACAGTTTCCACGAATATTTGCAAAGTTTCCGTCTTCAGTCGGGGAATTATATTAACCCCCGGACCGCGGGTAAGTAGTGGATCATCATTTCATTCATAAACATCTGAGGGAAAGCTTCTATGGTGAATTCAAGGGGAGGTTCTGGTCTAGAAAATTCGAAAAATCGAGATTTTTTTATTCTATTTGACTTTCAATCTTTTAAGAATACCTACGCGTTTAAATTGATTTTTGGAATTTGAAAAATTTGAGGGGTTATAGGTATTTGAGTAACGGCGGATGCATGAGCACAATAAAGTCGGTTTTGTTCGACTGTTTTTTATGTTTTTCTTTAATGTGCAATGTAAAACCTGCGAAGGAGATGTGAAATTTCTGTGTAATGGCGAATGTGTAAGCAGCAGTCTTTTTCGGAGAGTCGTAAGGATGGTTCCGAAATAGAAGATTAGCAGTGAAAGAAATTAATTAATTTTTTTTTGCGACAAGCTTTAAACGCGTTCTTCTCGAAACGGTGTCTTAAATATCTCGAGAAGTATTTCATCGATTCAATTACGACTATTTTCATTTGAAAAATAAAATTAGTAGAGGGCTGACCTTTGACATTTTGAAATGTTCGAAAATTTATATTTTTCTTAAGGTATTGATATATTTAAACTTAAAGTGTTATCATTTGGTTAGAAATGTTTTCTTTTGTAATTTTTAATGGTTAGCCCTCTAAGAAATGCTATGCCCTTTAATAATCTGCCATTCTTTTTTATCTCAGAACAACGGTTTACGAGCTACACAAAGCTCGCTGTCGGGGATTGTTTTGAGCCCTCGGATTGAACGACGTCTTTATGCCATCTATAATTGTGGAATTAACAAATAAAAAATAAATTTCCGTAGTTTAAGACACCTTTAATAAAATGCGAAAACTCTCATTAAATTATCTGTCGTAGTTTCTCGTATTTTAATTCCTAAAAATGACAATTTCTTGAGGGCTCTATATCGGAACTTCCCCGTTAACCTCGTTACGATCATAATTTTAAATTTTGTCTCTCTTAACCCGTAATTATGCGCGCAACTTCATCTGCCTGCAACTTTAAGTTTTGAAAATGTTTCGAAAAACAAAATTTAAGTTTCTCTAACTACTTCTCATTATATTCCCAAACAAACATTAGAGTTTGTTAGACCTCGTGCGAGCACCAGAGAGATTTTCTTAATCTGATTAACTTCCAACCCTAAAATTCTGATCCCAATGCAATTTCGTGTGAATGTAGAGCATATTGGAGTATGCATATGCAAGAAGCAATTTTTTTCTGTAAAAATTTTGTTTCCGAAGAGGTGCAATCAGCCCCTAAAGTTGTCGCGTTTTTTCGTTTCTTTAATATAACTTTACTTTTCTTTTCTTGCCGCGATAAAGCATAAAAACTGAACAATTCTTATATTTCAGATTTTGTTCTATAATATCTCCCACCGTTGCAAACTTATATTTAAAAAAAACTCACAGAAAAAATCCTCGGATACTTCAATATCCTCTACGTTCCCAGAAAGTTTCATTAAAATCAGAATTTTTTGATTGAAAAATGTTCCCTTGTAAGGGTTAAATAAGTAACATACGTAGTTCGACGCATGGCGTGGGTCAGAATGGACCCTGCGTCCGCCAGGCGAGGGCTGACCACGCGCATCGCGCTACGATGGAAAAGTGGCTGGCATCGTTTGCATCCCCTTCACTTTTGCGCGCGCTTCGATCGTGGCAACCGTTTTGCTGCGGGTTAACGAGGTCATCGCTAAATCGAGGATCAAGGGGGGGGGGGGGGGGGCTGGAAGATTCATCTTCGCTGGCGAATCTCTGATGAGCTTTTGTGCAGCTTTTTCTTCGCTGCTCGCCACCTTTTGTTGCCCCACACGCTCCTTTGCTCTTCTTGTTCACGTGGCCGCGGTGCTTGCCGGTTTCTCGCGCGTGATGAATTGGGGTAGACGTTTGCGGGGGTGCCGTTTCATTTTGAGCAACGATTAATGACCATTCGACTGGTTCGTAATTGTGGAAGTATTATGGGAATCAGTACCGCGCAGGTGGGATAGTATAAGAGAGTAGAACACTGGGTTTAAAATTTTTGTGATAATTGAACTCTGAGAATAAACCATATTCGCCACCTGAATGGGGCTATTTATTACAGGCATTGCTCTCAGGCAAAGTGCCTTGGAGAGCTTTAATTGCCTACTTCGAGATGCAGTTTGTGTAAGAATAATACCAGTTATTCAATAGATGCTACAGAAATTTATATTAAAATCTAGTTTTCTGATCAATGTAACCATTAATGTTAATTTGGAGGCAGATGTTTCATTGAGGGCTAAGGTACCATTAAATCGTACCTAGTGATGGGATCCGACGCACTTCGAAGCTTAAAACGCTTGAAACTCTTGAATGTCTCGATAAGTCTTGATAAGTCTTGATAAATCTTGATAAATCTTGATAAGTCTTGATAAGTCTTAAAAGTCTTAAAAATCTTGATAAGTCTTAAAAATCTTGATAAGTCTTAAAAATCTTGATAAGTCTTAAAAATCTTGATAAGTCTTAAAAGTCTTAAAAATCTTGATAAGTCTTAAAAATCTTGATAAGTCTTAAAAGTCTTAAAAATCTTGATAAGTCTTAAAAGTCTTAAAAGTCTTGATAAGTCTTAAAAGTCTTGATAAGTTTTAAAAGTCTTGATAAGTTTTAAAAGTCTTAAAAGTTTTGATAAGTCTTAAAGGTCTTAAAAGTCTTGATAAGTCGTAAAAGTCTTAAAAGTTTGAAAAGTCTTGATAAGTCTTGATAAGTCTTGATAAGTCTTGATAAGTCTTGATAAGTCTTGATAAGTCTCGATAAGTCTCGATAAGTCTCGATAAGTCTCGATAAGTCTTAAAAGTCTCGATAAGTCTTAAAAGTCTCGATAAGTCTTAAAAGTCTCGATAAGTCTTAAAAGTCTCGATAAGTCTTAAAAGTCTCGATAAGTCTTAAAAGTCTCGATAAGTCTTAAAAGTCTCGATAAGTCTTAAAAGTCTCGATAAGTCTTAAAAGTCTCGATAAGTCTCGATAAGTCTTAAAAGTCTCGATAAGTCTTAAAAGTCTCGATAAGTCTTAAAAGTCTCGATAAGTCTCGATAAGTCTCGATAAGTCTCGATAAGTCTCGATAAGTCTCGATAAGTCTCGATAAGTCTTGATCATCTTGGAAGTTTTGAAACTCTTGCTTCAAAGTCTTGGCAGGTTTAGGACCTGTATGTCCGTCCACTGCCGACTCGCGGGACAACACAGTCATAAACCGCGACCCTGGGGCGAGACCCTCTGACCGATCAACCTGGCTAATTTTTGGCAACCAGATGTTCATTTTCAAGACTTTCAAGAGCTATCAAGACTGGAGACTTATCAAGACATTCAAGAGTTTTAAGCTTCGAATCATGTTTGAAGAGATTCGAAGTTTTCGTCATATATATAGATTCGAAGCGCTTCAAAGTGTTTCGGATCCCATCACTAATCGTACCACAACCAACTGTACGAATGGATTTCTAATTCGTATGTTTTTCGGGAGTCACAGAAAAAGACCAACCACGGGAGACGGGACCCGAACCCACAATCTTGCGGATCCTCAGAGTAATGGTCAGCCGCCTAACCAACTACACCAACGCCAACCTCCGAGGTCTCAACATTGGAAACACTGCTCTACATATATTTCGGGCTCCTATTTATGGGCGCTCCTGATCTCGCACAACTATATGATACTATAACACAAAAGTCACAAAACTTTATTTCATAAAATCTCTAAATTTCACCAATAATTATCACCTAATAATTTGTATTATATTCGCCATTTAAACACATATTTGACTCGGACTGTAGCCATTTCCACTGAACAAATGACCCAGTTAACGGATCAGGAACCCAATGAAAAATCCTCTATACTATTAGCCTACTTTTCATACAGAAATCCTGTTCCGACACCAACATACTCAACCATATAGTTGTCCAATGGCGTCAGACACACATGGCTCACGTGCCAATCAAGGTGTTAAACAAGCTGCGCTAACGACCGAATAAATGCACGTAAAACAATCGCCCCGTTTGCATCGCGCTGCCCTTTTTTCCCACTGGGATTTCATCAATCCCATTCGGAATAGGTGTTCGCCTATGAGCGTCGCTCACCTGCTCCGTATTTCTGCGTCTACTTAACCCAGATTCCGCGCACGCGGAATTTAAATGGCCGCAGGCAGCTCGCGATGGTTATCATCAATGAACGTCAACTACGTGTGAATTACGGAGCGGAAAGCCGTTTTTCCAAGGGGGACGTTGAGACATCGATGAAACGATCGTGTGCCGACTCCGTGTGTTGTCGATTACCTCACTTATGTCACTCGCTATTTGCGGGCATTTACATAATGTAAAGCCCGCTAGGCTCGGCTCGGCCCGGCGCACGCTATCGATTTTCTGTCAATCAGCAGTTCGGTCCACGATGCAAATGGGATGGACATATTTAAGAAATGAAAACGTATCTGCACCGGAGGGGTCACGTTATAAAATTAGACAGATTGGCTTTATCTGTAAATAGGTATATACTAGGTGCCATTTTAAATAACTCTAAAAAGAGACAATCTTAATATATAAAGCAGAAGGTGTTTGTGTGTTTGTCTGTCGCCTAAAAACTTTCGAATGGTAAACTCCTGAGTCACGACATGTGCCCCAGCTTATTATGCCTAGGTAATCCAGATAAATGTGACTATTTTTACCAAAAAAATAAATAAATTTTTTTATAAAATCAGAATCTAAATTTCGGGCGAAGTCGAGTAGTAAAGCTAATAAGTGTTCTAATAAGTCTCTTGCGATTGATAAACGTGCCCGTATTTCTCGTTCCTTGTCACGCAAATGAAATCAAATGGTATCTATACATAATTAAAATAATAGTATCTGGTGCTTTAGTAGCTACCTACTTATTAGGAAATATTTATTGCATCATTTTTAATTTTACGTAGCACGCACAATTTTCATAGTAATTTGATTGATAAATTGATTCGTGTTCAACTTATTTTTACCAAAATTGTGAGCTATATATTTTCCTACTAATAATAATGTATCAGTGGTAACGTGTTTAAGCGAATGATGCAATTAATATTTCCAGTACCACAGAACTTTTACAATTTCCGCTACACATACGGTTAGCTCGTTGGCAACACTGCGCAAATCCATAGGTACTTCTTGATTTTCGGTAAGTGCGAATTTAAATCAGGTAATAATTGAAATCTATTGCAAAATAAATAAGTATCTATAATTAATCTATTGTGGTAAAAAAAAAAACTTAGTAATTGCTACCACTAATTTTTAAAGATTTTGCAATGGAATGAGGGACTTGGTCAGTTTCACCAAGAAACCAACGATATATTAAATGCTCACTGACTCAACAAAATATAGCTATTAATAAAATCACGGATGATGCTCCATTTGACTAGATTTGGAAGATAGGACCTGCTATGGCACCATTTCTCAAGATATTAAATTTCTTTTTCAAAAAAATTATACACAAAACAGTGTAGGTCTCTTGATTTTAGCATATAAAGCTTTTTATGTGACAAAAAAATCATAAAAATAAAACTATTCTCCGAGCTGTCAAAGGTATGTAACCCCTTAATACACACTTTGAACATCAAAATTTCAATATTTCCAAGTATCTGTGTTAATAATAAAGGAGGAAACTTGCAAAGATCGCCTCGAAATTCTAAGAGAAAAATTTCAGTCTTTGTAATCGGACGTTCATTTCCATACCCACAAAATCTAAAACTCTAGATTTCGCAAATTCCTCAAATTCACAAGGAGTAGAAGAAAGAGCGAAATTCTGCAAGCAGGATACGCCCGAGCAATAACCGTATTTCTTGCCGTCGCTTGCCAGACGCAGTCCTCGAAAAGCCTCTATCGAAGGCGAGACTAGATCGAATGTAAGAGGAAGAGAAAGGTGGCGAAGGGTGGAGGGGAAAAAAATCGAAGAAAGAAACGAGTCGTTGGTCTAACGCTTCACGAAGGGCGGAGAATAATAGAGCAAGGGAAAGGAGGGTACACAGTGGCAATGGGGGGAGTGTGGGGGTATGAGTGGTAGAAAAGAACCTAGAGCAAGGAGAAAACAGAAAAAGGGAACGAAACCGAAAGGTGGAACGAGAAAGAGGTCGAGCACCGTGTCACATAGCGATGAAGCTCTATTTCTGTGACTTCAAAAAATGTGGAACGAAAAAACTGACAGTACCACTATTTACAAAATTACTGTTGTATTAATTGTGACTTTGTTTCACTGCACACAGCTAACTGTCTAAATAGGATCTGTCACTGCCAAATAGAGGTGGAGAACTATCGATAGTGTTGATTATCGATATTATCGAATGTGATGAAAATTTAATAAAATATATATGCTTTAAAATATTATATTTGATTTTTGTATTTCATTTTATTTTATATATATTTCATATATATTTTATTATATTTTCATCGCATTCGATGATATCGATAGTCAACACTATCGATAGTTCTCCACCTCTACTGCCAAGTTCCAAAAAAGAATAACTTATTTAAATAATTAAATTACATACACTTAATTTAAACCTGAAATCTCCTAATGGGTACTAAAATCCAAAATTCACCCTCCTATAAAATCTACCTACACATAAGGAGAGCCCACGCAACTCCCTTTCTGCCTCATCGAGCTCACAAACTAGCAGCCAACTTAAAGTAAACCCAACTGGGAGTCGCCACAGGGAGCCAGCAGAGTTTTGCAAGTATCCCAAGCATCCTAACTGGATAATTCCACGAAAGGGTGTTTTCCCTGGGCGATGACCGCGCGAGGATGTGTCACTCTGATTAGCCACGATATTCGGCTGCGCATTCCTGTGTGTTAGAAGCCCGAATCCGGTGCAGCCTAACCTAGCCCAACTTAGCTGCAGGGGAGGATGGCGCACCCAGCGCAGACAAGGGGTGAGAAACGCTGGTGGCGGAGGCTGCGACGGAGGGGTGATCATCGATTTTCGAGCACCGTGTGGACGCGAGCCGGCAGGCGTGCTCAGAGATGATGGTCCAGGCCCTCGAATTTACCTTGCAAAGTCCTCCATCTCTCTAGGAGCAACGTTCGTCCTCGACGTCCACCGCCTGACCTTTGCCCTTCTCGCTCGAATCACATGCTCGGAGGGTCGTCGCGGGTGGAAGCGCAGCGAAAAGATTGCAGGTGACTTGGCACGATTTGAAAAGCAAATCGAGTGAAAGGGAGAGGGGGATTTGCATGGTGCACCGTTCGCAAGATGACTGCTGACAAATGGGGTGTTTAAGGAAGGGGGATGCGAATGGGGTGCAGTGAAATTTGGCTGATTTACTTGTTCTGTCTAATTAATCGATAGGTTTTTGAGGCGAGGGTAGCCAGACACCTTAATAGAAAATGAATAGGCATTCGTGGACAAGCATCTGGATAGATTGAGGCTTTGATAGGTGCGACGAAGTTGATAAATTAATTCTGTGTAGACTAACGATGACTTTGGTTCTTAGAACGCGATCTTCGTGGTACTTGGCAGTCTTACTGTGTAGGATTTGGTTGAAAGAGATAGGTAATTATGCGTGTAACAGCGGTGTGAATGGTACTAGTGTTAGGGAGTAGTGATTCGCGTGGTTCTCCAGGCGACGGTGCAAGAAATGGGCAAATTAATTTAATATGCCAGAGGAGAAACCTCTCAAGTCTTCCATGGTGTGAGTTCTTGTAGCTATGATATGGTCTCTGTTACCATAGCCAGTGGTTGATAAATTCTAATGAAACTCACGAATTAAATATTTGTAGTTGATAGTATCCAAAGCTAGCCTCATTTTCAAGAGAATACTTTTACAATTTTACACTATCGAATCATGGCCCTACCACTTTCCACTTTAAAAATGATTCAATATTTATTCGCTAAGAGCTCGGTGTGGACTACACGTTAAGAGCTCGACGCTATCCCAACTACCTCTGGGTCACTCGCGAGCGAGATGGAACGAAAGCGAGTCACACGGACTGAAAGCGACCGAGGCACGAGCTCTTAGCGAATAAATTCTGTATGCCTCTAGAAACTGAAGTATAACTATATAACCTACTTCGATTCCATACCTATCTGCATATTCTACTAACCCTTACGAAAAACGGTTGACAATCTTTCAAAATCTGTCTCCATACCACAGTAGTTTTTTTTAATTGATTAACTACCACTACACCCACTGTTCCCCAGATTTACCTCGCTGCAACAATCTTCTTCCAACATTTTTATCGCACTCCAAGTACTAGCAACCCCGTACCAAGTTCCCAGAATCAATTAATGGAAAACGAAGAAGCAATTGTCGAAATTTAGAAGACCTCCTATCGCCGGGATGGCTGGGGAGCCGAAGGGTAAACGGGTCAATACTTGGAATGCCCTTTCCACTTTAAGGAACGGAGCATTAAGGGATGCGAAGAGGCTGAGCGAGCCTTGAAGAGGCTGAGCGGGGCTTGCATGGGCTCAGCAGCTAAACGAGGGAGGATGTTCGCTCGGTCGTGGTCACAGATACGGAAAAAACGCGCGGCGTATTACTCCCCGCGAAGTAACAGCCCCCTCGAACGAAGAAGACGATGGAAATGGGAGCGTGAAGAAACTGATGGAATTTTAATAAACGCCTCGAAAACTAGGATGTCGTTAAATCTGGACATATTAGCCCTAGGTCCCCCGAGTCTTTGTTGACACAATCACATTCCAATTTCGCACACCCCTATTACGACCCTCGGGTCTCTTTTCACACAATTGCGTTTTCAATTCTTTCAAAACTATTTTAACTGTGAGGAACATATGAGTGCATAATTAAATTTAATTAATAGGGGAAAGCGACCAAAGTCAGACCCCTGGCTCTATGTCGGACCCCCGACGTATTTTGTTGAATAGGTGCTGCTAACTACTGGTGAGTGAACTACTTCGGAATAACACAACGAAGCAATGGAATAATGGCCACATATTTATAATTGAGCATCAGAGAGTGACGCGTTGATTTCCATTTCTAAGTTTTCCACAAAAAAATATTTATATTAAAGAGTCTTCAGGGGTGGTTCCGGTCTAAACTTTTTAAGAACACGTGTTTAAAAGGATTCCTTGAAATTCGCAAAATTCCCGAAGTTATAGGCATTTGAGTAGCGGAAAATGCATGATTAACACGCGGTCACTCGACGCTCACGTAAAACTTCAAACGCGTTTTTCTCGAAACAGTGTTCTTAAAATCAGTGGAACGAATATCTCGAAAAGTTATTATCCGATTCGACTGAAACTTTTTTATTTTGAAGAATATATACTTCTGGCTCGAGGACAAACCAGTAAAATTAAAAAAATGAAAATTTGTAATTTTTAAAGGCGTTAAAAGGACGAAAAATACAGGGGAAAAAGTGATTTCAAACTTCAAGTGTCGGTATTTTCTCAAAAAATGTCATTATTTGTAATTTTTACTAATAATTTCACGAGCGAAATTCATGCCCTTTAAGTATCTGGCGTTTAGGTGCTACAAGTTCCACCGTTTTGGATGAATTTTTTGATATCTCGACTTTAACAACTCCCGTCTGCAATGATTAATTATAAAACAAAAAATTGGTTTCTATAGCTTGGGACATCCTGCAAAAAGTCCCATTACAGTATATGAAGTAATTTTCCTTTAATTAATTCCTGAAGATCGCCTATTTGTATGGGCTCTACACCGGAACAGCCCCTTAATACGCGAGAAATAGGGGGTGACTTTGAAGTACTTTTTCTAAATCATCATTCTTGACACTTCTTCGTAGATTCGAAAATGAATTCTAAAGGCAGGCTTTTAGATAACAAATCAGAGACTCCTGTGCCATTGAAAAATTAATTTTAACGTTAACATTAAGAAAATTATACAAGAAAAAGTAATTGAGGTGCTTTGGTCACTTCACGATTAATCAATATAGGAGAGGGGGTTGTGGTAAATGGAGGACATTTTACAATTTGATATTGCTCAAAGTGAAATAAGCACATTATTGGTGCCTATACTAAGTATGAACCAAACGAAAGTGGAAAAATCGCTCCAAAAGCGAGCCTCCCCCCCCCCCTCCTCATCTGTACCATCACAGATTTCCAGATTTTCCCCAGAATCTTCAAAATAGAACCTCACAATAACTACACTACAATGCTCGATCACAAAGAACCAGCAGTTAAGATAAAATTTTTCATAACTGAGGGGCTCAGTAGAAAACAGGCACATGCCACATATGCATAAATTTTCGTTTCTTAAGGATCCATAATTTTTTGCAAGAAGAATTACACTATATTAAACTATAAACTGTGCTATTTTGAATAATATATGAAAACAACAAATACGAATAATATTTTTAGGTAAAAAAAAATCATGAATCAATGGCATGTGCCTGTTTTCCACTGGACCCCTCAATTTCAGCCCCCTGCTCCACTTTACTTCAACATCGAATGAGAAAGTATACCTATTTATCAATTCAATGAAAATTCCGTTTCCGGAAGAATATCGTGACACGAAGTATTTCCATCGGATCAGAGGCGAAAATTACCCATGCCGCTCCGCTTCCTGCCTCCCCCCCCCCCCCCCCCCCCGCCCTTCTATAACCACCGCAGGCTTTGCTTCTTTTCCGGTGTATTATGAAGCGTGTTTCACCGCCGGCCACGTAATTTCCATTGAAAAGTTCCTTCTCCGCGACGGGACCGGTGTATTAAGCAAAGCTGGCCGCGCGATCCCGCGACGGATTGTAATTTCGCGCGTGTAAACCGCACGGGGAGTAGCGGGGCAGCATCGCGGGGGGAGCGTGTTCCTGCGGCCGCGATATGCCATCTGATACCGCGCGCAATAAGCTTCCACCGGTGCATTGTCCCGCTACCATATGCCCTCTGTCATGTGTACGCGACAATGAAGCCCTGCCACCTTTGTTATAGTCGTCGGAGAATTTTACGACCGCACTCTGCCCGTGCGGCAATCGATCGAGGAACGCTGACTCGGGCCTTTGGTGGCGGCGGGAGGAGCATGGAACGGGTGTTCCATCGGAGACAGTGGCGAGATACGTGGAAGGGTTCTTCGGCAGAAGAAATTTAAGTAGAACTACTGCTTCGAGTACGGGGAAACAGACCTTGGATTATGGAATAAAATCTTGGGAATGTTTATTGTAATTCCAGAGAAATTACTCTGGCGAGATAATCTGCTGTGCTAGAAGGGGGGAGTGCGAAGTTCGGAAGACGAATTTGCTTGAAATTTTGCATGAGTTAGAGAGCGTGTGCAATAAACTAGAAATTTCGTGGGAAAATCGTGCTCAAAGGTTTGTTTTTATGGATCTACTAACTTAAAATACCCGGCGTTGCTCGGGTTACATATCTTTTTGGGGGAAGGGAGGGAGTTTTTTAAAAAGATTTCTTAGCGAGCACGTAGGGGCTAAGAGGAACTTACCTACCAAATTTCATGGTCATAGGGTCAAGTGGGTCCAGAGAAATCGTGACGAGTCAGTCAGTGGTAGGGTAACTGTACTCGTAGTTGACAGTGTACCAATAGTTGACACTTTTATTTTCAGTCACGAATAATAAGCTTTCTATTAAAAAAATGTTTCTGACTAGTAGGCTGTTTGAAAAAGTATTAGTAAAAAAAAAACATTTTTTTAATAGAAAGCTTATTATTCGTGACTGAAAATAAAAGTGTCAACTATTGGTATACTGTCAATTACGAGTACAGTTACCCTATTTGGTATCTATATAAAAAAAATCTATATGAAAAACCGAAATCATCTAGATGAATTAATCGTGAAGAAAAATGTATCTACGCCTAGAAGGGACATTTACGACCATGTGACTCAAACTTAGCGCCATTTATCTAATTACTTGATTGGTTCTTACGGATGTGTATGTATAGGTATACTGAGGCTTTGTTAAAGGTGAAACTTTTAACCTGATTTTCCCGCGCAATTTTCAGTAGTGCACCCCAGTGCCGTCTTATCGTTTTCGGGGGCCCTGAGGCGGACTATATATATATGGCCCTTTAAATTATTCTAAATTAAATAAAATCAAAAATACCACGTTAACACGCGAAGTGAATAAGTATTAAGACAATTAAACAAATACGATTAAATTTGGGGCCCATTCCACAAAAAGGGTCCCATTTTAAAATCTAAATTTTGGTGCATTCGTTATTTTCTTTACGTCACAGTTGGATGGCCCATTTCAAATTTTCTTCTAGTTTTTACAATCATATTTTTTTAATTTTCACATGCAAAGAAAAAAGGTACCTATTTCTCAATTGAGTATCGAGATTAAAATACAAAAAAAAAATAAAAATTATGAAGAATATAATGAAACTACTATTTTATGATTACCACAATCTACTTTCCCCATCGCTTTTTATAGACCTATCAAATATCCGAATTTCCACCGTAGCACGAAACGTGTTAATATATTATTCTACAAGGAATGCAGAATTTTCTTTAAAAGTAAACATTCGGGAGCCTAGAACAGGCATAGCGAGCCAGTGGCATTCCCGAAGATTTTGCTAGCACGTCAATGATTTACAGGTACCTTCATAATATCATTAATATCTGTATATTAATCTAAAATAATCATTACCTATATGGATACATATACTATAATATTTTTGCCTAGCATTTATTACTCAACAATATCTATGTCAAGTTATGAGTTCATCCCTATGAAATCCTGATTAATTTTTTCCCCTATTAAAAACTACCTACAACCTCAACAATTCGATAAATGTTATTTATAGATTTTAGGCACGCGCAGATAAAAAGATTCGCCACCACTGCCCTAGACCAATACATTCCAATACATCCAAGAAAACATCGTCGTAAAAACACACCGCTGCCAGTGAAAGTGTTAAGCTTCTCCAATCCCAAGAAATGAAAAATTAAATTTTTCCCACGTCCTCCCGCCAGCCACAAACGTAGCCAATTATCCCAAGAACCTCGCTCCAAAAAAAAAACCCCAAAACTCCATCAACCCACCAACCCCACAAGCAAACCCAAAGCTCCATCCAAGACAGTCCAATTACCACGCAATCGCACGCACAGCCTCCCAACGCCGCGAATCTCATTAAAACCGAGCAGGTCAAAGAAAAAGGAACCCCATCGCGGTTCCTCGGTTCATGCTCCATTCATTAATCGCGACGAACGCCCCGGAAGTATCGCAGCCTTCCACTCGCGCGCCGGTCGTCGGGGTAATGCACTTTGCGAGATTCAGGAGCACGGCACTGTCCCTGCGCGCCGAGGAAGAAGGCCGTCGAAGAAGACACAGGCTCCGATAGCGGTGGGGACAGCGGCGAAGTTATTCCAGCGAGTTTGCAGCGACGTATAGCGCGCTGCTATCATCGTCTATGCATCTCGTGGCCGGCGTGTACCGTTGCATTCGAGGCCTGCAGCCTAGGGCAGATAGGCGAGGGGAAATATCGCGATGCAAAGGAAGCACGGGTACGAGGGGAAAGAGAGAGGGGGGGGGCGAGAGGGTGCTCTGAATGGAACAGCGAATTGACTCGAGGGAAACGCTTCTCCCCTGGCCCCCTTGCCCGCGCGCCACCTTCCAGACGCCACGCTGAATCTTGATTGTGTAACTGTCAGAGCGTTTCCTCCTTGCGAAACGCGCGACGTATCCACTGCATCGCGCGACGTATCCACTGCATCGCGCGAGTGGAGGGGAGCCGCGCGTACAACCATCGAGGCCTCGCCGGCCGCTGTTGCGTTGGCTGTTGCATAGTAGCGGCGCGCGAGTGCCCCTGCGCGCGGCGTGTTTCGCGTGCTGCAACACCGCGAGCTGATGAGCAGATTGCGCCGACCAGCCCGGCTATTTTTACGTTCGCGGGCCGCGCGTCGTGTACGTGTATCACCGTGCCCGTTAATTGTGAGACGGAGAGAGAGAGAGAGAGAGAGAGAGAGAGAGAGAGAGAGAGAGAGAGAGAGAGAGAGAGAGAGAGAGAGAGACAGACACGACCAGTCGTGAGAGACTTGTGCAAGCGTACCGGAATCTGGCCACGCTTTTCTTTTATTGATCCACCGCTACAGGCTGGCCCAGATTCTGGGGCACAGTGGCTCGCGGCGGAAGATGCCTGGGTGGGCTTCCGGTTGGCTTGGTAGGGGAAGGGGTTTCTGATGCTGGAGAGGTTCCAAAGGGGTGCTTGGGGAGACGAGGAATTTTTTTGGGTAGTTTGGATTGGGTAGTGACGAGGTGTGGGGGATAATTTTTTGATTTTTGGGGGGAAGTAGTGTATGGACGTATTTTGAGGGTTCTACTTTTTAAGGGATGTGGACTGAACTATTAACACTAGGTTTACGGCACCCGCCAATTTGACGGATTGCAAAGTTCGAAAAATAATGGCGACGAAGAAGAAACCATCGCGAGAATTGTAACAAATTTGTAAATTACTTGTTAACATTTCGGGGATGATTTCTGGGGAAAGACTTTTTACTTATTAGCAATTTATTTAGACGATTTCTTAATTCTTTACTAGGTATATAGGAAATGTCCGTAAACCTAGTGTTAAGGGTCTTGTTTCTTTTCTTCTTCGGATAATTATTTTTTGGGTATTAAGGGGTCTTTCCACTGCAACGCCCTAGGGAATTGCCGTTCTTTAGAACTGTTTTCTGTCACAGAAAGAATGGTTTTGCTGGGATGAGGTTTTTTCTATTCCTTAATGAGTGCTTTGGGGATGCAAAGGGATTTGTCATATTTTTTCCATGCTCTCTTTCGCCGGAGTGTAATGTGTGCTTTGAAGGGAAAAGCGCCTCGATTGCGCGATCGGTTTTAAGGAGCCGTGTATCTGGGTCGGGAATCGGGGAGGTTTGTAATCAGTATGACTGGCGATATGTCGTCCCCAAGTAGAATCACACATTTTCGTTGCTTTTTTTCAACTTTCGCGTCGCAAAATGATTAAAAAATTTAGCTAATTTCGATATTTCAACTTTGGGCGTCCGCTATTTTGTTAATTCTTCATTAATCCAATTGATATAGCGACAGTCTCACTGATTACAAATCGTTTTGGTTTTTTTTTGTTTCATACACATGGTTTTTCCAAAATTGACTGCGCAATCGAGGCGTCTTTTTTACAGCGCATATGACACCCACCTATTTTGGAGAAATGTGGTTTCATAAAAAAGAACACCCGATTTTTTCGTATTCTCAAAACACGCATGAATAAATAGGAAAAACTTTAATTTAGTAAATAGATTCCTTTCGTGATTAAAAAAAGTTCCAAACAACGGTAACTTTTTAGAGCGTTACAACAGTGGAAAAACCTCTTAAAAGAATCTAGATGTATCTAACTAAGGAAAAATTAACTTCCTTGGGTTCACTGTTTCAAATGAGCAACCTATTTAGGAACAATGAAGAAAGAATAGTTTATCATGTGCAGAAGATGAATTTTTATGAGGCTTTGTTCACTCACACGGTTCAGCAGAATAATTTAACTTGTGCAGCAAGGCGATGATGCACTTACCTGTAACATACAAAAATTTCAACTATTAAAACACAGATCTAAATCCCAAACACAAGAATAAAGAAAATGAAATGAGAAAAGAGAAGATACAGCGACAAACCCCTTCCAAAACCTTAATTCTAAACAAATTCCTCCTCTTCCAAAGAACTTGGGAATCTCATCGAAAAAAATTCACATTTTCTAAATTTAATTTCGAAGACATATTTACTCTCCTTCCCACAATTGCATATCTTAACCTTCGTCCACCCAAAAAACAAAATTAGAAGAAACATTATAAAACCCATGATCCCCTCAAAATCGCATTCCACTATGAATTTCAATCCTCCTTCACAACCACCACTCTAAATATATATCCCAAGCACAAAAATAAAGAAACTGAAACCAGAGAACACAATTGAAACCCTTCTAAACAAATCCTTCGTTCTCTTCCAAACAATGGGGAATTCTATCGAAAAGAAAATTCGCGTTTCCCCCACCCCTAGAAAACCTCGACGAGCGTCGTTCCTGCAGAGACTACGAATCAAACGACATCGCTCATCGCCGTCACGTGGACCTGTAACCGTGGAGGGAAGAGAACGCCGGTATTCGCCAGCGAGGACCAAAGGTTTCCGTAAAAGCCAGGCACCTGGGATACGGGCATCGTGTGGGGAAAAGGGCCGGTAACAATTCCGATCGAACTGAAAGCCGTCGGCGCACACAAAAATAACCCAGCGTGGAAGCGGCCCGTTCGATAAACGCACATGTTTCCAGGAGCATTGTACCCGCGCGCATACAGAATGGCAAACGCAGGTCGAATAATTCTTTTGTAACTGATTTCCGTCCCTTCGACGCCAATTTTCTTCGCTCCCGTTCCACCCCGTCGTGAAATCGATTTTACCTGAGCGAAGGTTTGCGCGCCGGTGGAAAAAAATCATTTTAGAGGAAACTATGGGAAAAGGTAGAGCAACGGGGAAAATTCGAAGGATATATTGTAGAATATTGGCGGAGAATTTTTCTTTTTCATGGGATTTTTTGGGTGATAACAGTAGTTTTTGCTGATGGAATATTTTCTTGAGAGGAATGATGTTTTTTGTATTGGTAATTGAAGTGGGGGGATGTTCGTTTTGGAAAATAAATTGTCATGCGGAAATGGCTGATTATTGTTTGAGAAAACAGCTGAAGGTATTTTTTTTAAGTATTGAGTCTTCTTTAACATGTGTAATGTAGATTGAAATACATTTTGGTTCAAAATTACGGTTTACCTACTCATTAAGGGATTACGCCGCTTTGGATTCTAAAAATAGCAGGTATCTTTAATTTCTTTCTTCCCCTCTTTTCTTTTTAGAAAATGATAAAGAAAGTGATAAACATATAACTAAGCATTTGTTGTACAAATGTTGAAGTATACGAAAGAAATTTTGTTTCTTTCCTTCAAACAAAATGGCATCGATGTGACCGGTCCACGTAAGCTTCTTTTTTTTCGAGCGCGCCAATTTGGTGTGCAAGATGCATCCCTAGTAGCACAAAATATTGAATGCTCATACATCCAATATTAAAAAGAGGTTCAATCTCTTTTTCATATTTAAACATACATACAATATTTATTCTAGATTAAGAAGAAAATATATTTTCCAAATATGCTGGAAATATTCATTTTATATTATAAAAAAAATATTCTTTTTTCAAATATAAAGTAAATATTTATTTACTGTTTGAAACAAAACATTTTTTCCGAATGTTCGGGAAATATTCATTTTATATTATGAAAAAACATTCCTTTTCAAATATAAAGTAAATACTTATTGAATGATAGAAAGAAAACATTTTTTTCCGAATGTTTCATATTTTCTAAACCTTTAATTCACATTTTCAGTACGTGTATATAATATTTGGAATCAACATTTTTTTCATATTAAAAAGTGTGGCTAAAAAAATATTTTTTTAATATTTGGAAAAAATATTTAACCAATATTTTGTGCTACTAGGGATGATATGTATTGATACAATTTGATACATTGATACAATTCTACATGATGTCTACAAAATAAATAATAGCGGTTTGCGATATATAAAAATCTGATCTTGCTACGGACACTTTTATCCTCAATTCTTAGTTAAAGATGACATCTCTTTTCTCATATGTTCATCATTTTCACAAAAAATCGTAAACTTTAAAAAAATCCCTACATATTTATTTAGTAAATATCGCGTAGAAAATGAAAATGTTGGGTTTATTGCTCTAGGTCCAACTGTTTTGTTTAGACAAAAAAAATTGTGCACTTCAGTAATTGTACAGTAAATGCTTAGTTACAGATTTTAGTTACTTTACCATTTTCTGAACAAAAAAAAAAATCTTGAAGATAGCTGCTATTTTTTAGAATCCAAAGTGGCGTAACCCCTTGAAGTAATTTATATCTAGATGACCGTATTTCTAATTAATTACAATCCTACGAGAATGTAACTCTAGATCAATGCAATTCTGCACCAATACAGCTGTTTTAGGTGAATGCAATTTCATACGAATGCATCTCTAGATGAATGCGACTCTAAATAAACTCGCCTCTAGCTGAATGCACTTGTGAATGAACGAAATTTTAGTTAATCATATTCCTAGATGAATTCCCACTTGCAAATGAGCGCAACTCTAATTAATTGTTGTTCTGGATGAACAGGATTCCAGCTGAATGCAGTTTTAGACCAGGACGCTTTCAATTAATTGCATTTAGTTCTAGCTGAATGCAGTTCTAGATGAGCGGGCTCCCAGATCAATGCGATTCTAAATAAACACGTCTCTAGCTGAATGCAGCTGTAAGTGACTAAAATTCCAGCTAATTATAGTTCTAGGCGAATGCACTCGTGAATGAGTGCCCCTCCAGTTGATTGCGGCCCAGATGAATGCGATTCTTAACAACTGCAGTCAGAATTAACTATATTCAGCCACAGATGGTCACAACCACAGAAAGCTTTCTCAGAACTTCAATAAACATCCATCCCGCTCAGCCAATCTCCAACTACCCAAGCACATCTCACCGATATTTCGCCATCTTGAACTCCGTATCAAACAATAATCGTTTAAAGCGAACATGGCGGGAGCAAACTTGCAATTACCATTGCCAGTGCCATCGGTAAACACGACCGTCGAGTACCATTAGCCTTCTCCCAGATATTTGCCTTTCCTCCGAAGGCTCCGCTGAAAGCCCCTTCAAGGGTGGCCATGAAAGAATGTCAACTCGTTTCAGCCTCTTTTCGGCCCCGACGTACTGGCACGGCACCTTTCAGCCGAGTACTCGGTTATTGGAAGTAACTCGGCGAAAGTACTGCTCGAGGTATTTACGTGCCAGCGAACGCAAAAAGCGTTTCCATGTCACTAGGATCTCGTACAGCGCGACCGGCAAGCCGCAACTCGAGGAACGCTCCCTTGGAATCCTCGAGGGCCCCTCGCCCACTTTATTCCGTGCGTGCCACTTTTCGCGTGGCCATCGGGCACCACGAGCATCGTCTCGATCGCGAGAAACGCGCGTCAACTAGTTGCGTAATTAGTAACAATCCGGGACCCGATAGCGCGGATCTCCGCGACACTGAAAGTGGAGAGCTCCGCAAGGTTACGGAGCTGTTCTCGGTCTTCTTTCTCTAAATAGACAGAGGAATGCTCTCGCGAGATCAATTACACGGCGAAACTTCTTACCCGTGGAACAACTTGGCTACTGTGTCGATTGCTGCCACGAGGTGCCCATCGATCTGTGCATTCGATACGTTTCACTATCGAGGGGACCGTTCTTGGGGGATTTCTCAGCACTGCAGTGTCAATTACTCGGCTTTTTATTCGTTTAGTGGATGCATATTCTTAAATGCGTTAGTGCTCGATGAGAAAACTAAATGAAAATGTTTGGGTGTGTTATAGTATTCTAATTAAATTTCCTTTAAAATTTCTAAATAGAGTAAGTCTCCGGGTGAGATGGTCATAGTTTCGTTTAGAGTCTGCTACAGCCAACCTATTTGAAATAAGGCAACGAAAATGATGCAGAACAAAACTTCAATCCTTTGTCTACATGTCCGTTAATATCGATAAACGAAAAATTATTATTTAATATGCAAATTTTACAAATTAAAGAAAAGTGTCATTGCCCATATCTCTCTTAATGTCCGGGGAAGATGGTCATATGTACCTTTCAGGGTAACAAGTTGTGGTCCTTAACTGGTTATCTCAGATTCTTTCTAGTTTTCTACCACCTTCGTTTTTGCCCGCTCAAAACTTCTTTGGGCTCTTGCTGTGAGTCTTCCAATCCGAATGTATGACACACAGTGTCTAACTCTGGGCAATTTTCATGGGCCCAATAACCACATGACTTACATCTTAGCCAATCTGGTTTCTTTTTTGTTTCGAAATAATTTTCTCCGAATTTCAGCAAAATGTCTGAAATTACATCAAATACAGCTATGGCCAGCTCTCTTGGTCAACAATTTACCATCTTTCCCTTAAAGCCCTGGTAAGATAGCCATTCCCCTTTCGCTTAGACTAACAAACGTAACCCCGAATACTTTAAGCTTAAAACCACTGTAAACAATGTACTATCGAAAATACATCTTGAGAATTAAAAATATTCAGCATAAATAACACAAACAAGATGACCAAAATATTGATCAAACATTTTCAAGCACTAGCTTAAATTTCACAGTGGATTTACAAAGCTTTAAAAACGTTCTCTTCCAACACTTTGACCTAAGAATGTTACTTTTCTATGACACTTTGTACCCACGTCGAGGCAGCGCAATCAGGCGTTTCTTTCTAAAAAAAAATACTGTCACTGCCCGTCTCTTCCGAATAACCAAATCACCCTGACTTACCCTATGTAGAAATATAGGCATACAGTTTTTAATTAATATAATTTAATGTTTTCTCATTAAAAAGGCCCTAATATCGGATTATATTTAGGCCGCTACATTATGTAGACCCCATAAGTTTGATGTAGTTGCAAAAATTTATAGTAACATCCATGGTGGTAGAATTGTTATCTAGTGTCTCCTTTAACTGAAGTGGATCAATTAGTTTTATTTCAATTTGTGTGGTAATTATGCAGTTAGTGTTTTATTGAGAAGTGCGCTAATTTTGGTGCACTAATATTGAAATGGAATCATTTGAGAAATTAATTGATTGAAATTGGAATATCGGAGATCTTGTTACTGTGCTATATATGGAGGGTTCAGAAGGCAATCAGTGTAAGTCCAACTGTTTAGTTAATCAATAAAAGTAGTGAGTTAACATCAGTTAACATCAGTTAACTCACTAAAACAAAGGATCTCACAACATTTGCTACCACCTTCAGCTCCAGTAGGTACATACTCAAAATCTTTCAACATTCTTCCCTTAGAAACATTATTCTACCTCTTCAAATTATTTCTTCGCCAAAAACCACCCCTCTCCAAACCACCAATCCCCTCCCCCCCCCCCGAATAATTCCTCTCCCATTCACCAGTCTCACTCAACAAACAAAAAAAATAAAAATAATACAGTCTTAGCTGGTAAAGGGTTCAAGCACGTCCTCCACGTCACCCAAGGAGCCCAGGCGCCCGTACCAAAATCAACCCCCTGCCCCTCCACAGTTCCCACGTCGCTCAGGGTCCCATTAAAGACGTCTCGAGATCAATTAAACAAATAATGCGGCTACTTCCTGAGCGTCGTTTAAACGTCGCCGGCATACGGATGTTCCGTGCTCGTGTGTGTCTGCATCAGGGGAGGCACAAAGGAGGGAAACAGCGGAAGGGAGTTGTTAATCGGTTGGGGTTCGATCCAGAGCCACTACCCCCCTCTTCCCCTTAGCATCTGCCAAGTTCGAATATCCAGCCCCTTCAGCGCCTCTTTTTCAGGCCGTCAGTTTTGGAAGGAAGGGGTTGCCAGCCAAGAGGGTAGTCTGAGTACATAGAGGAAAGAGGAACGGGGGGTGGGTGCACGTTACACCCTTCTTTCTCCGAAACCCCTTGTGTCTGAACGCTCATACAGGGACTGCCACACCCCCTAACCCCTCGTTGGAGCTTCCTTCATCCACGATCGCGGCGCGCAGATAGAGAGGGCGCGCGCCCGGATTATCTGGGCGCTTCAATTCGCCCCCAGGATCATCTGTATGCATGTACGTAGATGTTAACGAAACGGGGGAATTTTATTAAATTTTTTGGTCCTTATTCCGTGGATGGAAACTCGTTATGGTGTGTTACTGGAGGGGTGGTGTGCAGCTAGGGGGGGTGATATGGGATTTCTGGTGGTGAATGATGTGTCGTGTGTGGAATATTTGGAGGGTTTGGTTGCTTGGGATTCGTTGTGGATTTTTGGCAGGTTTGAGGACGTTGGAGTGATTGTTTCTGTGTGCGCGGAGCGGAATATGTTTTGGGAATGAAAGATTGAAGGGTGGTTTGGATTTAAAGATACAGTAAACTGGGAGAACATTGGTAGGTTTTTGAAACATTTTGTTATATAATGTAAAAATTAACATTTTGTTATATAATTTAAAAATTAACACTTTGTTATATAATTTAAAAATTAACACTTTGTTATATAATGTAAAAATTAACACTTTGTTATATAATGTAAAAATTAACATGTTTACATTTGCTTTAAGTATCCTATCATAACATTGCATATTTCGTTATTGTACTACAAGTGTCAAAATGTATAAAATTTTTGTCCTTTTCCTTCTTTAATGCATGTTAAAAACATTACCGTACCGCGGTAACATTGGCACATGTAGATAGCATTAACTGGTTAAGTTTTACTAATCTGAAGGCAGTAAGATACATTGACACTTAAATTTGTATATTTCATTTTATTTTTTACATCTTAACTACCTAAAATCAATTCGTAACATTGGCACATCATATAAATAAGATTAACAGGTTAAGTTTTCCTAATCTGAAGTAAAACAACGTAACCCCGGCGTATGCCAATGTTATCTCGTGCTGCCAATGTTCTCCCAGTTTACAGTGCAGAAAAATTTATAGATGTGTGAGATAGTCGAATTGTAAGATCATGAATTTTCTTTCTTTAAGTATTCGAGGATATTAATATTGATCTATTTAGGATAATTAGTTTGTTAACCCCTTGAATCCGGGCGACGTAAATATGCATTATATCCAATTAATAAATATTTATGCGAAAAAATTGTTTTGAAAATTTTTGTTTTGAAATTCCTCGGATTCAAAGAGTTAATAAATGCGGACTACTCGAATGAAGTCTATGTTGAGGTGATTATTCTTGTATAGAAATAACTAGCAGTGTTTGCGAGAAGCGCTGTAATATCGTTCGGATGTGCCATATTAAAATACAATGATATTCAACAAACGGCATATTGATAGAGTGTTTCGGAATTATTTTCCAAGCCTTTGGGGGATTCCAAATACTGTTCACATAAAAGATATTTAATGTCAAAGGGGAAGTATAATATTGAACATCAACATTCTGTGACATTATTACTCGCAAAGACTCGAATGAATGGCAACCGATGAGATTAAAATTGCACTTTATATGTATAGCTCGTTAAATTCCTCCATGAATCTCACCCTAACACGTGTGCAATAAAAATACATAATTCCAATACAAATTAAAATCGCCGCGAGCAAGTATTAATTCCACTCTCCAAATCCAGCAACCCTTTTTCATATTTCCAATTCAAATCTACGTCCGCAGATTCGACGAGAACCACACAGCGTGGAAGCGTACGAATCATACAAGTCACACACCCACCCGAAAGCAAGAGATTCATGAATTAAAACATCAACGTACATGCAAGAGATGAAACGTGATACTGACTGGCACTCTCCGCTGTTTAAATAAATGAAAGAACAAACCCAAATTCAAATATAATAAAAAATGATATTATATTGAGCCAAGAGGATTCAATACCCACGAAATATAAAAGATAAAAGAAATACAAAAATACTATTAAACCATATATGGACATTAAACTGCTACACACACCCGTAACGTCACAGAATTCGAACTGAAATAAAACGAAACGAGATAACGAGGTAATACTGAGGCGACAAGCATCAAATACCCAGACACGATTAATTTGTCACCCAGACACAAAGTATTTTATTTGAATCCGCTTTGCAGCCACGCCTCGTCTTAATTCCGCTCTAGCACGCCTCCTCGACTAACGCGGGGATAATAATTATGCGATCCCGAAGAGCGCAGCAGCGAGATGGCGTCAATTACCATTGGAATCGCGTATTTGTGAGATCCCGCTAATGGTACTAATTAATACTCCCGGTGGCTACTTAAAAATTTCAAGTGGGAACGCATAGCCCAGCCCACTTTAACACGGCAGAGGTAGGCAAATGAATTTGTTTCGTTCAATTTCGAACATATTTTTTCATGGAAACACTGATGCTCCAAGTATACTGATTATGTATTACAAATTAATGTGGGGATAAAAGTTTTGGGAGAATTGGTGTCACTGTGACTTTTTTAACGTTCAGAAATAACTGGGGTGAGTTCTTGACCTTCTTCAACGCCATGAGACATATCCAGCTATTGTAAAAGAGGAATCACACACCATCGTTTTACAATAAAATATTAATGAAACGAAATTTAACTTTACTTGTTAATTTATATACAATCTTCAATGCCTCTTAAGGGCCTAAAAAATTTCGGTTACAGAGAGTTAAATTTTAACTGGTGACATCAGTTTTTATTATTATTAGTGATGACGTGATTTATTTCATTTATAAAATTAGTTTAATTGTTTAATTTTCTGCTTATTATGTGATTTTATTATATTTTCCAAATGCAATGTAACTTTTTATAATATAAATATCCAATAAAAAGAACAGTTCCGTCCTCACTGTAAATATACAGTTACCTTTGGCGCGCGGAGTCATTTTAACGACACGTCACCAACTCAAGGTTAATCATTTGTAGTCCTACCACAAATTTTATTTGACAATTGGTTGTCAAACTGGGTCAAAATGATCCACAATTTGACTTTTCGGCAAAATATCTTTGAGGCATTATTGAAAATGGTACTACTGTTTAAACATGATGATACTTTGAATCAGGAATCGAAAAAGTTCTAGAATTCGTATTTTTAAAAAAAAAAATCTGTTAGAACTTAAATGTTTCGTTTAAGAAAATATCTGATCCTGTGGAATTTTTATTGAAAGAAATGTTACCCTCAGGAACTTCTTTAGAAAATGTGTTTATGGAGCAGATATTTTAGAACCTATATAATAAAAATTCCATGGGAACAGTTATATTAGAACATTTATTGAAAAAGGTTCCATATGATAAGGAAAAGTACTGAACTATTAGGTAGTAGTTTTATTTAACAATATAATATCATATTCTTCGTGTTTATTTAATAAAAGGTATGAAAATCATAACATAAATAGTTAATATACAGTCGCGTCGGAAAATAAGTTGACACTCTTTAAAATCGCATAACATTGTTAAAATTGGTCGAAACGACTTGAGTTTTTTTTAAAAGCTAACGGAATTAGCCTTCTGGGTGACGTATTTCGTCGTTTGGAAAAAAATGCACTTGGTCTGAATAGCAACAAAAAAATAGTAAAGGTTGTTTTTTTAAACTTTTTTTTGACAGCCTGTAATGAAAATTCAAAAAAACCCGTTTGTAGATTGAAGTAAGTTGTATACATGCTGAAAATTTCATCTAAATAGGTTAACGCTGCTCTGAACTATAAACGCCTGAAGATCGCAGAATAAGGTCGAAGATCGCGGATTTCCGGGAATTTCGCGATTTTCGAGAATTTTATAAACTCCCTGTATAACGCATCTTCCATCGAGGACACCCTTTTTATTAACCACCCCAAGCAACACCGTCACACCTACAGATTAGATTAGACTGATACCAGCACATTGCAGTGCCTCATTCCTGCACAGTACCTATTCACACTTATATTATTACCTCCTGCCGCAATAAAGGTCCGTTGTTCCTATCACAAGCACCCCACAGATTCAGAAGAAAAAAAAACGAAGCATGCGATCCCCGTTACAGCCAATTTCCCCAGAACTCGCCCCTTTCCGCTCCGATTTCCGCAAAAAACGTGGGCGTCAAGCGAAACGCTTCGAGAGGCCCACGCATACTTGTTTTGACAGCTGTAACACGATCTTTATTGGTGCGAGCGCGTGTAGGCCGACACCGCGCGCTCTGTTCTAACTCTTGTAACAGGAACTGCGCGCTGTACATACATATTACATACAGCGTTGGCGGTTGCGTGCAGCCCAATCGATACGGCCCTTTACTCGCGTGCATAATACGTGCTCGCGAAATCGAGGCGTAGTGGAAGACGAAAAAAAAAAGAGAGAGAGAGAGAGAACAGAGGAGAAGAAAATCGTTTCCACGAAAATCATCATCGACGAGAGCGCGCGCAGCGCGCGGCGCAATAAACGTGCAGGCGTCGAGGGTTGCTGGGCGTGGAGGGGGTGGGACCCCCTCGAACCCTACGCACAACGGTGCTCGTCGACCCTCGTTATTCAATCGAAACAGAGCATTACTCATTTATTGTCTGGCCCCTGCACGGACTTGTACCCCTTGCACCCCCAACCCTTGCTCGACGAGGATTTCGCCAGCCAGTTGCGACACTTGCAACGCACTTTTCAGACGACACACGCCCGCGACGCAAGGAACGATCGCTGGACAGACGGGGGTGAGATCGTCGATTAAGGGGGTAGTCTGATTCGCAAGCAAGAAGAATAGTGTTTTATTTAGGAATTTTTTTATGGACAAGTATATATGTGCAATTAAAATAATATTTTGGTATATTGTTTTGGGGTGTTCAGTGTATTGTTTAATACTTTTTTAGACATAAAATAAATGGTCCCTGTGAGGATATAATACACGTTCTACGATGGTCTGTATGAAAATGACCCTCGTTGGTACACTAATATCAGGGTAACGAGTTGATCTGTAACTAATAGCTTGACATTTTATTGTTTAATAGGGTTATGCCCAGTGCTGGTACTAGGATCAATTTTAGTCGCTGAGCAATTTCTAAATGGCAGTCGTTGAAAGATGGAAAATCGAAATGCGTATAGAAATTCTGGACATTTTTGTTAATAAGAAAAAAAGTATTTCACATTTTTAGTCGATTTTAGTAACAGCACCGAATATAACTTTATTAAACAATAAAGTGTCACAGATCAACTCGTTATCCAGATATTCGTTTCACCAACAAAGGACGCCTTCGCACAGATCATCTTTATAGGGAACATTTACTTTATGTTTAAAAAAAATATTGAACAATACACTGAACACCCCATAACAATATACCAAAAGATTATTTTTATTGCACGTATACTTGACCATAAAAACAATTCCTAAAGAATAGACTTTTTCGCCCCTGCGAATGAGACTAACCCTTAAACAGAACGACAGGACGCAAAAGAGATCGAACGAGTTGGGGCGTAATTCGTGGCAGGGTTGGAATGGGGATGATGCTTTGGAACAGCGCGGAGTAAATGATTGAATAATATACAGGGTGGTTGGAGTGATTTTGATGGATCGTAGCTACTCTTTGGTTCCATTAATAAGTTTTCTCGTTAACTTGGTGGATTTTAATTCTTCCTACCTTCTCGTAATCTCAGATGGAATAAAAGGTACTCGAGGGTATATTTTTGAGGCCCTTCCATCTGTTGTAAATATATATTTCTCCAAATATTTAGACTCGAGTGCTCGATTCAAGAAACAGTGCACCCTTGACATATTGGACGTTAGAGTTTCAGAAAATAATTCCATCGCCACATTTTCCCTCTTAACACACGTGGTGCCTGACAGGCTCAACAGTTCTCATGATATAGAAAGAGATTCAGATAACGATGACTCGTTGCGTTAAATAGATACTTGTTCAGTATTTTATTTTGTTTTTAAATATTTTTGTTGATAAAGATTGAGTGTAATAGATTACGTGTAACAGATTCCCTTTTTTTTTTCCTCTCAAAATATCCATGCATTTCTCAATTTGGGAATATGGGCCTGTGAGGCCCAACATGTGCAATGGTGTAATTTTAATTTACGCGTGCAATGTCGGGTTAAATTGATCAATCTTAATTCTTATTACTTTATTAAGTTCAAGTTGCACATTTTCTATAGCTTCACTCTGTTTCTAAATATATTAATTGAGGTACTCGAGCTTAGATAGTAGCATTAAAGGAGAAATGGGCCCTCAAGTTCACATTCCTCTTCCTAGTCCGATCAATTTTATATCCTATTATTTTTTCCATAACCCTGATGGAAGTACGCAATTACACTGTATTTGGGGTGCCCCACCCTGTTACTATATAGTGGCCGGGGTACTCAAATGTTTGCCAGAATTTCCACCGTAAAAGGTGAATAATATTTCAAGTTTGCCAAGCTGCCAAGGGGAGAAAGCGGTATCGATTCACGTCGTTGCAAGTGTGCCCGATGAAAGGTGGTCGGAAACGAAGAACCGGCCACGGTAAAACGCAACAATAAATCGACTTCCGGCGGCACGCGTGCGCCGTCGGAAGTGCGTTTAACTGCCGCACACGCTGCGGGCCCATCGCGTTCAAGGTTTATTGCGCGCGTTAAGTCCACGAGCGCGGACTCTGCGTATGCGTAATCCAAGAACAACGAGAAAATGCAAAACCTGCGGGTAGGTGGAATGAAGACATTATATAAATTAATGCAAAGTCGAAGGAAACGAAGGAGCACGAATTACGTTGAGGCTCTCGCAGATGCTGGCCTGTGCAGTTGGTAGATCGACGATTTTTTATAAAAAATGAAATCGAAACTGTAGAACAAATTTCTTTCTTTACGAAGTCTCGTTTTTTTGGGGAAAATGATTTTTAATATTTGTTAAAAGTAGATGCACTCGATTAACATTTTGTACTTGGGTTTATATTTGTAATAACTGTAAATATTGTATTATTTGTACATGATATATAATAGTGTAATATTTGTACATGTTATACAATATTGTAATATTTGTACATGTTATACAATATTGTAATATTTGTACATGTTATACAATATTGTAATATTTGTACATGTTATACAATATTGTAATATTTGTACATGTTATACAATATTGTAATATTTGTAAATACTTGTAATATTTATAATACTTGTAATACTTGTAATATTTGTAATATTTGTAATATTTGCAATATTTGTAAATATTATAATATTTGCAATATTTATAAATATTGCTACTACTATTGCAATAGCTTTCTGTAAACTAGCACTATTCGCATACTTTGTTACATATACCAGTTGATAGTGTTCACAAACGTAAATAACTGATAAATACTGAAATTACGTAACTTAAAACGGAATCAAATACACCTGTGCCCAAAAAATGTATTTAACGAAGCTTCGTATAATAAATCTATACAAAACTTAATACGACCAATATGTAGCTCCAACTTAAAACTAGACATGCAAAAGGTTACCAAAGACCTTAAGTCCTTTTCACGCGAAACCTTCAGAGAAGTTGCACAATTTTAAAAAAAAAATTGCCAAATGTTGATAATATGTGAGTGCTCCCAAAATACCAATGGTGACCCACAAATATGTCTCACGTGGCTCTAGTTAGCTGAAAATCGATCTCGACAGTCGCCTGAAGCCATGATAAGCGTCGAGTGCCACACAAGGGCGACGCTAAAATGTACCAGCCCGTCGCCTTTATTTATAGCGAGCCCGTGAAAAAATAATTGTCGTTCGCCAGAATGAGATTACTGCGTCGGGTTCTGTGGACGCGTAAAAATGGCACACACGTGCTAACGCAGAGCACGTGACATTAAACTCGTTTCGCTCGTGACTATTAATAATACCCGCGAGCAGCCGTGTTACAGAACGTATTATTGCTCGTCGTTTGTCGCGACGCCGACGGTTTCTGCATAATCGCCTGTCACGACTGATAGCGCGGTAATAACGGCCCTGGCTTCATGAGTTTCAACAGTCTCAACGACACTAGTGAGTTACCTACTTCATCGGACAGTGTTTCGGAGGTAATGAACGAGGAGGGAGGGGCACTACGACGGTCCAAAAATTAAATTTTTATGTTTTTAAAGCTTCAGATTCTAAGGGTACTCATTTCAAACAGTGAAGTATAGCATTGTTGTAATACGGTGGATATAAAATTTTGAGTGTTAAGCCAGTCATGCTTCTTCAAATTTGTCACTAGGATTTTATAGAAGTTACTGATTCAACCGATTTGGAATTTTGATTCTATGTTGATGGTAAAAGTATTTTCATATCAGGCACATTTGGCTCGCGATTGGTATTTCAGATATTGCAGAGACAGTTTCGTGTGAAAGGGTCGTACTTTCCCTCTCCAACATGTACGAGATTATTTTGTTTGTCTAATATATTTATTTAATTTTTCATAGTACTCTCAACGTATATAACGAAAATCTTTTATTATCCCTCCAATGATTACTTACTTGTTCTCAGAATATAGTAAAGTATTTTAAAAATTACACAAATCTATTAACATTATTAAAAATATAAATAAAATAGAACAGACTAGCGAGTATCACCTTTTACAACTTTATTAATTATTAATTTGATGGTTCCTAATTTTGAAACTTTCCCTTTTTGAATACGTTAGATATTTTGATCATTATTGTTAGTTCTTATCTATTAACATTATTAAATCAATCAAGAATTCTGACAAATTCCAAGCTAAGAAATAAAGTCAAAGCAGATTAGATCGAACGTTCCTGAGAATAAATGATACCTGGACAACCCTCAAACCGTCCACATTACCCACATTAATTATTAACACTTAATCGTATCACTTTCAAGGTCCAAGCATATCGTCAATCGTCAAGTCCGAACAAAACCTTGACTTATCCCTGCTAAAGCGACGCAATCGCAAATTTGCTACCACCTAGAGATTAACATTCGTATGCCCGCCACGAAGGCACCAGGTCTGCGCAGGTGGCAATCTCCTGGTCCTGATTGCCAATTAACGTTTAACGACTTTAACGACTACGTGCAGCGTACATAGTCGCGTGTATGCAGGGTATCTCTTAAATGATGGTACAAACAAAACATAATAATTCTGCACGAGAAAGTGAGTAAAAAATGTAGAATAAAATTCTTTCATGACCCGTTTCAGTGTCCAGAAGTTCGAGTTTGCAGAGAACTTTCAACCCTTTGCATTCCAACATCCTCAATCATTAATTTACCAGAAATCTGTAGGTCAATGCTACGCTTACTATTTAATCCTAAACTGGTATCCTGGGGTCAGTCATGACCCCAAACACGCAAAGTTCGCTGCAAAATTTTTGGTTGCCTAAGTTTGTAAACTGAATTTCTAATTAATTTTATAATAATAGTTTAACTTTCTACGTTTCTATTATTTTATACATTGCCTAAGAATAAAATATTGATAGAGGATGATCTAGTGTCAACTTTAGAAATTTCTGTGTCCTTTTCTATTTGGGGTATGCCACGACCCCAGTATACCAGTTACGTTTGAAAAAAAAACAGTATAGCAGTTAAGGGTTAAACACGCAACTACGAAATAGAAAAATGACATAATACGCTGATTTCGAAATTTATAATTTATTTAATTCTTTAACTTACAGGGACGAGTTAACTCGTCCCTTGAAAATACCATTTCGCTAAGCACAACGAGTTAAGTCTTCGATAGAAAATCCCACTTCGCCTGCGAAGACGAGTTTACTCGTCAATAGAAAATACCACTTCGCAGAGCAAGACGAGTTAACTCGCTAATAGAAAATACCACTTCGTCACGCAAGACGAGTTAACTCGTCAATAGAAAATATCACTTCACAGAGGATAGACGAGTTAACTCGTCAATAGAAAATACCACTTCGCCAGGCAAGACGAGTTAACTCGTCCTTTGACGATACCACTTCCGCGGGAAAGACCAGTTAACAAGTCATTAATTGACAATACTACTTCGCCAGGCAAGACGAGTTAACTCGTCCTTTGACAAATACCACTTCCCCGGGCTAGACGAGTTATCTAGTCATTTGACGATACAACTTCCCCGGGCAAGACGAGTTAACTCGTGATTTAAAAATACCACTTCCCCGGGTAAGGCGAGTTAACTTGTCCTTTGACGATACCACTTCCGCGGAAAAGACGAGTTAACTCGTCATTAATTGAAAATACCACTTCCCCGGGTAAGACGAGTTAACTCGTCCATATAAAATACCACTCCACCCAGCAAGACGAGCGAACTCGTTTTTTATTTACCACTACCGACTACAAACCACTTGCAATAAAAAAGAATGTGCCGGTTAACAAGTTAATCCCGCAAACCATAGATTCTCCCACTTCCCCAAAGCCCAAGAATATCAGCACCCAACTCCAGTCGAAATGGTGTGCCTGAGTGGCATTCCCCTGGTGCAAAGGGTTAACACCCGCGCCCCGTGGCGGCCTGTATTCATAAATTATTCAGCTGCAACGCCAGATACCTTCCAAGGGTTAAACACGTGCACGATGTTTCGCACGACGGTAGCGACGACACGTCGGATTAACAGTATCGTTTCCTTCGCGGGCGGAAGTCCCGGGGCGCTCGTATGCGCAGCGCATCGATGCAACACGGTCATGTGGCGAGCCGTGCGGCGAATAGGTTCGCGCGCTGCTACCACAAAAATGCATCTTATCGCGCGGGCGGCGGAGAGCAACGAGTGCCGCACGGTCCTCGCGGCTTATCGTTACGCGCCGCCTTTCTTTCCAGCCACTAATGCATTAAACCATCCGACGCGCGCCAACCGCAACATCCACGCATCCTCGCCGCGCCGCTAACTGTGCCCGCGCACCGATTTATGCTATCTTTTCACGATTAATTATTGCTTAGCCACTTCCGCGTGCACGATACGTCGCGCCTTATGCAACGCAGAATTATCGCGGCCGTAAATAATGCGCGTAGAGACAGGCCTGCTGGGGATGAATCCGATGGTATTCGTGAGATTAAAAGGGAAACGTGCAGAGGTATTCAGAGGTTGTGGGAAATTTGCTGATTGGGGATTTTGTGGTTGAGCGTGGCAGGGGAAGTAGGTATGCGTTAGATGTGACGGAGGATACGAATGCTGTGCTCTGATGAAGATGATAGATGGCGTAGGTATTGAATGCAGATTTGTGGGAGGGAATATTTTTCGGGGATCGCGAAGAGGATTGATGTGAGGCGAAGGGGTGAGAACAGTGAAGTTATTAGAGGCGTAAGTGTGGCATTAGGCACCTTAGGTGTGGCATTTACAAATAGAAATCTTGAACCTTTGGAATTTTTGTCGACATTAACCTTTAGAGGGCTAGGATTTTTTCATTGAAATTGTAAATTTTATTTACTTAAAATTTGTGCATATATACCACCCAAAATGGCCGGCAAAGCATCCAAATTCTTAGGTGGCCACTATAGTTAGGTCTCTCAAGGTTAAGTTCATGAAACTTAAAAGTTACGCTTTAAAACTTGAACTAATTAAAAATATGCAGTATATTTAATGAAACCACATGCAATGCAGTATTTCAGAATGAAAATATTAAAAATCGCTTATATTATTAAATAATCTGACTTAACAAATCCAACCACGCCTTAATTAACAACTAAAATATTCTAAACATCAATTTCTAACCATTTCAATGGCCATAAACTTATCCATCCCTCGCTTCGTTAATCAAGCTCCAACGTTAAAGCATTCCTTCCTCCTCATTACTCCATAGTTACGCCTAAACGCAAACCAAAAAGAAAAAGATGATCGAATTTACTCGCGCGTTAAAGGACGTTCGCGCGTGAACCTGCACAAGCGGGGAACGAGGAAGACGACTAAAGAGAAAGGCAGGGGAGGAAAAGGAGTGAAATGAAGCGAAAAGGAAGAGCAATGGTGCGCGCGAGCTCGCCAACGGCACACACTGAGATGACGTAAGCGCTGATTACGCGTCGCTGCAGCGAGTGCATGCCGAGGCTGCAACTCGCGTTGCATGTGTAACGTTCGCAGAATGCGGCAATGCATCCCCTCCCCCGCACCTCTCCACCCCCCCCCCCCTCCGACCAACGATTGGAACCACCTATCCCCTCGACCTCCTCACGGTGCAACCGTTTGATCGCGTGTTGGTGCGTATGAAGGCACGTGTCTGCGTTCGTGTATGAAGGACGAGGCCTTCAAGTACGTACGGTACGTACGTAGAAGAAGAGCATGGGTAACGTGTTAGCGGATATCGTCAGCTGACAACGGAAGACAAAGGGACACGAGAAACACGCTCGTGGATTCGAAGAAGGTGAAGTTTGAATAAACTTGAATTTTGAATGAAGCTAAAATTTAAGTAAAGTTAAATTTGAATAGAAGTTAAATTTGAATAAAAGTTAAATTTGAATAAAAGTTAAATTTGAATAAAAGTTAAATTTGAATAAAAGTTAAATTTGAATAAAAGTTAAATTTGAATAAAAGTTAAATTTGAATAAAAGTTAAATTTGAATAAAAGTTAAATTTGAATAAAAGTTAAATTTGAATAAAAGTTAAATTTGAATAAAAGTTAAATTTGAATAAAAGTTAAATTTGAATAAAAGTTAAATTTGAATAAAAGTTAAATTTGAATAAAAGTTAAATTTGAATAAAAGTTAAATTTGAACAAAAGTTAAATTTGAACAAAAGTTAAATTTGAACAAAAGTTAAATTTGAACAAAAGTTAAATTTGAACAAAAGTTAAATTTGAATAAAAGTTAAATTTGAATAAAAGTTAAATTTGAACAAAAGTTAAAATTGAATAAAAGTTGAAATTTAGGTTAAAGTTGAGTACAGGAGGAATGTGAGAGCTTGAATGCGAAAATGTAAAACTTGTAGAAGACTTGCAAATGGGGGGAAACGATGGCATGAAGATTCGAAACATGGAAAGTGATATTGAAAAGCTTTAGGAATTTGAGAAAATAGTGAAGTGGAGATTTGAAAATTAAGACAAGTGGTATCCAAAAGGTTTGAAAATTGAGGAAGGATGTATTGAGAATATTTAACGAGTATTTTTTAAAATTGAGCAGCAGATTTTAAATGCAGGTAAAGTTCAGAAGGCATTACAAAAGGCAATGAAAAAGATACGAATAAAACAGATATAGCTGTCATATAAAACGAAATTTCGAGGAATTTCTGTCAGGGAGAACATCCGTTCAGAAGAAAGGGGCACCACGCGAGAAAGAGGATAAAATTTGACAAGCACCTGTAATTTGCAGCTTCGTCATTGATAAACGCTGGAAATGTTCGGGCGCTAAAAGAAAATTAAAGGGACATAAAGGGGACGAAGGGGCTTATTATTCGCAACAAAATGCGAAAAGGCGATAAAACATACTCTGGTGAATGCACCTCACGAGGAAACTAAAGAGGACCATCAAATCACTATGATTAAGATGCCCCCGATAATTCGATGTAATTCGCATTAACACCTTGCAGACTTGCTTTAGTGGGCAAGTTGAAAAAAATTGCAAGCAACAATATAATCGTAAACTCGAAAGATCTTACGAAAAAGGTAAACACCTTCCCATAATACTGAATTAAAACTCCCTTCAATTTACTAGTGAGTTCAAAAATATTTCATTTTAAACCGAAGAAAGTTAATCGAAACAAAATAAAAATCTACTACAAAAGTCACGTGTCATTAATTCCCCACCACTAGTAAATAACTAATTTTATCAAGTCTATAGCACTATCTCCTTCTTTTTAGATCCCATTATCAAAAATCGATATTCATATACGTATCCAAATAGTAACTAATTTTCTTTATAGATCTATAAAACTATTTCATACATAGTTGGGTTCTATTTTCCTTTGAAAAAATTGTAGAACAGTTTTATTTTGCTTTGAAAAAATTGTAGAAGAGTTTTATTTTGCTTTGAAAAAATTGTAGAAGAGTTTTATTTTGCTTTGAAAAAATTATTGAAGAATTCTACGTTAAGAGACACAGAATTATGTATCCAAACTAAATCGTTTAGAGACATAATTAATGTAATTTAGCAGCAAAAAAAGATATGGGATTCATAAATATTTCAGCAAACTTAGAATTTTCTTGATCTCTATTTAAATGAACGGAGTATAGTAACAGAAACGTGATTGTTGTATTATCCGAAAAATCCTTTATGCGAACGCTTATGCTTCTCTATTAGTTCGGATACGACAGGCTCTACTGTGTTTCGAAAACTAAATGAAGCAGGCTAAAAGGATCAACCCTTACGGAACACGTTATTGGACGATGTAGCGTGTCGTTCGTTTCTCCAACGGAAGGCTTTCCCATCCCTTCCAAGACACGAATTACTCCACTTTTCTCCAGGTGGTTGATCCTTTTATCCTCGCCACAGCTCGCGGCATTTCCCACGATCACAGGCAAGTCCGACTTAACGCCGACAGCAAACACAGGTTTCCTGCGGCTCCGTTCGACTTCCTGTAATAGCGTGCGCATCTCCCGCCTGTACGAAAACCATTTAGAACGGGCATAAAAGTGGCAGAGGCCAACAGCTGTCGCCTTGACCTCGCTCAATGGTCATCTTGCTCCCTGAAGAAAACGTATCCGTGAATTTCATTTCCTGACTACTCTTTTTTGCTCGAACGTGTTGCTTAGAAACACTTGGCCCCTCTTTGATAATCTAATCGCAAGTAGGTATAGTGCTGTGTGTTTTATTTATTTGAAAAAAGTCTGGAGGAATTCTATTTTTCTTTAAAAAATTTTGAAGAGTTTCCTTTTTCTTTGAAAAAATTGTTTAAGAGTTTCCTTTTTCTTCGAAAAAATTGTTGAAGAGTTTCCTTTTTTTTTTTGAAAAAATTGTTGAAGAGTCTCCTTTTTCTTTGAAAAAAATGTTAAAGAGTTTCCTTTTTCTTTGAAAACAACTTTAGGAAAGTCCTCCTCTTCCTTAAAATATTTTTAGGAATGTTCTGTCCATCCTCAAAAAAAAGTTCTGACTTTCCTTCGAAAAAGCTTTAGAAGAATTATATATTTCTTTGAAAAAATTTGGGAGTTCTACTTTTCTTTGAAAATTTTGTAAACGAGTTTGTAGAATATTGTAGATAAATTTTCTTATCTTCCCGCGAGATATTTTTGAAGGAATACCGATTTTCCTTTTGATAAGTTTTAGAAGCGTTCTATTCTTTGCAAAAATTTACTAACAGTTCTCGTGTTCTTTGAAGAAGAAAAAAATCATAAAGCCAAAAATACCACCTAGATTTCAAAATCAGTTATCATCTTCAATTCATGCGAAGAAACCTCTAAATCACTGTGAACAAGCGAGTGGAATATTCCAACATTAATTGCAGGCTAAGAACTTTGAAGAGTCAGACTATAAAAGGGAAACGGGTAAGTTCTTCTCTGCCGTAACAGGCGACTGAATGTTAGACGCTAAGTGAACGTTACGTGTGAGAGCTGGTTAATGCCGGTGTCCAGAAGCTGTCTCAGTTTTAAATAAAATAACGAGACGCGTGTGAACGAGTAGGAATGCACCTCGTAGCTTGACAAATTCATAATAGCTTTTAGGCTAAGCGTGTTATTAAATTATCGTTAATTTGACAGCCCTGGGACCACCCACTTAATTGACCAACACGTCTCGTCCAGCGTGATACTTATACCCGTTGGGAACGAGCTACACGAAAGCGCAACCTCGAGCACACGCGAGGCGTGCTCAGAGTTGCAATCGCTGCAATGTTACCCGTGCAACCTCTCGAAGGATTATCCTGTTTCAAGCTTCGAATGCCATTATGCGTTTGCTCGTCCTTGGCTCGAACAGCTAGCTCTAATGCGAAACCAGTGAAACGGGTAGCAAGTAGATCTATTTAATTGAGACCGGTGGAGTTCTTTTAATGGATTCTGGTGGAACTGTTCAGTAAAAATTGAATAGAAATGGGGAGAACTTTTGAACAGAAATTGGCGCAACTTTTAATAGAAAGTGGAGGATTTTTGTTTCAAAATTAGTAGAAACTTTCAGTGGTATCTAGTGGAAGTTGGATATTATCGATTTTTTTTCCAAGTGACAACGAATGAAAATTTTGATCAGAAAGTGATGAGTATTTACAGTAGAACCTGGGGAATTTTACGAATAGAAACTAATAAATTTGTCACGTTGAAATTAAATGAAAACTGGAGTATTATATTCATTTAGTCAAATGCAAAATGTGATGAACGCTACCTGTATATCTAAAAATTACAGATCCATAAATACCACATCCGCGATCTCTTTTATCAGCCCCCTTCTTGTTACATCCAAAGATAATTTTACTGTCACTTTATCACAATTTAGCATCACAAAGAATCCTTTGTTTGCCCTTCTTCCCATTCAAGCCCCAAGGATACGTTAGACGTTAAAAATTCCTATCCTTTCAACTGCGCTACAAGAATGATAATCTCGACCATTCGCGGCAAGTAAAATCGTCATCGTGTTGTGGGAAGAAGACTCGCAGAAGAATGAGCGTGATGACAGGCATTACGTCTACAACGAGCACGCACAAAATTGGCCTTTACATAATGAAGAGACAAACAGCGTTCGAAACGCGACGAATGGGAGAGAGAGAGAGAGAAAAGAAACGAGCAGATACGGCAACACGTATACAGAGCAGAGTTGCACAATGATAGTCTTATGGTCAAGGTTTTAAGCCTTTGAACACGGCTTACGCAACGCATCCGGGCTTAAGTCCTCCACGCTGCAATTTGCACTTCCGAAGTTACGTCAAGTCGCACGGCATGTGTGCTTGTAGTGAAACATATTGCACGGCGGGACGACTTCCACTGGTATCCGGCGCGGACGAATGCAGGAGAAAATTACATTCTAAAGGAAACAAGTTCCTGTGCAGGATTCGTCAGAATTAATAGTGAAAGACGAATCAAGGAACTCGGATTTTGTAGAGGATAATTACGAGGCACTATTTTTATGGAATAAATTAAAAGGCAGACAGTTGCCTGGTCATAATTATTAAGTAAACAAAACACTAAGAAAATTGTAACTTTTTCTGTTGACTGGAACGGATATATTACAAACTCTTAAGCAGATGCATTCGCCATTTGTTTTATAAAATTCTCGTTTGTGTGTCAAAGGACAGTGAATTTTTTTTAGCATGAAATTGTGGAGCTCCTGATCTGACGAATTAAGGTACTGTGAGTGGAAGAGAATCTGCCTTCAGGGAAATAATTAATCAGATTAGATTTGACGAACTTAGTTGTACTTTTCTGGAAACCTTTGCAGGATCATATAATCTTCAAAGCTTATAATGTTTCCAAGAAGAGGGTCACGAAGTCTTCAAGAAAAACTTACCGAGCTTCCAAGAAGAAGCTTAATAAATCTTGAACATAAAGCTCGCAAAGCCCCCGAAAAGCTCACGGTGACGCCAAGAAGAAGCTTTCTGAGATTCTAAGATCTCTATCGTCGGAGTTCCCAAAGGCTTATACGGCCCAAAAAAGCTTGTAGGTTCCAAGTAAGAAGCTAATCGATTTCAAAAGAACGTCACAGGCCTCCCAAAAGACACACACGTCTCCCGAAAGACACACACGTCTCCCAAAATAAATGCCTAAAAAAAAATTCATATAGGTCCCCCAGAAGAAATTCACAGGTCCGAAGACTAAGCTAGAAATTGCCCAGAACCACGCGATATCTTAAAAAGTTTCCTGCGAAAAAGAATACCTCCGACTGATTTGCGAATGATCAGTGGAAGCGAGAAGGTCCTTAGCCTTCGAACACGGTCGCGGCTGCCTGCCGGCTGGCAGCCGGGTCGTCGTAGATATCTAGACAGGCCTGCGGGAGAAACGGAGAGAGCCCCCGAGAAAGGGAGAAAGCGACCAAAGCCCACAGAGAAAGAGAGAGAGCGAGACAGAGAGAGAGAGAGGGGGGGGGGGTTGGGAAGAAGGGAAACCATCCCGAAGAAAGAGAGAAAAGTAAAAGATCGGTCGGTTGGTCCGTGCGGGGCACAGGAAAGCGGCGTGTCGGTGGCTGCGGCGGCAACCGCGGGGCCCGCCTAAGCGAAGTTAGGTTTCAGTGCACAACACAAAGGGAAGGGACACGGCAAGAGGCAGCAGCACGGGGGTGGGCAGGGGGGACGGTTAGGGGCGCCATTCGAGGGAGGGCTGTTGAACTTTCAGGGTCACTCCCGCGGGCCCCCGCGCTAGCGAAAGAGAAACGCAAAGTGGGAGGGAGAGAGACACCGAGAGAGGAAGAGAGAATGCCCGGGCCGGAGAGGGGAATCATCTCTCCGCGAGGAGGCGAGGGAAAAGGTACTGGGTCGACAGCAGCTGGAGGGTAGAGGAAGGGGGGGCCCCATAGTCGCCCCGACACTAAAACTCACTACTAAAACCGTCCCTGGCGACGAGCCCCCTGGGCCACGGTTCGACCACCCGAACCCCGCCGTCCCGGCCCGTATTCCACGTCCTCGGGCCCCAACCTCTCCTCCGTGGGACGCATAGAGTCCCAGGGGCAACGGTGCACCAGGGGCTGCCCGCGCTCCTGTTGGGCCCTCGATTCGCCGCACGAAAGCGTGCGGAACCAGTTTTCGGTGGCCAGAAAAGGTGGACCGATCTGGGGCCCCCGGGGCCTTCGCCCCCCCCCCCTCCTTTCCCTCCCCCACCCCTCACTGAACACCCCGAAACGCACGCGCGCGCGATCGCGTCTACGGTGCGTCTCGAAACTGGCGCTCGCTACGATCCACGGAAGGTAGTGAACTCTCAGGGCCGTCCCGCGGCTTTGCCGCCTCCCCAAACGCCCTGCCCTACGGAATATCGTCTTCGTTTTCAGCCGCGCTTTCGCGGAGATCGATCGACACGCGCCGCTGCTTCGCATGAACGGTCCCACTTTTTCCGGGGGAGGGTGGGGGTACGAAGGCAGAGGGTGTTGTATGGTGAATTGCAGAGGCGTAGCAATGGTAATGGTGTAGCAGGGAGCCGAAGGTGGTGGGACTTGCTGACAAGTCAGGAACTAAAAGACGCGTCGGGCATTAGTGGTTTAAGGCCCTGCCGTGCACTGGAATTTGATTAAATAAACGCAGTCCTGTCATAAGTGGTGAAAATCTTATTTAGCGACTTTGCACCTTTTAGTCATTATATTCTCTGCGAAACACAACAATACCATTCCGGTTTGCAAAGATGTAGCGACTAATATGAAATCCACTGGAGTGTTTAAAGCAATATTCTCGAGGGAGAAAATCGTTAAATGTGCTTTTCACTATTCTGTATTTATCGAAGGGCTTTCATTTAACTAACTAACTAACTAAATAACTAAATAAATAACTAACTAAATAAATAACTAAATAAATAACTAACTAACTAAATAAATAACTAACTAACTAAATAAAACACTAAATAACTAACTAACTAAATAACTAACTAAATAACTAACTAAATAACTAACTAAATAACTAACTAAATAACTAACTAAATAACTAACTGAATAACTAACTGAATAACTAACTGAATAACTAACTGAATAACTAACTGAATAACTAACTGAATAACTAACTGAATAACTAACTAAATAACTAACTAAATAACTAACTAAATAACTAACTAAATAACTAACTAAATAACTAACTAAATAACTAACTAAATAACTAACTAAATAACTAACTAAATAACTAACTAAATAACTAACTAAATAACTAACTAAATAACTAACTAAATAACTAACTAAATAACTAACTAAATAACTAACTAAATAACTAACTAAATAACTAACTAAATAACTAACTAAATAACTAACTAAATAACTAACTAAATAACTAACTAAATAACTAACTAAATAACTAACTAAATAACTAACTAAATAACTAACTAAATAACTAACTAAATAACTAACTAAATAACTAACTAAATAACTAACTAAATAACTAACTAAATAACTAACTAAATAACTAACTAACTAACTAACTAACTAACTAACTAACTAACTAACTAACTAACTAACTAAATAACTAAATAACTAAATAACTAAATAACTAAATAACTAAATAACTAAATAACTAAATAACTAAATAACTAAATAACTAAATAACTAAATAACTAAATAACTAAATAACTAAATAACTAAATAACTAAATAACTAAATAACTAAATAACTAAATAACTAAATAACTAAATAACTAAATAACTAAATAACTAAATAACTAAATAACTAAATAACTAAATAACTAAATAACTAAATAACTAAATAACTAAATAACTAAATAACTAAATAACTAAATAACTAAATAACTAAATAACTAAATAACTAAATAACTAAATAACTAAATAACTAAATAACTAAATAACTAAATAACTAAATAACTAAATAACTAAATAACTAAATAAGTAAATAACTAAATAACTAAATAACTAAATAACTAAATAACTAAATAAATAAATAACTAAATAAATAAATAGATAGATAAATGATAGAATTGTAAAATGATAGAATTGTAAAACGATAGAATTCGTAATTTGTGGTGAAACTGTGTTCTGTTATTTCCAATTCTAAAATATACACACAACGTTGAATAAAAATATACCTGGTCGATCACCTCGCACATAAATTGAAGTGCCAAGGGTTAAAGGGTCCTACTGACTGTCCTGCTGCATGACATCACCATATCTCTGCTAGGCACAGTACATCAGCCTCGGTATATGCGCCCATGTGTGTGGCTAATCGAGATCGAGGCGGTTATTGTTGCGTCTGTCGCGCAGTCTGTCCCCCGCGATGGAAATAGAGTATCGATCGGATGTTTGGGGTACGTGTGCGTCGGTTGCGTTTCGTAGGCGAACGGGGGATGAAGCGCGTGTGGCTTGACTACGTTTTAAGTTTGCACAGAGGGGCCACGCGAGGAGAGAGCGGGGAGGAATTGTGAAAATTGTGAGATCGAGTAACCCTTTGAGGGAAGATCTATTCACGAACGAGGAACACACAGTAGGAAATTATGAGAATATTAATCACTCATATATGAACGGATGTATCAAAGCGGTGAACGTGGTGTTCGTTTTAGTGCAGAATGTTAACAAACGATTCGCGTGGAATTTTAGAAAAGCTAGAATAAAGTATCCAGAGATCTCTATTAATAGAATACTAACCCTTGATCACAGTTTCTGAAGTTTTCTTAATTATGTAATCATAATTCCCCGAATTTGATCGAAATTCTTACTCATCTATTCCCGACACAATTATCCTCTTTTCCCCTCAATAATCCAATATGAAATCCTCAATAATTGTTCTCGAATTTACTACAATTAATTTTCTACAATTTTAGAAGCAAATTTCCCCAGGATCAAAATGTATTTAGTTTCTACTGTATTAATTTCACGTCCAATAACTTCGCCCCCGTGACTATCATCTTTCCCAAGAGTGTGGACTGTGGCTAGACACCGGGCAGAGCCGAGGATCTCTGTATAGGTGGGAAAGAAGGTGCACAAACGAGAGACGCATCCGAGCAGACAAGGTGCGCGCCTGCGTTGATCAAGCAGGATGGCAGGGCAGGAAACTAACTGTAGTTGGTGACTAACTTCAAACAGGATTCCACGAACATGCCGGAAATCGTTAACTCGAAGAGAACCATACGTGTACTTATGAACATTTGATTAGGACGGAACATGTACCAGAATAACGCGACTACGAGTTTCTCGGGGTACAGGGCGCACCATGAAAGTGGAGCCAACTGTGTCGTCAAAAAGATTAAAGATACCAGAAGGGTGATAAGATAAAGCTGATTCACGGCTTTCGATGTTCCGTGTTTTACATTCATATTGTAGAACGTGCTTTTTAACACACCTCTGTATTTTTTAATACACTCGTTGATGCAATTAATCAGTTTGAAATGAGAAGTGCGAAACATGGTTAGTTTAAGAGATACTTTAACCTTAGTGAAATGTGTTTGTAATAAGAAGCTGAAGGCTGGTACTAGATACTTGATAATCTTCTCTTTTTTTTGTGGAGGTATTGAATATTTATTCTATATTTTACTCTATACTCAATCGTCGCAATAAATTTATTAAGTATATTGAATTAGCAGCCAATAAATTAGAAAACGAGTTTAACATAAACAAGAAAGCAAAAATTACTTTTTTTTTAATAATAATCCTCTATTATAAAGTATTAAAATTAAACTGAAGGTAGCTATAATGGCTGCAATTAAAATTTGTTAAATACTTAATTGAGAAATTAAATTGAACAAAGTAGAATTACAATACCACTCAAACTGGTCACATTTTTTGCAACGTAACAAAACTACTAATGCATTTCACTCGTATCTCTGATCCCTCGTTTCATAAAACACCCTTCAGATCAATTTCACAACCCCCCCCCCCTTGCGTTTCTTAATTTTTATCAAAAGACACCACTAATTACAAAAATCAAATTTTCACCCCAACCACTCCATTTTAGAAGCATCACAAAACCCCCCCAGTGAACCCTCCTCCAACTACCCGATTACAATACCGCGAACTAATTAAATCCCCCGAAACGCTCGCTACTAATTAGCAGTTTAGTTTCAGCGAATTGTCAATCAGCGAGGCAATTTACTTCGCGTTACTTCGAACTCGGCCAGAACTCGCTCTTCAGCTTCTTGTCCCAAGCTGGCATTTAGATTCCACGGGGGCTTCCCGCTATAAGAAACTGAAACGAAAACGGGCGGAAGACGACGGCGGAGTGTACACAAGAGGAACCTAGGTTCAACGACCCGCTCGGTCTCTAGTACCTGTATCATCAGCCCAGGCCAGGGCTCTCCTCCCCGGCAGAGAGGAGACTCGTACTCGTGCCTAACTGTGCGTACGAGCACACATCCTATGCGCTCTCTACGCGCGTCCCTGTATTCCAATATGCGCGGGGGGAAACTAGTTTCGCGTGCAAATCACTCCTGCGGGATGTCGCGAGGTGTTCACCTCGCAAAACGACCAAACTCCTCTCTGTTCCTGGGAGGCAATTTTTCTTTTATTAAGAAACACAGTGGGGTTTGTATACTAACCCCCAAGTTTTTGTTCACGATAGTATGGTATTGTATTCTCAAAAGGCGAAAATTTGGTTTCACTTGTAGAGTAAAAAGATGCTAGGTGTAGGTATAGGCAGAGTTGGGCATTAACTAAATAAACAATTATTTAAATAACGGATGAAATAGTAATTTCTTTAGCTTTAGATTATTTGATGAATAAAGTTTATTAAGTTTTTAAGCTTATTATTAAGTTTTTAGGTTTATTATTAAGTTTTTAAGTTTATTATTAAGTTTTTAAGTTTATTATTAAGTTTTTAGGTTTATTATTAAGTTTTTAAGTTTATTATTAAGCTTTTAAGTTTATTATTAAGTTTTTACGTTTATTTTTAAGTTTTTAAGTTTATTATTAAGTTTTTAAGTTTATTATTAAGTTTTTAAGTTTATTATTAAGTTTTTAAGTTTATTATTAAGTTTTTAAGTTTATTATTAAGTTTTTAGGTTTATTATTAAGTTTTTAGGTTTATTATTAAGTTTTTAAGTTTATTATTAAGTTTTTAAGTTTATTATTAAGTTTATAAAGTTTATTAAGTAGTAGAGTTAACATTTTTATTCGTCGAGGGTATCAACTTCCACGCCGAATTTTCAAATTTAACTTTAACTTTTATTTGAAATTTTTATTTAAATAAAAATTTTGCCCATCTCTGGGTACAGGCTGTAATAGAAGTTGCTGTGAACTTTTGAAGTTAACGTGTTGTTTGTTTAAACGGTTACTATGGCGATATCATATCGCTAAATCATCATTTCAAAAGGAGTAAAATTTGTTTTGAAGAGTAGGTACTAGGAGTTAAGTGCTCTACCTTCAAGTGTTGGTCTTTGAAATACAAAATATAGAATTCTACTGTTCAGCGATAATTTATTTTCTGTTTGAAAGTGAACACGAGATAGAGTTACGTAAGGTGTAATACTAGTGGGTACTGGGTATGTACTACTAGGTTGCTGCTAGAATATAATGATAGTTTTGTTGTTAAATCGTGCGTATGGTTGTTCCACAGCTGTCGTGTTAATCGAATTCTTTTTACGAGCGCGTTTTTTCTGGTATGAATGCATAAGTGACTCATTGACCGTCGGATCTTTCATCGAACTCGAGCTGGGAAGCAGGGGGCACTGATCCTCAACTCGTTCAACAACACTGTGGCATTGCCTGAATGCCATGGTCAGTGACCGTGAGATCAAGAATTTAAATTCTACGCTGTCTCGCCTACTCTTTCCTTTTTTTGCGCCTCATTGTCCAGAATTTCCTGGCCATGGCGGAGGGGCGAGAAAAAAGGAATTGAATTGTTTCCCACTTTCGACTGTTCGAACAGTGGTATTAGTATTTTTTTTATGTATTAGAATTATCCAACGCTAGAAATATATTTTTGAAGATAAAAAGACTCCATTTTTTTTATTTTACATTACATTATTATTTTAAATAATAACTTTGCTGCCGTGAGACCCTTTTTCGGTCTACCTATGCATTGAAAATGTGACTTTAATCAAGAGGATGTTGAATTCAATGTTGAAATAAGGTTTTCTTTTCAGGGATAATTTGTTTAATTTAACTAACGAACAAAATATGCTATTTCGAGAATCTGAGATTCATAACTATCGATTCCTTTCTCGATATGGGTCGCAGTTACGCATTTCTGTGCCTGAAGATATTTTTCAAGATGCCAAATTCGAAGGAAATATTAAAAAATGCGTTTTCCTTAAACTATGTTGAAATCACATTTTCGAATAACACTTTGTTAATAAGATCAAGGTCGAAGTGAATTTCTATTAAACCTTACCATCTCAAGACTCGCAACACTACGACAATCTCCAAAAATATTGCACTTAAAAGAATCTACCAACTATTCCAAAACAAACCAACAGAATTTGTCTACAATATAATAAAACTACATTTTTTTCAAGGAACGCCTCATACAAGAATAAATAATTCCAAAACACCTCAAGTTCTATGTCCTCTCCAAAAAAAACCTGAGCTCATCAATTAATTCCCTTCATTTCCAGAAGCGAATCCACTGTACTCATTTGTGTGTTTGTAAACGGGACTTTAATCCTACGAAACGGTTCCACGCATCCTCAGTTTCCTGCATGTGTTCGCTACTTTTTAAGGCGCTTTTCATGCATCTGGTCGGACAGTACAGAGTCGTGTGTGCACCCACAACACGATTGTGCAGCGTGGGCGTCGCAGTGACTTGCCCCGCTTTGAAACTCGACACCTCTTTCGCTAAACACCGGGGACGACCCGTACGTGGGCAAGGTAAACACAAGGGAGAGTCTTAAGGCGGGTACACATTTGTTACGAAACAGGGAATGAAACCTACGCAACAGCTCCATCGAGCTTACATGTCGAATACTATTTTTGAGGGGTAAATGTTTTCAAAATGTTATATCATAGTTTCAAAAAGGAATATTTGTATTAAAATCGTTGCATAATATTTTATATACTTCCAAACATCGAGCTAGTGTAACGAATCTAGTATACCGAAATTTCGTGTTCGATTTGGATTTGAAATTATTCACTTATGCTGAAGTAGCATATACCTCAAAAGCTACTGAATCTGGAATATTAAGGGGAGGTTCCGGTCTAAAAATCGATTTTTTAATTTCATTTTCTGAATGGTCAACCTTTTATGAATAAGTGTTTAAAAGGATTTGTTGAAATTCGTAAAATTCCCGAAGTTATAGGCATTTGATTAGTAGCAAATGCATGGGTGACAACCGGCCTATCTTTTTTATTTTGAAGAATATACTTCTGGCTCGTCGATAGACCAGTATAATTTATATATATATATATATATATATATATATATATATATAAAAATAAAAAAAAATTGAAAATTTATAAGTTTTAAAGGCATTGAAGGAACGAAAAATATAGGGGAAAGGTGATTTCAAATTTCAAGTGTCGTTATTTTCTCAAAAAATGTCCCCTTTTTTCTTTTTAAATTTTTTTCTGGTCTAGTCTTCGAGCGAGTTTCGTGCCCTTTAATAATCCGGCATTATTTTTTATTTCAGACCAATGGTTTAGGTGTTACAAATCCCACCAATTTGGATGAATTTTTTAACGCCTCGAGTTTAACGACTCCCCAGTGCCGTCTGCAATGGTTAATTATAAAACAAAAAATATATTTCTATAACTTAAGACATCCTTAATACAACGCATAAAGTCCCATAAAATTATATGTAGTAGTTTTCCTTTAATTAACTCCTAAAGATCACCTATTTTCACGGGCTCTAGACCAGAACAGCCCCTTAAATGGAATGCAAAAACACAAGATTGCAGCAGGAAAATTAATGTATCCCGAACGAGAGATTCCAAAGTCTAATAACCTAATTTTCACTTAATTCATCCCACTTCCCTCTCCTTATCCCTTGCATCTCCTTCAAACAATCGTACACGTTTTCGAGCAATCAAGAAGACAACAATCATTTAGCGTCATTTAGGGTGGCGCAGAGTTTAAATCGAACAAAACGTATTACAAGAGCGCAGACACGCGAGCGAGCACGTAGGGAGGAAACGCGATCGTAATCACGAATATATTATAAATATCGCGCGCGTAAGACGAATTATGCCAGGTCAAGGGACTCGAAATTAATTGTGACCGAGAAGAGGAGCAGAAGCGCAATTCAATGGGAATTAATCGTTGAATTTACGGCAGATTCGAGGAGCCGCGGACTGATCGAATGGCACGTGAAACGATTTTAAAGGGCGCGGTAATAACCGTAAACGGCCGCCGCTCCTCGGAGTCGTAAACGCGGGTAATTCGAACACGGCGAAAGGGTGTCGCGTCGCGTTCGTGTCGTCCCGCCTTGAACTTCATCGCTGCATTCCATTGCCCCTTCTGATATTACCCAGTGGATTGAATTGTCTGTTGCATCAGAGGGGACAGAAGAGATAACGGAGGAAGAGGATGCACGAGCCAAATAAGGAAGCGATAAAAAGTCGAAAGTATACTATTACGCGACGATATATTCATCTATCTTGTGCTGCTCGAAGATTTTGTTACACTTCATTCGAATTTCTGAGGTTTAAAGGGCTCAGGCTGAAGTAATGGTACTTGAATTATGGTTTATTTTAATTTCCAAGCATACCGGGTGTTTTACTGAAACTTGGACACTCGACATTTTTCGCTACAGTTGCGGGGACTTCGAAGGCTTACCTAAATACGAGCACCTATTTTTGGAAATTTAATAGCATCGTCAAAATCGAACCAGAATTCAACTACGTTCAATAAGGTGAGCTTCGAATGTCCTTCGGCACAATTTCGTTAGCTAAATATAAATAAATCCTAATGTTTCAACTATTTCTTGTGTATTAACCTGTTAACCAAGGATGACGAGTTAACTCGTCATCAATATTAAGAAATTACGCCTATTGCGAAAGAATGCAGATATCACTCGTGTCTTACGCTAGTAGCACAAAATATTGAATGCACATACATCCAATATTAAAAAGAGGTTCAATCTCTTTTTGATATTTAAACATACATACAATATTTATTCTAGATTAAGAAGCAAATATATTTTCCAAATATGCTGGAAATATTCATTTTATATTATGAAAAAAAACATTCTTTTTTCAAATATAAAGTAAATATTTATTTACTGTTTGAAACAAAACATTTTTTCCGAATGTTCGGGAAAGATTCATTTTATATTATGAAAAAAACATTCTTTTTCAAATATAAAGTAAATATTTATTGAATGGTAGAAAGAAAACATTTTTTTCCGAATATTTTATTTTCTAAACCTTTATTTCACATTTTCAGTATGTGTATATAATATTTGGAATCAACATTTTTTTCATATTAAAAAGTGTGGCTAAAAAAATTTTTAATATTTGGAAAAATATTTAACCAATATTTTGTGCTACTAGTTTCTTTTGCCATTGTTAACACATAGGGTAAAGGCAAGTAATATATGGAATGGCACGTAATATGGAACTTCGTAAAATATCGATAAAGAAATAATGAACTCTTCAGGCAATCGTGTATACTAAATCCCTGGACACAATAAACGATGATACTGAAAATTGTGCATCAGTCGGGCATCGATAATTGAAAGAGAAACGTTTATATTTTTCGTGGGATGTAAAAGTTTCTGAACAGTTAAATATTGCAGTGAAGGTATGTTACAAAGTATTATTTTGATATCACTTTATTCAACAATAGTTTACCAATTAAGTTACTTTCTTCTTACAAGCGAAGATCCCGAACCCGAAAATTCTGAAACAATGTGAGCATGTAGGGGATTTCCTCCTGATTACAGCACAACTTTTGTTTGCTGCCCAAATTCATACGAAGGGGGTGAACTTAACCCCGGAAAATTTGGCTATTTCCTGATTTTGTGTTATAACTCGCGAACTGTAAGAGTTAGAAAAAAGTTTCAAAACAAAAGTTACTTCTTTTAATTAGATATATCATTTGGTAAAAAAATTATTTTCCAGTTCACAAGTTATAACACAAAACCGGAAAATAACCGGATTTTCAGGGGTCAATACTTATAGCCCTTTAGAGTGAATTTGGGCAGCAAACAAGAATTGCGTTATAATCAGGACAAAATTCCCTACATATTCACCAAGTTTCAGAATTTTTTTGAATTTCCGGGTTCGGGATGTTCCCTAGTTAGTATAATTCTTAATTTCTTGTCGGAGCATGTGTGTACCTACGTAATATGGAACATACAGAGTAACGTAGATGAAGTTGATAATGACGATGACAACAATGCTGCGGAATGCTTATTTTGCGATGATAATTATAAGAATAATGACAATGAAAAGTAGACCCAATGGATTCGCTGCATTCAGTGGGCACACAAAGAACGTGGGGGCTTCCGACGTATTATTCACGTGTCCAACGTGTAAGAGACACAGAAAGCAGGAATAAATTCCAAACATGATGTATATTTATTTATTTGTATCTTTTACTTAATAAATCATCATTTCTGGTAAAAAAATGTAAAGATTTTTGAGTTTACTTTACAAATTTCCTAGATGTTCCGTATTAGAACCGATATTTTTCGAACAGCCGATTTTCACTCTTTTCAGTATTTTTATTATAACTGCAAAACAATTGGATTTTTTACATTTGACTATGTAGATATCATTATGCATTAGTTCCTTCGTCCCCTCATGTCACTTTTATTAAAAGAAAAAAAAATCTACTTTTGGCAAGCTTTTGAAATCAGATGTTCCATATCACCTGCTTTTACCATACAGCATGTAAATTAAAACAAAAATACATCTGCTTGCTAATAATATCTGTGGAGTAAATTGTTTACTTATCGGTGAATCCTTCTACCTTTAGTTTCATTATGCTATTTTTATCAAGCAATATTCATACCCGCTGTGGGCAAGAGTTAACTCCTTTTTTGTAATTTCTAATTGCTCAGCTAGGGAGCACCTTAATAAAAAGCTGTGCCGGTTAACAGGTTAACGTCATCGACAACCGCGGAAATATTTACAACAGCGAGGCCAAACGGAGCGCCCCGTATGCGCTTAGCGACAATGCGCATAGCGCGCGTGCACACGCATATCGCGACCCAGTTTTTCACCTGTTAAACGATTCGCGTCCAACAGCAGTTCACCAGCACCGGTATATTCCTCAGCCTTTCGCGCGCGCATTATCATCATATCCGAGCTTGGCATTTACGCGACTTGTTGCATTGACCTACTCTCCCGGAGGCCCGTGCGACCGATTAATGCTACAACGTTATATTGTTTCCACACGCTCGCTAGCCTCCCGTGACGCGCACGCATCGGCGTCCCGCCGTTTTCGTGAACCGTCATTTCCAGAGTTACGCTCGCTTACGTGTCGCGAGAGGCGGGGAAAGGGGAGCGAGGGAGACTTTGCTTTCAACGGGAATCAAGGTCCCGTCAAGGTCGCTGGAATAATCGAGAACGACGCTCCCGATGTGCCCTCCCCGACCAGCACGTGACGGAACCACGGGCACGAGAGCTTTGCCGTAATGCGCGGCTTCCACTCCACCGTTGGAACTTTCGTTCCACTGTATCGGGAATTATCGCGTATCGATAAACGGCACGGCGAACGTGAGAAAAAGCCTATACGGGTCAAGGTGACTCGAGGAATGCCTAGGCGAGTCTCGATGATGGCAATGTACGGAGTGAATGAAAAGGGAACTAACGGTTGACAGGGTTCAATCAAAATGGCGAACTGTTCGAAGAATTTTGAATCAGGCATTGTGATAATGTTAGAAATATTTTAGCTTGATTATACCTCTGTATGTATCGCAAAGTGTGTGTGACGAAAATATTTATACTACGAAATATTAGTGTAATAAATATATTGGTTCGAATTTCTAATAAATTTCTTGGTTCGAGAATTTCGTATGTATAATATTACGAGCTTCTACGTATTTTACAATACTAGAACACTTTATAATACGTATTATATTACATTATTAACAATTCTACGATTGCATAATGCAGTATACTACAATATATTCCAATAAACATGCACCGTGTATATTATTATATCATACGCAATGGATAATTAACATAGATTTTACTATTTCGTAATTAAAAATATAATCCCTTTCAAGCGTTGAAGAACGAAGCTAGCCAAGAAAGGTGTTCCATATTCGTAGCACAGGGCGCTTGCTCGTTTAAGGGTCGAAGGACGCGCCGAGGGCGTACACGAAAGCGTCGTCCCCGAGGCATCGATCGTGCCCCTCGACAAAAATTTCACTCGCCCGGGCTGCCGATTCGACAGCGTCGGGCCCGTGGCGATCCATAGTCTGCGGATCGTTCGGCTGCATCGCGCGATGCACCGTTAAACGACGCGCGACAATCGATCTCGGGGCGAGCGAACGCGGCACGAGACGAAGAAGGAGAAGGAGAGAAGAAAAAAAAAAGCACGCGGCGCTTTCCCGTTCGAGTAGATAGCCGTGCAAGCGTGCCAACCGAGAGAGACGAGCGCGAGGACGCGCGCGCAACGAGTCAGCCAGTCAGTCAGTCAGTCAGTCAGCGGGGTTCACTCACCATTTAAATCGCCCAAGGTCCGGTGGAATTTAAATCTCAATCAGCGCCCAGGAAGACGCCGCGCGTAGAGCGCGTGGAAGGTCGGGCTCTCCACGGTTCGCTGGACGCCTGGCCGAGATGGTGGGGAGGGTGAGGAGCTACGCGAGGAACGAGAATATCACCGCACTGGCAGCGCACACAAGTTCACCGACTTCCCCGTTTCGATCGCGCACAGAATCCGAGAAGACGGGTCACGACCGTCCACGCAACGTATTACGATCCATCTCTCTGCGATGGGGCGCGCGCGCGCGCACCGAGAAGAGCAGGCAGACGAAGCACACGAGGGGGAGAACAAGGCCGACGGCCAGCGTCGATGGCAGTGTAAACGTGTCGATGCACAAAACGGCGAGAAATAAACCGATGGTCACCACCGTCCGGCACGAAGGGACGCGACCATGCGCTCCGCCGCGCGAAGCGGAGCACTGCTAAACAACGGGGGCACAGAGCGGCGGGGTCCCGCTTAGCTTAACCTCACTTCTTCCTCGCCGTGAAACGAACACTTTACGGTTTCCTTCGCGGCACTAGCCACGCGATTAATCGATCTCGGATGTCACGGCAACTGAGCCACTGGTTCCCGCACTGTACTCACTACTTTAATCGCCACTTGCCTCTGTATATTATATTATTGTTCGTAAACAGTTTGTATGTGTTATTACTAATGGCAGTGATTGTTACAGAGAAGGAGAAGGTGCTAAGCACGGTTACCGCCGGACAGCACCTCCCCCACTGAAGGCTCACACGCAACTGACGCGGCTGGCGCGAAGGGCACACGGGGGATTAGGCGAGGACGGTGGTGGGGGGGGGGGGGGGGCGCTCGGGGCTCGGCGGTGGGGAGGACGACGATATTGCCGAGGCACGGGCACGACGAGAGGGGAACGAGTGGCAGCGGATAGGGGGATCGCGCATGCGTGGTGGCCCTGCTTTAGAACAGTACCGCGACACTCGTCGACAAGCCACCGCCCGATGCACCGACCCCGTGCGTCACGGTATGAACTACAGCTGTCCGCGGTGTTTCGATAGCGCGCTTATCTCGCAGCGTTGCGACTCTCTTCAACGCTCCAATCCGTTAACTTCGCGTCGACGCGTCGGAAGTTTCATTTACGGAGCAGAATAAAATAAAGTGGAATAAATTTTGCATTCATTCCGCGCGTCTTATATGAGAACGTAAAAATACACCGAAAGAGGGTGCATATGTCACGGAATTACTGATGGATCCTGTAGCTTTAAATAAGCATTTAAAAACAGAAGAGTATTTTAGTATTTTATGTGTAAGTGTTGGTGGGAAACGAGGAGAATATTTATTTCAAGTAAAAATAGTGGTCGAGGCATTGGCGTGACGACTAGAATGCGGAAAACCGGGAAAGTGAAATAAATAAAAGAGGGAAAGGGAATTATTAAATTCCAATATAAGTTTTCATTTAGAAATATAATACTGCCTAACGAAAGCAACCGTTTCCAGCGTTGAAACGCAATCGCGCCTCCCTCCAATTCAAGCAAGTTCGAGGTTCCACTACACTCGTTTTAACACGTCTGGAATACGATCGAAATAATAGACGGCTGCGCGAGAAACTCGTATTCATAGTGAATGATAAACGCAATTCTCAGTGCTGTTAACGAATTGCGCCCCGAATTACAGCGGCGCAGACCTGCCTTTGCTAATCTGTTTCTCGCATGCTCGTATCGCTTCGCCTCTCCGCGCGAAAGAGAACGTCGCGCAAAGAGACCAAGACCTACATAAGCGAGGCGTAATAAGGCTCGCCGTGGCAATCGCGCTCCTCGCGATATCCAACAATAAAATCAATTTCGCATGCCACACGCGCACGGGCATGTAATTAAAATCATCAATCGCGAACGATTTTCAATCGTTGGCCATTCGGAACGCAATTGGACGAGTCAAAAAGGCGAAACTTTAAAACCTCCACATCAGATTCTCCTTCAGAGTAGGGCTGGGACTATTTGTCGAATTTTTCGGTATTCGAATATTCGAATACTTCAGTTGCTCAATTACTTGGCGAATATAAATCAAATATCCAAGTATTCGAATACTATTCGAATATTTAAGTATTCAAATACCGATGTATTCGTATGGTGTGAATTATAAATCAAGCTCTTTTGGTTCATTTATTTACAAGCTTCTATTTAGTTTCAGTTGTGAGCTCGTCAGTTTGTCAGGGTGAAATCTTGTAAGCTAATAACTTGATTTATAATTCATACCATACTATTCGAGTACTTAAATATTCGAATAATAACATTCGAATATTAAATTATTCGAATAGTCCCAGCCCTACTTCAGAGCACTTGTACTCATGAGTGCATTAAGGAACACAATTAAATGTGTGTGATTTCCAATTGTAGGTACTTATACAGGGTGAGTCAAGAAGAGCTGCCATCTGAAATAACTCGTTATTTATTGGTTTGATCACAAATTGTTTAATGTAAGATATATTATATTTGGTGGGGCTCGTCGATCATACAAATTTTTATTTTTTTATATCTTATATTTTCTGATATAAGTTTTTCAAATGCCACCGTATATTTTTCTTAGTACTGTGTTGTAGTTGATACAAAGACGAATTCAGTGCCCTATAACAAAGTGGTCTTCAGCTGATCTTCGACCAGGCGATTGGAGAAATTACTTAATTTTTTATATGCTCCTGCTCTGCTTCAGCTGCTTTTTTTAAATAAAAATTCTTTTAATTCTGTCAACCACTGATCTTTCATTTGCAACGAACCCCACCTTTCTAGCTTTTCATTTTCATATAGAAAAAAAATTATAAAGAATGCTTAATTTTAGGGCAAAGAAAGTACTAAGTTGCCTCCTTAACACCAGGCTGCGCGGTCCTAAGATGTAATATTTTTTAATAATGAGAAATTGAGAATTGGTATCTATTAAAAACGTTTCATTCGCCTGTTCTTATAAAATGAAAGAAAATTCAAGTAATAAAAAATTTTGGAGCATTAAAAATTTTCCGCACTCCGACTCGATTCCTGCTCCAGGCAAAACCCCATTGCTGCACTGCTCCGCGCTCGAGCTCCGAGCTCCACACCAACGCTCTGCCTTCAACGATCACCTTAATATCTTAGAAAATATATGATATAAAAAATTAAAATTCGGCGAATACAATATATTTCATAGAAAACAGTATCTACTAAAATCGATAAACGTAACGAGTTATTTCTGATTGGAGTTCTTATCGACTCACCCTGTAGAAAAATTTATTGACAGAAATGAAATTTACACAGGATATGAATGAATATTTCCAGAATGTTTTAAAATTATAAATTTTCGACACAAAATGTGGATTATTGAATATTTCTTTTCTGCGGTTCACCCTAGTTACATCAAGTTTACTAGTTGACCTATGAAATGCCCAGGCGTAAATACGGCTACAATAAAAAAAAAATCAATTTTATCGCGAAATGTTCGAAAAGACCAGTTTTCATGTAATTTTCCGTGATAATACGGGACGATGCCAACGACGCAGTGTTCGCCTATAATATTCTACGCAACGAAAATCCACTAGGGACAGGTAATGTTCAGGTGGATCGAAGATACGGATCGAAAGATCCACTGTTAAAAAACAGCGATCGTTTTCTGCGAAGATACATCGCCCCGAGCGCCATGCCCCTTTCTTCCTTCCCTTCTTTTTGCCCTTTAACCTTGCGTAAAGGGCAATTTTAACGGCGCTCCCAATATGGATTCCCTAGAAAACTCGTACCGGTGGACTTTCAGCTTTGCTTTCAGAACTGGAAACCTTTGAAACAGTTTCTAAATTGCAGTGCATAGAGTGGAGTACTTCTTTTCCCTTTTGTACGTGATTATTCGTGACAGCGATACCAGAGCTACGATAATTTGAATAACATATATGCTGGCCTATTTCCATTAATTTTCAAATCAGCGCGATCTATGGCCTCTCGTTAAATGAAACGAAATTCTGCAGGAGTTATATGTTAATCTTTCGAGCGTCTGCATTGGTGTTATCCGTTTTATATCTCGTGGAAATTGCGAATGAATATTCTATTTGCGAATCCATATGAATTGGCTCTCTTTTTCTTTTCTCTACGATTAACTTGTATATGCTTATTTTTGTGTAAATCGTGGATAGAAGTCTAAGTAGTTGTTCATTTGATGAGTTCGAGAATTACAATTGTTTCTGGGGCACAGATTTACTACTTAGTTTCTTTGGTGCATTGATGCACAGTGGCGAGTTTTCCAGCAATCGTGGCCTAAAACTAATATCTTCAAATCTAAGTTAAACTGTCGAAATAGATTACAATAACATGAATCTAGAAAAATAATCGTGTAACTGCTTTTTTAGTGATTTTTTTTTAATTATACGGTTATAATACAGTGGCGTGCACAAGTATTCGGCCACCCTTTAAAACAGAGTAACTTGTTTAAAATTGGGCCAAACGACTTGAGTTTTTTTTTTTGCAAAGCTAAGATTAGCTTGCTAAGTGATGTGTTTCGATGAAATTTTCAGCCTGTATACAATTTACTTAAATGTACAAAAGGCGTTTTTTAAATTTTCATTATTGGGCTCAGATGAAAATATTTGAAAAACGACCTTTACTATTTTTTTCGTTACTCTGACCAAGTGCAATTTTTTTTCAAAACGAGGAAACACGTTACTTAGCAAACTAATCCTTCTAGCTTGTCAAAAAAACTCAAGTTGTTTGGACCAATTTTAAACAAGTTATTCTGTTTTAAATGGTAACCGAATACTTTTGCACGCCACTGTATATTTAAAACATTCAATTATACGTGTATACTTTTATAATATACATGAAACACATTCTACTTGATATTTAATCGTAAATAATAACTGTTATAATACAATGTAGAACATATGCAATAACATACCAACTTCTTTTTAACTATAGAATTAAAAATTGTGGACAATATTAATATTTACAATTGATTAAATTCAATCAAAACTTCTTCTGTGACGTTTAAACATTACCTTAAAAATGAAATCGAAGGTTGGTCTGGTTACCTACACAACTATTCGCTCAATGAAGGAAAAACACATATAGGTCTTGTATTTTTATCTTAAAAAATAATACAATTAATGACAATATGAATTTCGAGCATATTAGATAATAAAAATATTAAGATATTATCTTGTTAACATAATTTCTAGTTTTACCTGAAAAAAATCCATTTGCTAAAGTTCTGAAATTGCATATCTCTTAGAGAATTACCCTGATATTTCATAAATCAAGTAAAATTCACAGATTCTTAAAATAAACAAAAATTTACTTCTGACTACGATTTTCAGGAAAATTCGTTACTGTGTGCCGGAGAGGTGTTCCACGCCGATGCCAGTATTGTTATAACTATATGTTATTTTAAGTGGAAAAAATTGTATATAATTTCTTCATCGCAAATATCAGACCTATATAAAACCTGAACACATTTGGTTGTATAGATTTTTCCACAAAAAATCTGAAGAAAAACTCACTTTATTCCCGATCCAAATGACGCTCCCCTTAAGGTGGAATTAGTTATAGCTTTTTATTTGATAATCGAAAGTACATTTAACTAAAGTACTTATTTGTCGTCACTTTTAATTATTAGATCAGATGGTCCTCCTTCCCTGTGTAAATTATACACTCATTCGTACCCCTTTAATTGATTCACTGCACAAAAAGTAGCCCCACAAAACCAGTCGCCACAAAATGAACACGCGACTGAATAATCCAGGATTACCTAACTACCTCGTAAAACACAGAAAACCATCAAATCTCCATCTCCCTTCCAATCCATAAATACAACGTAACATAAAAGTACAATCCCTCAATTATTGTCCCAAAACCATATCCCAAAATTCAAACAATCAACCTTCTACAATATCTAAAAAAAATCGAATACCTCACGAAGTTATATTAACTAAACCATTTCCATTTATTTTCACCCATCCTAGTAATCAGTCGCGCCAGCACCCACGCTTCCGAAACGCCTTGATTAAAAATATTCAACGGTATCGAGTTTGCTGTTCATTACTCGGTGGAACCGCGAGGGCTAACGAAGAACAGGGCGAAATGGTTAAAATTATTCTCACGTGTGTCTACGCGAACGAGAGAACGAGCCACAATAGCCGTGGACGTCGGCGTCGCGAAATTGCACATCGGTTTTTGCGGCTGGGACGGCCGCAAAACTCTCCCATAAGGCACCGTAGGTAAATAGGGCTCGGCCAGCGAGCCTCCGCAGCGGCTGAGTTACGAAGAATCCGAGTCTATTATTATGAGCATAATTGTCTGATTATACGTCTCTGATCTGGCGCGTCCCTATGGAGAGTACGACGGTTATAGAGTTTCGCAAAGGCACGCGTTCGTCGAGTTCTTGCTACTGCTCTAAATATACCCATAGGCAGGATTTTTCAGTTGGTGCAACAGAGTTTTGGTAATACTTCTACGACAGGTGTGAATTTCAAATCAAATCGTTACGATGAGAACAATCGAACCGACAAGGCAATGATCCCTGCTAAATTTTGTTAAATTAGAGAAAGTATACCTACGGAATCTAGCGTAATAAATTTGTTAAACTTGAACGATGGTTTCAGAATTGATAAATGATAAAGTAAGTTTGTACTGAGTGACTCTCGTTCATGAACGACTGATAGTTTCATTATTTCTTAGAGAAATTGGACAACCATTAGCTATAGAAACTTAACGCAGCAATTTTCAAAATTAATTGTACTGCCGTTTCTAAGCAGATATGCGACCATGCGTGGTTATTTTCAATCATAAGTGTACAAATACTTTTGTAACTTCCAAATTCTTGTTTTTATCGCATTATTTTTTTGTGACGCATTATGGAAAATTGTTAATTTGCGCATGGTCGCCGTACATAGTACATTATTAATGGAAACAGTTTTTGTCAGTGTATCACTTGTTTGTATAAAGTTATTTAAATAAAGCTAGGCGTACAAATCCTCTATTGACCCATTGTATTAGGGAACCTGCTGTATTTGCACAAACTGTGATGTTTGGCACAGATTGAATACTTTTTCACTGCTATTATTTAAAATATCAAAAAAAGTAAAATGAGATCTTTAATAAATTTGCAACGTTTTTCACAAAATTGTTCCACGCAAAGTAGGTGTATTAGTAGATGGATGTATTAATTTGAATTTATGTGAATGAATCTGTGAGTGACTGTAAATGTACAACACGTGGTGCCCACGTCTTATTCGATCGTGTTTTCGAGTTTTGGCGAGTTTCGCTTTACAGAATCTTGTATTTGTGTACCTTCATAGGCGCTGCTGAAAATAATCACCTCCAAGCGATGGTGTTTACAGAGTGGTCAACGAGGTCGTACGCGAGGTTTCCAGCGTTACTTGTAGACGGTCGAATGGAATTAGGCGTAATACTTTAGCTTGGTTTATTAAACGAATTACTAAGACACAAAACTCGCCGTAACTTGGAAATAAGATCAAATTAGATATACGGTTGTAAGAACTTCTTTTAATATCTTTCAGTACTGAATGTACCATTACAGCACTTGATACGATACATCTTGTATAATTGAGCTAGGCAATATTAAGTGTGGTACTAAGGATGACATCAGTACGGAAAGATACATGTCTATAATAAATAGTATCTTAATATATAAAGCAGAAAGTGTTTGAGTGTTCGCCTGTCGCCTAAAAACTTTCGAACGGTAAACTCTGACATCACGAAATGTACCTCAGCTCTTTATGCCTAGCAAATCCAGATGAATATGACTATTTTCACAAAAAATAAATAAATAAAAAAAGAAATATTTTTTTATAAACCAGAATTTAAATTGCGAGCGAAGCCGAATAGTAAAGTTAGTATTTAATATGAGTGTTTTTCTAGTGTTGGTAATAATATACCTTCAGCTTCGTATTTTCTATATTTCAAGCCCAATGGGCGGAGCAACGGCCAGAAATGGAGTGGTGGGGTTAGCCAGACTGTGTGGTGGGGGTAGCTGCAGTCGGGGCTTTGAGGGACCACTTTATGTGATTCCCACTGTAGCGGAAAACAAGACTACATGCCATACTCAATACAATATATCTACGCATTATTATTATTGCACGGGTATACTATCCTTTAGTTAACCACAATAAGAAATATATATATAAAAAAAAACAGAAAAAAGAATTACATACAACCTAAAATTAATTCAAAGTATCCTCAGTATCCAAAAATTCCTGGCACAAACTCTGTAATCTTCCAATATTAATCAAACCGAACCCAAACGGATTAGTAAGCTCAAATCCCAAAACCAAAAATCTGTACACCTCCTATGTTTAACCTCAATAAACGCATATCGTCGGTGATAGTGCAAAACCGCGTATGAGCAGTTTGCAAATACCGCGGATCTGCAAAAGTAGCAAAATTGAGATTTCGCGCCCACGGTTGCCAAACGTTGTTTCGCTTTTTTTAAAGTCACACCATTGATGATATTATTTATTACAAGGAGTGCCAAAACTGTCCCAAAAACGTTCAGTCAAAGAAATCCCTTAAAGTGACTAAAATATTAAGTTTTTTTCTTCCCTCTGTAAAATCGGTGAAATGCAGATCCGCGGTATTTACAAACTACTCGTACGCGGTTTTGCACTATCACCGGCGATATCCTCTATATTTACCATTGCTAACGTTAATCTCTGGCACAGATACATAGAATGACGTTACACGGGTATCGCGTATCATTCGCTTTTTTACTTCTCGCCCAAGTGTGTTATCCACGATTGTTACCAGCGTCTCAACGACCCGATATCGTGGAAAAAAAGCAGATCGTTGAACGTACAATATTACATAACACTCGCGTTACACGGCCTTCCAGCGAGGATGTTGTTTCCTGCATTCGAAAAACTCTATTTAAAATGCCTATTACCATTTCAAATGAGAAGGCGGAAACGGATGCGATTCGTTATATATAGGCAAATACGCGAGGGAGGGTGGCGGCTCGTACGTGTAAATATAAATGCATGGCGGGCGACGGGGGCGGGTGAAATTTCGTGGCGGGCCGCAGGATAAACGAAAGCTTCTCCTCCCCCCCCCCCCACATCCCGCAGACCGCCAAAAATCGTGCCCTCTTTGTTCGAACTGCGCCACCGTCGAAACTCCACGTTTTCCCTTGGCGCGTTTCGTTACGAAAATACACTCGCGACGCCACTTTCCTCTTTCGTTTTTCTCGTTTCACGCTCGCTCGTCTTGAACAGAGAAATTTCACCAGTGATCCTCATTTTTCATCCCTGAATCGCCTTTTTAATCTCGCAAATTATTTATTTAACGATGTAATCGCGAGTAAATGCACCTGATAGCGCGCGTATTTTGTAATGGTAATCTTTTAGGTACTGTAATTGAAGATTATATAGAGTTATTATTTTCATACGGGATACTAGACACTTCTGCCCTCTTTGAATTAAAACTGAAGTTTTATCATTTACTTTGTACCGCCCTTAGTTTCCTTTATTCAAATTAAAACATATTGTCATTATTTCGTAACAGACTAATATAATTTTTGGTAATAGACACATCGGTATGTAATGTATTATTAACGTACCAATTAATTAATTGTTTTAGATAGGATATTTTAACCATTTGGAAAGAAGTTAGGTTAAATATATTAGACTGTTTATAAATCTTTACGAAGCACGTGGAGTTTTCTAACTTTACATAAAAGGTAAACAAAAGTGTGGAACTTCAAATATTTCAACATATCTCAAGAAATGAAAGAATAGAGAGAACAATTTAACTACGGAGGGCAGACTTGGTCTTAGAACCTGCTTATTCTGCAGACCGAACTGTTACACGCCGATTTTTATGTGGTTTACGTAGATGATAATTCTCGAAAAAATATTTCACAAGGGCTTTTTTATAGGCGACCATTCATATCTAGAGGATGAAATCAGCCCTCAAAGTTGGGGGTGAAAAACAAGTTTCCCCAATATCTCGGAAACTATGCGCTGCGAAGAAAAATCTTTCCAACGAAAATGTTGTATTTTTTTTTATACCAAATTTAGCCACGCAATCAGATTCGCAATACGTCAATTCGTTTAAACAATATATTAAGAAGTAGTAACTTTTCGCTGAATCTGATTACGTGGCTGACTTTGTTATAAAAAATACATCATTCTCGCCTAAAAGATTTTTCTCTAGAGTGCATAGTTTCCGAGATATTGGAGCAAACGAAAGTGTGTTTCACCCCCAACTTTGACAGTTATTTTTCCCAGAAATATTTTTTCGATAACTATAGTTTACGCGAATCTCATAAAAATCGACGTGTAACAGTTGGGCGATGTTCCTTGTGAGTGTGGAGGAAAGAAATTAAAGTAAAATAATTTTGTATCGCTCGTCTGCGCTTAGAAAGCGGCCACGTGATTCCTTGGCGAAGGTCAACAATTTGTGTGAAATTTTGCATATAATTATTGCATACCGTGCACAACAATGTGCCAGACGCATAAAATACGCTTCTCAAAGTTCTGCCAGAAAATCGAATTCAAGGTTGGAGGGACAAAACTTTGAATTCCATTTCCCCTTGGAATATTAAGGGGTTAGGACAATAAGAAAAATTAACAATCGATTAATATATGGTTTTGTATTTTAGTTCACTATATTATGAACTATGAGAAGAGCGTATAATATTTACAAAATAGCATTTGTACGCCGTACAATATCTCCATTTAAAATGTCTTTTTTTACGAACGATTAACTGGTGGGACGGATTCCGGAAAATCGGATGAATTGTATCAAAAACCCCCAAAATATCATAAACTATAATATATTTCCTAGGCATTGACGACCCAACATTTCAAATTTTTCAATTATTGTACAAAATATAAACAGAAAGATCACACGCTTTTGTCGAAATTTGATCATTATTTTTCAAACACCGGCCATTTTGTCAATTTTCGCAAAAATTGAAATGTTGGATCGTCAATGCCTGGGAAATATATTATAGTTTATGGGCCCGTCACTGTGTCCTAACCCCTTAAATCCATTTCCCTATGCTTTTAACGAAGTAAACACGGTATATTGTACGTATATGCAAAATCGGTGATAAATCGATGACTCGAACCTCGTGCTCTTCCCTCGCAAGAAAATTAAAGCGCGTGCAGCGTTTGCCTCCGCGGTGAATGGAATAGATAACGCACGGCGAAGGTTAGTCGCATAAAAATAAGCACCGGCGATTGCAATTACTTCACTCTTGAAGTTACGCTGCGGCCATGACGCGGTTCCATAAATATCGACTTTATGTGACCGGTTAATTAAAACAGGGGGAAAGCTGCGCGTGAAGCGCGTAACCTTTGTGCAATCGCATAGGCTCGTTGTAATATCATTGTTGTGCAACCTAGGCAGGTGGAGAAAAATTAATGCTGATTCCTGATGAGTCCAAGCAAGTACTTTTTGCTTCTGCTGTATTCGTTGGAGGAAATTAAAAAAACTGGATAGACACACTCTAATTATTTACCTCGGAAGTGAAAAATATTGCAATATTATGTAACAGGTCATTTTTTGTTATTAAAATGCAATCTATGTCCACACTAATTGATTCAGGTAACCGAGGAGTTGAAGTATTAAAAACAGGTTGGAAACTAGACCCTCAAGAGACTAAATTAGATACACACGACTACTGTCTTTCTATTAAGTTAATAGAAAGTGTTATTTCTAATCTATATTTTCAAAATATATATCTAATTCAGACTCATTAACTAGATTTTGTAAATTAATTTGTCTCGATCTTTATTTAAATTAGGGTTAATAATAAAATAAGAAAAGTATAATGTTGTAAAACATTTGTCTTAATTCTTTGTATGGATACTCAATGTGTTTACCTCCTGATCAGCTTAATAAAATAAATAACGATACGAATCTTCAGAATATAAATTGATTTTCTGGGTAAAATTTTCTTGATATTATATGTCGATTTCAAAAAATAAAATCAAACTGCAATGTTCTTGCAAGCTACTGTAACAAACCTAGAACAATCAAAGTTAATTATCTAAAGGATCAAAAGTAAAATTCGACCCACAATAAGGAATAATAACTAAACTGGTCGATTTCCAGCAAAAAATACCTCTGACAATATTCAAAAGCTAAGCAAAATAGGCACCATCCCCACCGTGCTCCACGCGCGCCCATAGCAAAGTGGAGCAAAAAGAAAGTGCATTCGTCAGAATGGAAAAGACGAAAATTCCAGCCGAGTGGTTCGTTACCAAAATACACACAGCGTTGCCGTGCCATCTCGTTTCCTCAGAGGCTTCTTTCTTCCGAGAGGAGGGACCCGACTTCCAGCTCAGATTTAATTATTTTTAACGAAGAAAAACGCCACGGCAGGCCGTGACTGGGACCAGCAATTCCTCGCTTACCATCTCGTTCGTTGGATCACGAATTTATCTGTTATACGCCTGCCCCTCTCTCGGGGAAAAATCGAGACGCATAAATCAAAGATATTAATTGCTCGCTGATACGAAGCAGCGCTGCTCCAAATTATCCTAATACCCCCTCCCGTTATCTGACCTAATTCAGTTTCATACGGAAACACTGTCAGTTTGTAGCAGATCGATAAGTCCACCAAAGTGGATCGGTTTTATTCGGATCGAGAGGCGTGGAAAAATCAATCGATCGTGTTTCTGTTAATATGGAGTGATTTGGGGTGAAATGTGAATAGAAATGTTTTGATGGGGGATTGTAAAGTTAATTTTCAATTCTTTGAAAATTAAACTTGTGCAATTATGAGATTTATTGTGGGATGTGGTATTTATTTTGAGCACCAGTGGTCATTAGAATTTTTTTTTTTTAAGTTTTAAATGTACGATAGTCCTGCAAATTTTGTAACTGTGTTAGGTTAGGTTAGGAAACGTCGATTGCAAAAGCTTAAGGGGTTATACTTAGTCAGAAGGCCAAAAAGTGGCGAATTTTTTTTTTGGAAAAGCAGAAGCATGTATTTTTGCAGAACTTTTTGCAATTAAAAGAACATTATTTAAAGAACATTTGGTAATTTTTAATTTTTACGTTTATAATAAAAATACGACATCCAAGAAGCCTCTTTAAAAACAGTGAGCAAGATATTTAAAAAATCTACTGCACCAATCTTTCTGAAAATTTGTCAACTTAAAAATTATATCAACGAAAAATGGCTTCATGGTTATCACTAATGGCTATTTTTTGTTAACAAAATCGAAATTATACAATGAAAAAAAATCCCTCCGTCATTCAGTAGATTTTTATACAAAAAATAAGCCCACAAAGTTCAGAAAGATTGGCGCAGTAGTTTTTCAAATATCTTACTCGCCGTTTTTAAAAAGACTTCTTGGATGTCGTTGCATTTTTATTATAAACTAAATATTTTTCTACAAAAAAATTATCAAATGCTCTTTAAAAGTTGCGCTTTTAAGTGCAAACACTTCTGTAAAAATATATGCTTCCGCTTTTTCAACAAAAAGTTCACAAACATTCACCTCTTTTCGGCCTTGTGACTAGGAGTATTCCCTTAAAAAGCGAATGGTTTTTGAAAATTCCCACCTCGCTTAAGCGACTGGCAATGAGACATAAATCTGTAATGAGAATGCATAAGATTCAAGTGTCCAAAATGGTCGAAATTTGGCAAATAGTGCACATCGTGTATAAATACTGCGGCGAAGTTCTACAAAGCGCAACCCAAAAAATGTCCACAATCGAAACGAACTGGAAGTTTTACCTTTCCCAAGACTTAAATCGTAATTACGTTTGCAGAGGCATCGTTACCAACAGTGATGAATCTACGTTTTCTAAATTTTAATTACACCTGCCATTAATTATTCCAATCACTTTCCTTCTCTCACATAAAGGCACACACACACACACACGAACTACAAAATACGAAACTTTCAGCTCGATTATCTTGCAAAATATTAATACACATGGTATACTCTAATGTGCCAAATTTTGAGAAAATCTGTAACTCGAACCTCGTGCACTCCTCTCGTACTCGAAGCGCGCGCGTGCGGGCGCGGCTTAACGGTCGCGCTGCCCGTTTTTACGGCGGACTCCGCAGGAACTTTTTAAGGATGGCCACAGAAGAAAATGGCCAGTTATTCAGCCTAAGTGGCGAGCACGATCGCGTTAGTCCTCGCTTATCAGATGCCAAGCCACGTGGCCGTAACACGCACCCTGTTTTCACCACGTGTTCGTGAGATGCCTGCGTTCCTCTCGCAACGGCGCCCGTGCCAACTTACTTTCACGACATCTATTACAAATGGACGTGAATAAATTGTTGCACAGCACGGTGCCACACTTCGATCGGGAAACACGGGGGAATCTAGGTTGAATAGTCAGCCGCAGTTGAATCTCACTCATTTATAGGGTGAACAAATTTCAACGGTGACTTGGCGATTATGATACATTAACACGCGTGAACCTAAGAATTAGGTGTTATTTTATATTTATCATTGATAGAACTATTTAAGGTAAATGGCCCAGTGGTGAAACAGTTAAGGAAGCAGTTGAAATAATTACAATTTCTTTTATATTTAAATTGTATGAAATTATAGCTAAATATAATTATTCGAAAGCGTAAAATTTCTACTTTCAGATAACCGTAACAAGAATCTACATTTGTTGAAGGAAAAGTTTTAAATTAATTAAAACATGAAACTGTTTATATGGCCCAATAATTAAATGAAATTCACAGCGTGTCCCAGTCATTAATTATCAGTGGCCCAATTATTGAATACATATTTAATTGAACTATTTATATCAGTTAATGAAAAGAAATCAATATGGTAATATAGTGTGGTAATAAAAATATTTTATAATAAATAAATTTGTGTTAATTCTTCGGCATGAAATAATGATTAAAAGTATATTATACAATTTTAGGTTATGTTAATATTATGACGAGTTTAAGATTAATTATCCTAATAATTCTTAAACAGTAACTATTATATGTATGTCAAGTTATTATTAACGTAAATATATAGGATACAAAAAATACTTACTTTATTTAGATAAATATTAATAATTTTAAAATTTGACTCGATACTGGGGCCTGTACCAGTGTTTAAACAACCATTAAACACGCGTTTAATAACTGGTCCGAGTCATGTTATTGTGTACTAGTGGATAAACGCAACAATTTCAATATTAAAAACAAAAAATTATTAAGAGATCCAATTAATCTTCAATTCTTCGATATATAATAAATCCAAAACAACTGTACTATTTCAAAAATGATAAAATAATAATTAATTACAACCTTGACAAAAATATTCTCTCGCTTGCTTGAGTCCATTAGGTAAGAAGCGAGATTGAAACTTTTGAAGCTTTACTGTATAATAATATTTTTGCATGATATAACTATTGAGTTATGTAAGCTTATAATTGTATCTATATAAAGCTAATTCCTTTTTTGCAATTATATTTCGAACAGTTTAAACGTTGCAAATTAGTCAAACTGTTATTATTAATAAAATTTCTTGTCAATTTTCAATTATTGGGACTTGTTTAAGTACTGGGCCATTTACTTTATAGGAAGATGAAAAAGGGGAAAGGAGGTTGAAGAATAAAGATCGCACTGATTGTCACTAAAGAATTTCGAATAAAGTCAGGCACTTTGAAGTAAATTTAAGAGATTATAGAAGACCTGCGCTATTTTCTTCTAGATCGGTATGAAAAGAAAAGGTTACAATAAGAGCTGTAACTATCCACTTCAGCGTAATTGTTTACTAATTAGTCAAGGTAATTAGTCTTTTTTCAATAGAAGTCGATGTGTTTTATTCCCTGGATTGGAACGATAATTGAAACCCAGAACACTACAAAGATCAGAGAGTTAATTTCTACCTACACAATTAGTATTATTTGCTATTTAATAACTATGCAGTTATACTTCCCTCGAATTGCCTAGGTGTTGCAATTTAAACCGTGCGAACTTAGAATATGATGTGAATGCCTATTCTCATGGTACCCATGTAGCTTTTTTGCCTTCGAGTAGGGAATTTAATTCCGGGATACGTGATCCCGGCTGTTTTTTGGACACCAAAAATCCCGGGATTTGATATAACTAATCCCGAGAATTTCGGAATTTTTTAAAAATGAGAATTACTTTATGAACACATAAAAAATATAAAAATAAACAGAATAAATAAACATAGTCATTTCATAATAATAATAATAATAATACTGATTTATTTAAATAATAATATTAAGTCACGTGTAACTAACTAAACTATATTTATTTTAACAATGATACTTTCACTTTCCGTTATTTCAAAATCGCGCGAATTGCAAATCGAAACTTGTCTGATCGCGTAAAGTCGAAACATTGTAGATATGTACTTTAGGTGCTTTGCTCTTTCTTCGTTCGCATTTCTACAAATCTTCATAATTGTTTACTGATATTATCTACTTATTAAGACTTTATTATTATTTATTGTTCCACTGTTTTTATTCTTAAAAATGATTTTAGCTTATGTTTCAGACTAATGATAGAAAGTTAGTTTGTTTACTTTAAATAAAGATTTAGAATTTTAGCACATAATAAATCATTTTAATTACTGAATTTTTCTATTACCCAATTCCGAGATTAGTCCCGGAATCCCGAGATAGTAAATAATGACCGAGATTGAATTCCCTATCTTCGAGGTACTCCAACGCCTAATGTTAGCTAATAAATAAATTGATAGATTTTCCAATGCCTCATGAGTCGTCACATTATTCCATTTTAAAAAGTAGGTATTTGCTTCTCAAAACTATCAATCTTTTACCAACATATCCCTAACATAAACCCAATAAAATACAGTTACCCCTTGGAGGGCGAATAGTTTTGACGACACAACGGATGCAAGCTTCATTTTGACCCATAATTCCATTCATCCACTTCTAAAAATGAGCTTTTATATTAGACTTCAATCCTATCATGACCTACAATTTCTATGCTTTCCAACAAATAATATCTACCAAAGATTGCAATTTGATATTTAGAATTAGTCCGAATAGAGACCACATCCGCCATGCGAGTGTCGAAGAAACTATTCCCGGTAAACGTCCCTCCGCATAACCAACAGATATCCCCGTTAATCTTCAGCTCGGTTAACGATACTTAAACGCGCCTTTCCAAACGACTCCGCGTATCGCCGCGAGTGCACAGCCGAGCGTCGCATAACTTACCACCTAGTAAACATTATTTACCAAAGAACTGCCCGGCGGGAATTCGATTCGCCGGACCGTGGCGGGGCCGGTGGAAATCTTCATCCTCCATTTGTAACGGGTGCATAACTGATTTCTTTGGTGCCGGCGAATAACATTCGCCCAGGAGTCACTGACTCCCAGATGTAACGTCGCGGTGACTAATTTTAACTTCCTCGCTGGCTAAATGAATAAAAACAGACCAATCGAGATGCGTTCGGCCCGAAATAAAAGCGACGCTTTTTCCGCGAGGACGGCGCAATCCTCGGCGGCTCGCTCGAGCGCTTCTCACGGGCGGCTTTGCGCGCTGCAAACTGGGCTTAATTACTTTCGGCGCGAGTCGTCGCGCGGCGTGTCTCGCCTGAATTGATTTTTTCGTGTAAAATATATATTCAGCGCCCTAGGAATGTTTGTATTTACGCGTAACACTGTAATTTTTGTGATTTAAGATGTTATAGGACTAAGGTAAATGTCCCCATTAACGGCCGTTTAAGAGTGTGACTGGTTCAAAATAGTAATTTTTTGACTAATATACGACAATATTTGAGTAAAGTATGGATCATTGTATTTGTTGAAGTCTCTAGTTTCTTAATCAAATTAGTTTTAGAGTGATATTTGACTGTTTACACAAAGATTATGGTGAAAATTATATTGGACCTGATGTCCCCTTTAGTGACCATCTATTTTATACCACGATTTTCTGCTACAATAATGAAAGAAAATGGATATTTTCTTTTTATTTTATAATTCTGTTTATATTTCTCGTTAATTTGAGTAAGTTACTGCATGGATCCATGTATTTTTATTGTAAAATTTGCGAGTTTAATGATATCTGGAGTATAACCTCACGGTATTAGAATCTGTCAACTTTCATGTCAATGACCAAATCTTAATTTACATGTGAATTTACTTAAAGATGAATGTACGGCGAATGTACATAAATAACGTATGAAACAATAACTGAAATATTTCGCTTTCTGTGTTGCAATAAACAATAAGAAAATGAATTGGTCACTAATGGGGACGTGGTCAGTAATGGGGACATTAACCTTATTGAACGACTAAAATCGACGGTTTCTTGTCGGTTGGATTGCTTAGATACCAAACAATCACCATACCAGCACATTTCACATTTTTCTATGTACGCTTTTACAAGTAATGTAAAACGAAAAGAAAATTGTTAGAATGTTGAAAATTATTCAAGTTACTTGACGCTAAAGATGGTCCCGCGTAGCCCGCAGCTGTAATTGGTGTACATAGTCCCAGGTGAACGAATCATCTAAAAGCAAAATGCTTTGGGATGATTAGTTTCTACACTAATACATATCGCGTGGAACTTTGCTGGCGAGTATTAAACAAAAATTGTAAAAGTCACACACGAACCAAATTTTTTCCACATTTTTATGGAAAAGAATCGTCTATAATCAATTATAAAATGTGTTTACAAACATCCAATGTTGATGCGGAAATTCCACACGATAGAGAAAGGAATTCTACAGGTCCAGTTAAAATTTTAAGTGAAACTATTCATTCGTTCAAGAGTTATGATGTACACCGTGTTTGAAAATGTAGCGCCGAGATAAACGGCTTAAAAGTTAAGTCCCATACGCCAATACCGCTCTGCGAGGCCGTTACTAGACGGTGCACTCAATTACGTTCAGCGCTATGATTTCCGTAATTATTCGAATTTCCTCGCGATACATTGTTTTAAATGTTCACAGCACATGGCACTTTCAGAATTAATAATAAAAAAAATCGATTTTTCGAGATTTCAATAGTCTATAACGCGTTGATTTGTTTTGGCAATAAAGGGCACGAGAGCAAGCAACAGGGAATCTCCGACCGTACAGAATGATTTGACGTAATCAATGTGCTACATTAACACTTATCTCCACCACGAAGTTGTTATTCGCTGGTTATCAAGAATGTAACAGAACTTCGTTAGTGTTCCACATTTGTTCGCCTGCTATCTGCGTAAAACCGCGTTCCCACGTGCGTAACTCGTGCCACGGAAGACGTTTCGAGCTGTTAACCTCTCGAGAGTTTATCGGGGATATAATTGTTATGTACGTGTGTATTATAGATTAGATTGAGCGCAGCTTTCTTTTTTTTTTCGCAAAGACTACACACGGTATTTATGATACACGTATGACTTCCACCTGTATGACTTCCACCTGTGTAACTTACTTTTACCTTCCACTTTTGTTGTAGCCTAGTTTGGAACTCGATCACCTAGGCTCATGACCGCCTCAATCTAACGAAACGTTGAAGAAGTAGAAAAATATCGCTCAAGAATAAAATTAATTTGGATGTATCTCTATCGGGTCCTATGCTAAGCGTTGCACAAGTGGGAACGTGGCTTAACGTTCCCAAATTCCACTACCATGAAATAGAACCCGCAAGTATCCTCAAAAAATATTATGCATCTTAAATTGCAATTAGGGTTTATATAAAAACTGACTTTTGAAAAAAACGGTTTTCGAATTCCACTATTCCCAATAACCGGTTTTAGAATTTTACAAAAAAAATATAATTAAAATAGTAAATAAGTATTTGTACTTATTTAAAAATTTTCAGTTTCCTTAATATTATGGAATCACAAAAATATAACAAAATAAAATATAATCTGTATATACAAAACCAAATTGAAAAAAAATTAAAATAACTAAAATCCGTACAAAATATAAATCTTTTTAAAATTGATACCAAATTATAAATCTTTATTCCATTTAGTATTTTTGTTCCCGAAAATATGAACTCATGAATATTATTTTTACAGTATATTGTTACCTATTACAATATGCTTGTGCCCGAGGCGATTTCAAGCCAAAATATTAACGTTTTTAATAAAATAATTGATTCATTTCTGCATATTAATTCTAGTACATAAAACCGGGGTTTTAAATTTAAAACGCGGTTTTCGAATTTTACAAATATATAAATAAAAACCAGTTTTTAAACTCGGTTTTTACAAAGCGACAAACCCAAATCGCCATATAAAGACTGACTACCTGAAGCTGCAATTACAAATACTTCTCATTTCCTGGTAATACGAAAGAGAAATATTTTCGAGAAAAAATGTTGAATTTAAAACCACGTGACCCTGGAAAATACAAGAGAATACTGATCCAGACGAAAAGTAAATTCAAGCAACCGCGATGTACTCAAAAGTGTGACCCCTAGTCACATTATACGCTCCCTTGAATCAAACATTACTTCCTCGAATTCCTTCCTATTCACGTCACCTAGAAAGAAGAAAGACATATCGCCTGTTCAAGCGCAATAAGAAAGAATAGCACGCATTACGAAATCGATCGAGATGGATTCAGAAGTTTCGAGCCGCCTGGACGAATTCAGACGATTTCGTGGCATTATTATGACCTGCTGCGAGAGACTGCGGAGGAATAGCCGACGGGTGCGACGGATCGAACGCGAGTCGGTCCAATTCAACCGGGCGAAGCGGCCCGGCGAAGGAAGGAGAGAGAGAGAGAGAGAGAGGGCGTGACGCGAGCGGAGCCGAGACAGGCCGAGCGCGTCCGACGCGGCTGAACACGGTGGAACGCGGGAGAAGGAAGAGTCACTGGTTCCCTCGGGGCTGAACACGGATGAAACGCGACATGCAACGAAGGAACTATGGTCGTGGAGTCGCAGGTCCGCGGGTCGTGTCTTTCCTCGCCGGTGTATTGAACTTGGTCCGCGGGGTCGTTCAACTCCGCGTAGTGCCCGGTGACGTCACGTGACTCGCCGTCTCCGAAGAGCGGAGGCAGGCGGTGACGTGGCGCCCGCCCATTGGCTGCAACCTCGCCCCGCTACACAATTACGTCACGGCTCGCGGAGGCACGGACCCGTCCAGAGCGCTGCCGCCGCGAGTCACGACGTCACGAGTGCCAATGCCGATAAACCCGACGCGCAGCGTGCATAAACACGCGCGCTGCTCCATGCGCGAACAATAGGAGCACGCGGATATCCTTTCCCTCCCCTTTCTATTAAACGGAGCAATTTTCTTTGAGCCAATTTCTCGTTCATTTTGCGTATAACTGATTGTGCGCTCTGGGTAAAATTTGAAATGGTTTCCGCCAATTAAAACCTAATTTATTCTTCAAATCCTGATCTCTAACAAGGAGAGGTTCTTAGCTAGCCAAATTCGATTGCTTTAATTTTTGGCTTGGTATGTTTTAGAGGACAGAAAAATAAGATTCGCGTATTTTTTTTATATTAACCCGTTTGCATGTATAGAGGGTTAACCACGCCTCAAAATTTAGAAGAAGAGGTACAATAGTTTCTATTATTAATTTAAAGAATATTACAACGCTGCGTTGAATAAAAATTGATACAAATTTTATTTCCGCCTTAACTTACTGTATAGATGATGTTCTTGTCATCAGTCACTTTCGTACTTCCTCTTATGAGCTTTGAGGGATGGTTTCACCCCCTAAACATGCAAACTGGCCAAAGTACAAAGGCACCTATTTCTTATCTATGTCGCCTTGTAAGTTTCACGAGCGCAGAGAGAACTCCTATTCGAAATAAAAATCTGAAAAATCATTCCCTTCGTGGGAGGACCAGCTCATTCCTACTCCAAAGTTCCAGGGATCGAGGAACACGTCCTCAGACGGCGGTTTCCCAAAACCCACGGGGGTATACCTCGTATCACGATGCACCTCACGAACGCAGCACCTGTCGCGAGTGGCACTAACGGCTGCCTCTCACGCGACGTGGCAAACAACGACCCCCAGTGAGTTTTGGCTGCACGAAAGCGCGGAAGCGCCGAAGATGAAGAAGAACAGCGGCAGGGGCGAGCAGGAAGCAAACGGCAGAAGCGAAGGGGAGAAACGGGGGTACAGGGAATGCGCTGGCCAGTGGCCGGTTTCCTCGGGGAGCTTATGCCTGACAGGGGGTTACGTTTGGTGGGCTGGCTAACTGTCCGGTTAGATGGCCGACTGGTACTCTTGCTGGCCGGTTCACTGGCTCTCGTTGCTCGCTGCCAGAGTTTGTTGACTCTCGGTTTCAGCACGCCGGCTGACCATGACCTCGCCGAACGATCCGCGAAGTAATACCGAGACGACTCCCTTGGCCGGCCGCTGACGACGTCGTTGGTCCCCGTTGCACCATCTCCGTCCCCCCCAGACGGTGTAACACTTGCATGTGGCGTGAGAGTGCACGGCACCAAGGAGGAGCAACGGTCGTTGCACAATCCACCTGACACTTGGAGCTGGTTACCCCAGCTGCCCACTACCTTGACAGGAGCGACCGTGCAACTGAAATTTCGACGGAAACGCGGCCGCTGTCTAAGAATAGGGGTCACTGCCATCCGGTTGCTACTTCTCCGACGCATAATTAGAAACGTTAAGTTGCTACCAGCGTAGCCATGCGTCAAGTGTTGCTCGACGATTAGGCAGCTCGTGGCTTCGTTTAGGGTCTTTTCAGCGGGGACATTATTTTTCTTTCTTTCTTTTTTTCTTTTTTTTTTTTTGAAGTAGGGCTGTCTTTCCTAAGTGAACATGACCAAATACGGTACGGGTGTACCTTGGAGAATCGATGCACTTATTAGGCCCGTGGGAAAGTTTCCTTGTTTTTCTTACTCGCCGTTTGCCGTGTTGTAACGCGATCGAGCGATAAATAATGTATGTGATGATAAATAAATTGTTATCCAGAGCTAGCTGCATTTTCGTTGTTCTTCCTCTGCTAAATGCTCCGCTTTGTACACAATCGGCCAATTAATCGGCAAACGCGTTACCAGCGGGAAATGGAATTCGCGGATCAATCTGAATCAACGATTCCACATTAATCGGCGAAATCAGAGTGGCCCGCGTAATGCGGAACCCGTAAGCTGCTGTTTGCGCGAATGATTCCGGGAGCGTGGAAATTGCGCATGAGTTAGTGGATCGTAACGCGCCTCATTAATTAAAACGTAATTATATTTTCAGCTTCGTGATCAGAGGTGGCCGTTTTTACCGCGCAGAGCAATGACGAAAGAAAGATTTTAGGAAACTGCGGAAAGGGAATCGGAATGATTTGGCAGCGAATGTTTGCGATAGCACCACGCACGTTACACGGAATGCTAATTGCAATGCACAAGGTGTACCGCGAGATGTAGAAATAACTTCAGACATTAATACAACGGTGGAGGGATCACTGCCCCTATCTGATCTTGTTTCTGAGGCTTAGCTGTTTTCGCGTGGTACCCACTTGTCCCGCCTATCTTTCTGGAGATCTACATTAGAAATTTTCAACGCGCGGCGCTCTTGCTAAAACTGGTGGCCCGAAATGATTCATAGAACGTTATGAAAGCGCTTACAAATAGGTAGCAAGATCGTGCGCGAGATACGAAGCACCGATTGCAAATATCTACGAGAAATCAGTTACGCTTGCTTAGCTTGTGACACGAAAACCGCTGTAACTCGAAAACGAAGCTAAACGTGGTAAACGTTTATGGGAACATTTTTATTTTACACTCGCGTGTTGAATTTCGGTAGAATTGCGCGCATGCTTTTCCACAGTTATGGTAGTACAGGTACTTTGAATATTAAAACTATAACTCGGGCCATCGTTGAGTTGGAGTAATGGACTTTTAAATGCGATGAGTTGAAGTTTTTTGTTTTTAAGAACGAGGTTTGGTATATAAACATATTTAGGCTGGTATTCGTAGTCGCTACTTATTCTTAAGGGGTTAGGACATAGTAACGGGCCAAAAAAGCAGACGATTTTTAGACGACGATAATAAGAAAAGTAAACAATCGATTAATATAAGGTTTTGTGTTTTAGTTCACTATATTATAAACTATAAGAAAAACTTATAATATTTAGAAAATAGCATTTGTATGCCGTGCAATGTCTCCATTTAAAATGTCCTTTTTTTGCGGATGGCCAACTGGTGGGCCGGATTCCGGGAAATCGGATGAACTGAATCAAAAACCCGAAAAATGTCATAAACTATAATATATTTCCTAGGCATTGACGATCCAAAATTTCAAATTTTTGCGAAAATTTACAAAATGGCCGATGTTTGAAAAATAATGATCAAATTTCGACAGAAGTGTCGACATCTTTCTGTTTATATTTTGTACAATAATTAAAAAATTTGAAATGTTGGATCGTCAATGCCTAGGAAATATATTATAGTTCATGACATTTTTGGGGTTTTGGATTCAGTTCATCCGATTTCCCGGAATCCGGCCCACCAGTTAGCCATCCGGAAAAAAGAGGACATTTTAAATGGAGACATTGCACGGCATACAAATGCTATTTTCTAAATATTATAAGCTGCTCTTATAATTCATAATATAGTGAACTAAAACACAAAACCTTATATTAATCGATTGTTTACTTTTCTTATTATCGTCGTCTAAAAATCGTCTACTTTTTTGGCCCCTTACTGTGTCCTAACCCCTTAAGCAGATGCTTAAGCATTCGGAATTCTTTACTAGCTACTAGGTTAGTAGAAGATGCCGCACGCTTAACCCTTAGTATCATAGTGTAACACCCAGGTTACACGAATTGAAAAAATCGTGCGCGCCATTTGGGGGCTTTTTCATCAACTAAAAAATTGTTGCTTTACTATTACCGTATGTAACAAGTGTCCATAGGGCAGAAATACATTCGTAGAAATTCTGCTGTGATACAATGTCTGGTATTGTTGAGTACCTCTCTTAATTTCGCCAGGACCACTGGAAGTACCAAGAAGTAAATGCTAATTGAAAACATTTTTTTCTGTCTGTTGTAGTTTGGGAGTTATAAGCGAAAAAGTGGAAGCGCCTATATCACTTTTAGGTTGGTTTTCACCCCCTTAAAGGGCGATAGGGCCCAAATGAAAGACACCATTGTTCTTGTCTTGAATCACTCTATAAACCCACAAAGTTGCGTTCCAATCGGTGAGTCCGGGTTCGCGGTGTTCCCTTGTTAGGCTCTTGATGACCACATCTGTATCTTGTAGACAATAATTTTCTTTCAGCAATTTGTTTCGGTTATTATTTTGCCTGTGGTACGCATAATGTATATTTTATATGCAGAGTGAGAGAAAACTGGTGCCTAAAAGTTCACGAGGTTGAAGAAGTCTATATCAAACTTCAGATTATTCAATTCTAAGGGATATGCTCGGAGTGCTTGCCATCCAACCCAATGCAGGTCTCTGCGTTTACATATAGCGTGTTTATAATTATGTGGGACAGTATTTGAGGGTAGGTTCTACTCATCAAGATCATAAGAAAAGTTGGTATACGCGTATGTTCGATAATGCTTAGTTTTGCAGTAAAGTAATATAGTAATATATAAGTAATATGTAAAGTGGCATTTAACGAAGTCCAGCTGTGTTTCTGCGGATCGATATATTGATTATCATTTCGCCTTTATTTTTTAAAGGCGCGGAGGAAAGGATATAAATGAAAAATATAGTATGCTAGCTTAAAGTATCCAGCGTTGCCCGGGTAAAACATTGATTGCCACGGAGTGTCAAGGGGGTGGAATAAGGGCGAAGAGGAGGGATATCTAGATTTCATGGTAGCCTATATGTTCCACAGGGTTTAGAGAGTAATTACGCAATATTTGGTCGAGATCGGTTAAAAAAAATCGGGATAAAAAGTATCCTATGTGTTATTCCCGGTTCTAAACTACATTTATAAAAAATTTCAAATAGGTCCGTTGCGTAGTTGCGACGTGATTGATTAACAAACATCTAAACACACGTTTCCATTTATTATATTGGGTAACTCGGGGTAATATGCCATAGTTAACTTTGAAACGCGATATCTCGCAAGTATAAGTAAATACCGGGAAAAAGATAAAACTATATGAAACTGTAACTAATTTTGTGTGTCGACTAATAAGTAGAGATATGTAACCTTTACATTTCAATGAGAAACGTACAAATACAAAAGTCCTGGAAAGTGGCATATTACCCAAGTGGTGGGTAAATATGCCACAAGGTCTGAGGTAATATGCCAGAAACTATGAAAAGCCAACTAACCACTCAAATATTTGAGAATCAACAATATTTAAACTATTCAAGTATATTAGTAACTAACAACAAATATTTCAACTCAGTGAAACGTAAAATATATTTGAAAAAATAGCTATTTCTTACAAACTAAACAGTCCCCAATCTCTTCGCAGTCTTCATGGACCCACCTTTTGCAACAAGTGGTTTTTACCCAGTCACATTTAGGTCCTTTTTTATCGTAATAATATAGTTCGCATATTGCACGGTAGTTGTCGTTTTCTGCATCAGTTAAATTGTTATAAGAAATATCTACATTCTCAAAATTTGTTCTATATTGTATTACGAGCCTCCTTCACCATTCGAATGGCTTCCTTTAAACTTTCGTCTGACCAAGCAGTACGGTTTGAAGTTTGTACATACTTCTAAGGCATGGTTCTAATAGGAAAAAAACAACTCGATTGCATTACATAGAAAAAGTTATAAATATATGAGTCTGTGGCATATTATACCGACAAACATGTGGCACATTACTCCACATGCGCATAAAAAGAAGGATTGAAAGTCTCTCCACAAAGTACATAGTTTTAACGGATGTGCGGGAGGTTATAAAATTCGTTTGTTTGTATACTTTATCATAATCTATTGATTTTTTGTATAACTGTCATACAAATGTATAATCTGCATTCTAGTTACTGTATGAAATTAGATCAAGACGATACTTTTATAACTTACCAGGATTTACTGAAAATGAAAGAAAGTAAAAGCCAAAATCTATTGTCGTCTTAGCAGTTACACTAAATTGAACGGAATTAGTGGAAATGCAACGCTAGCTGTGCATTATTTAAAAAATTATTGAGAAGTGGCATATTACCTGCGGTGGCATATTACCCCAAGTTACCCTTAGTAGGATTAAACCAACTGACGAACGCGCTAGTTCCGCCAGTTGCCCTTTGACAGACACTTCGGGCCGGTATTTTACGGAATATAAAAATACTTATAACTGCAAAACTAAGCATTATCGGGCATATGCGTGTAACAACTTTACTTATTATTCTTGATGAGTAGAACCGACCCTCAAATATTGTCCCACGTATTTATAAACACCCTATATATCCGTGTTCCAACAGTTATCTTAATATGTAAAGCAGAAAGTTGATATGTTGTGTGTTTGTCTGTCACCTAAAAACTGTCGAACGGTAAACTCTGGAGTCACACAACGTGCCCCAGCTCATTATGCCTAGCAAATCCAGATGAATGTGACTATTTGAAAAAAATAAAAAAATAAATAAATAATGGTGTTTTTATAAAATTAGAATCTAAGTTTTGAGTGAAACCGAGTAGTATAGCTAGTAATTTAATAACCACACAAACAGTCTCACTTCCTTTCTATGAAGACACGTATACAATGTAGAACCACTCAAAAACACTTGCTCCAATGAACAAACTAAAACATATAATACAATGCAGCACCACCATCGCCTGCTCCAAGTATCGTGCACCTCAATCATACCTTGTAACACAATTCCAAATTGGCACTTCGAGTGGCACAAAATTTGAAAAAATCAGACTCCCCCAACGATCACTTCTGCCGGAAAACTCTTGTATAATGACACAGCGTTTTGAAACTAAACATTAGGAAACTCTTAGCCAATATTTTTACTGCTTTCCGGAAAATATCGACGTGAAAGCATGCCGAAATTGTGCATAGGGTGGAAAGCCCTGGGCGTAAAAACGCGACAACGCCAAAGTGTTTAAGTATGCAAACGGGCCAAAATAACGACACCTTTTTCTTATTCTTCGGTTCACATAAACATACAAAAAAATTAAAATCGACTTCACAAGAAATGAAAATGCGCTAGAAAGTAAAAAATAATTTTGTCCCTAATTTAATCTAGGACTCTGAATTTTTGTATGTCGGCGCCTCATCATTTGCACTGTATAAATCCGGCGCCGACTTAAAGAAATTGAGAGGCGTAGATTAAATAAGGAACAAAATAATTTTTTCCTTTTCAGCGCTTTTTTAAGTCACTTTTAATTTTTTTATTCTTCACTTATTAGTTATTTAAGTTATATAACTACATTTATTTAAATAATGAAGTCGGTTAATGAAACAGATTTCTTATTTTTTGTGTAACTTAAAAGCTACTTAACAGTTTTTGATAATTCTTTCTCCACGACCTAAGTGGATTGAAGCTAAACTAAATGCAATACGTTTCACAAAAATCGGTCCAGTAGTTATGAAGAAGTTCGAGGACAAACATAATACATACTCATCAAACGTAGAACCTCTTTCTTTTTGAAGTTTCAAACCCCTTTCTTTCTATTCTTTTCAACCTCTTTTCTTTTGAAAACCAAAGCAATCGGAGGCGGACACCTAAAACCCTCTCTTTGTCAGTGAAAATATTAAAAAAAGACTTAACCACAAAATCGTACACTTTTCCAGCCCTCCTAGTAACCTACACAGAACAAGCCCCCTCGAACTTTACATCCCCACTTTCCCTCTACCCCACAATTTCCTTACCACCCGACAAACCAGCAATACACCTAAACTAAACAATTTTATTATTACCCCCATAGCTCCACAGTAGCTCCTCCATACCTTTGCCATCTTCGAGTGCTCAAACGCACGACCTCGAAGGACCTGGAGTCACGTGCATGCGCGAAGGTCGAAGTTCTCGGGGAAGAAAGAGAGGTATCAATCATGCTGTTCGGGGCTGCGTGGAAAAAAAAATATTAATCTCGGGGGAAGCAGCCGTATCTGGGCCAGGGAATATCGATCGCGCGATCTGGGTCAGAGCTTGCATGCACCTTGCCGGTGCACGTACGCGCTAGCGCGGCGGGGTGCAGCGGGCGCGCGCGCGAGTGCAGCCGGTTGTGCGTCGTTTGAGCAACGGGCGCACACGTGCGCGGGTGCTGGCGAAAAGTCTCCACGTGCAAGCTGCCTACCTGCAGGGGCCAGCGGCGCGGCCCGATAAGGGCGAATAAATGCGAGCCACCTCGGCTGCTAAGGGACCACTTCCTTTAGTTTAATTCCCCCGGCCAGGATACACGGCCAATGGGAAGATAAGCATTCAAATTAATTGCCCGTTGTCGTCTCTGAATTTTATGCCGCTCGCGTACGCGTTCCTTCGGGCTTTCTCGAAATTGCTCGCTCGAACGCCGCTCCCGCCGGGTACTCAAGCCGGGCTCGCTGGATATTTATCGATGCGCGCGTTCGAAAGAAATTCGTCGATCGTGATACGAATAATGAGAGAATTTTTTGCCCCTTTTTTTTTTATTTTCCTCGGGCCGATGGAGCAACCTGTGGTTAAAGTAGAGGCACGCTAAAGCGCTTTGAGAAAGTCTCTGAAAGTACCGGGGGTGCGGAATAAACTTGCGGTGCTACTGACAGCTTCTTGGAAATTTATGTTTTGAAATAGACTTGTGGTGTTGTTAGTAGCTTGAAAATTTAGGTTTTATATTGGACTCTGTTTGGAGTGAATTTGTGGCATTATTGATAACTCTAGAAATTTGAATAAATGTGTCAAGAATGTTGTGCATATTTCTGGTACGCCGTATCTGTGAAGGTAAATGCTCCCTTCATCGACCGTTTGCTTTCATTTCCGCATTGAAAACGATAATCCAATGAATGCACTGTGGAAAAGCGTCAGAACTTGAAGTTTAGTATTATTGAATTTATTAATTAATATTGACGAATATAAAGTCACGGAGTTATTCGTTGGTATAGAAGCAGGCAGGTTTTAATAGAATATATCATTTAATTATCGTTTCAGGCAGTGTCAGATATTTATCAAGCTGTAAAATAATTTTATCAGAGAAACTTAATTCTGAAGTTCGTTAGTAGGAAAATAAGATAATTAGTAATGAAGGAATGAAAAGAATGAAGGTACTTCAATACAATTTAGCTACAAAAATATGTATATATCCTACTTATACATAAATTCCAGACTACAAAACTCGAGGACTGAACAGAACAATTATTTCAAACATTCAAATTGCACGAAAAATTTGTTTTCAAACGAGTTACGCTACATACAATTAGCAAAAAAAAGTATTTCTACACTTTTTAATACCGCATAACTTTCGTAGAATTGGTCCAAACGACGTGAGTTTTTTTGAGAAGCTAGAGGGATTAGTTTGCTAAATGATGTTAATCGTCGTTTTGAAAAAAATTTACTTGGTGGGAATAGCAAAAAAAAATAGTACAGTTCGTTTTTTAAACTTTTTTTTGTGAGCCTGTAATGAAAATTCAAAGAACCCGTTTGTAGATTTAAGTAAGTTATATACGTGCCTAAAACTTCATCAAAATCGGTTAACGTTGCTCTGAGCTATGAACGCTTAAAGATCGCAGAATAAGGTCGAAAATCGTGGAAATTACCGAAATCAGCGATTTTCGACCTTATTCTGGCTCACAAAAAAAGTTTTAAAAACGATCTTTACTATTTTTTTTTTTGCTATTTCGACCAAGTACATTTTTTCCAAAACGACGAATCACATCATTTAGCAAACTAATCCATCTAGCCTCTCAAAAAACTCACGTCGTTTGGACCAATTCTACGAAAGTTATGCGATTTTAAAAAGTGTACAAATACTTTTTTTACTAACTGCAGATATCAAACGCAATTTATATACACAGTGTCATTGCACTTGGTTTAATTTGAATCCTTTTATTATACAATATTCCCAGTACAGATTTTTGATGCTCCGAGAACTGAAGCAGAAGTTTCATACTTTATTCTTCTGCCATCAGAAAGGGGACAATCCGAGACGTAACAGGCACATCCTCCATAAATGCATAATTGGATAACCGACGAGTAGAACTGCGACAATTAATATTCGAGATGACTGACAGTGACGAGAAAACTAATTACCACTCTATTCTTGCCTTCTAAAAACGTTCCGGCTGGCACGTACGAACAATGATCCCGAAACCGCAGTTACCATTTGCACTCTAGTTGCATCTAAATCCCGAGCTCAATTTAATTAAAGAGTCTTTACACCATTACTGCAATCGCCAAAGTCTTCAAAGTTCTTCTGTCAAGGGAAATGGAGCGCGCAACGTTCGTAAACAGAGGATGACCATTCGCAAAATTATTCGCGACTATAATTTACTTCGAAGTATTAATAGATTCACTAAGAAAGTGACAACTATCGCGAATCCACTTTTCGAGGCTACTAATCTTTCCCGGCGCTCCCCACAGCCCCCGGCAAACTAACATCACACGCGTCAAGAGAAATATGGATCATGTTAACGTCAAGCTCCGGCTATTGGACACACTGGCATACAATTTACCCGCGATTGTGCGGCAAAGGGAGTACACGTAGCGTTAGAAAGTGATTTTGTAGTACATCATTTATCAGGTTCCGTGTCACGGGGACTTTGTACGACTTCTCGCTTGGAACCTGTGGATCAACGATGGCCCACGTTGACAATTTCATTATGCACGCTTACGATATGCGGGGCGTCTCGGAATTACGAGGAGGGTTTATCGAAAGATCATTAAACGAAGGACCACCGACGACTGCGGGAGCAATAATTAATCATATGAGAAATGAGAAGCTGAATTATTATGTTCTCAGGTTTGTGGGACTGTCTGGCGAGTTTAACAGACCAAGAATTAATACGCGTTGCCGAAGTAGGTGCACCTTTGTAGACCTGTTAATTTTTCTGAATTTCATCAGCCCACCACGTGACGTTTCTGTAATTCTAAAGCACCCTGTATATTTTACAAGACTCCCTAGCTAACGAATACCTCCAGACAAGCTGATATGATTTATTAACTGTGCTGAAATGAACGAAGGATACAAATCGAATGGAAAAGCGGAGGTAACGAACGAATATTCTCGCTGCTGAATGGCACCGTTTCGAAATGCCCCTCGAGATTTTCGAGGCTTCACGCCTCTTTGAGCAACGCTCGTCTAAACAGCAGCCGGGGACATTTGTCCGCCATGGCGGAGTACCGTTGAGTCACGTGCAACGCATAGAGATGCGTTGCAGACGATCGATTTTACTGCTTCTCCTTCCACGCACGTGCTCGGCCCGTCCATAGTCGCATATTCGAACCAGGATACGTAACCGATTCTCGTCACCCACCTACGGAAATTCTTTCCAAGCTACGTACTCGAATAATGCAGTTACAATAGACCTCGAATCATATCACTTTCGCCCGAGCCCTGTCGCGTAGTGCTTTCGAATGCAATTCTAATTCAGCAAAATTATTTCTGTAATTATTTCTGCCTGTACGTACAGTAGCGGACAAAAAAGGTACTTTTTCGAAACACCCTACTTCTATTACTTTTCAATATCAACTCAAAATTACAGTATGTGCCTAATATATATATATTCTGAAAAAGAATTAAAAGTTGTATAAAATCCAGTTAGAGGTGAATTTATTTAACTAACAGACAAAAATCCTCCATAACATTAAATGAGACAATACACTTTTAAAGCCAACAAAAAGTTACCACTTTTGAACATTAATAAAAAAATCTAATATTTTGTGGGGGCATCTTTTGCTTTTAGGACAACCTAAAAGGTTACTAAACGTGGTAACTTCTTTGTCCGCCTCAAAAATGTGTTACCCCGGTCACTGTCATATAACACTTTTGTTTGTCAGTTAAATAAATAATTCAACTGTAACCGAGTTTTATACAGCTTTAAATTCTCCATCAGAATATGCATATTAAACGTACCGCAGTCCTATATGTATGCTAAAAAATAACAAAACTAGAATCAATGGAAAAAGTGGTAACTTTTTTATTACAAGCTTTTATTTTACAAACTTTTATTTAGCTTTACTTGTTTGTTCGTTAGTTAGTTTGTGAAGATGAAATCTTGTAAGCTAATTTTTACTCACTTCCACATATCCGATCGAATTGAAATTTTGCACACATACGTAGTTCCGATGACAGTACAAAAGCTTGTTTAAAAAAATTTTTTTTAGCTTGGTTTATTGTGCGCTAGTGTATATATGCTTTAAAAGTGTTTACTCGTTTATTGTTTTTAATGTTATTTCTACTTATTTGTGATTATTTTTGGCTTGTTTTTCTTTATAAGTAAAGATACAGGTGTTCTCGATAAAAGTTAATACTTCCAGATTATAATCAATGAGTTTATTGGAAACTAGCAAAATACTCCCGCGCTTCGCTTCGGGCCTAAGGGATATTAAGGACTCCATGAAAACACATTTCACCCCTTTTCACCCCCTTGGGGGTTGATTAGAGCAAAATCCAGAAACAGGTTTTTAGGAATTTGTGTGGGTAACCTTTCGGAGTAAAAACCAAGTTGATATCTAATCGGGCCTAAGAGATATTAAGGAATCAGTGAAAACACGGTTTACCCCTTTTCAGCCCCTTAGGGGTTGATTAGGGCTAAATCCTGAAATTGATTTTTAGGGATTTGTGTGGGTAACCTTTCGAAGTAAAAACCAAGTTGATATCTAATCGGGCCGAAGAAATTTTAAGAAATCCGTGAAAACACATTTCACCCCTTTTCACCACCTTAGGGGTTGATTAGGGCAAAATCCTGAAATTGGTTTCTATGTATTTGTGTAGGTAACCTTTGTAAGTAAAAACCAAGTTGATATTTAATCGGGCCTAAGAAATAATAAGGAATTCGAGAAACCATATTTCACCCCTTTTTACCCCCTTTGAGTTGGAGTTTAAAAAAAATCCCTTCTTATCGAGCACCTACGTCGCAAAAGGAATATACTCTCCGAATTTTATGTTTCTAAGGTCGCGGTTTTGGCTGGGCGGTGATGAATCAGTGTCACAATGATTATATAAGTATAGATTTACAAATAGGAATATCAAAAAGTAATTTGTCAACATTAACATCGAGTGTGATTGCTCTATGGGTAAATTCTTCGCCGCCGAATGAAGAATACAAGATTAAAATTAAGATTATATTGCAGAAGCTTTTACGTATTTATACTATACGTTTGTAATAATACTTCCTACGAAGAACCTATAATACAGACACAAGCAGGTAATATTAAGTTTTATCGAGAACACCTGTACTATAAAATAAAAACATTAAATCATATCTTACATAAGGGAGACGCGTAACGAAGCTGTAATTATAGACAATCAATGATGTAATATATTGAGACAAAATATTTTAACTTTTATAAGGAGATTGGACCATTTTAACTCAAAATTGAGTCATAAATCCTCATTCCTCCATGTTAAGGGAGAAAGCCACTGTGACGTTCGAAAATAAAGGCTATTTTCAAGGCATTCTTTTATAATGAAATGTAACTTTATACGAAAAATCTTTATTAACAACTGAAAATACATATATTTAACTAATATTTTATACTTCTAGACTGAAAGAATTTTGGGTAGTATGGCCATAGCATACCACAACGTTAGGCTCTGCAAAAAATGTACAAAACATTTTGAAATTGTGCAGGTATATTTTTGATTCCCCAAACATTACGAAAATGCACAAAATGAAAAATCTGAAAAAATTACAGTAGCTTCCCCCCTTAATGTACTATTTAGACTAAATCTCCTTCATATATTTAAATAACTAATCACCGTCAATAATAAATAATAATAATTTTTTATTGTAGAAATCGAATAAGTTCTTAGAATATAAAATCGTAATAATTATAAATGAAATAAGATTTATTTCTGCATACTCGTTTCTGGTAAATATACAATATTGGGTCACTTGGACAAAAATTTACTAATCCGTGTAACTTTAAAAATTCTGTACAAGGGTTAAGGGGAACTGTGGATCGCACGCTCGCCCATCCACCTGTGGATCTGCCGTGGATCTACCGTGGATCTAATAGCCCATGGTCATTTAGCGATTGGGCGTGAGAATAGAAGAGGCTTGCTTAACGAAGCTGCAAATACGCGGCAAAGAATGGTCGTTGCAGGATCAGAGGGAAAAGTAACTGTACACGGCCTGCCATAGGCGCTTGCACACACAAAATAAGAGGATCGATATCGTAAAACAGTGGCGCGCATATAGCCGGCCGACTGCATAATAGAGTGGCGGCTATAAATATTACAGGCACCGATACAATGGACAATACACGAGCCGCGCACGTACGGCAGATTACAAACTGGCGAGTCACGCGTCATGTGAATCACCCTTAGGGAGATTCGTCTCCGCGCCGCGCCGGGGGAGGGTGAGAAGTTGGCGAAAAAAGGTTCGCTGGCCGAAGGAAGGGGTTGCTGGCAGGCTCCCTTCGTGCCCGAGGACCGTCGGGCAGCAGCCTCTAAAAATACATTTCCCAGCTACTTCCTGGTACGACAGGGTTACCACTTGGCGGGATAGGATGCTTCGGGGTTAACGGTTCGGTGCGCGATGCGACCAGATTCGCGAGATTTTGGTGGTGGACAGGTGCGAGTTCAAACGTACGCGTGACTTCTTCATGGCTCTTATAATGTTAATATAATCGATGCACGGCAGGGAAATATAAATTATAAAACAGTAGGCTGCGGAAGTTTGTGCAAGTATATTTACTGCGATAATTATGACCTCTTTATTGTAAGAAAATAGAATACACTATATCATGGCCGCTACTATATTCGAGGTAAATAAGTTCTGTATATGCTAGAAATAAATAAATATAACATTTTTTCAAATCCCTACTAATATATAAAAGTGGAACGTTGTCTGTTTGTTTGTCCGTCTTTCACGCCTAAACGGCTAAATGGATTTCAATGAAATTTTGAATATACATTACACGCATCCGCAATTAGATTGTAGGCTATTTTTTTTAAGACTTTTCTATTTTTGAAATATTATAAATAATTCCCGGGCGAAACTGGGTAACGAGTCAGCTAGTAAAAATATATTTTGAAAACTCTCTAATGACGAAACATATTTTTATCAAAGTTTCACTTGTTTAGTCCTTTTCTATAAAAATGTACGTTTGATATATTTACCGATATATTTATATATTTGATACTTGAACAGATATATTAATTGCTGTTCGAGAATCCAATTGCCCCAGATTTCTAAATCATTATGTATGCCACGGGATAATTGTCAATCAGCCTTTTTACCGAATAAAAAGCGTTTTTAAAGTCGATTATGTTGAGGAATCATAGTCTTTTCCCAATACTTTAATACTTTTTGTTGTCAAATGTTTCTATTACGTTAAGGAGTTAGATCACTTTGGTCAGGTGAAGAAATATCGCATCTGTGGGAATTTATTTTTAAGTGGCAAAAACACTTTTAGCGATAAAAATTTTTCAATGAATATAGACACATCTTTGAATAATATATACAATTTTTTTGTTCAAATATCAAAACATTCCGAAAACTTTAAATGCGTTTTTCTTGAAACCACATTTTCCAAAATAGTGTATGCTGTAATTTGAGTAAAACTCTATGGATTTTTATACAATTTTGCACAGATGTTCTTAAATATTTTCTCTATCGTCCGACCGTGAATTTTTTCGATTGGTTGAAAAATAACAAAATAGCTAAGGTACACTTTGAAGCAGAAAGCTCATTTTCGTGTGTAAGAAAATGGATTTTATTTACGCATAAGTCATTTAAAAATTAAAATATCGAAAATATTGACGGTCGGACGATAGAGAATACATTTACAAATATCTGTGCAAAATTGTATAAAAATCCATAGAGTTTTACTCAAATTACAAGAAAAGTTTCAAGAAAAACGCATTTAAAGTTTTCGGAATGTTTTGATATTCGAACAAAAAAATTGTATATATTATTCAAAGATGTCTCTATCTTCATTGAAAAATTTTTATGACTAAAAGTGTTTTTGTCACTTAGAAATAAATTCCCAAAGATGCGATATTTCTTCACCTGGCCAAGGTGGTCTAACCCTTTAAGTCTACGATTTCTCAGCCTAATCTGGTAAAAAGTCAGCTTTTACAATTATCCTGCAATATATACATTAAGTTGTACATATATTTTATTCCCCGAAGAAAGACTCGTTCAACTCCCGCGAAATTTGAAATCTTCAAATTCACGCGAGTGATATCTGCCTGGACTGCACAAATACTATTTTACATAAACCTTAACCACTCTAATTTTCAAGTTACATCTTCTCGAAAAATAAATATTACGCTCCTAGTCCTCGGCATTGCGCGCGAATTGGACGTTAAACGATTCCTGCGAACGGAAATAAAATTCCATACTCGGTAGTCTATTTCCCCGCGGCGTAAACGCGACGAGCGTGGCGCGCGGGGTCACGTGACACGGCGGTAACAAAGAAATAACTTCACGGTACGGAAACAGCGATATTCATTTCGCCGTCGATACATCAGCGAGTGGCGTGCGCCGAGCCATTTTCTCTCCGCAATTTCTGTTACCGACGAACCCGCGTGGCACTATTCGTGTAATTATCGCGATCCTAGCGCGATGCCATATGTTCTATATGCAACGGACTAACCTATCACGCAAATGTAGCAAAGCCTGATTCCTGTGGATCCGTAGTAGCGAGAACTCGGAAAAAAATATCACGAAGAATCTTAACGAGCGGTCATTATATATGTAAACACTAACGTCTCCTTGTACCGTGTTTCATTAAATCCTCCACGATTACTCAGCGCGTGTGGACGCACAATATCGCGTTTCGAATCTACGCGGGCATTCGCATTTATCGTTTCGAAGTATTTCGAAATGACCGGGCAATTCAAAGCGATGAACTTGTCACCGCGACAATTGCAGCGAGCTACATAATGGGATTTTATGAGAGCTTTAGAAACAGCGTAACGAGATTCCTTAGACGCGATTTATAATTCATCTTTTTTTTTTTGCCGTTTTAGAGCGACCAAATGCATGGCTGCCAACTGCGCGGGTATCGAGCGACCCGTTCCAGTTCCTTTGGTCGCTGGATACGACTTCGCGGTTTCATTTACTGTTGCGCGGCAAACGAGGAGCAGGAAAAAGGGGGAAGTCGCGGGAAAGATGAATAGAATAACGAGCAGAGAATTTTATATGAACTTTTTACAAAGCACAATGCTGTGTAGTCGCGAGGGAAAGTCGGAATTAGAACACGCGAATATTTAAACGAGAATATTCTGCTTCTTAAAATCTTCACTGGATATCGCGGTATGTATTTTCAAGCGAATAATTATTTTGCGATCTAATTATTCGGTTAAACAAATTTATTAATTGATACAAGAGAATTGTAACATTTTCATAGGCGTAATAAATATGGAAAGGGTCGCTCGAGGGAATCCGGTTAAAACAGAACCGGATTTTTATCTTCGATGGAATAAATTAATTATGCTACTCTGTTAGTATAATGTTAATTTGCGTTTTACTCTGTTTGCTACGTTGCTTATTACTACCTTGCACACTATACTGATTATTTATTGTTTGGTTGGTTTGTTGCTAATTACTACCTTGCACACTCTACTGATTCTTTATTGTTTGGTTGTTTTGTTGCTTTTACTGTTACCTACTAGGTACTACGTTTAGTAACTTTCAATTTAGTTTCAGTTTAGTTTCAGTTTAGTTTCAGTTTACTTTTATTTAGTTTAGCTTAATTGAGTTGTAGCTGAGTTGTAGTTTAATTTATAGTTTGTGGTTTGCAGTTTGCAATTTATAATTTGTAGTTTGTAGTTTGTAGTTTATAGTTTATAGTTTGTAGTTCATAGTTCATAGTTCATAGTTCATAGTTCATAGTTCATAGTTCATAGTTCATAGTTCATAATTCATAGTTCATAGTTCATAGTTTATAGTTTAGTTTTAGTCTAGTCCTTCCATCTTTTCCTTCTCAAATGCCAATTTCTGAAACATTATACAGGGGTTACGCATAATAGCAACTATATTTAGGCCGCGTCCTCTCACCACCCTACGCAACCAAATTAGTGTAACAAAGACGGAAAATAAAAATAAACACGCTACCATTAATGACACAAACAGTACGTAACTCGCCTGGCATAGAATCCTGTCGCTTCGTTCGAATGCTCCACGTCAAATAATTGCCGTTATGCACTTCCTACTAAGCACACCTGAACGAACGCTTTGAAACCCAATATATCCAAGAAAACCGCCTCTCGTATCCGCAAAGAGAGGATTTTCCGTTCAATTTCACCCGCTGAATAAGTCTGCGGTTTATCGAACGAGATAAAGGCGAAAGACATTCTGCCCTTCCACGTCACCTGCATATAATTGCCGCGTTTACTTCCACATGACGGCACACGGTACAAATTGCGCAACCGATCGCCCTCCCCTCCACCCACGTAATCTGTATCGACCCATTACCTAACGTTCAACTAGAAAGAATGAACTAATTGAGAAAAAAAAACACGCGCACTACGAGACTGATCCTAGGTTACGAGAAAATTGTCTAGTTACTTTGGCGTCTCAAGGTCACCAGGCGATTCCGCGCCACTGCACGGAGCACAGGACACTTGTGCGACGCGCGCCAACACACGACGGCGGAATATAGTACGGCTGAGAAAAGTAAATATGCCCGAGCGCTGCAAATTTGATAAATAGCAGTTCAAGCGAATACACACGGACTTTCGATTCATTTTCAAGTTCTTTAGGGGAATCTAGTAACAAGATTCTGCAAATTTGTAGAGCAGAAAAAATTACGACGAATGTGTATTTGTTTACTTAGAGACGGTGGAGTTTAAGTGCGGGGGTGCATATGCATGTGTGCGGAAAACGCACATAGGCGTTCCGTTGCTACGGTTAAGAGATGCGGCTAAAGTAGTCCCGCACGTCGCGTACGCGGAGCGCGCAAATTTTTCGGAACGCAAATTGTTGAGTGAGTGTCCTCCATTTTGAACCGACTTCAAAAAGAAAGAGGTCCTTAGTTCGATGTGTTATACAAATTAAATAATTGAAGAAAGTAAAATATAAAAAATTAAAACCGACTTCAAAAAACTAAATATACACTGGAAAGTGAGAAATAAGTTTTTCCCTTATTTAATCTATGACTCTCAATTTTTTTAAGCCGGCGCCAGATTTACGCAGTAGAAATAATGGGGCGCCGGCATAAAAAAATTGAGAGTCGTAGATTAAATAAGGAAAAAACTTGTTTTTCGCCTTTCAGTGCATTTTTATTTTTTTGAAGTCGGTTTTAATTTTTTTTTTTAAGTTGAGTAACGTGGATTACGTATCGGCGAAATGTTTTCAAATTAATTAAGAAATGAGAAACAACAAGTATTGCGTATTTCTGTATTTGATTATTAAAGGTATACGAAATGTGCGTCCCTTGATTTCTCCAGCTGTACAAATATTCCAAACTTTCTAAAAATCAACACCGATCGTTTGGAATACCTACATGCGTGCGAGCGTATTTGCGGGAACAAAGCGCGCCTCCATTTACACGTGCTAGTACAGAACGGGGATTACTCAGAATATACACCAGCCCTAGTAACAAATGCGTTGAAAGGGGCTACTGTGAAATTCGCGACAGCTCCTCGTTAATCACACAACAGATGAAAGAGCGTTATTCGAGCTGGCAGCTTTTTAACGAATTGAACTTTTCGCTTTTTACGTAAAAGCCCTTGCCTTCGAGCACACAAGCGCCTGTGATCAAGCCAAGTGAAATTCGATCCGTCTGGCGTTCGACTCGAACCACATACCGAGTTTTCCCATCCACCATTTCTCAATGGAGGCTCGGTTATTTGCAGAATTAAATAAATTTCATTTTAAACGCTCATCTCGAAATTGTACCGAGAAAGAATAATTTCCCCCCACGCGATTCAATAAAAACGATAGGGCTTTCAGGGATTTTGGTCTAGGGGAAAAGTCACGGGAGGGAGGGGGGGGGGGGATGTCAATCACAGAAATTGATAACGGTTACACGGCATCGCAGCCGAGTGGAACGCAGAGAGATCGAAAGGGAAGTTTTCTGCGAGCCTGGTTCCGCGGGAATCTTGCCTCATCCGAGTTAAGGAGGGTTGAACAGGAAATCGATATTCCCACTCCTGACCGTCTACAAAGCCGATTGCCTGACAGGAAACGTCAAGTCAACAGTAACAATATCTGTCGCGTACCTACTTGCGCCGAATTACCAGGCGAAACAAATGTAAACATCAGTGCAACGCGAGAGAAATGTATACCTACATCCGAAGGAAATTACATTAATGCCTGCATAGTAACGTAACATCGACTCGAACGAAAGAGTATCTACAATTGTTTAGGAATTCAATGCATCGTGGAAACCAACGTTCGTAATTGGTGAAGTATGGCCCCGCGATTACTGCTGGAATTCGAGTAACGTAATTTCGCATTTTTAACGACGTTCGCGTTCTCACGACACGATGATATTGTTAGAATACGACGGCTGAACATTTGACCTGGTCACTGACACGACGCTAATCGAGGATGACGAATGTAATCACGTTAACTGATACTTGATGGTGCTGCAATCTTCTGAGCTATTTCGAATCGCCTAATGAAGGATTAATGAGAACGGTCCAATCGCTAAATCCGCGAGAGCCAGATGTCACATTATGCCCGCACAAACAGTAACATAACGAAATTCGAACACGTCTGTATCTCATTGACGTCGATTAAGGTTAAATTAGATTTCCTGAGCGGCTTTATTAAGGCGGTTGACGCGTGTTATAATCAATACCGTCACCGAAATAAGCTCAAATTCGATCACAGCCATAAGCGTCTTCGAGCTGACCTTACGTGCAATGATGCGCTATAGACAGATTGGCAGCTCGATGATAATAAAATGTCTGATCGCGTGTCCACGTCAAAGTCACGCGTGAAGCACATAGTATTCAGGAAACAGTTTATAAAAAGCAGCGGAAGCTTTCGTCCGCTAAGTAACAGGAAATTGTGAATAGAGGAACTTATTGCCGCAGTTATAAACGCAACGTTTGTGTGAGAAATCTAAATTACCATTTCGGTCGCTGAAACAGATGCGTATTTGGCCTATTATCCCCTTTCCCCTTCTTTGCTAGTCGCCATATCTACACCACGGCCCGGCACGTAGGCACTTTCCGTTATTTCAGCGATAGGGGATCAGGGCCATCTACCGTCCAAATCAATCACTAACATGTAACTCAGTTGATAGTCACCCTACGTAGCGATCTACTTTAACGGGAATTGTGCAGCGTTCTGCTTTACCGATGGCGAGTAAGCAGATTAGGTTACCAACGGGATTTAGCGCGAAATTAAAAAAATAGAGAATACACGGATGAGAACGATGAACCCTGTGTGTACACCGTCCAAGGGGCCGACGCCCCCTTTTCAAGGCGAACTACTCTCATGAGAGATTACAACATTTTTCTGTACACACATTTTTACTACCAGCGTTTTGCTTTCGTTCTCCCTAGTAGCAGTTCAATGGACACTTCTGGAGCCTGATAGTTTAATACTTCGATTTTTGTTGTTAACGCAAAAAGGGTAAAGAGACACTAGCGACGCGAGAATGGACAAAATAATATAATGTACTGTTCTCGATAAAATTATATCACGCAGTTAATTCGTAATGAAAAACATTATGACCACCAATATTATCATTGCAAATTTCATATTAAAATTGATCGCTACTTGGCGTACTCCTAGGTGTCGAAAGAACATAGAAACCATTGAAATCACGTGCGCGTAGAATATTGAAAAGAGACCCTAAAAACACTAAATTCCACTTACGCCCAAACCGCCCGCGCCCACGACCGTAAGATTTTTCCGTTTTTGTAATAAAATGAATTTAATAAATTATATGTTCCTGTTTTCGAGTCGTAATTTATAGTTAAGGTAGTTCCTGAATAATCTACTAAATTACAGAAGTCTTTCAAATTTCGTACGAAACTAATTTGGAATTCAAGAAACCCTTGTACAAAGTTTAAAGTCGATTTACCATATAGTTATCGAGAAATTGTTAATTAAAGTTGATGCATTTTAACACAGTGGCATATGGCGAAGTAAAAAAAAAGAGGGTTACAGTTTCAGTTTTTCTTCTGAAACAGTAAAACCATATTTAAGAAATGTACCAAAATTGGCACAAAAGTACATCGAAATGTCAGGAAATGAATTTATTAATTTCTGCAAAACTAACCACACAGTCTCTTCGTAAATGCCCATAAAAAAATAGGTTTACGTGCAAATTTTTGAGAAATTACGTAGAGCAGTGAACGTGGCAACGTCGCACAATCGATATGTTTAGACATTTAAATAGGGAACGAAGATTCAGATCCATATGAACATTTTTTCTGATATTTTGGTTATAAAAAAGGTTCCGAATGAATGCGACGACGTTGTCAGATTTGCTGCTCCAATACACTACGCTAACCAATTTAATATTCCATTATCGTATTACAATTATTTATATTAACATTGCACTTTTTAAAATATATATACATGATGTTAAAAATTATTATTATTATTTCCATAGTATCATACTACTTTGTATTTATCGTTTATTATCCAACTCTAATTTGATTAGCATAGTTGGTTAGGAACTACCTTAAAAACCTGTATTTTTCAATAATGCCTCTTTCACTGATTTCTCTTCCATATTTCAAGAGATTTTCATAAATTTTGGAATATTAACCACACGCATCGCAGGTGATTTTGGCGTAAGTGGAATTCGCCCAAAATAATTGCCAGTTAAATAAAACAATTGCAATCACTCACCATTGAAACGCGTTGAAGTGGTAGTAAACAAGCCCCTGCCCGTACAAAAACGACGCGTCTTTCCAGTAGTCTCCTTTGAGGGAGTAAAATTTCTGGTACGCCGACATGGCTGCGAAAATAGTAAACGAAATATGGAAGCCGACGTCGTACAAAAGCTGTAAGAAAAACTGAACGCGGATCGTCGATTACCTTTACTATAATCCTCCAGCAGCAAGTGGAAATGCCCCAGCTTGCAATACGTTTTAGGATCGATACTAATTCCCTTGTCCTCCTCGTCGTCTTTCAGTTCGTCTAGATTCATTTTCGTACTATCCGCTTTCCTACGTTGCTTCTCAGCCTGCGCCTGAACTAACATCCTCTCTAAATATTTGATTGCACGTACGACTAAAGCTTTCTTCTTCACTTGCTCCGGTGAGTTCAATTTCAAGAATCCAAACTGCCGACTGTGCGCACATTGAAAAAACAAATGCACTGATGAGGAAACGGTATACACAGGAATCACGCGTTGGCTAATGCCATTTGCGCTCGATCTTTTAACGCTACGGGCATACTCCGAACGAAATACGTAACGACAAGCGCGAGTTGTCCCGCCCGTCAAGCAAAATCTCGCGTGTTAACCGGAGCCCTCGAAACGAAAGGGAACCCTCGGCCGATGGGGATGATGGGAACGCGATAGCGTATCAATCGAATGTGGGACGATCGGACGCGCGGAAAGGATGTCAGTAGGTTGCACGCACGTCTAAACGAGCCGATCAAATTACGCGCCTATTCTGTCAAATAACTTTCTAGGTTATATTTCAGGGGCCAGGCGAAAATAACGCGACGGCTGGGAGAGAGATCGGGGGACTGGCGCGATATTCGGCGGTACGAGGTCTGTTTACTTCAGAATCACCTGTCTAACTCGGATAGTATCTGTAATTCTTGAGGAGTCAAGTTGATGTCGTCAGTCTCCTGGGCCATTTTCGCACTCGGTAAATAGACTCAATGAAAACAGAACGGACACATGTTTGCACGCGGAGCAGGCCGCTTCACACGAAAGTCCGGGTGTTTCTCTCGATTCGCGCCCCCGACAGCTTGTCACCTCATCGGAACGAGAAGCTTTTGAAAGCGGCGATCAGGTTAAACCAGGATGGCGAATCACGCGACGGAAGACCATTTCCACGGTTCACATCGACATTGTAATTCCGTTGCCGAAGCACATCGCCCCCGGCGCAAGGTCCCACGGCGGCGGGAAAATCAAACGCTTCCATCGTTCTGCGACGCATAATTTAATTGCCACTCGACCGCCGGGAGAAACGATCGGTCACGGGAGCAGATTTCAACTTGAAACTTCGCAGAACCCGCGAGAATTGGCGCACGAGCTTTAACAATCATGCATAAATGTGAACATTAAACAATGGCGGGATTGTTTATTGTTTCATGGGAATACTATCGGGGAATTTTCTTAGAGCGATAGGAACAGCGGTAAGAAATGCGCGAGGAGTGTCGAGTAGGAATATCAATGTTTTATATAAATCGTTGAGAAGAATACCTCCAACAGATGATTATCCAGACTTCCTTTCGCATTGTTACCGTTAATTTTCGCAAGATTACGCGCGAACCTCGAGGCGACACTTCGTGCTTTTAGTAGCCGCATCTGCTACTGACGGTTACTTAGCTACTTCGTTGCTGCTACGCCATTGCGTTCTTTAAACGGAACAATCGCCGTGGGGTGCCGGATATTTCGATCTGTCAGATCGGTTCCGAGTGCACGAAGTCCCTTGAGTTTTGTTAAACACTTTGGTGATTTGAGGATTAGGTGAGCTCTCCCTGTATAAATACTAACAGCCATGAGATATTACATAATTTAGGGACGCGCCTGAACTTTACCATGCCTAAACTGCACAAGAGCACCCTCAAGTCGGGAGCAAGAAAATTTTTCAAACGGTAGACCTCTATTGTTTCTCATCTTATTCTGGCATATTACTATTCTCGTCCCGTCACCTGTCCGCGCATCTCGTAAAACGTAAACGGTCAATTTCGAAATTGTCAAACATTTCCCACGACGAGGCATATATTATTAGAGATTCTTGGCAATGGAATCATCGATATATTTTCGTTCTGACGAATAGTCGAAGGATGATTCCCCTGCCACTTTGTTATTTAAAGACGTGAAAATAGCGCGGCGCGTACTTGATCGTTTGCATGGGTATTGTTGGTGAAAGTAATGGGGTAGATTTATCGTTTGTCAATCGTCCCTGGACAATTTGAAATTACAAATTTCTAACGAGATACCTTGAAGTAGCGATCTGCTTTCAGAGTTAAAATGAGTCTTCCCGTGACTAAAAAGAGCAAAGACGACGCAAACAAAGAAGAGTGTAGTCTAGACGTTTCGAAAGAAGCGAAAAGTATGATAGACAAGATCTTGGGAGATGTGAGCAAAAAGTCTGCCACCAAACAGATTATTATCGGCACATCGTCAGGATGGTAGGCATTGCGCGCAAGAAAATCTTCCTATATCTCTAAATAACACTTAAACTGAATTAAGCTAAATACCAAGACAAGAGTCTTTTAAAATATTACACTAATCCTATTTGGAGAAACTTTGGGGAAAATGTACTCACCGAATTTTATGTAAATATTTCGTGTAGGGTGACTGGCTTCGTGACGATGAAAGTCGGAAAGATCGCAGCGTTCGCTGTCGGCGGTGGTATTATAATGTTGCAAATAGCCGCGCATCAGGGTTACATAAAAGTCAACTGGGATAAGATACAGAAGAAAGCGGAGAAAATTTCAGATAAGGTAGAGGAGAAAGTCACCGGCGAAGGACCAAAATTCATGGACAAGGCAAGAGTAACATTACGATTTTGTTTTTACGTTGGCAAACTAATACCCGTGTGTATAATGAGCTTATTGTTTACAGGTAGGAGCATGGTGTCAAAACAATTCGCTTGTGGCGTCAAGTTTCATTGGCGGTTTCATTATTGGTTTAGCATCCTGAATGAGAAAATGTTTAATTTTTTTATACGTACACAGTGGACAATGTGTTTACGTTCCTTTTTATATTAGCAATATTCTGTTAGGAATAATTTTTACTTCCGCAAGAATCAAACGTTTTATTTATTATTTAAATTATTAAGGTCGTTTAAGTATTAAGGTGATTTCGTTTCACTTCTTTAATACATAAGTTTCTATGTGATATGAACATTTACCGTATTATATATCGTGTACATGTGATTAAGATCTAACACTTCTAAAAGTTTTCTACGCTTTGCTATCGTTTAACACTTAGCCACTAATTGCCCACGTATATATGTACAAATTTATGCATCGATTCGCCCGCAGAGAGATGATAGAAATAGAATTGATAGATACATTGTAAAAAATTGAAGCTATTACTTGCAATAAACGGAGTGATTGGAATTTTGTTCTTAATTTCTTTTCGTACATTTCAAAAGTCTAGTTTATCTCAAGAACTTACGTATAAGTGCTTTGTGTAAATTTGTATGTAACGCTTATAAACGTACTTCGAAGTTCTGCGCGTAAGCAATCTGCTTTATTAACGAAATTTACTGTTTCAGGTCGAGAGATTTGTCGACAAAAAGTTAGACAAAGCTGAGCAATTGTTGAAAAACGGAGAATCCCGTACACGACGCTGGTACCAGAGTGCTGCTGGCGATAACTCGTTCAAGCCTACAGAATTCCATTTCTTTATCGCATCTTTTGTAGCTGGTCTAGCACTTGGTATTGCTACTGGTAAATAGATTAGAGTATGCTGCGTTCTAAATGCAGGAAATACATAGGTGCTCATCCAGAGAACAATATCAGTGTTGTAAACCTTAATAATAAAGTGTTGCGACAAACTGATAACGGGGATGAAAAGTAGAATCGATGAATTAAAAGAGTGGATGATGAAATATACTCAACTGTGTATACAAAACAAATGAAAGTCGTAATATACTTCCGTTATGCAAGAACTTCTGATAATTTATTTCATGGATTAGCACAAATTTTGTTCCAGTTTCTAAATGCAACTGAAAAAAAAAAATAGAAAAGGATACTAACAATCATGTGCTTGCGATTAAAAATGGTCTTTGTACGTTTATAAATTAACATGAATTACGATTATATATTGCTAATAAAAAGTCGTTCTTTTATCTTTAATAACATGTTAATTGCTTTTGAGTTAGTATGTAGAAATTGTAGATAGTAGAGAACAAACCTGTTCTAACGGATATAATGAGTTTATATCTATTCAGAATGCAGCAAACGTGTCAATGCAACCGTCTTAGCAATCGCATCCCTAGGACGTAGAAAGTAACGTGATATTTATTTCATTAAGCCTACAATGGTTACTAACAGGGGAAGATCCCGAAGTCGGAAATTCAAAAAATTCTGAAATCTTGAGAATATGTAAGGCATTTCCCTCTAATTACAACGCAATTTTTTTGCAGCCCAAATTCACTCGAAGGGGGTGAAATTGACCCCCAAAAATCCGGTTATTTTCCGATTTTGTGTTATAACTCGCGAACTGTAAGAGATAAAAAAAAAGTTTCAAGACAAAAGTTCTTCTTTTAATTAATCTATTATTTGGTAAAAAAATTATTTTACAGTTCATGAGTTATAACACAAAATCGGAAAATAACCGAATTTTCAGTAGTCAATTACACCCCCTTAGAGTGAATTTGGCCAGCAAACAAAAATTGCTTTGTAACCAGAAGGAAATCCCTTACGTGTCCATAAAGTTTCAGAATTTTTTGAATTTCCAAGCTCGGGATCTTCCCTTGTAAGGAGTAGTACGCGAAACAAAATACATGTTTTCTGTATTATCCTCCAACATTTCATTAAACGTGTAAAACGTATTACTACAGTACTAGATTACGAGAAATGTTTCGTTACGCTATTTATTACAAGCCATATTTTTCTGTCATTCTCATGTTCACAGTATAAAATGCGTGTGTGTACAGTAAATGATAATGTCAGGATATGTGTTTTCAGTCTTACGATGGCATATACTTAAAATATATTTTCGATTCAGGTTCGCGACATTCTTATTTAGCTCGCATAGAATTTTTAATTAATTCGATTTACCAAATGCTTCAGCGTGAAAATATATAAAAAATGAAATGATTCGTGTAATACTGCCACGTTCGTAACAATTGTATTTGTAGATAATATGTATACCGCGATGTTTGTATGTACAATATAAAATTATAAATATAATTTCAAAACTAAGCATCGCTTATTACTAAACAAATATGTTTCCGATTAACGTTACTCTGTGTACTAAGCGAACAAAGATTCCAATTGTGTAGAAATGTAAGTTATAATAAAATTGTCACTGTATAAAATAATAATGATTTCAAAATCTCTTGAGGCACTGCATTATGATAGTCCTCAAACGCCTTCTAATCTTTTGATCGCCGTTACAAAAGATGTGCGTGGAATTGTCCCCTATTTGAATCAGAGTGTCCTCGTCTTGCTGCAAGTATAAGTAACGAATAAATATCGTGAAGGAATTAAATTTGTTCATCAACGGCGTCCGCAGACTTTTTTCCAGGAGGGGGCAACTTTGAGGTGACGGTGAAAAAAAATATTGTAATGAAAACACGAGTAATCCGCTTGCTGTTTTGAACTCATTTTGTTAGGCCAATTTAATCAAACATTTAAATCCGAAATTTAGGAATATTCACTTTTTAGTATAAACTTAATAAAGATCAGTTTTTAAAAAGTAAGCGATGTTTTCTCAAAAGTCAGGGGGGTAACTGCCCCTTTTGCACCACCCTCCGGACGTCCACGTGTTGATTATTCAATAAAAACACGGTTCTTACCAAATGAATACTGGTAGCAGTCGGACTGTGTTGCAACTTGGCCCCTTGAATCCCTTCTTGATTCAGCTTTTGAAGTAATTCCTGCGGGTCCACGTTACCATACTCGTGTTTCCTCTCTTTAAGCACTTCCTCTTTGATCGGTGCAGGCGAACCAGAAGAGACTTTACGTTTTCCAGTAGGTCTATCTTCGATACTCTAAAATTACGATCTTTATGCTAATCTCTGAATTAGAGACTCATACTACAGGCAAAAAATGATGGATATCCAAGAAATGGCAATAGAAAGAAGGAGAGAAAGAGAGTTTGTTGAGGAACTAGCGCAAAGAGACAGGGCAGAGCAGGTTCAATGGCAATAGGACAGAAGACTAGGAGGCAAATACAACGCACGTTACATAGAAATCAGGGATAACCAGAGAGCAAATTACCTAAACGAGAACTACAGAGGCAAAGACCAAAGAATGATTGGTTCCTTCCAGTCCAAAGAAAAGAAGAACAAGATGAAGGAAGAAGTCAAAACGAAAGCACAATCTTGAGTTAACAGTCCCAGAAACACTTGCACACATAACACATGTAACTCCATTTTGAGGCCAAAAGGCAAAAAATAAACCTATTTACTACTACTAATCCCTGAATTAAAGAGTACTACAAATATACATACCTTTATCGTATACACATTATCCTTAACTTCCAATTCCCCAGTGACAGAAGCAAGACTCAGACCAGGTCGAATTTCATTTGGAATTATATTCCCAGCCAGCTCCGGTTCGATAAATACTCGCCCCTTTTTCCTCTTCAAAGGCAACTTTATGACTTCGCCTCGTTTAAAAGTAATCAAAGGCTTCTCCTTAAATGCGTACGAAGAATTAAGAAATCAACGCTGCGCGTAAGAAATATGGCAAGTAATATGGAAAACAGCTTACTCCTACAGGCTCTATAACAAGGTCTGTCCTGTGCGGTGCAGTTATTGGTGGTTGCGTATAGCATTCAGGTATAACTAAATGTTCTGGTTTTAAATCTCTAATTAATTTATTAGCTTGAGTGAAATTAAGGGAGGTATCGATTGGACAGTGTACCGCCTTCATCGCTAACGGCTGGAAAGGCGCTAAAGCATCCAAATATGGGAAATCTGGTTCTGAAGGAATAATGGATTATTGCGAATCGTATTACCATAAAATCTCTGTACACTGTATCGCTGCTACGGTAAATGTACCTGTAAAAATGATGGTATGTTGCGGACTGTTGCCCCACAGCTGGACAAAATGAACCGCGTCGCCAAACCTGAGGCTGGGGTGACCGCAGAAGACGACGCAAGGTTGTCTGTAGTCGGAACTAAAACCTTCGGCATAGGTTGATGTGAAATGTTTCAACCTAGCATTTTTAACAAGGAAAGCATGGGGAAATGGTTCTTCCGGAAGATAAACCTTATTCTGCTTGTTCGTTGATAGCCTGAAATGAAACCAAAATAAATAACCCGGACGATTTAATTCGAATACGAAACCTACCATTCGGCTAAGATATTTGAGTACGCTAGAGAACTTTCAGCCACCGGTGATATGAAGAACAGAGGGACTTGCGAGAAACCTGATTTGTCCAAATGAGTGCTGAGGCACTCAAATAAATCGTACACAACACCAGATGGATAACACGGTATTAGCACGCATCCACCAGTTCTAAGCGTCATCGCTGCGAAATGTAATTTCAATGTAAGCTTCCTGTCGAAAGTCGAACGATTCAATTTCTCCACGTACCAACAGTCATACAAAGCTCCCCGAGCATAGTGTCCGGATTAGCAGTTGGCGTTTGAGTTAAGCCTGTTAGTATCAGCATATTGGCATGCTTCAACGTAGCTTGTTCCATTGGGCGTGGGTGAGTAGTTAACGTCGAAGATCCGCTAACAAATGCAACTTTCTCGTGGTCGCACGAAATCAACCAATTGCTGCTACCCAGACAGTATCCAGAACTTATAGGAGTGACCGTTAATGCGCCATATATGTCCTGTAAATCAGAAATAAGTATCTTCTCCGAGACAACAATTCCGTTACGATAACTTACCAATTTCTGATCATACCCGACTGTCTGAATGTAAGCTAACGCAGTATTAACCGCTGACATTGAATAGATATGTTTCCAAGACTTCGGTTTAAGAGCATCGGCCAGCGGAGGAGGCAAAACGTGCAGCATCTCTTTCCAATGCTTCGCTAACGTCGCTCTCGGCGTTTGCTCGATGAATTCTACTAGCTCCTCCATGAAAAACCGTCCGATTTGCAGCGTCGGTTCAGTGGCATAGATAATGCCTTTGAAACCAGTGTGCTCTGTTATGAACGGTACAGCCAGCATGCAGGTGTAATTGGATATTAAAATGGCATCGATTTCCGAGAAATCTATTATCTTCTCCAAAGGTGGAGAAAATTCGGGAGTCGAATCTACGAACACTCTGCCGCAGCATTCCTTCAGTTCCTGGAACGTGTAACGTTTAAGGTAAGATCAATTTAATACAGGGATACAGGGAGGTATATAAATATGCGAACCCCTTCTATTTGCCAGTCCTGATGGTTGTCGCGCGGAAGCCACGACGGCAAGGAATTAAACTTAGCGCTAGGGACCATGGGCATTGGCATAAAGTGTAATATAGACTGCATGTTTAAACCGCAGTCCAGCATTAAAGTAATCCCTTTGAAACTCAAAACCAAACATGGCTTCGTCGGCTCGCTTGACAAACAATACTAGAAATATAATGAACCTTATAATAAAGTGATTCTTAAATGTTTAAGAGGTTCTGTTTATTGATTAAAAGTATATTTATAATAAAAGAAATTATTAAGTAATAATTCGTATTATTATACTAAAATATTATGACCATTATAGTTACCAATTTCATTTTAAATCTTGTATTTCCATTGATCTTTAAAACCAAACACTACTGTAAAAGAAAAATCTTTTCGTTGAATACAACACTGAAAACATAACCTCTTACATAAGGTATGCCGGTTTCAATACTTTTTATCGTAACTGTTCTCTGTCAAATCAAACAGATTTGATTTTATTTACGCAACGCGTAGAAGGCATACTGCGTAATATAAAGATATACACAGTAAATAAATTGTGCACGTGCTTTGAATTTTATCTCTCTCCACTGGGACTTGAAAAAATGTGTGAAGTTATTGTATTATTTAATGGATATTCCACAAAAATTGAAGGCGGCGCGATGAAAGCAAATTGTTCGTGTACCTTAATAAAAGCATCGAAAAACATTATCGTTGATACTATGACTGCGTGGGATCAGGGGAAAATAATAGAAGGTATTAACAGCGTACGCAAATTCTTTATGAAGTTTTAAACGACGACTTTGTTTCAGCTCTTAACAGATATAATACTACACCTGCCGATATCGATTACGTAGTTTGTACTCATAGTCACGCAGACCACATAGGAAACAACAATCTCTTCACAAACGCGGAGCATATAGTTGGGACCTGTGTTCATCGTGGCGAAATATTCTACGAAACTAATTTAAAAGACGGTGAAGCCTTTTACGTATATCAAAAGTTGTAATCATTTTATGTTACTTAACGTATATGGATTTGTAATTATACAGAGGAATATAAAGTCTGCCCGGAAGTTAAAGTAATAGCAACTCCCGGCCATACGCCGGATGATGTTACAGTGTTAGCTGAAACTATGATTCAGGGAAAATCTACGTGTTTCGCTATAACAGGTTTTGTTAAAAAATATATCAATGCTTTGAATGAAGTAACTTACTTTTTTTATTGTTCGAAAATTTTTTAGGTGATTTATTCGAGAAAGAAGAAGATATCTTAGATCCAACAATTTGGCAGGAATTAGGAACTTTGGAATTACGGAAGACTCAGTCGTGTATGAGATCGTACGTAATGGATATTGCGGATTTTATAATACCCGGGCATGGACCAATGTTTCGTGTCACTGATGGTATGAGAAAGATAGTTAAGGACCAAATAATTACATAATATTATAATAAACGTGTACCTGAAGTTCACATGTTAATAAGAGTTAAAACAAATGTTTAAAGAAGGAGAATTGGAGACCTTGTAGCAAGAGGGGTGGAACTCCGTTTTTACCAGTTTCGAGTAAACTGGAAAAAACTGTTTATAAAATTATTGCTCTGACATAACATTAAAAGGAGAACACTAACAAGGAAAGATCCCGAAGCGGGAAATTAAAAAAATTCCGAGACTTTTTGAATATGGGGGGATTTCCCCCTGATTACAACGCAATTTTTTTGTTGCCTAAATTCACTCTAAGGGGCTGAAATTAACTCCCGAAGATTCATCTATTTTTTGATTTTATTTTGTAACACGCAATCTGTAAGAGATAGAAAAAAAGTTTCAAAATAAAAGTTATTTCTTTTAATTAGATTTATCAAAGCCTAAAAGTTTTATTCACATATCCACAAAGTTTCAGAATTTTTTGAATTTTCGGGTTCGGGATCTTCCCTTGTAAGTGAAAAATATACATTTTCACACAATAAGTAGTAGTTATTGAGTGGATATGTTTTTTATTTCTATTTTGGGCGAATTTTACAAGTCTGGAGCTGCACCTGTCTTGCGCCAAAGAATACAAAAATAGGTCAGTTTTTGATAACTATGCACAATAAGGAACACATTTTATTGATTTATTGTTGCTTTATTAATCAAATATGGAAGAAATACGTCGACATTTATTGTAGACATAAAAAATAACATTATTCTTTCGTCTGCTCGTCATAATTATCTGTGGAAACATCCTCATCCTCAGTCAACGCACATTTGAGAGCCTTACTTATTAGGTATGTGGGGCGTAGTTGGTGGCTAACTGCATTACGCCGATATATTTTGCCTTTTCCAGTGTCAAAGTAGCAATGTAGAGTGGATTCTAGGGTTCAACTTTTAAATTGTACATCACTGGTTGGGTGCAAGAAAAAGGCAGATCCGGATCTGCATTCGTATTAGGGCTGGGACTATTTGTCGAATTTTTCGGTATTCGAATACTTCAGTTGTTCAATTATTTGGCGATTATAATTTGAATATCCAAATATTCAAATACTATTCGAATATCCAAGTATTCAAATACTATTCGAATATCGAAGTATTCAAATACTATTCGAATATCCAAGTATTCAAATACTATTCGAATATCCAAGTATTCAAATACTATTCGAATATCCAAGTATTCAAATACTATTCGAATATCCAAGTATTCAAATACTATTTGAATATCCAAGTATTCAAATACTATTCGAATATCCAAGTATTCAAATACTATTCGAATATCCAAGTATTCAAATACTATTCGAATATTCAAGTATTCAAATACTATTCGAATATCCAAGTATTTAAATACTATTCGAATATCCAAGTATTTGAGTAGTATTCGAATACTGAAATATTCGAGTTTAAATACTCAAATATTCGAATAGTATTCGAATACTTTAATAATCGAATAATAACATTCAAATACTCAAATATTCGAAGTTTATTCGTAGCATTCGAATACTTGTAAAATATTCGAATATCAAATTATTCGAATAGTCCCAGCCCTAATTCATATTGCACAAAACGGTAATGGATACAAGTCCAAAATTTGCAATAAATTGCCCATTTGTTTTCGGATTTGCATCAAACTTACGCCAAACGATGTATTTTTTTACAAACATTACACGTCATAACTGAAAAGCTTTCAAAAGTGGAGTTATACCTCTCTTGCTGCAAGATCTTCAATTACGTAGAAGATTTTTATTTATTTATACCATTGACTAATCTGTTAAATCCAAGATACTTTGAATTTGTTTTTACAAATACTTTATTAAACACTGTAAAGTGTAGTACATAGTATCACAACATCAGTATTCTATATATGTATACATATCAATAATAATTATTACATAGCGTCCAATTCACAAATATATAGAAAAGATCGTTTTAACTGCTGTTCCCTAAAATCCTGCTTTTTATGCAACATTGTAAGTGAATCAACGTAATTCATTCTGTATAATTAAAGTAATCTGCTAGGTAAATAACTGTAATTGTAAAAATAATAGCATACATATGTTGTAAATATAGTTTCTTAATAAGCTGTGTTTTGAATATTCATTTCTAGGATGTAAACTATGTATCCGAATATTTTTGTTAGTGTTCACAGCCAACATCTAAAGTAAGAGTCCATGTATCTTTATCCGTCATTTTTATATTCAGTATATGTGTATTCAACCGTTTATATCCTGCTGGTAATAAATCATATTTAAATACACTTGTACATTATGTACACGAACATCATTGTATATGAAATGATAAACAGATGTTCGACAACTTAATATATTTATTAAATATCGCCATTGATGGCAATGCGATGACAATATCCTTCTCAAGAATAAATTAGATTATATTTTGCAATGTCATTCTATTCAGCATTTATATTCATTTTATCCCGTAACATGTACCGTTCTTTTTTTGTAAATAATGCCATACATTTGAACCATATTGAACTTTCATTTGTAATAGCTTTCGTAAAAGAGATTTATAAATTATCTCGTAACTCCTCCGACGTACGAATTTTGGCACTGGTCTTAATCGCCGCATATAGAAATTTTTTTCAAGTACATTGTTCTGCCCCCATTCGAATTAACTTACATATCAGTTACACACTCTTCAGCTTTCAAAAATGCATGTACAATTATAAATTATAAAAGGCATGTATCCGTGTATCGCTGTACACCAAGTGTCCTGCACCTTGAATGCAAACGTAATTGTATATGCCAGTATTACAATTGTAATTGCCATTCTTATTGAACTACTGCAGAATACACTCAAATATAATAATTTGGCATCGTATGATTTTTGAAGAATGACATAATTAGCGTACTGGAATTTTGAAATAAGAGCATTAATGTTAATCTAATTTTATACAAATACTTTAGATTTCGGGAAATCAGTATTTTCGGATTCTGGTCTCGTATGCCCCATTACGTTCGTTAATTATTATATGTGAATGCATAATGCGTATTTAGTAGACGTAGATCGTTGCCACATTCTATGATTCAACAGGGCTTCAAGAAAAATTTCTTCTGTAATAATTATTACAAGCCAGGACCTCTACTGAATAGTAAACTATACATTAACTAAGAATCGTAACTGTACATTTAACAATAAGCGTTATTTGCGTAACGAACTTTACCAAATTTAGTACAACCAATAAATGTAACATACGCTTGAACGTGGTACACACACACACACGCGCACATACAAGCTGAATTGTTTAAGAATTTCGATACCCGTCTAGCCTCGTATTAATAACAATCAGAGAGTAATAAATAATTTGGAAATAAATAGTAAGTTTCATAAAACATTCACTCCAATAATAATATGTTATATATAATGGTTAAAAATTTGTTCTTGTAATAACATTGATTAAACGAAAAAGGCGGCTGATGTCGCAAAGATTTTTGAAATTCTATTCACGAGAGACAATATTATTGGATATAATAGTTAGCACGGATCATGAGCACTTCAAATAAATACATTTATCAGTTGCACATACAATATTATATTTAGCAAGATAAGATTATTTACCAATATCAATTAGTCTTTATAAATGTCTGCCGACCAAACCTGGCAAGGCGACGCGTGTGTGCAGCGGTAGTGGTCCCGGACTAACTTCTCCCATCACAGTTCCCAGCTGCCCCATAAAGTATTAAATACATCAAGAATCCATCTCTAGATTCTCACACATTATTTGGCAGTACACCAAATACAATAATTAAGGATATCAATTTTGTGTATGTAAAGAAATTCCTAATTAAAATGAGTCTTCAAAGAAAGTGGGTACGACAAATACGCAACTAAACAAATTCAATATATGGAAGAAAATTTGTTTTCGCCAAAGGGCCACGATAAGAAACATACTGCTCTGTCGAACAAGGAGAAGGATCGCACTTTGTCGTTATCTTTCCATTCCTTAATTTTAAGTTACTTGAATTCTGCTCGATGAAATGATCTAATGCCGTGCATGCGACTATGATTTATCTGTGAAGATATGTTACGGTGCGCCAGATTCTACTTTGCCTTCTCCCCCGTTATTTATTCTTCTATATGACAATACTTACATCGAACAGTTTTTCTCGTCAATGCATTTTCTTGTCCGAAATACTGAATACTTTCCAACGGAAATAAATACCGGAAAAAATATGACCAACATTTGTAGAAACTATGATACAACAGTAATATGGTTTGACACCAACATTGCATACGCACGTACCTAGGTCATGATTTTCTCACTAAATATTATCTGAGGTATCGATTACAATGTATCAGAAAGCATACATATACATCTGGTATCATTTTAAGAAGTTAAGGCTTATGTCTGGTAACGAAGTTACACAAGCTAGAAATCAAATATACTGAATAAGAATTCATGTAAAATTAACAAGTTAATGTTATATAGTATAAATGTTCATGGCATATTAAGAAACAGAGAAGGCGATATAGTTAATACTTAGAACATAATTGCAACGAAAACTTCAGAAATGTATACAACTCGTTATCGATAAACTATGTTAGATTCGCTTTTACAAATGTGTTCTGTTTGGGGAGCTCCTTACATGTGTCTGTGGAGGAACCAAACAGAAGTAAACGATACAGACAAATTAAGGAAGAAATGAAAATAAATATTATAATATAATCACATAGAATTAAAGACACTTCGTTATACCTGTTCGAACATAATCATAAAGAAATCATCAATACCAGAATAAATTACTTGCCGATTGCACAATAAAGTCTTATGTAAAGTATCATGTAAAGATCGTGTTGTGTATAAGACTCAAAGTAATTAGAAAACTACTTATTCCAGATGGAAATGATACGAAACTGAATACTATGTCCTGCTTGTGTTCGATGTAATAATAAAAAGACCACGATATACGAGACTTAATTATAACGATATGTGAATTAAAATATTGGTAACGTTATGTCAGAAATAATTCGGTAATTAAATGTGAGAAATTAAGGTATAGTAGGTATGTAGCGAGAGATGTTTTACTGGAACGTGAAGAAAGCAGACGCACAGAAATTGCTTTCTGCGGAAGTTACTTGTTACTAATAGCATAAGTAGTGTGCAAGCGGCAACTTAAGAGCAGCATCCTTTGTATAAAAATAAATAATACCTGAGTAGTGATTTGGTTTCTCATGCAATGACATTCAGTAACCGACAGATTTCAACGAAATCCTTTGCCGGTACAGCTATACGTGAAGGGAATGTGGTAAATGTAAAATAAAACCATAAACGTTGCAAGGGGTGACATCTACTCCGTAAACCTCTTAACAACTTCACTATTTTAGTGTTACCAAGTTATAAAAGCCTACAGATCCGTTCGATATTGAAAATTATGTTTAATGTTCAATTACAATATTTAAAAAGTTTGGGAACTTCGTGTAAATTTTTTCATTTAGATCGGAAGGAACTCTGTCGGACCCTTCGTTATAAATTATTCTACCTTCATAGAACTCATAAATATGTATGTACATGTTTGAAATATTTGCTCTTTATGTACAATACATAATTTGACTTTTGTATTTTGCGTCCATGCTAAAATACATCACACTAAAACGCCAGCAAGCTAAGAGCGCAGAGACAACAAATAAATATATTTTGCTTCGATATTCTTTTTGCACCTTATTGCTAACATTTCAAGAAAGCACAGTTAGTGTATACTATAATATTAATGTCATAATCTTTTAAATAAATAGACTCCATAAGCATGTATGCGATTTGAAAATGGCAATTCTTCAAATAAATACATCGAACTAATGTTTTGTAACTTGCACACGAACAAGGAAATGTTAGCTAATAATGTAGACCTTGGTTCAATATTAATGTGAATATTGAAAATGAAAGTATTCTTAGAAAAAGCTTTCGTGTACGCAAAGCAATTATTTTTTTAATCGTTTCTCCTGCCCCACGTATGCAAAGTCTTTAAAATTAATCTTCTCAAAATACTATTTTCAATAGCTTCTGTTCCATTATAATGTTCGTAACGGAATAAATCCATCCATTCCAATGATTCTTAGGTCTTCATCATCATCATCATCATCATCATCATCATCATCATTTCTTTTTCTCTAAAAAAATCGGTAAGAACGCGATCAAATGTAGACTAAAGAAAGTGCTTTAAGTTGATAACAAAAAAGGTAGACAAGAACACAAATTTTTTTCTGATACGCAAGTTAAATCAACAGAAATGTCCGCTCAATGTTTAACGGTACAGCTGTGTCACTAGACATTAAACATAATTTTCGAATGAAGAAAAATTGTATGCGGATGTAACGAATGAAATGAATAGTTTAATATTAATAACTAATCTATGTTACATGGATGAGGAAGTGTAAAGAAAAGAAAAAAGAAACTGAAGCATCACGCACGTCGATTTCAAATAAATTCTAATCCATTAATTCGTCAATGTGTTTATTACAGGTAAATAATGACTAAAATAGTTGCATACATTTACTCTATTTGTAAAATAACTTTAATAAGAAGACTGAACGATAAGGTCATGCCTATAGAATCACATTTCAACTTGAGTGTATTTTATAACAAATTGTCTTTTTGTCAGTGTGGAAGTATGTACTGTTAGTATTGTTAGTAACCCATAGAATCTAAGTATGATAAACAGCGATACACAATGTTTCCCATTTACGCTAACGAAATCGTGTTCGACTAACAATTAATATGTATACTTACTGCACACGAATACATTTTACAACTGCGTATTATCGAGTACTGTTTAATTGTTCGCGCGTGTGTATCACCGCCTTTCAACAGTGAAGGAAAATAAGTTTTTCATGCATATTCGATACATTTTATATGAAAGAATTCAGCACAAGCAATTATCGGTCAAGTTAGAAGAAAGCGTAGTCGATTAGTGAGACCTATGTAATTGCTGTAGAAAGCTCAAGGCATTGAACAGAAACATAAGTATTATAAACCTAGCACTGGAGACGGTACTTTCATATAAAATGGTAAGTCTACGTTGTACAAGTGTTTTCAATAATGCCCACACGTAAATGATATAACAAACGGATAATTTGAAATCGTGTTTAATATATAATTACAGGGAAATCAAGTATAAACGATAAACTCATTCATAGCAACGTATGGAATGTTCCCACACATGGATTAACTTTTGTACAGAATTTAAATACTTAAATTTCAATTCATTACTTCTACCTTCTGTGTAAATTAAGAATTACATAAGGTTCATCTGGATTAGTGGCGTCTGTGCTGTTAGGCTGATAGCACGGATTAATAGTGTAATTGAGATTAGGTTGATGAAAACTCACCGGTTGAACACTCCTTCGTCTATCCATTTCGCGATCTCCCAGACAAAAATCTGAATCCGAGTCTGCTTTTCTAATCGCTTCGTCCTGAAGAATAAACACCTCGGATATCTTAGAATTTTATATTAAATCTATTGCAACGCGCCTGCTTTAAAAATCGAGGGTTCTACCTGAGTCATTTGTTGCGTTGTTGTAAGAATCCTGGCCAAAGGACCGCAACAAACTGGTAACGTTTCCAATAACGTGGGCCTGGAGTGAGTCAAGAGCGGTTTCATGTACCGAGTATCGAAATCACCCCAGATCCTGGCAAGTAATGCTTTTTCATTAGGTTTTGTGCCGCTGCCTTGTAATGATCCATCCTGCATAGAATTATACTGTGAAATGTGAAGGATATCTTGATTATCCATCCTGTATGATCATGATACTTTCTTTAAACGCAATTAAGGTACATATTAAGTAAAGAACTTTTTACACACCGTTTGGATAAATAAATCGTAAGTTACATAAAAATAATCTGAAGATCACAGTACGTGTACAGCAATTTCATATAATGTTGAAATCGACCAAAGCTTTTGTATAACAGAATATTTGGTGTTATTATTAGGTAGCAACGAGCATGCTCGATTGTCCATCGCTGTATCGATATACCCAGTTAATTATGTTTGCGTATGTCTTGTTAATGAATATAAATGTATATATAAATATTTCGTATGATACTAATCATCAACATACAGAATGGATAACAGAAATATAATACGAAAAGAAATATTTAAGCACATGCAGTTAGCAAATCGAACTGATACTTAACGGGAATAAAATCATACTTTCAAATACAAAGGCAAAAAGTCTTGGAGATATTATGTGATGCAATTAATTTGGTTTATAAATGTATATAGCTAAAAATAAATATAAGCACCTGTACGATTGTTAGTGCAATAATTTAAACAATTTCCAACGTGTTAAAGTCTAGTAACTAAAGAATCAACTAAATAATGGATTCGTAAATTTGAAAAAGAAATAAATATCTCGTACGAAACTCAGAGATAAATCTTATCTCGAGGGATTGCAAGTTGTATGTATGAATAATAGAAAGTAATGTGTTTTCAATGACACGTTTAAGTAATTCCAAGGATAATTTGCACTATTTTATCATTCTCGGGAAGCAACGCATACATCGCTAAGATGCAATAACTAGTGGTCACTGCAAACATTTTAATAAGATAATTTTTACTATGTCTCTATCTCAATTCTGATTACCTTATACAGTTTCGTTAAGGGCAGAAAGCAACTCGTATAATGCTACTCGTAATACAGAAAATCGACAATTTATATGCTCTATAGTTATGTAAAGAAACGTGAAGTATAGGCTGTATATAACCATAGGACCAAATTAATTGAGATGCAAGAAATTTGTAATTCCGTACGTATGTTAACTGCATAAACTATTTGTGACCACATAAACAACAGAACTCAGTTTTTGAATTAATGTGAAAACATACCGGAGGACTTCTCTCCCTACGCATGTCCAGATCTCCAAAGCCACCTTCGCCACCAGACTATTAACATTACCAAGTTAAATTCCAGTATTTTCTATATTAATTATTAAGTGCATTTATTTAGGACGAACAAAGCGATTTCGTAAGTTTCGTTACAGTGTAATAGACATGCTGGACTTTTCAGGAAGTTAAGTTTCTAGTGCAGGCTGTAATTTTAGTAGCTCTTGTGCATACGTAACCCAATATTACTCAAGTGGAACTATAAGAAACATTAGTGAGCGTGTAATTCTTTTGCAAGTATAAAAATTAAAACTCCGGGCATTTCCAACCATTATGTTTGGTATCAAATGTGCGGACCGTAGTGATTCAAAGACACCTGGGTACAAAGGATAGAGAAAAATAGCGGTATAAGAACAATCTGAACAAAAGCATTCATGCGTAAATATCTTCGTTTTTAAACCCTTCCGAGGAAAACATCATTACACTCTAGATTTTAGATCACTTTATATAAGTCAAGTCGCTGTACATACATTACGAATGGATGGTCCATAAAGTCGGTAATTAAAATATTTTCCGCTCTCATACCCTGTGATTTATAGTAATTAACTTGAATTCAAGTGAATTTATTAGTACTTACGAGGGAAGATCCCGAAACCGGAAATTCAAAAAATGCTGAAACTTTGTGAATACGTAGGGAATTTCCTCCTGATTACACCGCAATTTTTGTTTGCTACGCAAATTCACCTCAGGGGGGTGTAATTGACTCCCAAAATTCCGATTATTTCCCGATGTTGTGTTATAACTCGCGAACTATAAAATAATTTTTTTTACCAAATGATGGATCTAATTGAAATAAGTAACTTTTGTCGTTAAACTTTTTTCCTATATCTTACAGTTCGCAAGTTATAACACAAAATCGGAAAATAGCCGAATTTTCAGGGGTTAATTTCACCCCCCTCGAGTGAATTTGGGCAGCAAACAAAAATTGCATTGTAATCTGGCGGAAATCCTCTACATGTTCACAAAGTTACAGAATTTTTTAATTCTCGGGTTCGGAATGCTCCTTTCTTAGTTTGAAATCAAGCGTTTTTCATTAATGTTGAAAAATTTGAATATACATTACCTTGTTTATTAGTAATTCATAATTTTTTATAATTTGTTTATAATACGAAAAAGTAATGCTTTATGGACCAATTGTAAAATTTGTAAAACTGGACAGAGGAAAATAAATATACTAAATATATTTTGATATCTACAGAGATGCTTTCTGATATCAAAGTCTAAATATAAATATAGTATAATCTAAAGGACATCAATCTTATTAAAATTTTGCGTTTGACAATTTGATTCACTTTTCGTGGAACTCTTGATGTAGAGTAATCTTAAGTGTAACAAATGTTCTTTAATTGTTGTGTGTCTTGTTTCTTTCTCTTTTTTTACAGATTATAAAACAAATAAACCGACGAGAATCTCTTCAATTTCAGTTTGATATTTGATGTTTATATTTACTGTAAAGTGTTTTATTTAAATATTTTTACTTCGCGGTAATAAGCGACAAGGGTAGAGATGAACGCACTGTATAAACTCAAAAGATTTCAAAGGACAATAAAAGATTCTATTCTTCTAAAGTAAATATTAGCAACGTACAAGCTGAACTATATTTCGGTGGCTATATTCTCTTTTCAAGTAGCTATTGCTAGATATTATTGCAATCAGTGCGTTTATATTAATAATTTGTAAAAGCTAAATCTAAAGTAGAAAAAACATGTTAGTGCAAAGACACTTTCATATTAATTCTGTGAGGTCTGTGCTAGTAATTTCAATTTTAAATACTTCGAAGTAAAGATGCGATACTTACACTTCGCATTCCATTATGCGATAACCCCTCTATTTCTTCATCTACTCCGACTCTGAAATACAACCACCGTTGATTATAACAAGTTTGCACACGACTGCATATATAATACTTGATTACATGGAAATTTATTTGACTCACGGTATATTGAACCAACTCAGGAATTGAGTTGTCGCTCCACCTTGGAAAATCACTGTCAAAATTACAATTAAACTAGTTGTTGTTAACATAGCTTGCCTAGCATCCGACACAGTATTCCTAATGGCTAAAGCGAAACTCATGGCTCCGCGTAATCCGGCAAAAAATAACATGTGTTGATAGTTCAGCGATATCTTGGGTTTTCGTGCCAAGTTTAATATAAAAGACAATGGATACACGTTAGCTGCCCGACCTAACAACGCGCAGAACTGTGATGCACCGGTTAAGGATTTTATATCGATGATGTGCGGTGCGAGATATTAGTTTAAAGAATAATACGATGAATTAAGGATACAAATCCTGCGAAAATAAATCCTGGATCAAAGTGGTGTTTCGGGAACGTAAACATCGAAACACCAATGTAACTGAATATAAAATTCTCAGCTAAGAAGTTTAAAAGTTCAAACAGCTGTTTCGTTCGTTGGCGAGAATCCGGGCTTAAGTTATTGTACGTATAATGTGCTTGACATATGCCACAAAATAAGACAGCCACCACACCTGTACAGGAATGATTATTTAAAACAACAGTCATGATACGTGAAGTTAACACGAGATTGCCAGATCGAGTCAATTTGACTCATTTACGATTTTATTGCTATATATATATATATATATATATAGAAAAACTTAAATAATTTTTTGTAAAACATATATTGATTTTTAATGAAATTATGAAATGTATACAAATACTAATTTCTGCCCCTCTCCACTCCTTAGTTCCAAGAATCCATGTGTGTTATACTTATTTTGACGGATGTGAGTTAAAGTGACTCATTAACATTTTATAATAATGCTAAGTATGGTGTCGATAAAATACTTGATCAAATGGCGCGAAAATATAGTACCAAAGCAGGCTCTCGCAGATGGCCTCTTTACGTATTCTATAATATCCTAGATTTAGCAGCAATCAATGCTAGGATTTTGTATAAAGAGGTCACTCAAGTTAAAATCTCCAGAAAAGAGTTTACTTTTCTAATTCGCTGAAGAACTAAGCAGTGACTATGACCATGAAGCCGAAAATACTTTCACGCCTCTATCTAATATACAGAATATTGAAAAACGGTTGAATTGTCAAGTTCAAGTATCATGCAAAAGAAATAGAAGTAAGGGCGTCTGTGCTGAATGTAATAAACAAATCTGCGGAAAATGTATTTTAAAAACAGAATATATATTGTTTTGAATAAAGTTTCTTTAAAATAAAATTTTATTTCTTTTAAAAAACTTCAATTTTGATGTTTGACTCAAATTGACTCGTTTCAGGGAAAATAGGTATATACCCAACATCCGGCAATCTAGTGTTAATAAATTCTGTGTATTACTCGTTTAATATGTTTCATTAATGAAGTTTTACCTGTAAGATCAGATGCTTCGGCAATTAAAAAAGTACTATACGACATCAAAACAAATAACGCCGACTCCAAAAGTGGAAAGTCTCTAACTCTGGTAAATTTCGTTAACAAAGCAGTGATACAGCCCATTGTAGCACCGATAAATAAAGATAAACTGAATATTCCAACAAAATCACCGAATGCTTGGAAAAAAGCTACGGTTTCGAATCCACCCGAGCCCGACTGGTAACGTTCTCCATAATTTTGTATGGAACTGAAAAATGTGCAACAGTATTAACAAACATACTTTTGATTATAAAAAGCTTTGATATTATTACATATACATACCCGCTAAGTACAATTGCGACTGCGTCGTTTAAGACACTCTCTCCGAACACCAAAGCATATAAATTCACATCTACGTGTAAATCGTTAAAAATAGAAATGATTGTCAACGGATCTGTAGGTGATATTAAAGCACCGAAGTACAAGGTATCCAAAAATGTGAACGAATCGGAAGGATGTGGTATTAATTGGACAAACACGTACATCAAAGCTCTGAAAAAGAAAGAAGCACGTGAAGTATATAAGATTAAAGAAGTATCCTATTGTGCTGCGCGAACAGAATTTTTCCTTTAATCTGCGGCTTACGAGAAAAACAACAGATAAACTCAATCTAAATGACCTCTGGGCGCATTATTATCGGAAGAAATACACAATACGCAAATTCTAAAAGATGCAGATTGGCTTGTTATTAAGATGAAGTAATGTATATGCATTTACTAATCAGATAACTTCATTATAATTAAGAAGCGCATACCCAATAACAAACGCCGATATAGTTGTCCCAATTAAAGCGTACATAAGGATTGCTCCCAAGTTTCTAAAGAAGTATTTCTGAAATGAAAGATTACAAAAACCAATTACACTGCGTGTTTCTTTCGAACAAAGGAGAACAGGGTGCGAATGTTTTACTTACACGTTTCAAGCTGTAACCAGCATGAAAAATTATTGGTGGCAAAATGATGTTGAAGAATATCTCAGGATCAAAGGTGGCCTGAAAGTAACTTGATTACTTTTTTCATGTCCTAGTTTTTAGTAATATACAGTGTACAATCGTTTTATTAATACACTATACCTTCAGATCAATCTCATTATCCTGCTTGTAAATTTCTCCTCTGAAAGAATAAGCAAACGTTTTGTTCGTAATGATACCACCTCCTTTATCTTCTGGAAATCGTAACCACAATGTATCCGGAGGAACTGATTGATTATATCTACTGCTGTTGTCTGGCACAACAGGCATATGGAGGATGGTGCTACTCGACGTGAAGCCATAACGAATTATTGCTCCTATAATTAATCCTGAAACATGCCCAGTCCCGGTTTATAATTAATCTCGAGCTTCTCCAAAGTATCGTATAACAAACCGGTGTTATATTTTCATGCAGGGAGGAGAGTGTCCTTAAGAATTTACATAACTGGAATTCTTATTACATAAGTCCCTTTTATCTGACCTGATTAAATTACGCGTAAATTGCGAGACCGATAAATCGATTACATTTCTAACGCTACAGTAGTTATTATTTTACTCATTCCGATATTAAAAGTACCACGTTAATATGCTCTATAGAAAGAAATTTCAGCATTCATTTTGAAGTGACAACAAAAGATTTGCCCAAAATATTCATAAACTCAACGTAATGATGTTAAAATTCTCAGAAGGGAAATTCAAAAAATTCTGAAATTTTGTGAATATGTAGGGGATTTCCTCCTGATTACAGCGCAATTTTTGTTCGCTGCCCAAATTCACTCTAAGGGGATGAAATTGACCCCTTAAATTCCGGCTATTTTCCGATTTTGTCTTATAACTCGCGAACTGTGAGTTACCAAATGATATTTCTAATTAAAAGAAGTAACTTTTGTCTTGAAACTTTTTTTCTATCTCTTACAGATTGAGAGTTACGAAATAAAATCGGAAAATAGCCGAATTTTCAGCGGTTAATTTCACCCTCTTAGTAATAAATTTGGGCAGCAAAAAAAATTGCGTTGTGATCAGGAGGAAATGCCATATATATTCACAAAGTTTTAGATTTTTTTGCGGGTTCGGGATCTTTCCTGTTGTGATCAGGAGGGAATGCCATATATATTCACAAAGTTTGGGACTTTTTTTTCGAGTCCAGGAGCTTTCCTTATCAATTAACTACGCATATGTTTACGTGGCGAATAGGTAAGCTTTGCCACAATCACACTATTGCTTTCAAACGATGTTTAAACATAACGTCACATTGTGATTTCACTTACAAACATGAGCCTGAAATGGGCGGATGTTTGACGTAAATATTTATAGACAATAACAAAATGACAAAGGGTCTTCTATAGCTATAAATGCCAAGTAATATCGACGCTTGCATAATATGCTGTAAATAATAACTGTAATACGTTAATAATGGCTATAGCAGACGACTTACCGTAAATGACAGCTAGACCAGTTTCATGGAGGAACCTGAGGCGACGATGCTTAAATGTCCATATTGTTAAAACAGTTAATATCAATAGAAATGTATATAATAGGAGGTTCAAGCTGTCAAGCCTGTGCAATAACTGTGCCTTTGCATCTAGCGCGATGTCTGTCGCGGCCCCGTTACACGATTTTAACAAGAAAATACAGAAAATTAGGAGGAGAAAAATTCGTACGCCACATCTCACTGCCATCTTTACTTCACAACCATTTCCTAATCAAACTGTCAGTTTCAGCAGTATGACCAACTGCGTTAATGATGCAATAGATATACTACAATGGAGGAATAACTAAAGAATTATACGTTCGCGAAGGGTGTAATATTCTTTTTAAAATCGAGGTAGCCGCATAAAGAGAATGCAATAAGATACCAGGAGCTTCTCGAAGCTTAATGCTATGGTCTAAGAATTCTCGTAAATAATACGAAGAAAATAGAGGCATGCGTGGTGCGTGTAACGCCATGGACCAAAATCTTCCGTAAACGAGATGACCACGTGCTTCTCCAGCATTTGTGTACAATCACGTTTTCGTATATATGTATCAAGCCTACTGTAATGTGATTCTCGAGTGTTTATGGGTGTGTAACGCGTGTCTGGCCAAACAGTTTTAATATGTGTCAATTGTAAAACTTACGTTTGTGATATTGATCTTCCGTATTAACGAAAGGTAAGTAAATAGCGAATACGAACTAATATATAACCTGTAACAAGGAGGTTGTGATAAGCGTTAGTGGTCATGGCAGTTTCTACCAGCATGTGGAATGTTATGAAGGTCTACCGGAGATTACTAACAAAATATCCATTGGCAACTCAGGCTGTCCAAGCAGGTACTAGAATATCACGTATTCTTATCATTTGTAATTAATGTTATTAATTGTGTCCGTTGAATGCACAGGCACTTTGATGGCAGTTGGCGATCAAATCGCACAAAATTTTGTGGAGCGTAAAACAGTGAAGGAATTAGATTTCGTACGAACAGCTCAATTTGCGAGTATAGGACTTTTTATTGCTGTAAGTAACTTTAATATAATGATGTTTAACGATTGAGACTTTAATATTATATGTAGGATATTTAGTTATTGAACTTGCAGCAATACTAAATTAAGGGGGGAGCCCTATTTAGGACGCTAGGAATAAGGTGATTCTTGGGAATTTTTTTCTAAGAAACTGTTAAGCCGATCTTTTCCAAACTTTCAGGGTATTTTAGTTCACATTCAGACAATAAATATTAATTTTTACGTTACAAAGTGATCGGTAGAAATGAAGATATATGAAGACGTTCGTTAGGACTTGTGCACAGAGTTGCAAATTGGCGATTGTAATTGTGGCCCCATTTCTTCCCTGAAATAAAAAGAACAAGGATTTTCTTATTTCTAGTGTATTTACATTGTTGATGAACCTAAGACATTGATAAATAAATTGAATTGAACAACTCTTTTTCCATAAATAGTATGAAATATTTTGGAGCAGAATTGTAACTTTTTCGTTCAAGTCCCACTAATTTGCCACCTTTGAACTTTTTTCCGTTTGTTAGGTTCATCGACAATGTAATTATACTAGAAATAAGAAGATCCTTGGTTTTTTTATTTTCGCGAAAAAATGGGGCCACCATTACGATCGCCAATTTGCAACTCCGGAGCGCGAATCCTAACGAACGTGTTCATATATCTGCATTTCTACCGAACACTTTGTAACGTAAAAATTAATTTTCCTTCTTTGTATGTGAGCTAAAATACCCTGAAAGTTTGGAAAAGATCCGCTTAACAGTTTCTTAGAAAAAAATTCCCAAGAATCACCTTATTCTTAGTATCCTAAATAGGGCTCCCCCTTAAGTGGTTGTTCCAGTTTAGGGCCCATAAAAATAGATGATCTTTAGGAATTAATTAAAGGAAAACTACTACATATAATTTAATGGGACTTTTTGCATTGTGTTAAGGATGTCTTAAACTATAGAAATATATATTTTGTTTTATAATTAATCATTGCAGACGGCACTGGGGAGTCGTTAAAGTCGTGGTGTCAAAAAATTCATCCAAATCGGTGGAACCTGTAGCAGCTAAACCATTGGTCTGAAATAAAAAATAATGCCAGATTATTAAAGGGCATGAATTTCGCTCGTGGACTAAACCAGAAAAAATTACAAAAATGACATTGTTTAAGAAAATAACGTCACTCGAAGTTTGAAATCACTTTTTTCCTATATTTTTCGTTCTTTCAACGCTTTTAAAAATTATAAATTTTCATTTTTTTTTAAATTCTACTGGTTTATCCCCGAGCCAGAAGTATATGCTTCAAAATAAAAGAAATTTCAATCGAATCGGATAATAACTGTTGGAGATACAGGTTCCACCGATTTTGAGAACACTGTTTCGAGAAAACGCGTTTAAAGTTCTACTAAAGTCTTACAAATGCCTATAACTTCGGGAATTTCACGAATTTCAACAAATCCTTTTAAACGCGTATTCTTAAGAGGTTGAACATTCGAGAAATGAAATGAAAAAAATCGATTTTTAGACCGGAACCTCCTCTTAATTAATTTTAATTTTAAAGTATTGCACGTTGTACAATAATTTTCCAGAAGTAAGTTATAAATATTATTACGTAAATAATTTTTATTATAGAGATTTGTCATGTAATAAAGTTTTATTGATTTGAAATTGTACAATAGGGTCCCGTAACACGAAGCTGGTATGGGATATTAGACAAATTTTTAGGTTCCAAAGGAGGAATGGTGGTATTAAAGAAAGTCACTTACGATCAGCTACTCTTTGCGCCCGTATTCCTGATGGTTCTGTTATCTGCAATCGGTATTTTCCAAGGAAAGGAATTAGAGGACTTACAAATAAAGTTGCGAGAAGAATATCCTGAAATTTTGTTGAATAATTATAAGGTAATATCTTATGTTAAATATAAATTTTATATAATATTACAAATGTATTTTCCAATATTTGTAAACATGAAATATTTTTACAGCTTTGGCCTATGGTGCAATTATTGAACTTTTACTTTGTACCATTACAATACCAAGTATTAATAGTACAATCAGTAGCTGTCGTATGGAACACTTACATCTCGTATAGGACGAGTTTGAATAAATTAAAAGAAGAGGTGCACGAAATAACCACAAACTTATAAATATACAGAATTTATAGTTTATTTCTTTTAATACAAATGTTAATTCTCTCAAATTTTAACTTAAGAATCTTACACAGTAGAGTAATAAAGAAATGTGTTTTTTGAAAGTTAAAGAAATGCGTTGTATTGAAGAGTAAAAATAATTAGGGGGGGTTGAAAATCATTGTGGTATAAGTCCAAATTTTGATAATTTGAAGGTGAGTAATTATTTAAAAAAAGAAAAATATGTTACATGTATTGAATATATCCCACCGATTCATCATTCCTTTTTCACTGGTATTAGGACCTCCAATGAAATAGAAGATCACGATCCATTTTGACAAAATGACGAAAGGGGGGAACATATTATAGTACATATTATTCAAGAGAGTACATTCCTTTTAACTACTATGTTATTTTCGCAAAACTGTATTCAATAAGTCCACAAATTAAATGCTTATAAACAAAATAGTGTATAATTTCTTACTAGATTATATGAAACTTCTTTTTAAGTATATACACATTTATAATGGTAGTATTTTGAGCCTTAAGATGTGTCCTCACAACTGCAATAGAGGTTTTTTATAAAAGAAAACGCAAAACATTACATAACACCGCGCGAGTGACTTATACCATTATAATTCTCAGCCCTCCAATTATAAACGGAGGACAGCAGAAGTTCTTTTTCTTTTAAGTACCGACAGAACTGGATACCACAATAAATTGTAGAGTGTATGTATAAATTCTTCTCTCTTTCTGGGATTAAAATACAAAATATACGTTGCTCTGTAATTCAATAATTAATATTTATGTATAACTATATAAACAAACTTTACATTATGACTGTTTCTTCCGTGGCGGAAAGTATTAGTATTTTTACAAACAAACACATTTTTAATACGCTACAAGTAAAATTATTCCATGGAATGTAACCTTTTTTCGTGAAAATGTTAAATCCATTGAATGCAATCGTGCGGCATCGAACATTTTGCTAAAACACTCGTGCTAATATGTACAACTTATAAAGTGTACTAAAATAAATAAAAAGTTTTTCTAGCTTATCTATGATCTATTTAAGCACATCGACATTAACAATTCATAATGGAACCTTTTCTGCTTTAGCTACCGCTGCAGGTATGGTTTCATTAGTTTTAGACGATATACACGTTCCATGTAGCTCTGGACACGATATTTCGTTCGATACGATCTTCTGAACTTTTTTCAATAAATCGTAGTTGATGCGTTGCGTTATTACAGAGTCGTGTCTACATTAATAGAATTTAATTGTTAATACAATAAAGTATATACCTCGCATACTCATACATACACACTAGAGTCTCGACATTTTTCTCGTATTTCTTTGCTCTCGCCCCCGTATGGTTCCATTTCATAAAAAAATAATCCCCGAAAAAGTTTATTGTAATCGGGCCTTACTGTTTAGAATTCATCGATGGTTTGGATTTAAAGAATTTCTCAAAAATGGTAAGCCCCATCGAAATTTTGTTCAAATAATATTGAAAGAGCATTCGATTTTCTACCATTATTGTATATATACTTGGCGTCGAGACGCTACCGCGTCTCTAGATAATTTTTTCGCGTTTCCAACAGTAATTATAGAAAACAATACAATTAGATAAGAGAGACGAAGTACAATAGATTTTATAAGTATATTAGGTGTTTAAAAAATCCAGACTATTTAAGTAAAAGAGGAGAAGGAAGCAGCCAAAGTTTAATAGCAACTAGCAAGGGCAAGATGCGGCAATATAGAAGAAAACAACAAGTACTGGAGAAAAGAAGAAGAAAGGAAATGCAGACTTTGTGAAAGAGAGCTTAGCACACTAAAGCACGTAGTGGAAGACTGCACAGCAGTCGACAGACCGCGGCACGAAATAGAAAAGATGTTGGAGGGGTCAGTGTGTGAGGAGACAGTGGTATGGTTAAGAGGGGTGGAAAGAAAGTTAAGACGGAAAATAGTACAACAAAGGCATATATAGCATGTAGGTACAAGTTTAAGTAGCATACAAGCGAAGATCCCGAACCCGGAAATTCAATAAATTCTGAAACTTTGTGAATATGTAGGGGATTTCCTCCTGATTACAACGCAACTTTTGTTTCCTGCTCAAATTCACTCGAATGGGGTGAAATTAACCCCTGAAAATTGGTTATTTTCCGATTTTGTGTTATAACTCGCGAACTGTAGGAGATAGAAAAAAAGTTTCAAGACAAAAGTTACTTCTTCTTTTAATTAGCTCTATTATTTGGTAAAAAAAATTATTTTACAGTTCATGAGTTATAACACCAAATCGGCAAATAACTCGAGTTTCGGGGGTCAATTACACCGCCTTAGAGTGAATTTGGATTGCAAACAAAAATTGCGTTATAATCAAGAGGAAATTCCCTACATATTGACAAAGTTCCAGAATTTTTTTGAATTTCCGGGTTCGGGATGTTCCCTTGACGGAATATATAGATTACAGAATGAGGGATGGTTTGAGTGACGGGTGGACGGGTGACAGTATGGAAGGATAAGTGGACGTTAAATGATAAAGCCAAGTCCTATTTCAAGGCCGGTGAGGCATAAGAAATAAAGTATTTATCTATCTATCTACCAGTAATTGTAGAAAATTCAATGCTGTTTCAATATTATTTCAACAAAATTTCGATAGGGGCTTACCATTTTTGAGAAATTCTTTAAATCCAAACCATCGACGAATCCTAAACTTTGCAATTAACTTTTTCAGGGATTATTTTTTTATGAAATGAAACCACACTAGGGGCCAAGATAAAAATAAGAGCCATCCTAATACACGCACGTAAGAAAGTACTTACTTGTACTCTGGATGCGAAGTAACTTCCTTCCTCAGCCATGCAGCAGTTGTTAATAGTTCTCCAGAAGCTCTCTTCTGTATTAGTTTCATATATGCTTGTACGGTACAGTGTGTGTCAGCGTCCACATCCATACTAGCTAAGTACGAATTTACCAATGGAATCAAACCAGGAAACACACCATCCTAAAATGAAACAATCCGTTTGAATCCACGTATAAAATCAATTCGATTAATTTGATCGCTCGACGGGAGAATATAATACCTTTCCATTGATAATTTCATTGACAGTGAATTCTGTACACTCTGCGTGTCCATCGTCGTGCTCTTTTGCATCCGACGTGATATCTCCGCGGAACCAAAATTTCTCTGCCTTCACTGCGTCTCTCTTTTGCGCTTTAGCCATATTCGCGTCGACTTTACTAATTGGTATCAGAAGATTTAATTTGTAACTTAATATAACTCTCGTGAGAAGAACAACGAAACAAACTATCGCAGCGTTTTCAAAATCAGTTATCTGAGCTTCACATGGACGGAATTCAACGCGCCACCCTATAGAAGAATTTGGTGGCGGTGGTTTAAACCGCATTGTTTGCCAATTGGTTGATTGAATGTTCTGAAATTTTGGATTTAATGTATAGTAATCTATGCCGAGCGGTGTGTCTACAATATCAATAACAATAGCGATAATTACTTCAAAGTGATCGGTATCCTCCAGATCATTTTGATAGATTTTCTCCGAGAATAACGACACTGTGTCTCTAATAAATAAATGAGCTATGTGTTGTGCAAGTAGTTTATCAATTCCATTGTCCAACAGCTGTTTGTACACTCCATCGTCGCACGTTAATGGAATGTCGTTGTACTTTCCTCCCTGTTCGCTAAGATACGAGTCGATCGAGTCGTATCTGGATTTACTGATCCTGAATTTATTCTCTTTCAGAGGCTTTAAACCACGTTCTTCTTCTGTTCTGCAGTCAACAGAACACGATATCACATTCCATCGGCAATCAACGTCGCTTATATACCCTCGGTAAAACGGGCTAGCAGCAGTTAGAGCCAACTGTCGAATATTAAACAAATGTTCTGTAACGTTTGCGCGAAAGAAAATACCAACTCAGTATCTTCGTATTAGAAAACCAAAGTAGAGAAACGTTACAGCGCGCTACTAACCATTATGGGGCACAAAGGAGTTAATTGGTCGTACAGTGTCCTCGCTTCTTCTATATTACAAGCTTGAAAGGTAAGCTGCAAACAGCAACAACCCATTCCGAAACCCATGGCATCCATATAAATATGATCCTCTTTCGCTGCTTTATGAGACTCATCGTCGACCGCATTACTGAAATCTTCTTTGAATGGACTTGGAACGTTTCTATCTTTATAAACTGCAAAGAAGTGTTCGCGCTAAACTTGTATTCGATTATTCTAGTAACAGAAACGTAAGTATGAACCTATCGAATACCATAAATACATACTAGGAATGTTTATAGCAACCTTTTCCCCGCGTCGTTTCCTTATATTCCTGGTTAATGTTTTGAACCGTGGGTGACCTGGGTATATAACATCGTCTGGGAAAAACAGACTCTTCGATGCACCAGAGTCTGGTGTTGGTCGCGTAGGAGGATCTGTAAAATCTAGCGCTCCCGTTCTGTAAGAAAGTAAGAAACTAATAATACCCCTATGGGTAGATGCATTATTCACCAGGCCATACCATTGATACTTTTCTATATACCGTACCTTGGAAAATTAGTTAACGACATTAAAACTTCGTTAGGCCCAAGTAACTTCGTAGCTTCCTGCCTTCGGTACCTCATATTAGCTTCGACAACATTAAAATGAACTAATAGGCCTCCGTAAGGTTTCCCTGGTGTCCCTTCTAGCATGTAAGCGGCATATTCGGGTCTCCACAATGATTTAATATTACTGCAACACGTGCGTTTCGTTAAAATATCACATTGCTCCTTTCGGAGAGTTCGGATAGTGAGATACTCACTCTGGATCACTATATTCTTTTTCATTTAAAGTTTTTAATATATCTTCGGCTCTTAAACTAAGCTTAGCAGTTTTTGCTTCATCGTCAAATTTAACAAGCATATATTCCACCTGTTTTGAAACAATTAATGTATCATTAAAAATACAGAAACAATGCAGCCTTAATCGTTTACATTAGAAGGGCTAATGAATTCGGAAAGTACCCAGACAATACTGTAATTGTTAAATGATAGGTCAGCAAGATTGCACAGCTATAGCAAAAGTGTCGACTCATGGATGTAGAAAACTCAAGGTCATGCTTCAGAATAATTCACAGAATAGCTGCTTCTATAATATTCATCTGATCAATAAGTGTAAAGAAAATGTGAAGCTTAGGAGCGAGAAAAAAGTGCTTATGTAAATAATGAACAGGCAAGTCAATGACAACTTATCAGAAATATCAATAACATTCAGTTAGAGAGAGAAAAACAGTTTCCTCATTTGCTGACACACACACACACACACACATTGCAACATAGCATCTGCATTGTCTTATCAGAAAAGTTTTATTTCTCAATTAACTGACTCATGCTTCAATGACACATATATTAAGTGTACGATGTATACGCTTTGTATAATTTCATGAAAGCCGCAGGACGATAGTTAGACCTTGTCAATTATTTGTGGTATTCATTTTCTCGTGCTGTGTCATACTGAAACATCGTCGTAACGTTTCGTGAAATGGAATAATCGAAGAACGGTTATTACCTCATCGCCCCATTTCAGTATATCCCCTTGTCTATCCCTGAGCCTCTTGTATAGGTTAATGAATTGTATGATTCCGTGTTTCCGCACGTGGTCGGCGAGGTCCCTGGTCTCCTCCCAGCTTAAAGGACTTCCCTCGGACAGTAAACCCATGCTTGTACAGGTTATACGGCACAGGAGTTTTTCAAAATTTAATACTTGCAACGGAGTTTCGCGCAAATCCGATCCACTCCGAGTTGTGCCGAGTTACACCGAGGCACAATATTGCTTGTGCTTATGGAATCGCGAAAATTCCACAATGAAACAAAATACAGTACTGCCAACGCTTTATATACTAACTACAGTCTCCCGCCAACTGTCCCGTCACTTTCAACGGTATATAAATACAAGGTAACCATATCCTCTTGCTAGGACAATGTAATCGCACAGAGATACCAGCTTTAACTATTGATCATGGACCTAAAGGTCCATAGATAGGGGGCGGGGATGGTAGGGTGGATCGAAAGACGGAAGGGGAATCAATTTCTAACAATAACTGGCTTTCAGCCATCTTGGGATGGTCAATCGGTGGTGCACTCTGCAGCTGAGTTACAGCATTTCTAATCTGTGCTTTGCTACCGTTTGCTACATTTTCGTGCGTAGGCAAATATCAATTTACCTTCGATTCACAAGTCATATTTTATTTCGATTCTATAGTGGGATTCGATCGAGTTCCACTTTGAAGCTATAATTTTTGTGTGACAAAAATTTACATTAAATGTAAATCTATTCTATATCTCGTTTGTGGTTTAATTATACACAAAAAATCGTGGAAGCTTGATATATATATGATATATCCATCGTATGATGTGATCGCAAACTCTCGCTTATGCGAAAGAATTGTTCAATTTTACGACGTTAAAAATGATTTACAAAATTTCCCATTCGACGTATGCATAATACAGTTTTACGTGAACCCAATATGCAACAGTTATTCGTCATTGTTGTAGAACATTGTAATGACCAGGCACCGGTCTGCAATCATTGAATTCATGATATTATTAATTGTATTATATACATTTATCGAAACAAAATAAATATATTTTAAATAGTAGAATATAATATTACAATAAACTTATACAATTTTCTCGTAAATATATCGAATTTTTATTGATCCTATATATTACAAATTGTATTACAATGTATCATTTATAAAAACATTTCTAATTTGTGTAAAATATGGCTGAATATGTAAAAGCAACGTCAGTCTGTAATTCTCAGATTAATTTAAAATCTATGGAGTCGAAGTGTGCAGTTTTAAAGTTTACCACTGCATAATATTAGAGTTTAGAAATATTTAGATGATCATACAAAGTTGGCTGAATGTCCTTTCCCTACATGCTCCCCTCGGAACTTCACATGCAGTGTCCATGAGTCACGACAAGGGATCGGCGGGTTTAAGCTACGCTGATGGAGGGGGAAACACCTACAGGAGCGGTGGTGTGGTACGTGACTGCGTAACTACTGCTACTGTAGGTGTTTCCCCCTCCATCAGCGTAGCTTAAGCCACCGATCCCTTGTCATGAGTGTCCATAAATCTATCTTATGCACACTGTCCTTCGGATCCATGTTGTTGAATAAGTAATCTCTGTGACAACACTAGATTAATTGAATGGTAGGTAATCATTTCTAGATTTTTTTTTATTTCTGCAATTACTATTTGAAAATTCTGTTTGTGAATTTCACACCATTCGTGTGGATAATGTAAATAATTACATGTATGTATTGCTAATAATCATCCTATGAGTTGACAATATATTCAGAGTATTTGAAATGGTGGATGATATATTGTAAGTAAGGGATATAATTGTTTTTCAATTATTGTTGAAATGACAATTGTAAACGAATGTAATTTTATTATATCTAGGCCTAGGCAATGGTGTTCGTGATAAAGACAGTTTTATTGATTACACGCAATTGTTCTTATCTAGCTTTGAGTATCATAAACTGATATCTTTATTGCTCATCATGTAATTGTATCATCTTCATGTGGTGTAATATTTATACACTTGCTGCTATGAATCATCATGTGTCAGCAGTATAGGGGAGGTGAAATACAGTGTGACCAGTGAGCGGGGATTCGGTCTTGAAGTAGTGACTGGAATTCATGCCTGGTTACATTTCTCTTAGTAACCTCTGAGAGATCATAATGAGATCGTAATGAGAAATGAGAGAAATTTAGACTGAAACTTCCCAGTAAACAGACTGACTGCAGTCTGCCAGCAGATTGATGTCAGATTCGAGTAGATTCTGATGTCAGATTCGGGTCCTACTATGTCCGCATTTGACTATGATTTTGTGGTCAGAGCCTGACATCAGGATCTGACTGCAGATTGATGTCACATTTCGATCAGATCTTGCTGCCGTGGCTGACCGCAGATCTGCTCGCAGGTTAAGGCAGCACAATCTGTCGGCTTTCTGCTGTCAGTCTGCTTTCATCATCGAATATAACAAATCCTGTATCAAATCTGTAGTCTTTCTGCCACAAACATTTGTACTCAGGCGTTGAGCAAAATTTGCAAAAACGGACGTGGTTGACTGGGTTTCACCAGTTTCAATTGAGAGGAAACTCTTAACTGATATCTCTTGAGTGATATCTAATTAAGATGACTGTAAAAGTCTGAAGGCACATATCAGTACCGTGTTCACTGATATCACTGACAATCATTCAGAAGTATCCACACTCTACAGCAGGCCTGCTCTGGCTCATTACAATCATTAAAGATAATCAAAATTATATGACGTTTTTGTCATTTACATCAGAAAAACACTAGTAGTCCATTGGTGAAACTTCTATGAAGGCCTAATACGAAATATAGAAATTGGCATTTTCTTTATTGAATAGCCTGTTGCTGTCTTTGTCTTTATGGCTCTAGGTCAGGGGTTGAAAACGGTTATGATATTGCTTTCAGTTCTCGAAACAGTTGTAAGAACCGAAGGAATCTTGGAATAGTTACGAGTGAAAAAAGTTCTGGCCTACACCGGTTCTGTAGAACGCGGAATCGATATTATGGTATATCGGTTCCATAACGGTTATAGAGTAAACTCTCGGAATTGATACATACATTACTGTTATAAACCCGATGTATAACTGTTGTGGAACCGAAATCGGTATAGTCAGACATGTCGGTTCCTCATAACAATTATTCAGGATATCGGCTCTTCATAACTGTTTCAGTCAGAACCAGGGGGGTCCGGAGATTTTTTCCAGGGGGGGGGGGGGGGCAATTTTGGGATGATGGTAAAGAAAAATATACCCCTTTTGCTTTTTTTACCTATTTTATAGTGTCAATTTAATTGAAAATTTAAAACTGAAATTTAAAAATACTCCCATTTTTAGTATAAACTTAATAAAGATCAGTTTTGAAAAATAAGCGATTTTTTTCTCAAAAGCCAGGGGGCGCCAACTACCCCTTTTGCCTCCCCCTTCGGACGCCCATGGTCAGAACCGATATAGCTTGCTTTGACACGGCGATACTTGTATCCTGGATACCGATTTTTCATTGTCTTTTCGAGTATCGTCATGTGAAACCGAGCTAATAGTTTGAAACAGTTATTTTCGGAACAGTTTTAACACCTTCTGTAGGGTCTAGAACCCTCGAAGCGCGTGGTGTGAGGGCTTCGCCCCGAGAACCGTGAAGACGGTCATAAAAATAGGTCCCCTTCTAACGATTTCAATACACCGTTAGGGCAAAAGTCAAAATATCGTTGCCAACCAAATATTTAATTTTACTGCACGTATACGGGTTTTACACTGCATCTCCGACACGGACAAGTGTGAAGTGCTCCATTGTAAAGTCAGTGGACGATATTTTTTAATATTGACATTGATGGCACGGAACCGACGTGCACGGAGTAGGACTGGGACTATTTGTTGAATTTTTCGGTATTCGAATACTTCAGTTGCTCAATTATTTGGCGAATATAATTCGAATACCGAAACATTTGAGTACCATTCGAATACTTAAATATTCGAATAGTATTCTAACACTTAAATATTCAAATAGTATTCTAACACTTAAATATTCAAATAGTATTCTAACACTTAAATATTCGAATAAGTCTAAGCAAGGCGGAGGGATCCTCGATGGCCCGCGAGCCACCAGTTAGTCAACCCTGCTCTAAAATCATAACACGTTGGCATGTGCTTGTTTTCCACTGGGCCCCTCAACTGTGAACTACTCCATTTTAAATAAGCAAACGATATCTTTTACGACACCGACGGCACGTAACCGATATGCGTACCCAGACCTTTAATGCAATTTCAGTTCGTCCCCGCTAATCGTGACCGCGCCCGGAAATAACTGTAATTATACCGGTCTCGATTCCCCATGAGCAAGTAATATGGGGATATAAATTCATATACGACATGTATTAGAAATAGTGTTTCATTTCAAATGTTTACACTTTTTAGTTTCGGTTCATTAAAACATTGTGAATAACTCCTTGACGGCATGTAACGAATACATACACGTGTATGTATGTACAAATGCATTTTAATCGAATAAAGCGAATCCCATGTCATCATCTTCCGATTCGGACTCTTCTTTCTTCTCTTCCTTCTTTTCGGCAGCAGGTGCTTCTGCGGCAGCTGCAGCTGGAGCAGCAGCAGAAACAGCAGCAGCGAATTTGCTTGGATCCTGCAAATAGATCGCAGCACATTAATACACATATTTAGATGATTCTCGTACAAGGAGAAATTCTACCAAATAATGGATATAGTCAATTAGAGTTAAAGCAGTTAGGAGAGAGAGGTGACAGCAGAAAGGTGGATATAATTAAGCGGAGAAGCCAATAAGTGCAGGGGCAGGAGCAATATAATAGAATACAGGTATCTAGGTATAACGGGAGGTATAAATATATTAGAACTAGGGTAAGTACCTAGAAAAGGGAGGTGGTGGAGGCAATCAGAAACTGATAGCGAGAGCGAGGTACGAAAATTTGGAGCAGTGGAACAAATACTGGTTGGATGAACAGAAGGAGGTGTGTATTGTGTAAGCAGGGTCGGGGTACGTTGAAGCATTTAATAGAAGACTGCGTGGAACTGGAGCAGTGCGAATTCAGGCTGGAAGAGGTAGTAGCCGGCAGCGTAAAGTGGTAAGATAGCTGATGGGTGTGGAGAATGGAGGTATGAGTGTAGTTAAGAAATTTTGTAAACCAAGTCCATTTCGTGGCCGCGAAGACTGAAATTAATAAATACTACTACTACTGCTAGACAATTCTCGTAAAAGATGCATTCCATTTTTATCTCAGACTGCGATTTTCGCGTTTCGCAACAAAAAATCCTACAGTGCCAGTGGGTTCTGCTATTGCTAGCGCTGACACTATACGCAGGACCTTCAGACGTGTAGTTTTGTCATCACAGATAAATCGCTGGAAGCCATCGCTGTTACATGTGCGAAGTAAAAGAAAGAAACGTACTTTGATGTATTCCTTGATTGTAGCGGCTTCCGGAAAGTCGACTTCGGTAACAGCAGCAACGGCCAATAGATTCTTGAATCCATTGACGATGCTGTGAGGAGCGCTGGCTACCGTAGGATAGCCAATAGCCAAACAGACCGAGGCCAAGTTCGCCACTCCAGCCATGAACTTCTCACGGAGATCTTCTGGCTTGATGTCCAAAATTTCGGGTGCGAAAATAGTACCAGAGTCATAAACTTGTTCAACGATTAACCCGTACGAGAAAGGAGAGATGTTCAGCATGTTCAACAGAGTGGCTTCGGATGCACCTACTTTGTCACCCGGTTTCAAAATGTGCACATCGTTCTGGAATGAAATAAAAATTACTCGCATAACATTCGAATATACCACAAATGATACGCTAATCGTAATAGCAAAATGTATGCTTACAATAATTTCAATGGTACCCTTGGAAATTTTAGTGGGAATGCTGAGAGCTTGGAAGAACGATGTTTTCTCAGGGCCGAGTCCAGTGTTTTGAGCGGGAATGATAACGCTCAGCGGCGCGATAGCGCCAGCTTTAGCCGGCGCTCTGACCTTGTTTTCCAGGAGCTTGTCCCTCACTTCGATCAAGTCTCCGCGAGTAAACACGAATCCAACATTCCCACGAATGTGCGGCAGAAGCTTCTCCAAAGCGGCGTTACGTTCGATGTGACCACGAATCGCTTTTCTCATCATGGTGTTCTTCCCCATTAATACAACAGCATTCCCACGAAGGGACATACGTATTTGTTGCATTTGCTTGGAGCCGACATTGTCGGCACCCACGATGAAACATTTGGGGAAATCGTCCAATAGTTGCTAAACGAACATATATTTTTTTTAAATTAGACTACATTAGAAATACAAGCATACATCAAAACGTTACAATTATATTGTCGCGTGGTACTTACAACAAGTTTAGTGAAGTAGTTGGACTTCCATGTTGCCTTGTCCTCCCTACCCATCTTGATGTGTGTGTAGGGATAGTTAACTATTTAAGGACTGAAAGGGAAAGAAAGATTTACTAACACACAGTTCGTTTCAACTGCCACAATGATTTTTATTAAATCTGTAGTCAGACTGCATATATGCAATTTATAATCCCGTAAACCGCACACAGATGGGTTCTGCTATTTCTAGCTTCTGTGTGGTACTCGGTGTTATCAGGTCCGGAGGTTTTCATCATGTAATTTCAACCATTCAATCACTCGCTTTATTAACAACTCAAAGATTTCGAAAAAATATCTATAACTGTTGCAATTGCATCTACGTCCACGTGGCTCGCTAACCGCACGGACTATTTAATTTATGTTTCGTGAATAAATAAAAAGAAATGCTGTAAACTTTTCTCTTTGTTTATACAACGCGATGTATATAATATCATGAAGTAATTATTGGTTGCGGAAAGTAGGTACTTTCTATTTTAATATATAAATATTGTAGGACAAACTGCTCTTACCTCGGCAAGCTTTAAGAGTGGAATTGAGAAGAAACCGGAAATCCTCACTCCTTCATTGTGCAGGTCTGTTGGCCATATTTGTAGGAAGTGCGTCACCCTTGCCGCGAAATTTTCTTAGCTTTGAAAAATATACCGAAGTGTAGGTAGTTGAATACTCTCTCCAAATTTTGTGAACAAATTCGCAATATTGACGGAGATATAGTATTTTCCGTGAAACGATGTCAAGCGCGCGACTGAGCTGCGCGGAACTTTGAACGCGTTTTTCTCAGAATGACAATTTTCAACTACGTTGACAGTATACAGAGAAAACTTTTTAATAACATTTTCCCAACTTTTTATTCCCCCAAAAATGATTTCTTTTCAGTGATCCGCCATTTTGTTTTTGGTTGCAATATTGCCTTTTTGATCGTCACGTAATAGAGGTAGGCTTCTAGTTTCTAAATATTGTTGTCTTTTTGAATTAAGATTAACCATGTAGCCTGCGCACTGTCAACGCGACAAGCACGATTTTGCCGCAGCGCACATTTTGGCGAAGAGTATACAGAAAATGGATTTATGAATGATTGAAAAAAAATTTCTTACCCTTATCGAAGGATATACATTATTAACTATACTAAGCAATACATTGATTTACTTGAATTGTTTGGTTGAAATAAATACCCGAAAACACCCTTACATTTCGAACCTTTACAGTGGTCTGCCCCCTTAATCAGGAAACATGCTAAAATTTTCGGGGTAGGTATGTGAGAGTAGGAGTTCAGTGAGGAAAGATTTTTTAAAAAATCATACACATTTTATAAAATGATTTATTACTATATATAGTTGAACTACAAGTTCGAACTGGTTAATATAATATATTTGAAATATAACTATTTTAACAAGTATTCTTAAAATATACAAATTCAATAATTATAAAATAAGTGATAAACCTGTGTATACATTCTATTTTGTACTTTATATTTATTTGTTCCTTCTAAGTTATAGATAAAACGATGGGAATTCTAAAGCCAGAAACATTGTTAAATTACTCTTTAAGATATAAAAAAACACCCTATCGCAACTGCATGGAAATGGCATGAAACTAAATAAAAATTAGAATACTATTTGTAGAATAGAGTAATGCTTTGTGCAATCAGCAAGAATATTTTATACACTTGTGCAATGCATGCATAAATCTACCGAGATGTTTGCAAACAATTGCGAGCAAAATACCCAGTGGCGGATTTAAGGAAAAAGGCCCAGGTGGTGAACGTTCCGAGAGGCCCATTTTTTCGGGAAAACCATGAGGTAGTTTACTAAAAACGAGCTAAGTGTGAGTAGTACAGAAAACAAAATATAGTGTTCGAATAAAATAATTTTTTTTTGAAAATGGGTCTCTCGGGGGGTTAATTGTTCATCAGGCGGCAATTGTTTATCGGTCGCTCGTTAAATCCGCCACGGAGAATGCCTGTTAACTTTAAAACATTGTTTAAAAAAGTTTTTGATTGTCCTTTGATTTACATTGATAGAACCTCCTCAGCACATTTCTTCAACATGTTCAGAGCAAACTCGATATCACTCTCGTTGAGAAGAGTTGAAACACAGAGTCTGAGACTAGGTCTCGGTAAATCCCTTTCCGCTTCCAAGTACACAGGAGTTATAACAGCTAAATTGTTTTCAATGCATCTTTCAGAAATTTCAGAAAGTAACTTCTCCTCCACGTCGCGATCCAATTTCTCCTTCAGATATACATGTTTCACTGGCGATTCCGGGAAGCTTGAACATTCTAAGCGACGACTGTCCCTAAGTCCATTATCGATGGCTATACAATTATCTTTCAGCGACTTGAACATTTGTGGATTATTTTTCATAATATCTAAAGAAGTAATAGCAGCGGATGTCAGAAGCGGCGGTAGAGACGCAGAGAAGCAATATCCGAGTCCCGACAAACGTTGGTGTTCAATAACAAACGACGTACCGACGCAAAAGCCACCGATAGATCCTATCGCCCAATCCAATGATCCTAAAAATCAAATAAACAAATTATTCGAATACAGCAGTAATAAATGATTGCCAGAATTTCTCATACTTAATAACACCACTCACCCATGATCATATCAATCTCATGCCTAGGAATATTAAAGTGTTCCGTAATGCCTTTTCCATGTGCGCCGAGAGTCCCGAACGATATTGACTCGTCGATAAATATTCTTAATTTATATTTCTCGCGAAGTAGGACTAAGTCTGGTAACGGGCAGATTTTACCAGTGTTCATGTAAATACCTTCCACTATTAAAAAGCGTTTAATCTTAGATGCTTTCTTAGGATTTCGGTCGTCAAGCACCGCTTGTTTCATTAATAAATCGCAGAGATCGTTCGCGTCGTTGTGCTTGAAGTATTTGACGGTAGCTTTAGACGCATCGAGTCCTTTTTGTATGGCGAAGTTTACCTTTTCATCTACAAATACAATGTCTTTACGCTTACAATACGCCGCTATCGCGGAAGCTATCGTACTAAACCCATACGAGTATACCACAGCTTCTTCTGTGTCTGTATAATTCGCTAAGCGCTCTTCCAACTCGAGGTGAACATCGACGGTGCCGTAGAATCCGCGCGGACCACAGGATCCTACCCCGTACTTTCTTACCGCTGTTATAGCTGCTTTCTCTATATCGTCATGTTCCGTCAGACCTAAGTAATTGTGCGTGCCTAAATTCAAACAATCTTTCCCATTGACTACTATTCTCTTGCCGGCTCTGGACGTCACGTGTCTTGGAGTTAGAGAAGGATGAGCCTTCTGCGGATTTGTTATTAGTGGCTCCGGCTGCCATTCCGCGAGCTTCTTCTCGACTTCGGCTTCCGTTGGCACTGTATCGTGTCTACTGTAACGTCTCTTAGCAATAAACCAAACGAACCAGAGGATCAAGAATGCTTCTAGCACTGTGTGATAGACAGGTATTGTGCTCAGAATTTCCATCGATTCGATGAATAGGAATTTTGTGCTCATATTTCTGTTTATATGATATTCTTTGTACCCTGTATTTATTCCCGTTCTTTTCTTCTTGCAGATTAATAAAATCAATCACTCTATAGTGGTAAGATAGAACGTACTTGTGCGGTGCGAGAATGTAGTGCCGTTTATATTCTAAAGAAACATATCTTACGTATTTAAGTTACATGAATTTATGATACTAATACTTGTAGTTTAGAAACAAGCTAATACTACGAAACTTTGAATCTTATAATAGCGACGTTCCTTAAAGAAATATTAGATAAATTTATATGTGACTCAGCGTAATTATCGCAGTCACTTTTTGGACCACAAAGCCAGGTGGCAGCACCAATGAGTAGACTAGTGCGGAATGTTCGAAGTATTGTATAAAATACAGATTTAAGGCTTCGTCGTTTATACAAGGGTTGAGAACGTACTTTATCCTGACTTTAATTGTATCACGTTAACTTAAAGTGATCTCATAAAAAGATATAAGAAGGAATTAGGAGTCAGGTGGAGTGTGCCGAATCAGAAATTTATTCGTCTATCACAGGAAAACGCTTTTGCTTTCCGTGGCTTATTGATACAACAATTATATATACGTTTAAACCAGTGCTGCAGGGGACGCATTTTTTTTAAGCCGATGCGCTTGAGCGTCCGCGCATGTGCAGTGTCGGCTCTAGGGTCTCATAATAGCAAGAGTAGTACTTCCGGTATCCGGCAAACGCCCCAGTGTATGTAGTGATGTTGTCAGATTGAGCTCTTATCACTCGTGTACTGTGATTGTTGTGTTGTTGTTGAGCCGATTGTCATCGAGTGGCAATATAGATGTTGCTGAGCTTCAGCGGGGCTTCATATCGGTGAGTGGGTGCACGTATTTTGCCCAATAGTTATTAATGCATACCACAGTCGCTAGATACGTATCAACTGTTCCGAAAACATTTCGCTAAATCCAACTTCCCGCAGTTTACGTTCTATCCGTACTTCGAAGTTGTATATTTATATACGCCAAGCGTTTGATATACAGCATTTCCACTAAACGATTAAGAGACTCGTCGCTTTTGTTAAGAGATACGAAAGATCGTTTAGTTTGGTTATGAACATGGTTATACTTGTGCCATTTGCACCTCCTGCAGCGTTTCCACTGTGAGTCATACTATGCTGCACCTGACATATGACACCTGGTAACGCATCTCGATACTTCACAATATTAAATGAACGCGAGGAATCTTATGAAAAGAAGCATTATTATCGAGCTATGTTTTCAGATTTCATGTTAAAATTAGTTTTCGTTGTACAGCCTCCGCGCACGCAAGTGACATATTTCTGTGGAATGTGTGTTAGCATTTTTTCGGTATAAAGGTCTACGTAGACACATATGTATGAATTTATGACAGAATTTATTTAAGCCAATTTCCAAGTACGCGACAGGAAGCAGTATAGCGGCTTGTAAAGAGGCGGTCGATGTTTGTTTGTTTAGAATTATCGTTTAAGCCGATCCGCGATGAAACGTTTGGTCAATGACCTTCGAAAAATCCGTTGTTGAGATTTTTTACTATTAGGTTGGTTATATGATACGGTCCTGTGATCCTGACGCGAGATTAAAATTCCATTGTGAAAGCTGACGAAGTGAGTCCGTTATCATCATTCATCAGTTACACATCGAACGCACAGGTCCTCACATTTTCTGTAGCCGGTCTTTTAATGTGAATTATCTGTTTAACGGTTAAGAAGAAAAGTGTAGTTTTTTTTTTTTTAAAAGATGTCGAAAGTTGAAGTGGTCGTGGAAGATGGTTCTCGAATGGTACCAGGCGCTTACAAAAAGGTTTTAAACATGTGGAAAAATCGTGAGTATCGAGTGATTCTCTGTTTAAAACATTACAGTGTAAATTTCGTATAGGAGCGTTCCCTAGTGAAACATATGCAGTATAAAAGTTTAAAAAATGATCAAAGTTGACACTATTATGCACGCCAATTAGTTTCTTAGTTAAGTCATGATATTTAAGTGCTGAAATTTAAAGTACGGAGGTCCCAGGAGCGTATCATAGTAGCATAAATTCGGGTGCAATAACTTTTTGGAATAACGTTCGATTATTTATTATTAAGTTCGTCATCGACTTTAAAATTAAAAAATCACTGTTCAATTTCAAAATCTTCAGTGTTTAGTTTTCAATTGACATTGGATATTTAACATTAAAATACTGTTATAAAGTTCGAATGCGTGATTACAATTACTTATCACATTCGTTGCGTTTCTTTTAATCTTTCTTGTATCACCGACATATCTATACCCTAGCTAATTATTTGATAAAATAAGCCTGATAAAAAATGACAGGTCTAGAAATTATCCGTCAGTAATATGAATCATACATATTTGCACGAATGCAAACAGTAATGACTCTCGTATTACAATTTCGTTGTCAATAAAAAGGTTATCGTAGTTATATGAGCGTCTTGGAAGCCAAACTAATTAACTCCACTTTCCATAAGTTTCTCAATGTTACTATGTAACAGCATAACCAGTGCCTAAATCAACTTATCAGTTTCCTCCACTTTTTATTTTTTGAAGATAACCAGCGGCTTTCGAGAGGTCTCTGAGTCATAAAGGCGTGTTTACACCGAATTACATGTGACAGGTGTCATTTCTCACCAAGCTCTTATTCCTGGTAATAATACGTTGGCAATATAATAGTATTTGTGCCATGTCGGTTTCTTGTCTCTACTATAAGAATAGTGCATCATAGAAAATCTTTAGCAAGGGAAAAGAAAGAAAGATTTCTAGGTTCCGTGGCATTGTTGGAAACGAAGTCAGATTTCGAAAGTCCTATGGTGCACGTGGCTCCTGCCCGAGGAAACCTGCAACAATTTCGGGTCTCGACCACCCTGCGGCAGCACCGCAGAGTGCCGGTCGAAACTAGAAGCGGCAGAGTATTGCGCCGGTTGCTTCCAAAGTAGACTGTTTTTGAGGGCAAGATACTCCACCCTCGCGTCACCTCGCTGGCGAATTAAAATTCTTCGTTCGCAACGTGCGCGCCGATTCGAATTCTCGTGCCAGTATCGGAGGAACCCAGGAGCAGAGATATTCCCCTTCAAACATTTGGGCGGTTATTCAGAAACATACACCACATTGCTCGATAGCGAAGTCGAATGACATCAGGCTGACAGTTTGGAAGTGTGCGAAAGTTTCGGTCGGCGTTGTAGGAATCCACGAATGCGGATAGACTTGTCGCCTGTGTACGTACAGGAATCGTGCACGATACAGTATTAATTTACATAGTTAATTACGCAGTTTCTATTGGAACTAGCAGCAGTGATTCATAGGAAATGAATATGTCTGGAGAGTTTCCCTGACGGTCGGTGTTATTCATTCATATTCTCGCCGGTTATCATCGTGCTGACATACGTGTCCTTGCTGCATACGTAACGAGAGTACATTGGAACATGTGCTTGTGATAACCATTTGCCTGTGTGTGTTTACTTATTGGCTGTTACAATACGTCGAAATCACCGAGTTCCTTTCACGGCGATTATGAGAGACGTTGATACCGCTCGCGTTCCTAGGGGTGTATCGTTCCGGCCAGGAAGGGCGTGTGTTTGCTTTCCGATGCAGAATTCGTCCCGCCCGTGTTTCCTGTTAACCGTTATAGGAAGCCGTTAGAGGACACACAGTATTCTCTGTTATTAAAGAGGGGTCTACGTAACTGCAAAGTTTGTCAATTCAAAACCCATTGGATTTGCGAGCAGCCTCTAATCACTGTCGGCGAACTAATCTTGAAATCCTGAATCTGGGCGTTGTTGGAATCGATCATCGCGCCGCCGAGAGAATTTCGCGGGGAAAATACGTTGCGGGTCCCCGTTTGGTTACGTTCCCTCGAAAGTGAGAGGAGTTTTGTCGCGGATAAGCTTTACGTTTTCGACGGTTCGTTGAAATATTAAGATGTTGACGAAAGCGTTGCTTGCACGCGATGCTTGAACAATGGGGCAGGCCTGAATTGTTGGAACGTGTTGGGGCAAGCTTGACACGCGTTACGTGAATATTTTATCTCTGTTGTCTATCGAGAGCAGTAGTCCCTTCGGATATACATTTCTTGTTAAAATTACGCGCCTGGCGTTCCCTACGAAAGCGGGGCATATAAGAGGTGCTAATTAATGAAATCATCATTGTTTCACCGAGTGGACTCATAATTAGCAGTTTACGATGTTAGAGGACGCCGACCGTAAACAGAAAAGCCGGCTGTGAGGTAAATGTAATTGAAGTACGGCCTGTACGTGTATGTTGGGCAATTTATAGCGCGTGATTCCCGTGGGAAATCCACTTGGAATAGAATATTCGATCGTCCAGCTCCGCTGGCTGGGAAGGACCAGCAGAGCCGCGTGCTTGTAATCAAATATTCAAGTGCCAGTTACTTTGGCTGTGAAGGGGGTTCAGCTTGAGACTAAAAATATTAAAGTGAACTTAAACCTAAAAATATTAAAGTGTTTTTACTCGTCGTTACTTCGAATTTCCAGTCAATACTCGTTACATAACTTTTATAGTCAATATTCTACGTTGTTACGAAATATTACTCGTATTTACAAGTTTCTCGAGTTTACCTATTTATATCTTAATATATATATATCTCGTTGAATCGTATCGACGTACTTAAGTCGATTTTTCCGCATCGATCGATAGGGATCCAAGGGATCGATTAGCGTAGTCGCGATATAGAACGGGCACGGTCGATATCAGGAAGCGAGGGTTAACTCGAGCGTGAAGAAAACCTGGCGAAAGTTCGGGGTTGAATAGCGACGTTATACATCGGCGACAGCAACGGAAATCTATAATCGATATTGACGCGATGTTCAAATGCTGTGTGTGCAACAAGAGTCCGAAGAAGGAGAAGCCGAACGGCGATGTGACGAGGCAAAGTCAGAAAGCGGTGGACTCGCGGACGGTAGTCGTTGACGCGACCAGGGCCGAGGAAAACGGCCCGATAAACCGTGACGAGAAGTTGAACGGCGACGCGCAGAGGTTCGAAGAGGCCTCGCCATCTATGGAGGATCGTTCCGCGGAAGTGGTCGACGATTTGACCGTGAAAAGTCCGCTGCCTTCCGGCAAACACGACGGAGCGAGCGACAGCTCTCGATCGCGGAATCAGTCGATAGTGGAATCGAACGATAAGGAGGGGGGCGACCACGATGTCGAGAACGCGATCGATGGGACACTTGGTGGCGAGAAAGACGAGCCAAGTGGATTCAAAGATGTGAGTGAGAATGGAGAGGTGGATGGATGCGACAAGTTGATCGGCGGCGGGTGCGGAATAATGGAGGCAATACTGAATTCCGGTGTGTCTACCACCGTTAAAACGAATATTTACGACTCGTCCGCGTATATCGAGAGAACGATCGATGATGGACCGGACGAGGAAGGCGACGATTCCGTTTTCGAAGCCTGCCCGAACGACAACTCGAATAAAAAAACGCAGCCAGGTATACTTTTATCGACGCGGTATTTTTCCCATTTTTTTTTTAAATAAATTGCTTAATCCTTTACTGCGTGGTCAATTTGTAAGCGAATTAAGGGGGGGATTCTATTATTTGGGCTAAAAACATAGCAAAATTGGGGATTTTTTTTAAGAAACTAGCGATTTAATTCATCTGAAATTTGAACCGTATTTTGATGCATCTTTGAGGAAGCAATAGTCTTTTTTTATGAATTTTTAATAAATATAGGAGTTATACATGATCGACCAACACGCCGCGCAAAATTCCTCGTCCACGGGTGTGCTTGATATTTATTTTCCTGGTAATTTAAAATAGAAAAATGAAACGGCGTTTCACTGTATACATATGTAGCCATAGTTTGACGAGTGAGAAAAGAGTACAAAATTTTTTGAGGAGTGTGGAGAGTTTTCAAATTGAAATATCTGAAACTTTAAATATTGCTATACAATTTTGCGCCAAGTCTCTTATGTAATCAAAGAAGTATATAACTTATTGGTATCCTGGTTCATTAAAGTATAAGGTAATGTTTGTTGGACATACAGGCCAAATTTGAAGGTAATCGGTTTAGTGGTTACAAAAATATCGCGGACAACGGCGGCGTGATGGTCGATCATGCATAATTCCTATATTTATTATTAAAAATTAATAAAAAAACTTCAAAGATGCATAAAAAATGGTGCAAATTTCAGATGATTCGAATCGCTATTTTCTTAAAAAAAAATCTAAAATTTCGCTATGTTTTTAGCGCAAAGAATAGGATTCCCCCCTTGAAAAATTGAAGTGAGAACTTGTTCTCTCTTTGAATGTATTTACAGATACTCACAAAAGTATCCGCCCACTCCATACGTATAATATATTTTACTTCTTTAAGTAATGTTAAATTCAGAATTATTCATTATAATTTGCATGGGTACAAACCTTGATTAATTGATTTTTAGTTCGCAACATCTATCAAAGAAATTCTCAAAGAAATATTTCTATAAGAATGGACCAAGTTAAGCTCGGATTTCGATAAAAAAAAAATAAAACCATGTAATAAAGGGTTAAACAATGGAACTTTCTCATTCTTGTTCTTTTTTGCGCGCGATTTTCACGAAGCGTTTCATCGTAATCAAATTTCTATTTGTCGATAAAAATAACGTTTCGTGGAGTTTAAGTTCATTACATATATGCATATTGGGAGTAACTTTTCTCAGGATAACTGCATGTTCCTGTTGAGTAGTTGTGACAGAGTTGGGCATTATCGAGTTAAAATTATGAATGAAAAGTCACTTATCATCTTTTATTCGGGGCCTACGAATCCCGCGGATTATCTCACGAGAATCGAGCAACTTCATATTTTTATTTTATTTATTTCGAAGAAATCCATTTACCGGTTATTTGTCGACAAAATTCGAGTCATCTTCATTTCCCGAGTAAAGGATACAATATTTCTCATCTTCTATCGATCGTTTATATTAAAATATTGCCCATTTCTGATTTATCGAACGGGATCCTATGTCGTTGTAGTGCTATACGTTTGTACTTTACATTTTTGAAGCGTTGCCCCTTGCATACTAATCGCACGTATCAGTACTGTCTGAAGAAGCATTAATATTCATATATTCATGCGGATCATTATCACCAGTGTCTAACGCAGATATCTCGCGTGCCCTTTTAATTTATCTACAAATGAGAACCATATCAAGAATATTTGAACAGAAAAAAACGAACACAAATATAATCCGTTAGTATGCAAGGATTTACATAAAAAATAAATATTTAACTCCACTTCCAATTACTAACTATATTTAACCCTTTGCGATCCAATTCATTTTCACCGTTTCTTTCCAGCAAGTTTACGCGAATCTAGTCGTTCTATAATTTTCGTTTATTTCAATATCGCAACATCCAATTGATGCAACGATACATCTGAATCAATCAGAGCTCCGCCCCCATTTCAATCTTCTGTTCAGGCATAGGCACTGGAGCATTCGTTGTTGCTTACAAGGGGAAATCCCGAAGCCGAAAATTCAAAAAATTCTGAAACTTTGTGAATATCTAGGGGATTTCTTCCTAATTACAACGCAATTTTTGTTTGCTGCCCAAATTCACTCGGAGGGGGTGAAATTAATCCCTGAAAAGTCGGCTATTTTACGATTTTCTATTATAACTCGCGAACTGTAAGAGATAGAAAAAACAGTTTCAAGATAAAAGTTACTTCTTTTAATTAGAACTATCATTTGGTAAAAAGATTATTTTACAGTTTACGAGTTATAATACAAAATCGGAAAATAACCGGATTTTCAAGGGTCAATTACACCCCCTTAGGGTGAATTTGGGCAACAAGCAAAAATTCCCTACATATTCAGAAAGTTTCAGAATTTTTTGAATTTTCGGGTTCGGGATATTCCTTTGTTAGTGTCATAATATTGTGAGAAATATTTTTAGAATCACCAGCTCGTTTCATAATCCCTTGCATCGGCTGGAACGAAGCGTGCTATTGCGTCGGATGAAACAGGATCGCAAGGAGTTAATTGAGAATATTTATGTAAACGAGACGTTTCTATCGGGGCAATGTGTAATGCGCAGTGTCGTCAGTTCCCCGCTGGCTGTCGGAGGAAGAAGACGGCGAGCAGTGCGACTCCGAGGAGTGCAGCGGAATGCAGGAACCACCGGCGACGCCAGTCGCGCGCGATGAACTAGCTTTAAGGCGTCACCGATTCTTCTCCGATTTGTTGCACGCCGCGCAAAACGCGACGGAGCACAGAGTGAGGTTCGACCCTCTAGGACCGATGGTGCACCCCGGTTAGGGCTCACCCTAAATCCATTTCTTACTCTCTATGATTTCCGTCGCACCTTATTGTTCCCACCGCAAGCGTATGTCACGCGTGGGTCAAGGTTTTTACTTGTCGATTACACGATACAGTACTGCACTGTAGAGTTGCGGTGGACGAGAGAAATTTAACGAAGTCGTAAATTGCAGCGGGGCATGAAGGTGGCGAAGAATCCAGGATAGCTGTTTGTTTTGATGATTCAGAATTAGTGGAAGGAAGGAATTTTATTATTCCATCATTGTACTTTTGCTAGAGATGATTTGAAGCACTTAAATACTTCGCTAGATTTCTTCCATCCTCTGTACCATGTTTTTATTATATGGTGATATAGTTGTGTCGATGTTTTTCTTTATCTTTTCGAACGTTAACTCGAACGAGCTTGAGATATGGGCTTGCAAATAACACTTTCACGAGCGTTGTTCTCCCGTCGGAGAGAGCATTGAAATACCGTGGGCAGTGTATCTCGGTGCACGCTATAGCCGAGATGCGTGTAAAACAGCGTGTTATCTTGGAGGAATTATTTGCCGACGGAATCATTTGTTTTCAAGTCGCGACAAAGAACTCGACAGCATCAAAACTTTTCGCTTGTATATTGTCCCGACCACAGTCGTTCTATTTTTACGCTCTGACCCATTTGCCTTTCAACCTGCTGGATTATTTAACAGAGTTTCTGCGATAGGAACGCAGAACTCTGGAGCACTTAAAGTAGCAACTGAAAGTGACTTTGATAACTTATCGTTTCCCGCGAAATTAATCGAAATTCTTGTCCTTGAGTTGCGCGTATGAAATGCAGACTTTGCAAATTTTTTACGGATAAATGAATCTTTTATTGTATTTATGCATTGATTATATGACGTATACGAAGAAGTTTTAATTATTTAATGCGCGAGGTATATCGTATGAAATACTATCTACCTACGCAGAGTTTATAAGACACGCGTTCGCGATTCAGTTTTCGCAGATTTCCTAAGAATAGGTCGGCGTACACTCGCGTCGGATATCATTAGGGCCGCGGTTTAGTTCTTCATCAGTTTCCGTAAAGGCGAGAAGATCTCGTGCGCACGAAGCTTCCTTTCTGTAATTTCGAAGTGAACGTATAATTAAATGGAGTGATTATGAAATTGGTGGATCGATAGTTTCGCATTAACGAAGCGGTAATGAATCAATTCATTTGCATGCTAATTTAATATTCTGATTTCGACCTCCAAAGTTCGGGTATAATGTGGAACAGACGAATGTTTCAATTGCAATCCTCGAATACCAGTCTTCTTGTTAATTTTAAGCCAGTAATGGGCAGAGTAACATGATTTGTAAAATTTTATCTAAATGCAACTACAATGTGCAATTTTAATTGCTATAAAATCAGTTCTCGCAAGCATTTCTAATGTTATAAAATGAACAGATATTTATTTCTATTACACGCTGCTTGCAACATAATGATCTAGCGGCTGTGGATGTTGACGCAACTATTTATACACTCATTCTATATTTAATATCCTCTGCATAAATGCGAACTTTCTGGAGTATATTTCCTCCAATTGCTTAAAAGCTCGCATTACCTACTATTATTATTAAAGATTTGCAAAAATCTCCTCTCGTTTGTTTTTTTTTTTAAATATTTTTCTTATTACTTTGTAAGGAATGAGTTTTTTGAATTAATCAGCTTTTCGAGTTTTTCTCAGTAATCGTATTATCTTTACTGTGATAATACATTAAATCTGTGTTGTATTGAAGGCTGTGAAGCTAGTGACAAGGAGGAGCACTTAGAAGAACTGGTAAATCGATTAGAAAACGTTACTAGACGACTGGAGAAAGTACGAACCCATTCTGTAACTGAAACTCAAGACTCTGCTGTTCAGACGAGCACACCGTCTCCAAAGAAGTCTCAACCAGCCGATAAAGGTGTATCGATACAGTCTGCCTCGCCTCTTCAGTCACCGCATAAAGTAGGATCAGGCAAACTTACCAGCATGTCAGTCACAGGCTACGAAGATCTTTTGGCTGGGCCTGTAAGAGAGTATTTGCAGCTGAGCGAGAAAATTGGTGGCGACGTTGCTACCCACAGCAAGCTCGTAGAGAAGGCATTTCAGTAAGCATTTTACTGCTACTTTATTTCAGGCATTAAATATATTTCTGTAAATTACTGAGTATTCTTACCCCTCTTACAGAATTCAGCTTCAGTTTATTCGTACAGCGGCGAGTCGCCCAGTTCCAGCGAGTCAGTCGGAGCAAGTTACACTTCTCGCACCTACATCTACACAAATTCAACAGATTCAAGAGTTCCGTGAGAAAAACAGAGGGTCCCCGTTCTTCAATCATTTGTCAGCAATTAGTGAAAGTATTCCAGCTCTAGGATGGGTCGCTGTGTCGCCAACACCAGCACCTTACGTGAAAGAGATGAACGATGCTGGACAATTTTATACCAATCGTGTATTAAAGGAGTGGAAGGAGAAGTAAGTCTGCGTTACATATTATTATACAATTTTAATGAGTCAAACTTGATTATTTATATTTTTGAGATATTAATTACTGATGCGGAGCTCATTCAGCCTTTCATATTTACAGGAATAAAGTACACGCTGAATGGGCCAAGGCTTGGGTGCAGACGCTAAGTGATCTTCAACAGTATGTGCGCCAGCATCACACAACAGGATTGGTATGGGCAAAAACTGGCTCCGCTGCTCCACCAGCAGGCATACCGCCACCTCCACCACCATGCATGCCTATGGGAGATGTGGCACCGGCCAGTATTAACGACGAGAGAAGTGCTCTCTTCGCCGAAATTAATCAAGGGGAAGCTATTACAAAGAGTAACTATAGACGAATTGTAAAAGATTAAGGGGGAACAACACCTTGACGCATGGAAAAAAGTGCAATTTTTTTGAATTTTATGTTAGATATCCATACTTCGTAGGAAAGTCATTGATATGGGGTCTAAATGTGCTTGTAGTGGACAGTATTTTAGAATTTTTGTGTGACAAAATATACAGTTTTAATCAAGTTATAGAGATCGCCGTAGAGCGCGACGCGTTGAACACGATCTGATGGTCTTCCATTTTATTCACGTCGTGTTAATATAGTTACAGTTAAGCCTAAGGAAATTAAAAAAAAATTATTTTTACTATTTTTTTCCACCCCAAAAGATAATTGATTTTTTCCTTAAACTGACTCGAAATTTTAGAACATTCCCCTTTAAGCTCCGCCATTTCTCTAAAAATTATTGTAATTAAATTTCCGTACGCTTAAGTGTAACTATATTAATATAGATTTAAAAAATGCTCTCCTTTTTTCTCAGATAAACGCGACGCGAATAAAGTGGGAAACCATCAGATCGTGTTCGATGCGTCGCGCTCTACAGCGACCTCTATAACTTGATTAAAACTGTATATTTTGTCACACAAAAATTCTAAAATACTGTCCACTACATTCACATTTAAACCCCATATCAATGACTTTCCTACGAAGTATGGATATCTAACATAAAATTCAAAAAAGCACTTTTTTCCGGGCTTCAAAGTGTTGTTCCCCTTAATAATTCGTGTATAAAACTTATTGATAACATTTTATATTACAGACTTAAAGAAAGTCACTTCCGAAATGCAGACGCATAAAAATCCTTCACTGAGGACTGGCCCAGCACCGTTTAAAGCGCCGGTAGTCGAGAATGCTATACCCATGAAAACAATACCACCTGCAAACGCACCAATTGATAAACAACCAGTATTTACCAGAGATGGAAAGAAGTGGCTTGTGGTAAACTGTTACGCTGCTTTGATTTCATTTCACCATTTTATTCCTGCAAGAAGCCCGAGTTATTCACCGAATGTATATTATTTCTGCCGCAGGAGTATCATAAAAGTAATAAGGATCTGCTCATCGACAATGTAGAGATGAACAACGTGATCTACATGTTCCGGTGCCAAGACAGTACCTTAGTCATCAAAGGCAAAGTGAACTCTGTCGTTATGGACTCCTGCCGCAAATCATCCGTCGTCTTCGACTCCCTTGTCTCGAGTATCGAATTCGTCAACTGTCAAAGTGTACAAATGCAGGTATGTCGTTTATTCGTAAAGCAAGCGAAAGCACAGTCTGCGTCTTGCGTGTTTGACAAAGTATCGTATAAAAAGTATATTTATTTCCAAATGTGTACACATATGCACGATATAATTACATGGAGTACATGTCCTGTATTAGAAAATAAAAGCACAGTATTACAAAAATATAGTAGCGATCGTTGGTTACGAATTTTATGAATGCATGCGGATGAGTATTCGCATCACTTAGATTTCTGATGCCCTGATACAAGCTGCTTGCAAACGTTCTGCAACTCTTGTAGATGTACGAAATTTGCCTCTTGGTGGAGTATTTCGAGCAACGCTATGTATTCGTCGTCGGTCAACTCTTTCGGCGTGCCGCATATTCGAAATTTGTTTAATACACTTGTCGATGTTCCTGTAATATTCTCTAAATCCGAGATCGATGTACTTGTGTCGATGACGGATGGCTTTGCAGTGACGTCTATTTCTTTCTGCTCGACGGAAAGGAAACATAAATGTTTCAGCTTCTCATCCGACAAAGTATCGATTAGCATTTCACTTTTTGCCTTTGCGGCGGATATGTCGGTCGACTTGGCTTCATCCAACTCGTTGCCATTTATAACGGAAGAGACGATAGTAACAATTTTGTGCATCGTACTCTTTTCCTTTTCCATCGAGGCAGTGGAACATTCGTCGTCTCTTTTGCTTGCTTGATTCTCCGCAATTACTTTTTGTACGCTTAATTTCCTGTTTTGTATATATTCCAAGAATTTCTTTGGATCTACTATTTTCGACGAGTTGTGGTCGTACTTTGTAAATATATTCACGTATATTACCATGGGTTCTTGTGGAGTAACGATACTGTTACTGTTTTTACACAAGCTTTGCACGATACACGACGACTTCATAGAATCATACTTCTCAGTATCCTTTTGGCTCTCTTCTGCATTCTTTGCATAGCTATTTATCTCTCCCATACATTGATCGTAGCTTTCCGAATTGCCTTCCACTTTCATACTTTCTTCCATCACACTGGGACTTTCATTAGACAAGTTATCTCTGCTGAACATCGTCATTGTTAACGGCCCCCTCATTGGGCTCTTAGGTCTTCCCTCGTTTTCTGATCGTCGAGCTGCTTCTAATCTCCTTTTCAGAATTGGTATGCAAGATTTTGAGGATGTTTTCGGTGTTGGTAATAATGGTTTCGCGCGACCTTGTAATTTTAATTTAGCCTCTGAAGATTCATCCCTTATATTATTTGGAAATTCAAGTGACTGCGAAGTAACCTGTTTCGATGGCTCGTTTGTTCGAAAACTTACTTGTGACCGAGACCTCTTTTTCTCTAACTTAATGCTACGTTCTGTATTAGATCTAGGCTCGACAGATAAATCTCTGACTTTTCCATGGCTTGAAATTGAAATACTTCCTGCTTTCGCCTGAATTACGTTCAACGAGTCAGATTTTAAACCTTTTGCATTCTGCACAGCAATGGGTCTCTTCAGCTTTTCAGATTTTTGAGTGTAGTTTTCTTGGTTCCTTGACTTCAGTGTCGTATTCATTCTTCTGATTGTGTTTTCTTTTGCGTCTCTTGGAGAAAGTTCACGAGAAGGCGTGCTTGATGTATTTTGATGTATATTAAATGACTCTATTTTATTTATCAACGATGCGAGTCGAGTTTTATCATTCTTATCTATATCTTTTAATAGTACCAAGTTGTCACTGTTAGTATTAGTGTATGGAGTTAAACCTTTATCATTTAAAGCTTTGCCTTCTTTCCTTGGTGTTTCTTTCGCTTCACTAGTTAATAATATATCTGTATTTTCTACATAATGTTTGGAAGATAGATCAGTTCTATTGTCTGGGCTTTTGTTAGCAACTGGTAAATTTTGTTCAATATCGAATTCATTATTTAAAACTTCCGCATAGGATTTTTGGGTATTTACTATGCTTGTGATAATTACCTCTTTCTCCTCATTTTTAACTGAAGTAGGTTGCAATTGTGCGTCTTTTGAATCTCCAACTTGGCAGTGTGGTTGTTCATTCTCTTTTTCTGCGTATAAATTGGATTGTAAATAATCTTCAAGATTTTTTGACCGAACATTATTCAATTTTGCAGTAGAACTCGACGCTTCGTCTGTAAAATATAAACTACTGTGTGGAGAAATGAGGGTTGAATAGGATTTGTAGGTGACCTCATTAATTGGAACCTCGTTACATAGATCTGTAAATGAATTTTTTATAATTGAGCCATTTTTTCCATCTTTGAGTTGATTGTCTTGGTCTCCATGAGTGTCTCTTATCTCGTATTCGTTTTGAAAAATCATATTTCCATTGCAAATGCTTTCCTGCTTGCAGTAACTCGTTGTATCTGTAGAACCATATTTTCGAAGAGTTATTGTGTTTGTTGCAAATATCTGTTTGTCTTTCTCGTTAACAAAATCGTAACTAAAATTGTGTTTGACATTTGACCAATTTAACTCCTCCTCATCTGCTGATTTATTAATTAGTACTGTTACAGATGGTGGCTCCGGGATGTTGGAGTCATTCGAGTGATTTATACTGGATGTTAAAGAATCCTCTATTAAATTCGTTTCAATTGAGTTTTCTTTGCTCTCGGACTGCGATAAATCGTACATCACATCTGCATTCTCAATCATTGCATGCATTTCTGCTGCCTTTTCAATATTTGCTACTACCAACGTTTGATCTATCAGCGAATATGTGCCAGGATTCCTTTTCAAAGTCAAATTTGGCCTACACATTAAGCTTTCATTATCTTCGATGTAGTATTTCTCATCATCCGACGAAATCAATTTTTCCTTTAGCAAGGCATTTTTTGTACCTTTGATATATGATACGTTTGTACGTGGCTTCAGAGATTTAGAGTTCAGAAAGTTCGAAATCTCATTAGCACTCGCATTTTGATTCTCTTCGTCTAAATCTTGTGAAAATAATTCCACGCTCTCTGCATTGTGATCGATAAGTACATTTGTATTACTTGCGCATAGAAAACGCTTTTCAAAATTTTCTCTTTCATCCGCACGATTGTAGCATATTTTACGTTCATTCGTATTCTCGCCTATCTTCTTCGAACAGTTTTTAAGTCCCAGTTCTGTAAATTTCTCATCAAACTTGTCCACTGTGTAATTTAAATGTTTCGTTCGTAAATTACTGGATATCACTTCTGTGGAGTCATTCTCTTGCAAACAATTATGTTCCGATAGTGGCGACTGATCACCGCCCATTCCGTTCCCTTCTTGAATTACATTACTGAGACTGAAATATTCAGAAGTTGATCCGAGGTTTCGTTTCGAATCAAAATATCCTTTATCTACATTCTGATCCTTAATGTCGTTCTGTTGCTTATTGCTCAACGTCGACGTATGTGGCAATTGCCTGTCCTGCTTTATATTGAAAAACATACAAGTTCGACTAGTTTTTTCAGTGGAGCTACTAATGGATTGTTCCTCTGAAATGATATCCAAGAATTTCGATTGAAGATTATTGTTAACGTAAGGACATTTACCATACTCCGACATAGTTTCGCTGTTTGACCCTTCGCTCTTGTCGTCTGCAGAACATATTCCTTCGAGTTCAACGCGTGTTAGTAATGCTTTCCTGAATTGCAATGCTTCTTGAAGTAATAACGATGTAGATTTATCGTCAGGCTCGCTGTCTCTCGATATCTCCGTACGAGTCGAGGTTGGAGACATTATTATCACGTCTTCATCGGTTTCCATTGGAACAATTTCTTGACCAGCGATGAATGATTTCGCTTGACTACTTTCAATATACACATCTGGTAACATATAACTGTCCGTTACGCTTGTTTCCTTGTTGATATCCTTCTCTTCGAACAAGTCAGGCGAAATAGTGTAATATACTCTCTCGGGAACTGTCTCGTATGTAATGGTGGAAGGATATATCATTCCATTATCCTTAACTGCATCCAAATCCTGATCGTTCGAGGAATACATTTTATTCTTAGAGCTTTGTGGGAAGGAACAATGAAGATCATTTATATTATTCAGACAGTGCGTACTCAAGATGTTAAAATAATCCTGGATCGATGCTTCAGAACTTTTGCCTGTGTCGTCAGTTTCGTATTGTTCAGAGCTTTTGGAAACTGTCTGCTGCATTTCAGCGGAGTTGTTTATGGGGACAGTGTCGAAGCTTACCCTGCTCTTTCTCTTTTCATTGAAATTGTCAGTCGCCGTTGTAACAGACACAAGAGTGTCCACAACGTTTTGGCAAATGCTATTTATTTTATTTCTACTTTCCGGCTGTCTGTCTATTACCGCAGCTTCAGAATTTTGTGTCTCGTAAGTTCTCAAAACATTGTGCAAACTTTCCAGCTTCTTCTTCACTTGGTACAAAGTTTCCTCGGACGGCTTCATGAATGACTTCCGTTCGCAGGCCGGTGTGATTAGCATGCTCGAGGCTGATCGCGGGGGAAACATTTCGGTGCAGAACGTTATATCCATTTTTGAAGATAGCAAACGTTTGTTTATTAGTTTCAAGATCGGGCAAATCGCGCTCGACAGCTCCAAACAATTTTCCTTACTTAGCTGCTTCGACCGTATTTCTTTAACGTCTGTATTCTGCTCTATACACTTTTCGTTTTCAGATTCGCCTGATTCATTCTCCTTGGACTCCTCGATTAAATTAACCGAACACTTTTGTTCGCCACACCTGCTATCCTGCTGCAATAGAATCGAACGGATCATTAACTGCATCTGAACGGTTTCCGTTATAGCACGCTGTGCCCATTTACCTGCGTGTCCGAGCAAACATTTTTAACCGAGGTCAGGTCGCTCGTTTCAGATGAACTGCAGACTAATCCCAGATATTTATTACTATCGTGTAACTCTTTTAAATACCGTTTGCAGTCGTCCAAGGTTCTCGTGAATTTCCGGCAACCCACAGCCACCGTTTCGCCTCTGAGAAGCTTTGAGTCCTTGCATACCCTGCTGGTGGATCTGCAGTTCCTCCTTCTCGAGAAGAACGGAACGGATGTCGCGTTTCTACTTTGCATCTCGAAATTTTCGCTTCTCGATATTTTGTGCTGCCTTCGTCCGATCGTCTTCCGGAACGTGCAGTTCAATCTGGAATTCGATCGTTGTAAAATATTTAATCCGCTGAGAAGTTAACGCGATTATGTTCACTGAGGATTCACGTTTCATCGTACTTAAGAGACTTATCGCTGCTGTTCTTTGAAGATTTACTGCTGTGCTCTAAGGGCAAAGTATCTCGTCGAAGGTACGGGCACACAGTTCTCTTCTTTGCATCGAACAATTCTGTGAGAAGATGCTCGGAAGGGTAATTGTACTTTGTGCAGGACTCATTTCTTCTGGGGCTAAAAGAGAAATGAAGATACTAATGAAACGGGAACATGGAAAGCAAGAATACTATACTTTCTATGATCTCCAGCTTAATACCTCAGCAGTACATGTTTGATCCAGTCGTTGCGATCACTGGGATTGGACAGTGTAAGCCTAAGATTCCTCAGGTTCTTCCTGAAGTTCGACTTGTGAATCTGATGGGGCAGTGGCCACGAGCCGTACTGCATTTTGTACGTCAATATGTTAACTTTCAACTCGAGATCTTCCACTTTGTAGCCGACTTTGTTGAGAATCTCATTGCGGCAGATGGAGTTCTTACGTTTCGGTTTGAAATATATTATACGCAGCAATAGGGTGCAAATAAGGATGCCGGCGAGTACCTTCAAACATTATCGAGCTTATTAATGGAACGTTATTATGGCGACAAGTGTCTCTTTGTTTGCTTTTTTACGACGGGCTAATCGTGAACATAGCGTTCAGATAGAAGAATTCGAATCAGTCTTATGGAGAACTTACCCGACCGCTATGTTCATAGGCCTCTAATTCGATACTGATTGCAATTCAAAAATAATAAGTCTCTGTACCCTCAGGACTGTCACACGCCAGGCATCGTTCCCTAAGCAGTCGAGGACATCGGTTACAATCTCGCTCCAAATGTAATTCCCGATTGCCCTGGGGCATTCCTTCCAGTCGAGTTCACAGATCATTTGCACAGGTTCTAGGTTTCCTCCTGCACAGAAACCAGAAATCAATTGTCTCCTCGACGATTTATATAGGCTTCACGAACTGTTGGGATACGTTTGGAGGCTTGCTCGTGAAAGTAAATTTAACTTGGTGGAATTAATCTGCGAGATCTTACCGAGTTGCCAATGCATCTTGACGAGAGTTGGGTGGAATTGTGACTGTAGCTCTTAAGAAGTCATTAACTCGTACCTACTATTATTCAGGATGTGTACTGCGTGAAATGTGGGGAATTCAGAGGAATTTCTGCGACTGCCAGTTGTTTTTTCTTGATATACAATTTAAAGAAAATATCGATATTATATATGGAGTGGTTTGCTAGAAGGGAGAGCATAGCATTATTTCGTCATTTTTTTTGAGGATGAAAATTAAATTATGCTCGAGGTATTAATTTATTGGGATTGGAGATATTTTCAAGATGAAGTTAGAGGCTTTGATTAACTACTTAACTAATTTTTGGAAGACTTTGGATATAGAAAATGCATAGAAATCATTCGATAAAGTTCTCACAGTACTTGCAAGAAATGGGATGCTTAATAAATTTGAAATTTTAATTTTGATCCTAGTTGAATCATAGCAAATACTTTGCAACTACGCGGAATGAAACGTTTGATTTGATGTGTATTACTGTGTTTTAATGAATTCGATTTGATTTGCATGTACTGTTCGACTTGATTTCATCAGTGATAATATTTCTGGGAAACAGTGGACCAGATGCATTTCCAGTGAAATATATTTGTTTCCCTCCTTTTATTATTTTATCGCAGGTACTGGGGAAGGTACCTACCATCTCTATCGACAAGACAGATGGTTGCCAGATGTATTTGAGCTCGCAGTCACTGGATGTAGAATTCATTAGCAGCAAGTCTAGTGAAATGAACGTAATGGTGCCACAGCCAAGTGGAGACTACGTAAGTTTCGTACAGTATAAATCATTTATTAAGAGAAGACAATAAGCAAGGTTCCCTTTTATATATTTTTTAATATAATCAAGCTAAACGGAATAGCCTGTTCTGTTAATGTACACATATCTCTAATTCGTTTTTCAATGCAATTGATTTTTTCATAATAACACTCAGCAAAGTGGTAGACTAAAATCATTTTGTAAGTCTTCTTGAGGGGACTAGGCAGTCGAAAAATCATTTTTTATGGCATTTTCCGAAAGTACTATCTTTTCTGAATAAAATGCCGCTTGGTTTATAGTAAAATTCGTGAAATTCTAGATTTGGAAGCTAAAAACGTCAAGTGGCAACCTATAGCGTGGCCTTTGCGCAGAAACTTTAAACGCGTTTCTCTCGAATATATTTTCTCTTTGTTTTTGTCCTGATTGCTAACGAATGGAGGTTCAGATCGACTTGGAAAAAATTACAGGATGTGTAAAACATGTGCCATTTCGCCGCAAACCTCTGATATGGTCCGTCAAAATTCGAGATTTTTATAAGAAAATTAAGAAGCCACCGAATGGTCACCGGCACATCATTTATTTGTGCGCTACTGAAATCCTGTGAGTTCTTAATTTTTTTTATGAAAATCTCGAATTTTTACGGACCATATCAGAGGTTTGCGGCGAAATGGCACATGTTTTACACATTCTGTAATTTTTTCCAAGTCGATCTGAACCTCCATTCGTTCGCAATCAGGAAAAAACGAAGAGGAAAAAATATTCGAGAAAAACGCGTTTAAAGTTTCTGGGCAAAGGCCACGCTATAGGTTGCCACTTGACATTTTTAGCTGCCAAATCTACAATTTTGCGAATTTTAGTATAAACCAAGCGGCATTATATTCAGAAAAGATAGTACTTTCGGAAAGTGCAATAAAAGGATCGATTTTTCGACTGCCCAGTACCCTTAAGAAACTAAGCGACACCACCACTGTAATGTTCAAGCTTTTGAGGAACTCGGGGTGTTGTTGCACGACTGTTAGGGAACCTTTCCTTCATTATTATATGATTCTAGCGTGCACATACTCATTTATCTGTATTTGACGTGTTCACAGGCGGAGTATCCCATACCAGAGCAATTCAAAACAACCATCAGCCCGAAAGGCCTGAGCACGATCGCTCTCGACTCATTGGGTTAAAGAACAACCAGCAGTCTAACTATCCATAGCCTAAACTAAACATCTGTCTAAGAGTACGGCTCATTAGAGGTATCATCTTCAGAGGATTCATCGATCTATTATTTATTGCTTCTTCGGTTAATTTAAGAATCACGGGAAAGGCGAGGAAGTAGAGTATAACAGTTTTATCCGGCGTGCACAGAGCCTCGGGCTCTGTGCACCAGTGCTTCTTTGCGATCGAAGAATTGAGTTTTAGATAAGTCGATTTACAAAAAAAAAAAAAAAAAAAATCGTGTCAATCGTTGCAGCCCTATCTCTTTCAAGGTATTTGTGCATTTCGTGGGGATCATCGATTCTGTTTACGTTGAAATTTAAATGAAATTACTTGATTGAACGGGTCTTGTGAAATTTCACTACCAAAATATGCATTCAATGATCTGCGACTCGATATCCTGTAATATAATTAGGGATCTGATTAATTGTGATCCGCGTGGCATGCGCCGACATCGGTACAGCGGAATCGATACTCCCCATGGGAGATTAATTCGCACGTTGGTGCTGAGATAAGGAGATTGCAAGGTTGGATCACGAAGAGGTATGGACAAAAGTTTCGCTACCTTCGAATCGCACTTTTATACATTTACACCATTTTTTATCGTAATCAAACTTTTGCCCAAACCGACTGCTTCGAGATTATTATGGTAAAGCTCGCCAAGGAATTGCCGCTTAATTCGTGATTTCTACTGAGAAAAGTGCTGGTATCGCGTGTACGCGTACTGCTGATAAAATAGAATCATGAGAATCGTTCATGAGCCATTAAATAGAAGCGCGTTAGGGACGTCATATCAATAGTTCAATGTCGCCACCAGACTTTTGCAACAGATATTTCCGTTTCTCATTAATCGGGCTCCATTGATTCGAAATAAATTAATCCATTATTGGCGCACGTCATGTCCTTGATATTCGCGTGACGATTTTAGAGCTCGAGCATTCAGTTCACGAGTCTTCCGAATTACCAAACGTTCGTGATATGTAAATAGAATCGACTGTCGGAATTATTTTTCTTTCGTTTCTTTTTTTTTGTGAATAACGTTTGATTCGTCGTGCGTGAATTCCGTGAATCTTAGAAAAAATCTCGGTACGTTCGTTGAGTGGTACGCGTGAGTTGGAAAACGATGAAGGAGAACAAAGCGTTGATGCAAAAGTCTTGATGGTACCCCAGCCGTTTAGAAGAAGACGATACCTTGAACGATAAGAAACTTGATATTGAATTTCAGATGCGTGCAGTTTGAACGTGACGTAAAATTACATTGTGATTTCTACCACTTGGTATATTGTGCTAATCGTAGGTGTAATCTGACATTAGAGTTACTTAAAAGGAAGCACGGTTTAGAGTTGGCAAGATCGTTTTTAGGGTGGTAACAATTGAATCCGGGCGCAGTTCGATCCTTTTTAACGGGGAGTACGGCGCGATTATTTTCTATCGTTTGTACGGTACTAACCACGTTCCATTGCGGAGCGACGATCGTTTGACTGATGTTACATATATCCCAGGGATCATAACTGTCCTTGAACGCAGAGTAGCCTCTAACAGCTTTCATTTCAATATCGATAGAGTATTATATCGAGAACAAGTAATATTTATTTCAGACTATGATTTTCAGTGCTATTTCTAATTGTCCTAATAAAATGAAATGATATACCATCTGAATTCAATGCTGTTTTATCGTAATACTGAACATTTTTTCCAGGAACAGAGGCAACTATTCAACGTCGATATTTTAACTCTTAAACAACAAACACGGAATCAGTTTTGACCCATAATACGACATATTGGATTTTAATCAGCATTTCGACCTAAAATTTTCTTATCCTCTTAAATTAGCGGTACTAATAATAAGTAACACAGGATGGGTCAAAGTTGACCCCGCATCTGTCAGGTGATGGTGACATAAGAAGTGGATCATCGCAGGATCATCGTTCGTTTTTCAATTTATTATTTATTTAGTAGTATTAAAAGATATTTTTTTTACATAATACATTAGGTACGATATATACATGTTACTTTAAAAATCTTCGAGCTTACAAAGAGACTAAAACAACGAGCACGATATACGTGGCCTTGAGATTCGTTTTTCTAACGACAAAGAATCAAAATGCCAGGTTCCTCGAAATATTTCTACGCCAAGTGTCCCCGAGTCGGTACGAATGACTCGGAGACACTACTCTGCGACTATTCGCATTCTCTCCGGACGAATAATGCCGCAAGTAATCTCCTAACGGTTGTCATTAGTCGATTCTACAACTAAAACGTGACTACTGTTTAACTATCAAAACGTAAAGATAAATCGTATAGAAGAGCATAAGGATCAGCGTTAATTATCACTAATTAGTCAAAGCTTTTCAGCACCTTACACCGACTTTCGGTACACTCTCTAACATTCATCTTTAACTTTTGATTTCTACCTACATATTGCACATACAGAAAACTATCGAGCATCTAATATTTTACAAAAGTGCCCCACAATGAAAATTCTTGGATTTTCGTTGTAAAACTTTTTTCTATCGCTTTGAGCACTTGTGTCCCTTTCAATATTTATTTTCATCAATTTAAAGACTCGTCTCACCTCTCGAGTATTATTCTTCTAGCATTGCCTTGGAATTGGTCTGCCTCGAGCTAAGCAGACTAATTCTAGCGTAAAAATTAATTCGTTCGTACGTTCGACGTGTATGACTGAAGAAATAACTACTCGAAAAATTCAAATACAAGTGCGGTCAGTCTTTTCTCGTTAAAAATTAACAGGACAATTACGTTCGTCGCTGCCGTCAGAACATTCTAAGAAGCCATTGCACACTCGAGATTTAGGGAGACACTCGCCGAGGGGGCATCGATGACCCTTGCAGGCCACTGTCGAAGAGAGTATGTCTTCCCTTGAGATTGTATGCTCGATCCAAGGGAGGTAGTGATGCACCTTCGTGTAAACTCCTGGCCTTCCAGGTCGGGCGCAGCCGTAGCCATTGGAAGTGATACCTGCGGAAAAGACCATAGAATATTTATTTAAAATTTTTCTCAAATTTTACAGAAATTAAGGAAGGAAATTTTTTAATATAAATTTAGGAATATGCCACAGAATTGACATTTTCTCGATACTTTAATTTTTAATTTTTCCACAATTGAAAAATTTAGGAAACACGTCGTGGAATATCTATTTTTCAGAAATTTCAAAGGAAATAGTGTCACGTTGGAATGCCAATTAATACAGTACAACCATCCAATTATCCAAATTATTGTTATTGTAATACTCTACAGTCTGAAGATTCAGCGATCTTTTATGCGAGCAGAACATGCCCTTATAGTCACCCTTCTTTCATTTATGAATTTATTTTATAACTGTTAATACTTCTCGAAGTACAATCTCAGTTGTGTATAGTGCAATAGGGATTCTACTGTGCTTAAAATTAACTCCGACAATATCAAACCGTAGTAGTTTGCAATATTATTCCAACTTGCAGCATTACAATTCAGTGGAATTTCATTCTATTTCAGTATGATTGAAGAGTGCTCACCATGAAGAGTGTATTTGTTGTCTGATCCCGAGCAAACCAGAGGTCCACCACTGTCCCCTAAGCAAGCATCTCTTCCACCGTCCTTGAGCCCCGCGCAAAGCATACCCGCCGTAATCCTGTACAAAGGAAGGAACAGAGTCTTCCTGCGGCACTCCTCTGTGGAGATCACAGGAAGCTGCACTTCTTGCAAGGTATCCGCTGTTTAACAAATGGTTATCATTAAACGGCGCGCATCGCGAAGGTTTATTAGAAGATCAGCCAACGTGTACTTACGAAATATCCTTTCAATCTCGAATAGTTGCCCCCATCCTGTGACAGTGCACGTAGTGCCGCTTTTCGGCTCTGCTTGAGGAAGGCACACTGGCCTAACATAATCGCTGAATGCTACTGATTTTTCAAGCCTCAGCATCGCTATATCGTTTATGAAACCATTGTCGATATAGTCAGGATGCAAGGATATGTAGTCCAAACGTAGAACTTGCTCGTAAGGGCTTGGGAAGCTTCCACGACGTGTAACACCGATTCTTCCCACCCAGTATTCGTCTTGGGCACTGTTCAAATCGGGGCTGTTATGAATATTCTAAGCATTTGAATACCAGTAGAATTCGAATTTCAGATTCGAATATTCGATCATTATTCGATTAATTAGGAGTATTCGAATATTCGGAGTGATCGAATAATTGGGAGTATTCGAATATTCGGAGTGATCGAATAATTGGGAGTATTCGAATATTCGGAGTGATCGAATTATTAGGAGTATTCGAATATTCGGAGTGATCGAATTATTAGGAGTATTCGAATATTCGGAGTGATCGAATTATTAGGAGTATTCGAATATGCGGAGTGATCGAATAATTAGGAGTATTCGAATATTCGGAGTGATCGAATAATTAGGAGTATTCGAATATTCGGAGTGATCGAATTTCGGATTATACCGAATAGGAATCGGAACATGAAATATTTTTTCATTCTTTATCGTGCAATTCTTTTCATATTGGCTGTTACAGTTATTTACTTTTCAAATACTAGATTCGTATTCACTACATGGGCATCCACAGGGGAGGGGCAAAAGGGGCAGTTGCCCCCCTGGCTTTTGAGAAAAAATTCGTTTATTTTTCAAAATTGATCTGTATTAGGTTTATACTAAAAAAAAGGAATATTTTTAAATTTCGGGTTTAAATTTTTAATTAAAGCGGCACTATAAAATGGGTTAAAAAAAAGCAAGGTGGGTATATTTTTCTTTATCATCATTCTTTGCCCCCCCCCCCCCCCCCTCCTGGAAAAAGTCTGCTGACGCCCATGATTCAGTACAATCCAAAATTAAAAAATCTTTGAATTATTCAGATACTCAGAATTAATTTGAAGGAAAAAGGTCAGTGCAAATTATGTGAATTGTTTGAGAAAAAGAAAGGTACAAGATTAAAACACTTTTAAAGATAAACTTGTGGAAATTTAGGGGATGTTTGAAGCGATTTGCAAAGAATAGGAATATAGGGTTGATATAACTTGCACATTTTTTCTTAGTCAGTTTTTTAAAATTCGAACTCTTGGTATACATTCTCTAGTGTATAAAACTCTTCGAGTGCCTTGATATATTAAATATAGATCTTTTTAATAGGATAATTCTATCACTTACTGATAAAAACAGTGCGCCGCGGAGAGGATCCATCTATCGTTGATAAGTGCTCCGCCGCATTGATAATCACCTTCCTTATACAAAGCCACTTGCCATGGCCAACTTCCAGCCGAGGAGCTACCACCTCCTACTATCCTGTAACGACGAGAAACATTCGACCTGCTTCAATGCATGCGCCATAATATTCAATATTCATTGGACAATAATTCTGATTCCTATCAGACAATCCTACCACTTTCAGATCAGATCGGGTTCTTTAAAACACAGAGACTCACAGATTTTTTTATATATGTCAATTGAAGGCTCGGATGCAATAAGAGGACTAGCGCTCGAAAATGCGAAAAAATATTGCCCAAACGCTAAGAAAAATTGGAAAATTAAATCCAGTTTAACAAAAATTTAATTTTCCAATTTTACTTAGCGTTTGGACAATACTTTTTCGCATTTTCGAGCGTTACTCCCCTTATCTTACTGCATCCGAGCCTTCAATTCAGATATGTAACTAAAGCCCTTTTCACACGAGAATATGTAGATGTTTCACAATTAGTATTTCAGATGTATACATTTGGAAGAGGCAGTGCTCGTTGGATAAAGATAGAAAGGGATGTATGTGAACATATTCGAAATACTATTTGTGAGCCACAGAAGTATCCCGTGTGAAAAAGTCTTAATTCTGCGAAGTATTCTCACCCCTCTGTTTCTTTTTTTTACACCATATTTAATTTGCATATCTAAGTGACTTCTATTTTCTCTAATTTTAATATAAAAATGAAGCAATGCATAATCTGGATGAACGAACGTGAGTCATTTCCAAACAAGTTTGTGAGTCACTGGCCCTTAAAAATCAGTAGATACACCTGTTTTTACTATTTTCATTCATGACAAACGTGAATTCGAAGTCTTATTTTATCCTCAATTCAGCAAACTACCACCAAATTGCGTACGAATTCTCAATATTCAAACTACGATGAAAAAAGCATACAAATATTTGGTCACAACACATGCATCACTTTTTCAAAATTAATTCTCATCATCAAAAATAAAAGTATACCTTCCCTATTGTCGCGTTTACCAACGCTCGAATTTTATATTTCAACTCGATCGAACAAGATCTAGTTCTCCCAAACGTTGGAAAAACATTACAAAAAGTACGACCGACTTCCCATTGCATCTAATAAATAATACTTGTTCGAAGATCGATAAAAGTTCACGATACCACCGTCATCGCGTCGCGGTTGCTCATCTCGGGCAATAAAGATCCTGCGAAATTCTAATTTTATGCAGATCGTTCGTTGTCCTTTTTACCGCCGATATATCGTTATTACTGACGATATTGAGGGAGTAGGGGGGAGAAGGAGGATGAGGAGGATATTCTCCTCGAGCGCAGTTTGTATACAAATGGTTTTATAAACGATCCAGCCGGTATATAATTATGAGAAACTGGTTCAGTGAGTATACCTGGCCTGCGATGGTGTCTGCGTTCTTATTCCGCACTCAAGGTTCTTGCACTTGACCCTCAGGATCTCGCCACTCGGGCACACGGATGGTTTGAAAGTCAGAATAGTTTTATCCAGTGGTTTCTCGTTGTACGACAACGTGTAATAAGATCTGCTGGACACTGGATTTTCGTCCAACACTTTCTCTACGGTCTCGTAATCCCTTAAGAAACATTTTCCACAATTAACCCTGTTTTAATGATAAGTTTTACACAGTATATATCGAATTGAAACTCTTTTCTAAAAACTACTAGGTTCAACTAGGATCTACTAGGGTTAATTAGGACCTACTGGGAATCACTAGTGTTAACTAGGAACAACTAGGTTCTGCTATGCTCATCTAGCAACTTAGAACTACCAGGATTTATTAGGGTCAACTAGGAACTGGTAGGTTCTATTAGGGCAACTAGGAACTATTAGGGGTAACTAGGAATTACTAAGGGTGACTAGGAACTACTAAGGGCAACTCGAAACTACAAGGGCCAACTAGAAATTGCAAGGATCAACTAGGAACTACTAGAATCAACTAGGAAGTACTAAGTTCTATTGGGAATTACTAGGTTCTACTAGGAATTACTAGGTTCTACTAGGAATTACTAGGTTCTACTAGGAATTACTAGGTTCTTTCTCCCAAATGATCATCTAACTTAGTTCGCTTTGGTTGTTAAAATGGTTCCTGGAGGATAATAGCTTAGAACATTAATAAAATAACAAAATAATAAAATTTCGGAAAAATTGGTACTTGATACTCTGAGTTACATAGAAATTTGTGTGTGTGTATTTAACTCTTAAGCCAAATGTGCAAGGGAAATGAATCTAACAGTGGGACCAAGCTGATTCATGGTTCCATATAAGTAATGTAGAACATTCTACATAAGTCAACAAGTGTCAACTACATTGAAAAAACGCAAGCAAAAGAAAGATATTACTTTAATGAATTTAGCTACATTAAATACATCCTTTTTAAAACTGGAATATACCTGACCATTCTCGAAGTATTACTTCTCGATTAAAATGAAGATACCGTAGGAGTACCCAGGTCCTAAGAACCTACCACCAAAAATATCCTGCCCACTGAAATTTTCTTGTGGTCCGAGAGTTAAGTGAACATTCGCGGGAATATCATTTGTCTGTCTAACATAGGGGGATTAAATTTTTATAGATTACTTACTGATAAGTAATAGCCTTGCAAACCGCTCTGCCAAGGTCCTCGATGCTCCACCTAGCGTGCCTTTCTTGCAGAACATTGTCTATTCCGCTTAAACACAATTTCCCCCATTTCCCATTCTTTCGTACATTTATATATCCCTTCTCGTTATAATTGTTAATCTCCTTCGTAAGGTCGATCGTGGGTGTCGAATGCTTCTTATTTGTGTCCATGTGGATCGCATTCCCGTGAGGTAGAATGCCTTTCGTGTTTGATATTTCCCTTCCAGAGACGAGGGTCTTAACGGCGGAGTGATTTCGGTGGTTGATCATCGTTCCTTCTTTGATTTTAGACTGGTTCTTGCTGCTGATAATTTTCATCAAGTGGTCATTGGTTCGTAATGAACGGAGGGTGGTCGATTCCAAGATGGAGGACTCGACTGCTTCTTGATCGAAAATGTCTCTGTCGGTGCTGGAATCTAACCCTGGCAAGTCTTCGTCAGGCAATGGATATTCATCTTCCACTGCGATGGCCTCGGAATGGTTTTCCATGTTATATGATGCATTTGGTTCTTCGTAGTTCAGCAGTGCATCATCTTCTATGAGTGCGGCACATTTCTTTTCGTCCTCTCCCCTGGGGCAGTCTGAGAAGCCATTGCAGACCTTGTCCTGATCCACGCAGTATTGACTGTTACCGCATACGAATTGGCCTTCCTCACACCAATCTGTCAGAAAATTAAGCAAACATTGGCGGATTTTGGAATAAATAATAACTTGGATTATCCTAGTAGGTGCTACTAAATAGGTTCAATTAGGGACTACTAGGTTCAACCAGGGACTACTGAGCTAAGTTAGGGATTTCTAGGTTCAATTAGCGACTACTAGGTTCAACCAGGGGCTACTAGGCTAAGCCAGGGATTACTGGATTCAACTAGGGACTACCAGCTTCATTTGTGAACTACTAGGGCTATCTAGGAATTGCTGGAGTAATTAGGAATCACTAGGTCCAACTAGGAACTGCTAGGGTCAACTAGGTGGACCTAGTTACGGTGGATAAACAAGGTTAATAATCATGCAGAAACCATGTGCTTAAGGTAGTACTTTGGCACCACAAATTTGAATGACCGCTCGTGAACCACGCACATAGAAATAGGAGAAAAATGGTGAAAAGATAAGAGCACGAAAGAAAATAGAATAAATATTCTAGAAGGACAAAGGTATGCAACGTTGATACTTAGTTTTCAAATTCTTAAATACAAACAAATATATAGCAGCTTAAAGAGATGCTGGCCGAGCGCGCGGCAGCGTGCGAACGATCACTGCTCGGCGCTCAGCTAACTCGGCTTTAAACCGCGCGCCCCGGAACCTGGACCGCTAATATTCAACTGTTATGCAATATCTTGAGAACGAAGCCTCGGATCCCTAAACGGTAAAGTACTTTTTGATGTCGTTTTGCACTAGGATCCTGCATGTTCAGGATTGTCCTTCAATTTTGAGGCGCCCTGTATATAGAACAGGCGCACTTTTGTAACCAACAATATAGTAAACGCACCAATAAATGAACACTTAAGGCTAATGATGAACACGATTATAAAATTATGTTTGCAGCGCGATTGATTCCACGTGCTGAAAAAATTGATTGGATATGAAGCAAGAAATTAAAAGGAGTCTCTGATTAATTAGTTGCCTGTTTTAGTAACTTATTTTACTCATTGTAATATAAAATGCCCATTCCCTGGTACGTGTTCATTTACTGGTACATCCACCCTACTGCAAAAAGCTGAGCACATACCACAGTCAGTTTCGTCCGAATAGTCCCAACAATCCGCCACGCCATCACAGATCTTCTGGTGCAATAGTTGCGCCTTCAGAAAGTCTGCGCATGTGCAGTTCGCCTCGTCTTCAGAATTCGTGCATTCGCCCAGCATATTGCACCTGCCACTGGAAGGCAGACATTTCCCATCTCCACATAGAAAGCCGAGACACTCGTCTACGAACAGAGAAAGCATAAAATGAAAAGCCAATAGCAACAACTAGGGGTGCCTTCTTCTAACCGATTCAATGAAACACTTACCAGTTCCCTTGCTCTTCTCGGTGGTGGAGATCATCTTGTCCGCGCGGTCCTCCACTTTGTTCAGGATCTTCGTGAATATCTCGACGCCGTCGCGGGTCATCGTGAACCCTGCGCTAGAATTCATCAACGTCTGGTTCCCCGTCGCTATATCCGCGATCTCCTTTAGCTTCTCGAAGTCAAACAATGGCCGAGCCTCCTGTTTCACATTTCCAGCCTGAGCTTTTATAGCCCCAGCTACGGGCCTCGAATGGTTCTTGCTGCTTTTCGCTGGCGTGTCGTTGCTACCGATTTCGGCCAACTGCTTGAGCTTCTCCAGTAGAAACCGATTCTCCTCGATCGTGGAGATCTTTCTGTCAGAGGTCTGGATGGTTTGACCGCCTGTGGATGTCGAAGATGGCGGCTTCTCTGTTAGTGCCACTTCACTGGGACCCTGATCCACTATTGGGCGATCTCTGAAGGAACGGTTCTCCTCTTGATCAACGCCAAGTGGCAATTCTTCGAGCACTGATGCTTGTGGGGTTGATGGTTCCTCCTCGCGCGAGTCCCAGTGTATGACCGGAAGGGAAGTAGAATTGGTAACCACGAGTTTCAGTACGATGGGATCGTCTTTGATGTTGGAAGACACTTTGGTACTGATAGACGTCACTACTTCCACGATCTGCTCGATCCTCGGCTGGTGCCTGCTAGACTCTGATAGATGTACCAAGTGCTGTTTATCATCGGAAGAACCTTCCTCCGTTACATTCCTATCTCGACTCTGAACACCGAATAATTGCTCCAACAGCGTGGTGTCGTCCGAGGAACTTCGATTTGACGATTTCTCGATCACCTCTGCATCTATCTCCTTGTCGATCTTGGGTCTTGGTCGAACAGGCCTCCCAATGCCAGTGTTACTCTTAGCAGGCGCTAGGGTCACCAAATTCTCTACTACGTACGCCTTCAGTGTATCATTATACACCTTCTTTTTGGTTTCAACCGGGCTGGAAGGTCGATTCACAGTCCCATTAAATATCCAGTCCAATTCCTCTTCTGTATTAAAAGATGGTTCACTTTCAAAGGAACTAGAGTTCTCAGCTTGCCCAGGGGTGTGCTTCAACGTGTCAATCTCGATGAACGTGGAGTTCCTTGAGATACTTGGTGTAAACCTCCCTGGTGGCGTCTCTTTACTCCCTCCACCCTGCGTAACCAATTTATCCACGTTATTGTGAAGTGGATGTATCATCTCCGAGTAGACTTCCGTCGTGCTCAGCTTCAGGATCTTTTCGTCGTCTATAATAGACCGAGTGCTCGATTCTGTTGGCCTCCCACGTTCAGACAACTCGATCTTTCCGTGTTTCATGGGGGTACTTACTTCCGAACTACTATTTGAATCTTCAACGATGGTTTCCACTTCGACTTCCTTCAAGCTTCCTGATAACACTTCGGTCCCCTCTGGCTCAGTCAGATTTCTTCTCAAGCTGTTTCCTTCGTCCTTCGCCTCTCCACTCGCCTCACCATCCTCGCTGAATGTCCCCCCATCGCTTATCGCACTATCCGTCATGCTATTAACTTCCTGCGCCAACGACGAGTTCCCTTTACCACTCTCATCATACTTCAGAACGGACGTTAGCTTGTCCACGGGTATCGTGTGTCTGAAAGGCTTCAGCGTTCCAGAGTTCTCGATCAGGCTGTGCTTCAAGCTAGCCCCGTTCAAGTCAGGCGTCTTGTAGCTGGTGTAAACAGGCTCCTGCGCGTTCTTATCAACTTTCCTGTCCTGCAGGGCGTCGTTGTGGTGTTTGGTGACAGCTTGGATGTCCGAGTATCGATTCCTAGCCTCCAGTTCTACGTCTGTGTCTGTAACAACCTCCGCCACCCCTGCTCTTGACGCTTCTGTCGTCGAGTCCTCCTTGGCACTCGAGTTACTAGGCCTCTGCACGTGCCACCTCTGGGTGCTGGGACTAACCGACAACAGGAAGTTTTCCGAACTCTCTTTATCCTTCGTATCACTAGCACTTTCATCCCCTTTCTTATTAATCTTCATCGAATCACCCTCTGTCACTCTATACGAAACCTGTGCTCCAGGGACCCTCCACCCAGTCTCATTCTCATTGGTCGAGCGATAAGGTTTCGTGAAGGGAGACTCTGTTTTTCCAGGATCAGAGGAAGTTCGGAGCTTGACGTCGTAGGTCTCCGAGGGCAGTTGTCCTGAGACTTCTATATCTGGCTTGATACCTTCCTCCGGTTTCACTGGAGGTGGAGGCGCCGTAAAGATCTGCCCGTCGTCCATCAAGCCTGGAATCTTGTTCTTGAACTTGCCGTTCACCCTGAAATTCACCATTTCCTGGGGCACGATCCTGTCGCGTGGGAAATCCGTGTCTTCCGAGTCGAAGGTGCTCATGCCAGGAACATCCACGTACGAGTTCACTGGTTCCGGCGGCTCCGAAGGTTTCTCCTGTTGCGTCGAGGACTCGGGGATCCTGGCTTGCACGCTGTACTGGGGGATCCTCGTCGTCGACTCAGTGGCAGATTCTCCAGGGTTCGTGTTGTTATAGTTCACTTTGTGATTCGTCTTTCCAGCGCTGCCTGGTAGTAGCTTTAATTCGGTGTTAACGTAGCCTGGTATGATCGGCTTCCATGGCGACGTCTCGAGGTCTGGCTTGCGGAAGTCTTTGAATAGGTCCTCGACTTTGGTCCGGGTCGTGGACGTCGTGGACATCGTGGACGTGGAGATTACTCGTTTAGTTGTCCCTTGGGTGGCTTCGTTGCCTCGTTCATCGTGAACTGTGTGGTTGACTTTTTCTTTGATCCTCAGAGGGGTGGTTTGTACAACGCTGCTAACTGGTCGGGTGGTTCCCTCTGTGCTCGTGAACTTTATTGTTGTCTGCTCTTGGGGCAACGATCCTTTGGTATGTTTCGAGTCGGGCTGTGGCTTGCTGCTCTCTTGAGTCGAATTGGTTTTATTTGCAGAAGTGTTGTTCGCTTTCGATGCTTTATATGTGCCTTGGATGGTTGGTATGTTGCTGAAGTCGATGTCCGGCTCGCTAGACTCTGGCTTGCTGGGCTTCGTTTTCAATTTCGGGCTCGTGATTAAAGAGTTGTTCCTGCTTGGTCGCAGAAGGCCGTTCTTCGTGATCATGGCGTTCCTTTGCTGCGCCTGCTTTTGGTTCCCAGCTGCGTCCTGATTTAGTCCTGAGTTACGAGTAAAAGAAAAAGTCACGTGCTATAAGATCAGAATAAAAAAATTTGGTTTAAAGTGTGCTTTGGCACACATTGTATTTTCTAGAGTCTCTATTATTTCCTAGTTTCCTACACCATCTACAAAAGGCATGAGCAAATGTTAAATATAAAAATAAAAATATATCACGTTATCCTTTGATTCTTCTTTTATAAAATTGGTGTATTTATTGGAAAACAGTGTGGCGAAAGTAGTGTTAAAAAAAAGAAAATTATAACACTTCGTTGATCCGTGAGTGTTTTTATTTTATTCTATATATTCCCGTTGTCCATTTAGCTTAGGGAAATACAGATTTTACAGCAGTAAATTTACGAAATAGGACGATATTTTCTTAGTCCAAAATAAATTGCTATTAACATATAATATTTCAGTTTTGTTCAACTTTCGTGGTCCTCGTTAATTTTTAATTGCAAAAATAAAATGCTACATATAATAACAAATACTAAAGGGTCAATAGTTTACGAACTAATCAGTAAATACAGTTTCCATCGACGTGTAATTGTGTTATGTCAGTAATTGCTTCTAACTCATTCTTACTTTTTACTGATATGCTGGTGAGATCCAGTTCCATATCCTTGAATAAAGAAGACGTTGAGTACGTCTCCTTCGCGATGATGTCCTCGATCGTATCTTCGACGTTCGTGATCGAACGTGGCACCTTCCTTCTGTCTAGGTATACCCTGAAGAAAACTTTCAGGATACCGCTCTCGAACTTGTCTATTACAGTTTTCTGGTAGGCGGTACCTAAAACGCTTCTTCTGAACAGAAGCTCGAACTGAAATGCAGCAATAATTCGTCAGCCATCGTCTTTCCAATTCATAGTGAAAACATCTTCAAAACGTTGCCTGCCACATGATTCTTCGACATTTTCCATTGAGTTTTTTAAGAAATTTTTGGTTTTCTAAAAGAAACTGCTTTATGCGAAATCGTGATACAAAGGACTAAATAAGAATTAGTACAAAACACAGAGTTAGGTTCCCAAAATTGATGATAATACACTATTTTAGCTTTATAATAATCAGAAATATGTTTATTAAAAATTAAATATTGCACGCTATCTTCTTTCTTCTTCATCTCTGTTAAGCAGAATTAGACAAGGGAACTTTCTTCTGCAGCATCTACATTTCTACGTTCTGCTTTCTTTGAAAAATTTATTGCTTTTTCTTGACAAATCTTTATAAATTTCGTAAAATGAGGCTAAATATTTTTGACGTTCTCTTTGGAATTTTACGCTTCTATGAGTGGAAGAGTTTGTTTTCAGGAAATAGTAAAATTTGGAACTTCCGAAGTTTGTAACCGTGTTAAAGGGGAAAATAATATGTACTTCATAGTTGAAACCTGACGTTCCATTTTTAATACTGACGTCCCACCTCGATCTATTTCAAATTTCCCAAGTAATTATTGGTCTTTGAAAACCATAAAAACAGTATACTGTAAACAAGATATAAATCTTTGAAAGCTATATTTTTGCTGATAATTACTATGAATCAAATACGATTTCCTAGGCTTATGGAAAATGGTAGATCGAAATCGCGAAATTGCGCAGGCGTGACAGTGGCTATTAAAATGTTAATATTACATATGATGCCTAATAACAGTGAATTATCTTTATCCATGTAAATTACAAAACAAATAAAGCATCTATCTCTGCAATTGTAATTTGCATGTAAACGATTAAACAAGTGGGACTTTGATAGAAATATGTTTCACCATCAGAGGGTTTTAAAAATATATTTTTCATTTTGCTAATCCTATATGTTTTGCATATGCTGTATATTTCTAGCATATACTGAACTTTCCTACAAATTAGCTCGAGGGGCGTAAAGCGTAGGCGCAAATATCGAAATGTCCTGTAATATAAATATTAACGCCCCACGCTTTTATTGTTGGTCATATGTGGGAATTCTAAAGCAGTCATTTAGGCCGGTATCAAAATTATTTCTTTTTTAGTACATTTTACTGAAAGCTTGTTTTTAAAATTATTTTTTTATTTAAATTTATTTTATGCTTTTTAGTATGTATGCCAAATTTCAAGTCGATCGAACATGTGGAAGTGGGTCATAATTAGCTTACAAGATTTCATCTTCACAAAATAACTACATAACGAACTAATTAACGAAAAAACTCACAAGTGAAGCTAAATAAAAGCTTGTAAAAATTCGCCACTAATTAATGAATTTTACAAAGAAATGTCGCCTCGTTTGAAGTTCAAATCGAGATTACGCGTTACTCCTCCTGTATTTAGACTTACACAATGAACATACTCCAATTTTTATTACAACCATTTCAAGTGGCAGTCAACGTGTTGAATCAGTGATTTAGTGATTTCTGCACTCACTATATTCTTATACTTCCGCTCCTTTTCCCGAAACACCATGCTAGTGTTCAGTTTCAACATGGGGTTGTATTTCTCGCCCTTAGCCACCCTGAAAGTGCAGGTGAACCCGACGATTGCTGAAATCATCGATGCATATCGATTTAGTTAATCCTCGTTAATTCTCGTGCAACTATTTAGTTCTCTTGTTAAATTGCGAGATACCTACCATTTTTCGAGTCTGTCCGAAGAGCTGAAACAAAAGTTGCGTTTTCATACGAGTACATATGTCCCTCGGTTCCCTTAATCTAATATCGCGGTATAAACGTATCGCAGGTAATGCAGGAAGAGAGTCACAAAGCATGAACGAACCTCCCATCCATAACGCCAGGCCCGCGATCGCGAAGACAGCGATTAATACCAGCATGGCAGAGATAATTAACATCGCGCTGCCGACCTTCCACGTGGTGCTGCCTCTTTGTTTCTTCGTGTGCTGCGGGGACACCCTGGACCATGTTGATCGCGGTGGTAAGTAATAATCGTTCTGCAATTGAAAAAGAACGTACACTCTAATTTGCGTGGAAGGATTTATCTTCAACTCCAATTACGAGGATTCTTTTAGAGCAGTAATCCCACGTAGTTGTGCGCTACAGGAAATATTTATTGCATTGACCACTTAGTGATCTTGGTGTGAGTTAATATCTTTATTCCTTTCAAGGAGCAATATTAGTAACACAGTTCGACAAAAATGGACTTTTTTCGGACTTGTCATATTCAATAGCCGTTTCTTATAGGTTTCCGTACGCTGAAAACGAATCCGTAAACTATTTGTCGCCATTACCCTTAGTTTTTGAGAAATTCGATGTGAAAGAAAACGGCAAATTTTCAAATTTGAACATTTTTTGCGTCGAAACGGTAATAGTTATTGGGTTGGTTGCTCCGTCAAATTATTCTACGAACCCTCCCGAATACAACGATATAAGTTATTAGTGCATTATGAACATTTGAATATGTTTAAACAACGATCAAAGGGAAAAGAACACCCAAAATGCATCCATGTTTGCAGATATCTTTCAATTTATTTCCAAAACTAAGGGTCTAGGAGAAAATCTGACTACTCCACGCGATGCAGCAGATATTTTTCCTTCGGAAAGCATTAAAAGAAGTGGTAACTCACGTTTTGTTTTCAATATAGATGCGAAATAGTTTGGCAAAACGTGCGGCGCTGACAGTGGTAGTCACGCGCGTTAAGCGATTGTGTGACGCTGAATGGCAGTGGATCGCGTGCCGTCGTTGACTGCGTGGAATTACTGTTGGCGGCGCATGTTTTGCCAAACTATTTCGCATCTGTATTGAAAACCAAACGTGATTTACCACTTCTTTTAATGCTTTCCGAAGGAAAAATATCTGCTGCATCGCGTGGAGTAGTCAGATTTTCTCCTAGACCCTTAGTTTTGGAAATAAATTGAAAGATATCTGCAAAAATGGGTGCATTTCGGGCCTTTTTGACACAAAAATCGTTGCGAACTGTTTCGACACAAAAGATGTTCAAAGTTGAAAATTTCCAGCTTTTTTCAAAATCGAATTTCTCAAAAACTGTTTGCGGATTCGTTTTCAGCGCACGAAAACCTATAAGAAACGGCTATTGAATGTTACAAGTTCAGATGGCTGTTGAACTGTGTAATAAGTAATATGTATAGTTCAATACTTAGCGTGGGTCCAAATCGACCCAGCATTCGCTCAGCGAGGATTAACTACAGATTTACGTGAATGATTTATTTGGGATCAAAGTGTCTAGCACTAAATACTCAATTAAAAATTCCGCAATCTTTAATGCTTCTATATGTTTGTGTGTTTGTTTGTCGCCTAAAAACTTTCGAACGATAAACTCTGGGATCAAGCAATGAGCTTTAGCTCATTATGCCTGACTAATCCAGATGAATGTGACTATTTTCACCAGAAAAACTAAAAAGATTATTTTTTGTGAAATTGGAATTTAAATTTCGGGCGCAACCGAGTAGTAAAGCTAGTAATAAGTAATATAAGTAAGAAAATAAATCTTCAAAATCCTGATGTTAAGTGAGGTATAAGCGATATGATATTCAATATTCGAGTGATGCATTATATATTTCTGGTAATGAAAATAAAATTATTTAGTTGGCCAGTGGCGCACCCAGAGGCAGGGGGGCTGGCACCCCTAAAGATAAAAGAAAAAAGAAAAAAAAACCTGAATTTTATTCTTTCAATAAATTTTTATATTCTCTTATTGAATTTTATTGAAATTGCGTTAAGAATATTTTTCTCTGTTCAACTCGGCTCCCCCCAAGATTAAATCCTGACTGCGCCATTGGCGCTGACTTTTTCAGACTTTACTTACTTTGGTGGAAATGATTTTGAAATTCTACCTTGAGAAAGCTGAGAAAACTTTTTAACATTAAAAGACTAAGTAGATATATAAATTTATATTTTTTTTAAAACAATAGTAACTGCGATATTAGAGGAGTTTATTTAAAATTCACGTTAATTGATCTTGGAGAAAATCAATAATGTCATCCCCATCTCGATTCAGATGAGAATTGATTAATTCCCTGCTGAAATGATATTTTTACAATTTTTCAATAAACTCGGATCTGAAAGGGTTAGGAGCTACAACGGGAAGCCAATGCTTGCCTCTCGTTTGAATACCACCGTATTCTCCGACGCCGAGCACGCATTCACTGACCAACTAACCGCCGCTATTCGGCCATTCGATAATCCGAACGCGCATTAAATTTAGTCAGGTGTACGGTAATACCAGTAACGGTACTGGCGTCGAGAGACGGAATGCTTAAAAAAGAGGAAAAAAAGATTAAGGGAGTTTCCAAAGCCAAGCGCGGCAGGTGGGGCCATGCAGGAGGCCATGTATTATAGCTATCCTTTCGATCAGCGTTGCAGGATGGTCAACGTAGCAATACATTATTTTATTACTTTAAATAATTTGTCACAAACGCAGTCACACTATGTCAATCTAATTTATTCTGACTATCCTTCTTGTAATTATAGAACGGAAGTAACAAAGGATACTTCTTGATAACATTATTATCGTTATACACTTCAATCTGTTTTTGTGCAAATAGAAAAAAAATTCTAGAAAAATCTGAGACATGCATCTAGAAAAAATTCTAGATCTAGTCTAGAAGTTCCAATCTGGAGAAAAATGTAGAAAAAATTCCGAGACTTGAATCTAGAAAATAATTCTAAATTTAGTCTAGAATTTCCAATTTAGAAAAAAATTTAGAAAAAATTCCGAGACTCGCATTTAGAGAAAAAATTCTAGATCTAGTTTAAAAGTTTCAATCTAGAAATGAAAAATTAGAAAAAAATCCGAGACATGCATTAAAAAAAAAACTAGTTCTAGTCTAGAATATCCAATCTAGAAAAAAATTAAGTTCCCTTTTTGCACGATTGTCTTGATTTAACACGGCCAGCTAAATTTGCCTTTTCAAAAATCTTCACTTAATTTTAATTCAAAGAAAAAATATTCCTCATTCATTTTCCTAGGAAATTGCTCTCAATCGAAAAAGAATCTTTGAATTTGCAATTAAGGCTTCTGCACACTCTCAAGTAAGCAAATGATTTTTACGACTTATAAACTCTTTCATTCCGACTTTATCTCGCAAGTGATGCAGTCAGAAAAAAGTGTATACTCGTGTGGCTTCGACAAAAATTGGAATTTTCGGGGTTACCGAGCTGAACAGCCCTCGTAAATAAATACAGTTGATTTATACGTTTTGTGGGGTTCGCAACGACATACGTGACGGGTCAAAATCGACCCGGTGTCCGCCTTGCGTGGTTGGTCATGATCTCGCGCGGCTGAGCGACATTGGACGCGAGGCGTCGAGTAGAAGTCAACGACTTGGTGAAGGGTGAAAAATAATTTCACGGTTAAATAATACGAACGATCGAAACTTCACGGTCGCGCAATCGGAAGTCGGTGTGTACCTGGAGGTCGTTGGCTCCGAAAAGAGGGAACCGAATCGTCGAGGGGCACGCTGTGACGCAAGTTGAATATCATTATCGTCGTGAGCACGATGTAATACATTTCTGACGCGATGGCGTCACGCGTGTTAATGGGCGCAACACATGTGAAAGTATGGGAATGATTTTCAATATCGCAGAAATTTTTAATGCAAATCTGGGGGAGGGGAAATAAAGATTTAGAAGCGGTAATATTTGGGATGCTTAGTGATTTCAAGAAATGAAAGGGAGTCCAAAAGGAGTAGAGGTACTAAATGCTAGATGAAAGAGTGATGTGTTTGTTAGTAATTTGTAAGTTTGCTAGCAATTTGCAAATTTCGGTGTCCTCGCATAGGCAGATTGTTGACTGAAGGCTCGAGCGAAGGTTAAGATCTTTGGCAATATTTATGCCTCCTTTTCTATTATACAGAGTGTTTCGTAATAGGTGGTGTAATTGAAAGGGTAGTAGGGGAAAGGTGTCTAAAACGATCCCCTTAAGGCGTAATTCGTATAAAAAATACAAATGCACATTATTTAAATAAAAGTAAAGTCGGTTTTGTAAATTAGTTTATCTGCCTTATTATTTGCTTACAAGGGAAGATCCCGAACCGGGATATTAAAAAAAAACATGATAGTTTGTGAATATGTAGGGGATTTCTTTTTGATTAAAACACAATTTTTGTTTCCTGCCAAAATTCACTCTAAGGGGATGAAATTAACCCCTGAAAATTTGGCTGTTTTTCGATTTTATTTTGAAACTCGCAATCTGTAAGAGATATAAAAAAAGCTTCAAGACAAAAGTTACTTCTTTTAATTAGGACTATCACTTGGTAACTTACAGTTTGTATAGTTCGCGAGTTATAACACAAAATCGGAAAATAACTGGAATTTAAGGGGTCAATTTTACTCCCTTAGAGCGAATTTTGGCAGCAAACAAAAATTGCATTGTAATCAGGAGGACATCCCCTACATATTCACAAAGTCTCCAAATTTTTCGAATTTCCGGGTTTGGCATCTTTCCTTGTTAGATCAAATTTAGCTACCTGATCAATTATATCTTTTATTCGCATTTTTGTGACAGCATACTAAAGGATCATTTTGTACACCTATGTGTATAAAATGATTCCCACGAGGGTTCCCTAGAAAAATGGCCTCTAGGATCATTTTATAACTACTGATACTAAATAAAACGAACATTAAACAGCATTGATTTATTTAAATAAAAATAGATATTAAACTCAATCATAAAATATGCCAACGTAATAAATTAAAACAATTTTTTTTTAAAAATCAAATCTTAGATCATTTTTGGTAAATAATCAATGAATAGAAATCCTTAAAATCAACTAACAAAACTAAGAAATTGAGATCAGCTTTATAGACTCAAATTTTTTCGCGCACCCTCTGGGATTCCTGGGATCATTTTACCCTACAAGAGAGGGATCATATGACCCCAAACATTCGACACATTCAGTGGTTGAGTATAACGTCAACTTATTACATTCGGTAACGAAACGTACCTACATTAAATTATTGTTGAATTGTCATTAAATTCGCGAAGAAAATAGCTGTCAGAGTAAGCCGTTTATGACAAAAGACAGAAGTTACACAACAAAAAGGCAGTAATTTTCATATTTTCTTGTTTATAACACACACACCTCTGATATTTACATGACACTCCGTGCGACACTTGACGACGTACGAGCTGAAGTTTTGTACATCGATATTAAGAAATAGCAGTAGTAATAGCCGCAGAACAGCCGGGAATCATTTTACCCCGAGGGATCGTTTTAGACACCTTCTCCCTAATTCTGTATGAAAATATAAGCAGAAAATGTGCGATGAAATTTGTTCACAGAGGGCTTCCTTCGGAAGAAAAACAATATTCAAAAATCGTTGAATAAAAATCAGAAGAATCCTACCAGTAAATGTGGTGCACTTAACATTTTTCGAATTTCAGACTTTGTTTTCGAGAAAGTCGAATTCACGAATTGGTCCAACCCTTACATCAATTATACACGTTACACAATGTAATTTATTAAAAAAAATAAAAATATTTAGAAACATCTGGTTCACAAAAAGCATTCGGTATAAAGTAAGCAAGTGCGTTACGCCACGTTGAACAGAACTTATTTAACAATAAGTCTAAATAGTAAGGCGAACCAGCAAAGGCAGCAACACAGCCATTTAGCCACGAATAGCGTTATTATGCAAATCATGGGAAATATCGCGTTGCATACAATCGTGTATCGAACTGATCGAACACACGATTGAATCCTAAGCAGTGAAGATGATTCGATTACCCGTTGTCGAGCAAATCGAATCGAAGATCCAGTCGCGTGCCAGGAATTCCATCGCCATGCACCGTTAAAGGGTTGATCGTTGTCGCGATTCGGCGAGGAAAATCGCGCACGTGCTTGGTTGTTATTTCTGATTATCCAAGATAGTCGCGTTCCAAACATGCAATGAGCATTAATTTTATTTATGGGCATTATTATATTGATCTACAATCAGTGGCGGAGTTAAAGAAAAAGGCTGAAGTGGCAAACGTTTCGAGGCACCCTGTATACGTAACAAAATTGAAAATAAATTTACACACGTGTGGTATGAAAATTATGGGAAATTAAAAAATATATACTTTGCATAAAATCATAATTTTTTTGAAGAAGATAGGGCCCTGGGGGACCTTTTTGGCAGGTGCCCAGGTGGCAACTACTCATCGACTGTCCGTTAAAGTCGCTAGTGTATACAATATTTCTTTCTTTTTTGATGTATCAGAAACGTTCGTTGGAGGTCTTTTAATTTTACACAGTTTTTAGTTTCAATATTATATTGTTAAGTACATACACTGCTGTTCACTCGTATTAAGACACCCCCTGTATTTGCAAAAAACGTGATAGAGATTTGGGACAGCTTGAATATTTTTCACTGTTTTTTCATTTAAAATACAAATAACGTAAAATTCGAGTTCTTCAATTTTACAAGGTTTTTCACAATTATTCCACACGGTGTAGGTGTCCTATTAATATTAATGAACGGCAGTGTATATAAATTTATTTTAAGTGTGGATTATGCTCCCATTATGTGTTAAACGTGACAGATATTTGCAAGACAAAGGGTCGGCAGGAAAGAAGTCTCAGAATCACTTGGAGCTCTGCAACCTCATAAAGGGCCATTCTTTGCAGCGCTCCCTGATTTATCGCCCGCCATCTTTTCTCATTAGCATTTGGGAAGGAGGTAGAGATGAGAAAAATTTGAGCGAAGGAATAGATTTATTGTGCCTGTTTAACAAATTTCGTGCTTGCTTGTAGTGTTTCTATTTTTTATGCTTCGTGCATACCTCCCTCGTTGTCAGGTTTTTCTAATTTATTTCGCGCATGAATCTTTCTATTTAGTTTGCGTTTATGCAACATCATTCTTTTATAGTCAGCGTGGATTTTTAAACTTTTTATTTCAAAGGATCAGGATTGCAAGAAAATGATTTGCATGGAAGTTGTTCGACTAGGAAGTATAGTTAATAGTTCAATATTATTATAGTTAATAGTTAAACGCTTTCTCACAAATAAAAATATAATTCGAAATTACAAATGTTAATATATACAGTGTGGTCTACGAATTGGTGGCCACGATATTTGAGTTGGTTCTGATAGTTTAACAAAAAAAATTCCAACGAAAGTTTACTGGTATCAAATGAAGACTATTAACCTAAATAAAATTTTGAAAGTATCTTTCTTGCATAAAAAATTGGAGTTATTTTGTGTTTCTATTCTTATATTTACTGTATACTTCACTTACTGCTTTTACATACACTATACTTAGTTTTAAAGGATATTTTTTTTAAAATCTTGATGTGTCTTTTGGCAGTAGTGTACAGCGCAGCGTCGCGAACGGGTTTGTGGAGAATTGTTAACGAAGCATTCGGTTCCTTTGAAACGTTGCTTGCATGACAGCCCTCAAAGAATCGTGTTCGCCCTTTGTCGAGGCCTGCGCGTCGCGCCGGTGGCTGATTCCTTCCATTCTCGAACGACGCGCCGAAAAGCTCGAATTTTACAATCGAATAATGAAGCAACGCAGCCTCGTCATCGTCATCATTCATCGCAATTCCAATTAAACGCGCGGCGCAGAAAATTCCGAGGACAGGGGATTAAGTCGCTTCCGCGTGGTTTTGTAGATCAATGCGATTCATTTCATTCCTTTCCTCGCGTTTTTGAATAATTCATTATGGCGAGAAAAGCTTCAGAGATGAAGGAAATGTCCGAGTCGTAGTTAAATACGATGTTACATAAATAGGGGGAATTAGATAGAGAACGCTGAAAATTAGCTGATTTTTGCGAATTTATTACAGAGAAACTATAAAATAAATCATTATGAAACTTTCAGTACTTTATCTTTCGAAGTTACAAATTTTTTTTATAAAAAAATACTCGGCTGCAGGTGACGCTGTTGAGGAATGTCGTCCCAACCGCGCCACCGGAGGTATAAATTGGCAAGCATTCTACTTAGCTCCCTCAAATTTGCCGGAAATGAAAAAAGCAAATATGTTTCTTATTATTTGTTAAAATATATCGTCGATGAACCAAAGATACTAATAAAAAGTAGAAATTTTAGAAGCTTGTAGAGCTTGTAAAACAAAAGTACGATTTTTAAGGTAATATGTTTATCTATCTATGCAAAATAAAGTTATGGTGTTAAACATTTTTTTTCCAATCGTGCTCGCCAATTCATTTTAAGCTGCAGTCGACATTTTTAAGAAAATAAATTGTTTTTGTAACTTTGTAAAATAGATATAAAGTACTGAATATTTTATAATAATTTATTTGATATTTTCGTTGTAATAAATTCGCTTAATTTCAGCGTTTTATAATTAATAATTATTAATAATAATTATAAGCGTTTCGTAATTTCTCCCTTAATAATTGTATACTAGTGCATCCCTATATTTAAAAAGTAATAAGTACATTCGGGATTGTAGGTTTCGAATCTGTGAGTTTATGGGTTGTTACACGATACATTGAGAGCTTAATGTACCGATAAATAATTAATACGAATAATTTCCCCTGCAATTCCTTCTATCTACAATTTTAAGGGGTCTCCCTACCTTGACGGACGAAAAATGATGCGAACTTTGGGAATTTTTTAAAACAAAACCATTAAGTATATTTACTTCCAGCTTTGTGGTATTGTTTGTCAATCTTTAGAGAATATGAAAAAAAATTGTATGCAAAAATAGTGCTTATATCCGGAGTTATAGTGCTTCAACTAGAACGCCTTTCAAAAATCATATGCGTATGGTTAGCATAAAATGAGTCGCTGTAGTTATCTGAAATAGAAAATTTAAACATTTGTGTAACCTGTATGAGTGTGGCTATCGCCTGAACTAGATTAAATGAGAAATACTGAAAAGTAAAAAAAAAACTTAGCGTTTAAAACAGACACCGATTTCTGCAAAAAATTCGCTGTTTTTTTAAGTGGCAAAAGTCTAATTTTGCAAAAACCGACTTAGTTTTAGTACCAGCGAGAATGGGACATCTACTGAAGATATGTACTAAGTTTTAAGTAAATCGGGTGATTGGTTTTTGAGATATAATGCTGACCAATTCGAAAAACATCGTTTTGAGAAAAACGCGTTTAAAATTTCAGGTACCGTTATTTTTCAATTAATTTTTTGTAAAATGTTGCCTAAATATGTTTATAAATTGCGATATTTGGGATTTTTTTAAGAGAAACCCCCAAAATAATATAATTTAAAAAGTAATATAATTTGAGGGTTTCTCTTAAAAAAAACCTAAATATCGCGCTCCTTTTCAGGCCGTCAAAGTAGGGAGACCCCTTAATATTTTGTACCTATCAAGAATTCTGACTAAACACCAAGTGTCCTTAGGTTCCTTCCTACTCAGCCCCTCCGTAAATTAAAAATGGCTCGCCATGGTCAGCCAGAATCATAAAGTCACTCGACTGGCTGATCCTTCAATTATCTTCAGCTACTAATTCGCTTAGTTCGATCCGGCGCAGTGTTCCCAGTCTGAGAGCGAGCTGCACCGATCAGCCATGGTGATTTATGCGATTCTCATTGACAGTGAGTCAGAGCCTCGTCAGTATGCCCCAGATGATCGCGATCTGCATTTGGGTCAGCCCCTTGAGAACGAAGCGACGATTTTCATCTCGTTTGCATAGAGCTGCATCGGGAGCAACCTAATCGCCTGGTTTGTCGATTAGGCTTCGTAGTAATTTCACAAAATTGCTACTTTACGACCTGCTCTTTTTGCACGATTCATCGTCGCGATAGAAACTTGGTGCCCCAGGATTTCTGCCGAAGGACACTCGTGTGTGTTCCCTGGAGTATGTTTAGCAATGTAGTTAGAAAATGTTAGACCATGTCAACTGGGGATCTCTGAAGGTTTCTTTGTCCTCGAGACTGTGTTTGGTCGCGGCGATAGAATTACGGTAGAAAAAGCAGGCTACACGTCTCTGTTTGTACAAGTAATTTCTGTTTCTATGAATTCTTTACCTCCAATTTTTCTGTAAAGGTGTAGGGTAACTGTACTCGTAGTTGACAGTGTACCAATAGGTGACACTTTTATTTTCAGTCATGAATAAATAAGCTTTCTATTAAAAAAATGTTTTTCACTAATACGCTGTTTGAAAAAGTATTAGTAAAAAACATTTCTTTTAATAGGAAGCTTATTATTCGCGAGAAAAAATAAAAGTGTCAACTATTGGTACACTGTCAACTACGAGTACAGTTACCCTAAGTAGTTGATGATGGAATTGACGGTGCACAATAAATGGTCGATTTTGATGGCAAAGAAACAGAAATACTCGCGTTTAAAACATAAGTTAATTAACTTCAGAGGGGGAATGAGATATGATCATAATTTCTGCAAATGGGGCATTTGATGGAAAAAGGGCACATAGGCTCGCGTTTAGATTTGCTTGATGCTGTATCGTGATCGACACGTAGCTACATATTCGCTGAACGGTCGCGCTTTCGTGCAATACTTTTGTTTCATAGAGGATTTTGTGTAAGCGAGGAAATATGGAAAGTGAGGCGAGTATTGAATCCGCAAGGAAAGGATCTAATTTAGGAAAGAGAAAATTGATTTTCAAGACAGCTTGGTGCAAAGAATCGAAGAAATTAAATCGTTTTTGGGTACACAGTTATATATCGCATTCGGAAAAATAGGTGAAAGGAAAAAGCATTTCATTTTGTTACAAAGTGATGTAGAAATAATTGCCACAAGAAATTTGACAGAGTTCATCAAGTAAAAAATAAAAATACTTACTTAAAACATTACATTTTTTGTTTACGTACTTTTGTGCTTCATTTTGTATTTTTTATTTAAGCAATGTATGAAAAAATTTGCAACTAAGTAAGTAAACAAAATTATATTTAACTAAATAAACAAGGGAGCAATTTTTTACGAATTTACACATAAACCACTTGCTTGAAATTTATAAATAAAGACACATATTATTTTCGAATAATGACTTCCGTTTTCAGAACGTTTGAAGGACACGGTACTACTACACCCTTGAAAAATGGATTTAATTGCATTACTCTTTATTAAGTTATACGATAATGAAAACTTTGAAATCGATTTTCTTGAAATGTCATTTTGGCGTATGTGCCTTTTTTCCATCAAGTGCCTCAATTATTTTACTTTCTTCCAAGTGATCAAATTAGTCAATATTCCCCATTAGCAAGTGTAACTACACTTTTCCTTCATAGGATTAAAAAATAGAAATGTTCAAGTTGACAACTTCCACTATCGATTTATTTCCTTTAACCCTTTGAATACGAAAATTGAAACGTTTGTCGTATATCGTGTGCGGGAATGCCCCACTCCCATTGCTTTACAATACTCCCAGAACGCCGATGAGCGTTACCCGCACAGACTGCGTTTATCCTACTCAAATGGTTAAATTAAATGCATTAGCAAAAATCAGTTTTCATAACAACAAATGTCATTGACCTGGATTATTCTAAAGAGAAAACTGACTGCATTCTATCATATAATCTTCAACTGCAAAGAAAGCAAATAGGGTAAAGGACCCAATTACTGACACCCAACCAATTACTGTCACCTTAAGCTATTTTACTTAAACGTTTATTTATTCGTTATTTTAAGTAAAATAGCTTAAGGTGACAGTAATTGGTTGGGTGCCAGTAATTGGGTCCTTTACCCTAAATGTTTCATGTCTCAAAGCGTTCAGAGGTCCACATTCGAAATGAAACGGAGCAGGAGAGTTCCTCGTGGGACCTGCTGGCCGATCACAGGTCGTTACCTGTTAGAACGACAAAAGAGCCGTCCCAGCTATGCGATTTCCGTCGAAGGACGAGGGTTTGTCGGCGGCTCGAAGATGTAGAGCCCGCCGTTAGAATCGCCATTATCGCCGACAGTATCCACGTTCGTTTGGCGTAACCCTGAAAAGGCCTTAGCAAAGAGAAACCTGAATGTTTGCTTTATTACAAGAGATACGCGACCATCTTCCACAGCCTTGCTCCTTCTGCGAAATTTCCTTGACGCTAAGTGGAGAACGAATGTCAGTGGAATCTAAAAAGCTCTTCGAAAATATCGAAACACGTATCTAGAGAATTCGAGCTGTAAGTACTTGGTTCTGTGGATATTTAAAAAACAAAGTTCACATCTCTATAAGCTCCTATATATTTACCTAAATTAACCCTTGAAGGCCCAGACACTTTTCTCGGCGGAAAAAAAAAAGATTTCTTGCGATTAGTTAACTGAAAAATGGTCCCAATACATGCACTGCCCTCTTTAGTTAAAATGTCCTATCTAGTATTTTGAAACAACCGAGAAAACTGAAGTTTTATCATTTACTTAGTACCGTCTTTATTTCCCTCCATTCAAATTAAAACACGTTGTCATTATTTCGTAACAGCCTAATATAATTTTTTGTAATATATATATATCGGTAGGTAATGTATTATTAACATACTAATTAATTAATTGTTTTAGATAGGATATTTTAACCATTTGGAAAGAAGTTAGGTTAAATACCATAGAGTGTTTAAAAATCTTTACGAAGTACGTAGAGTTTTCTAACTTTACTTAAAAGGTAAAAGACGTGTGGAACTTCAAATATTTCAACATATCTCAAAAAATGAAAAATGCTAGTTACAGCAGTGCACTTCATCGTTGTTTTCCCAAAAAAGCCAGTCGAAATATGATTTTCTCGATGTAACGTGGACGTCAAACTGGGCGTGTATGGATTAAAAAAGCGATTTTTCTTCATAAATCAAGCTTTACAAGCATTATTCTTTTAGCATAATAATTAATTTACATGTATCTACCAAATAAAATGTAAAAAAATAATTTAACTCTCAACTGTTTAAAAAGAACAGGAGCAACGTTTCAGATTATCGAAAAATGTCCAACATGCATTCGCCAGAAACGTTTCCATGGTTACTGCAAACATTATTTACAGCGATAAACGCATCTGTGGCTTTCATCTCGGAGCCATTTACAGAACTGAACCGTTTTGGAACCCAATATCATCGACTATCGATTTTATGTATACGTCTGAAAATGATGTGACGTATACGTCACACTGGGCGCTGATGGGTTAATGTAAACATTTGTTCCTCTCAAATGTTGCATTTTGTCAATTATTCTAATGGTTCATTATTATTACTAAGTAGCGTGAAAATTCGATTCTAATCCCCAGAAAGGAATCTTCGATGTGAAGGCAGAATGATGAAGATAGCTTACTTAAGAGCAAAGAATCGAAAATTAGAGTCCTATCGCGTTGTTGCAGATCAGTGCGCTCGTTAATGGAACGTCAGATGCTTTTTACTCGCCCCCTTTATTACACTCGCTACAGTTCTCGAGGTATGCAAGCTGTAAGAGGAATTAGTGGCGTGCACTTAAGTGACGTTACCGAGCATGTCCAACTATATGGATCACAAAGCGTGGTAACAGCTACGCGATTCTTGAAAAGGCCATTAGCTCCACTGCCGCGCAAGCTTGTTATTGCAACTAAATCGGGCTAACGCGGAAGCGAGACGTCCACTCCATTCTACCATCGAATATAGATAACGACATTTTTTAAAAGAACGTTCCGTTCGACGCGCCCGCTGCAGATCGGAACGACGCATCAACGGGCCAGGGTCCTTTCACGCTCGACGCAGCTCATGAATTTCCTGGATCAAGGCTCGCGGTATCTACGGGCGCAAGTGTAACATCTATCTCTGTTAACGTCCATTCAAAATAATCCCACAGGGTGATTAATGGCGTTCACGGCGCGGGGCTCGTGTGAACTGCTCGAATTCGTCGGATCAAAAATTCGTTTCGAGGTGCCGAGCATGTTTTCTTCGTGGCGAGCACTCCGTCTGCAATTATCGCTTTAATTACAGCGGTTGAGGAATGGAATCAGGAAGACGAGCGATGCTTCCATCCTATAAGTTCTCTTGGTTATCATCGAATCATCGCGGCACCTTTAAATCACCGCCGCTAGAGTCCCATAAATCATCGGACCGATGATAGCCGATAAATCGAACGGCGTCTCCGCGGCCTTTCTACAGGCTGCTCCAAAATAGGTAACATTAGTTGGGGCACTTTTGCATGGACGTTCTGAGTAAGTACTTCGGTGCTTGCATTGTTAGTCTAGTAAGCTGTATTTAACGCGTAAAATTAAGGGGAATGGGCAGGGAAAAGATCGTTTTTTTAAGGGGGAACACCACTGTGATGGCTGGAAAAGTAAGCCATTTTTAAGAATTTTATTCAGGACTAAGTTACAGTTTTCATAGAAAATTTTTATTACCTACCTTTAATACGCTATCTTAAGAGGTTATACAGAAAAATAAATAGAAAGACATCCTTAAATTTGAATATATTAATTAATATTCTAGACTGCTCCACGCGAGCTGATCGAATCTGTAACTATGGAACAGCTCGTCCGAAATCAAATTTCATTTTTTTTTATAAACTAAATGAGTGTAGTTTCCGTTGTGCGTACAGATTTATTGATTGAAAACAAACTTTTTGAAATACGCTCGAAAAACTGTCCATTTTATTTGCGGATTTTCGAAACTTTTCTTCTAAAGCGCACCATTTTCACAAAAATAATTTGTTTAAGAAATCGGTATGCACAACGGAAACTACACTCATATAGTTTATAAAAAAAAATGAAAATTGATTTCGGACCTGCTGTTCCATAGTTACAGATTCGACCAGCTTGCGTGGAGGGGTTTAGAAGATTAATTAATATATTCAAATTTATGGATGCTTTTCTATTTATTTTTTGTATAGTCTCTTAAGACAGCGTACTAAAGGTAGAGAATACAAATTTTTGATGAAAACTGTAAATTATGTTTGAAAAAAATTCTTAAAACTGGCTCTCTTTTCCGGCCGTCACATTGGTGTTCCTCCTTAAAAGACTTGGAGACCCCAACTACTCTTGGGATTATTTTACGCTGAGGAGTTGACACAAAGGGAATCGCAGGGCATAGAAGTTTCTTTTATAACTCTAAAGAGGCGTTTTTGAAGATATGTTCACTTATACCACAAAATTAAATGTGCCATTTGATTCCAAGCATATTGCACCCTAAAAAGAACCACATCTTCACACATTGATGGCCGCTGTCTCGTATGCGTTATAAAAAATCAACCTTATTTCATATTTGTCACCAATAAAACTATATCGTTCACAGATTTTTATTCTATTTTAAATATGCTGCTTTGATGGTTTTCAAAAGTCAATGAACAGTTAGAAAATTTGTAAAAGATTGACAGTGCGCACAAGTTTATTCCAAAAAAGGCCGTCAAAGTGTTAAACATATCATACAGCAGCAACTTACAAGGGAAGTTAGGTAACCCGAAAATTCAGAAAATTGTGCAACTTTGTGTAATAAGGCAAACCTATTTTTTGTCGGCTTTGGGGGATAAAATCACCCCCTGAAAAAATGCAGAATTTTTTCGTGAGGTATCTCGAGAACGGTGAGAGATATTGAAAAGAAGTATCAAAAAAAGCTGCACCATTTTTTCATATCTACAAAATTGCGTAAAAATAATTATCGAAAAATCCATACTTTTCAAGTCACCCCAGTCATCAATCATTAATTCGATAATTACTGTTACAAAATATTGTAGATACAAAGAAAACATGCAACTTTTGTTTAAACTTCAATTCAATATCTCTTGATTCAATATTCCTCGAAAAAGAAAATTCCGCATTCTTTAAGGGGTGATTTCTTGAAAATTGCATGATTCTCTGAATTTTTGGGTTGCCTAATTTTCCTTGCTAGCAAGACTACCCCAAAAAAGCAGAATCTATGTAATATCTTTCGCTACCAGCCACCCAACAATCGCGATACGAGCTCACCTAATCTCCAATCTAATCAAGTCTCTCCACGCGCAGTCACCGTCTCTTCGAGCATGCGCCTTGCAGGCATCACTGTTGCCAGGTTTCGCTACAAGGACTCGCGTAGCTAAGAGATTTCACTCCCTTTTTCGCGTGCCCACAAAGTTGGGGCATCGATGGAAAGGAGGAAAGAATTGTGCATCAGCACAGGTGCAATCTGCACGCAGGTGCGTGGACCATGACCTGGGCGGAGCCATTTCGCGGCCTTCGATGGGTCGGCACGAAGAAAACGCGCTGCGAAGATGCGACCACGAGTGCAAAGATCCCTCAAGGACGCCGCCGCGCCTTTCGTCCTTGTCTCGCTTAATGAGACTCCTTAGAAGCGTGTACATACGTATATGCACGTACGTTCGCCAGGCCGATACAGGCTACGAGGGGCGCCCAGTGCCGAGCTTAAAAAGGGGACCACATGGATCGTTGCGCACCGATTTCACCGTAACTTCGCAAGCAAATAGAGAAACAACAAATATTTCACCTACGCTTGGCCTTTCGCGTAGACATTCGATAGTTTGCGAGATATTTAACAATAAATATGGTGCTTCACAGTGTACTCTATGGAGCACCATAGTTCCTTCAAGCTTCTTGCGAGCTTAAAATACAGATTGGAAGTTGGGTTTCGATCAGGGATGGACAAAATTTTTATTTATAACGAATAAAAGTTTAAAAAATTCATCGTTTTGCTCGCTAACCTGAGTTAACGTTATTCGACGCTTTACGAATATTTTTTTAACTTTCAATCGCTATTTGAAATTTTATTTAAATAAAGATTTTGTCCATCCCTGGTTTTGATATTCTTACATTATTTTCTCGCGTTGCTTTGTTCTAATTACCACAGAACTCTGTAACCTTTTACTACGCCTCCTGTCTCCCGAAATATTTCGTGAACCATTGTCTACTCAGGCAAAAGGCCAAGCAGGAATCAAATACTTTTCGAACAGGTTTCGTTAAAATCTGGAAACACTTTACTCGGCGCCCTCGTTAGATCGTTCGACGCCCCCTCGAGAAAGGGATCCGCTGGCAGAATCGGTCGGCGGACCCTCGCGTCCCCTTTTATTCTTGGAACAGGCCCGTCTCGCCGCGGAATAAGCGATTCAGGATAAGCCGCGTTAAGATACCGGGGAGCATCGACATTTGCAGGTAGCCTGCAGCCGCGTGGCAGTTAACGTCAGCGCGGACGCTAATTATTTCGAAATTGTGCGAACCAGCTCGAGGGATTCGGTGCAGCATGTTTCTCGATTTTGCATGCCACATTTGCGTATCGAGTATTGTAGGCACTGGTTGTGAAGCCTATTTCGAATTTTCTGTGGGGGTAGAACGTAGGAATTTGAACAGCAAGTGTCGATAGTTGTGGAGATTGAAGAATACATTTTTGTGGTGGTGAATTAGGGTAGAGAGGGTGCATATTTGGAATCTGATTTTTATTTCTAAGATATATGAATACTATAAAGTATAAGTGTTTTAATTCTCCACCTCCTTGAGTTTCTGATAGTTGCGAATTATAATGATAGTTTGAGCTTCTGATAGCTGAGACTGTCTGGCTTGGTCTGAAACCATTAGTGACAATCTGCAGTCCTGATTCACGTTTCCGACGGATTAAGAGGACAAGTTGGAACTGTTGACGAGGAAGAAAGAAAAAACCTGGTGCTTTTAAGCCTCCGTGAATTCTCCGCACGGAGCATTCGGATGGGCGGAAGACACTCGAGGACCTCCTATGACGACTAAAAGTAAGTACATACTTAAGCGCCTCAATAAAAGTACTCTTATTTTATAATACAAACGTGTTTTATCTTCGAACCAGCGTTCGCTAATATCTTTTTGTTGGCTTTGATAAATGCTAGACCTTTGCAAAGTTTGACTACTATGAATTTCTAAACAGCTTCTATTATTATCGTATTTTTACGAAAATAGAGAGATTTTAGGGAAGAGGGTGTGACTTTGATGATAAAATTGAGGAAAGGAATTTAGGATACTTAGTTCAATTTTGTCTTCGATTTACACTTTAGATAAGGACGATTTGCTGCGTTATTTCGAGCATTATTGTTCCATCTGATTGCAATATATTACGTGGCGCCTGCTCCATTAAATGTTTCGCGTCTGCGCTCGCGTTCTCCCTTTATCTGCAGCTGGGCGGATCTTCTGCAAAGAGGAAAAGCAAACCGACAGCAAAAAGCAGACCGACCGAGACTTGGCATTTTTCCGTTAACATACTCGTTCGAAGACCCATTACGAACACGGTATAAATATAGACTCGGTGAGTTGCAAATAGTCGTTTGAAGTAGCGAATCCATACTCCACTGACAAAGATTTATGTCTTTATATTCCGCGCTTTGTGGAATTGCTTGCTTGCATCTTCAGGCTTTCTTTGCACCTTCAGATTTTCCTTACATCCTCAGAGTTCCTTTACTCTTTTAGATTTTCTTTACATCTTTAGACTTACATTACTACTTTACAGCTTGGCACCTTACAATCTTTACTCCTTTATCTTCAAAATTGTATTTTTCCCCGCAATACAGTGCTGCAAACTGCGAATAGCTCGGACTCATAATATTTGAATAGCAAAGGGCCTAGCAGAGTAAGCATAGGGAAACGGCCCCAGCACCAATTTTATCATTTATGCTTGTTAAAATAATGCTCTTTGCATGGAAAACTACTATGAGTAATTTCAGACCTGTAACCCCTCCCGTAAGGGTGATACAGGGACAAAAACTCAAAATTTTATCATTTTTTTTCTCGAAAACTACTTAAGATATTTGAATGCGACAAGTTGCAAATATTATATACTTACTAACTCTACTAAATCTATTTTTTTTTCAAAATTTTGGAGTGATAATTAAGGGTAGAAATAAAGGAATCAATTATTTGAGGGTAGTTTTTGTAAACAACCCCTTGAGTGACACCAACGAAAATAATATGGGTAATAGCTAAGTAGTGAGGCGTTACTCACGATTTTTTTCGTTGGTATCACTCAAGGGGTTGTTTATAAAACTACCCTCAAATAATTGATTCCCTTATTTCTACCCTTAATTATCACTCCAAAATTTTGAAAAAATAAATTTAGTAGAGTTAGTAAGTACCTAATATTTGCAACTTGTCGCATTCAAATATCTTAAGTAGTTTTCGAGAAAAAAATCATAAAATTTGGGGTTGTTGTCCCTATATCACCCTTAGGAGGGGAGGGAGTTACAGGTCTGAAATTACTTATAGTAGTTTTTCATGCAAAGAGCATTATTTTAACAAGCATAAACGATAAAATTGGTGCTGGGGCCGTTTCCCTATGCTTACTCTGCTAGGCCCTTTGTTATGTTGAGAATTCATGTCAGTTAGCAGATTTCGCTGGAGGGGCAGGAATTAATTATGATCGCCAGTCACGGGCCAGGGTTAAATAATTTTAGCCTCATTAGGAAACCAGACTTCATTGTAGGTGGGTGAAGGAAGTTACTTAGTATGCGATCTAGCATCTTCCATTTTGTGTTTAAAATGCATGGGAGGAGGCGTGAATCGTTTCTGCCACATATCTGATTACAAATTAACGTTAATTTAATAATGTTATGTTAAAAAGATATTTAATAATTAGTCAACGTAACAAATATAAATATAGTTCTGAGTTAATGAGTGGTTGAATTCATATTTATAAATAATTTTAATCAAATTAATACCAGCCACGAAGTTAGTAACAGTATTGTCATATTTTATTAACTTTGATCTCTCCTTACTATTTCAACTAAATTTTAGAACGAATTTTGAATTTCCAAAGCGATCATCGAGGAGATACACTTAATTTAATGCCTGAGAAAAAATACTTAATTAAAACACAGCTATTTTCTATGTTAATCTCACCTTTATTCATCGTCAGACGTTTCAAGTTTCCAGTCTAAAGTTTCCGAACATTTATAGAATGTTCTTCCTAGAAAGATTGCGATCACTTCGACGCGCTTGTAATTGCTGTGCTCGTTGTTAGCCCTTCTGTCCAGCAACGATTTCCCTTGTAACCGCATCCCCAGGCCCACGACCATGTAATCATCACCATTCTAGCCACGAAGGACTGGGAACGGCCGAGCTGATAATATCCGCGCCTGGAGACTCCTCGAGGAAGACACCCTCGAGAGCCTCCTCATTTTTCTGCTGTTCGATCACAACCACTTCGCCATTATGTCTGGCCTGTCGTAACTTTCAGTATCAGCGAATGTACATTTTCACGGGAATATTACCCTCAACGAAACTTATAGCATTATAGATATTTTATCATTTCGAAATTTAATACGGCGAATTTTCTCTTCGAATTATTCCCTCCTTAAATGTTCAGGGATGACGTGCAATTAGGTAACTAGCGCTTGCCATTTGATGTAGATATCCTTTTTAGGGTGATTTTTCGGAAGCAATTTCAAATAAGTCAGAACACTGAGGAATTTGAAATTTCTCCTGCTTCGATATTTTTGTCGTTTATAATAATGTTTGTCATTATAAAACCTTGAGCACTTTAAATCTTGATTTATCGAAACTTAAAAATTTTTGTAGCTTTTTTACTTTATCGAATTCTGAAATGAACTTTTGGCAACATATTTTCGAAGTGGGGTTTAAGATAGTGTAATGTGGAAAAATCAATTTTATTGATCGTTCAGGTGGGAATACAGTGGGACCTCGATACTTGTGTAACAGGTTGAAAAGTGGCGTACAAGTGTCGAGGCTCCATATCTGATCTTCCTCTTCTACTATTTCTCCTATTAGGTATTTGATTTATTTTCGTTGTTAAGTAGGCACATCTGTTTTTTCTGAATACTATTAATATTACTTGTTGACGGAATCCAACGGGCTTATTTTTTTTATCAATTTTTAGGAATTTTTGCAAAGATACTAATGTGCTAATTCTGTTGGAACTTTAAAGGTACTTTAAGTACCGTGCATCGTAATTTTTTTATTCAAAAATATTTATCAATAACTAAGTTATTGTCCATCACTCGAAGGTTCTCTCAAAAAACGACTTCTGCGGGGACCACTGATGCTCGAAAGTCGATCATCAAAAATAAAAAATTCAAAAGAATTTACTTATTATATTATATTATCTAGTATTTGAACGAAGGATTTTTCGAAACATTGATTTGGGAAAAATGGCTGATGTTTAAAGTCAAAGTTTCAATTTTTATCATAAATCGTGCTTGATTTTCGTCAATTAAAAGAAAACTAAGCATCGGATAAAAAAATCCTTCGTTCAAAGACTAGTTTATTGTTCCTATAGTAAGCTTGTAAAATTTGAAGTACTTCGATTGAATGTTTTTTTAAATATTTTGGTCACCGCAGAAGCCTTTTATTTGAGAGAACATTCGAGTGATGGACAATAACTTAGTTATTGATAAATATTTGTAAATAAAAAAATTACGATGCACGGTACTAGATGCAATCCTTAAAAGGAAACAAGATTTTTTGAGAAATGTGTTATAGTTTTTGAGTAACAAAATTTCCAAAGACCACCCTTTTTTCGGCGTCCTGACTGAGCATGACCCCTTAAAAGAAGTAACTTGTTCCAAGAAACTTTTTTTCTATCTCTTACAATTCGCAAGTAATAACACAAAATCGGAAAATTTTCAGGGGTCAATTTCCCCTCCCCTAGAATGAATTTGGGTAGCAAACAAAATTGCGCCGTACTCAGGAGGACATCCTCTACATATCCCCTAAGTTTCATAATTTTTTGAATTTCCGGGTTGGGTATCTTCCCTTGTAAGTTAATATTCCACGGAATTTTATTCATGCTACACATTAGTCAAAGTGTCAATGAATACTTCGAACGCTATAAATTTTTCTGCGTCTCGCGGAAGTCTAAGGAACATCCTGGGGAATACCTCCGATTGTCAGCCAGTAAGGTTGTCCGACCGGATACAGCTCCACCGAAAGAGGAGGCCGGAAGTACGCATGTGATCCTCGAACGCTGGGAACGATTCGGAATTTGCATCTACGTGCCTCCGTCGAGGATCACGTAGGACGTTCAGCGTTTACGCGCAGGATCATCCTCGAGGTGGTAACTTTGTATCTGGCCGCGATGCCCGTTTCTTTGAGACGAATGTAAATCGAGAAAGGTGTACACGTTTTTCACGATTGGGCGGGGAACGTGTATTGTCATCGGGGGCCCACGGGAACGGCACACGCGCTACTTCTTTTTGCGCGCGTCTGATTCTGCCTCGCCTCTCAGAATGTCGTGAGTCCTGATTTCATTGAGGAGGAAAGTGAACTCTTACGGGCGAGTTATTTCAGTCGAGCTGCTCCGTTTTGTTAACGGTCCCCAGGTGATCGCTGAAATTTTTCGTGCTACTTCGCAGGCGCGTGGCACGCGCTGGCGCTTCCCTTCTGATTTCGTGGAAATTCGGGGGATACATCTCTCTGGTGGGCGGGCGAACGAGTATCAGTCAAATTTTACCTCAAGCTTGAACAGTTTTTTTTTGCGTATCGAAGTTAAAAATAATAGTTTCAAAAGTGCTGTGAGGCAAGAATGTAATAAATTGAATTTATCACTTACTTTGTGTCACGTCATTTTACATTACAAAATAAGTGACAAATTCAATTTTTTAAATCTTTGACTTACCTACACCACTTTCATAATCACTGGCACATATTAGGCAGTCAGAGCAAAAACGGACAAATCCATATTTCTTTCGAAATTGAATTAGTAGCAACAACGTATTCCAATAGGCTCTACTAACCATATAAAATAGGAAAACAATTTTTTTTTTAATGTGGGTTGGTCCGTTGTTGCTCCACTGCCTCATATATGTTATTAACTTTCACGTCGAAAATGTAACACCTGATCTTACATAGCACTTTAAATAATCCAAGTGTCTTCCCGGAAAACTATTAACACTGGAAGTTTTACAGCATCTTTTCTAAAGATTTTTGTATGGTGGTCTCAGGTTTGGGACTGTTTGGTCCTGCACCTTTTTACCAGCAATTTCGGGGAGCTTGATTTAAAATTCAGGAAAAGTAAGGGTGCATTATACTTTGCCGGTCAAATAAGAGGGCTATTTGCAGCAATTTTTTATCAGGAACTATTGTATGGATTTTAATGTTTTTTTTTGTTAAATATTTGTTAGTCCTTGCTGTACAGAATTGTATTTTTTATATTTCCAAAATACAATTACAAATGTGTGGATTTAAGTTGTAATGTTTGTGCCTCGGTGAGAACTCTGCAGAAATCGTCCTCGGCGTCAATGTGGTTTTAAAATTATACAAATAGAATGATTGTGTCCTATAAGGGTGTACATATGAAGTGGACATTTCGGGCACAATCATGTTAACCATGTAGAAGGAATTTTTTAAAGTGATCGCATCTAAACACCTTAAATATAATAAATATTTGTTACTTTTCAATGTAATGGCGTGAAATCATTGATGGTAAAACATTAGTAAACAAATATACAAACCCAGAACTATGTAAAACGTTTATTTCAGACAGAAAAAATTCGCAAAAACTGCCCATTTTTTACACACTTCGAGCGAATACCTCCTTGAGGAGGTACTTTAGTGCAACTACTCGTTTTTTAACGCCACCTTCGGGAATTTATTTAACAAAACTTATACTCAAACTTTTTTGAGCTTTTATAAAAAGATAAAAAAAATTCTGTGTATTACTTCAAACATACCTCAATACGCAGGCAAAACGTCAGATAGTATAAACCAATAGTTTTTGTTAAATAAACTTCCGAAAATGGCGTTGAAAAACGGGCAGTTACACTAGAGTGCTCCCTTAAACGATTTTTTTATGCCCGAAGTGTAAAGTATCCCCAATCACCCTAGGAAAAATCGTCAGCCCGCTTAAGAGGTCAACGCGCGTCGAAGGTAACGATCATGTAACGAGGTCCACGTCCAGTAATAAGACGTCGGTTACGTAAGTTCCTCTTGACCCCGGTGGATCGAGTCTAATGGGAGGCGAAGGATGGATGTAGAGTGCGCTTCAGCGTACAATACAATCTCGCCAACCGTGGCACGACTGTCCAGGGTGGCTTATAACCGTTTTGCTTTGAGTTAGTGGTGTCTCTAAGTAAAGCAGAGAGGCGGCACGGGATCTCCGCCTCTTCTTGATTTACCACGAGGCGGAAGGCAGCGCAGGGTCGTGATGTACCACGCCGGATTGACCTTCTGGGACTCCCAGGACCCCGCTGCTTGGGTCCAGGATTTCCGAGCGGTGCTGGAAAGTTCCACGCCGGGCACCGCCAGTATCCTGGCTATAGTTATAGGTGCGCCGAACCATGTGTAGAGGAACAAAAGAATTCTCGAGAAAGATACGTGGCACGTGTTCCAGAGAACAGTGAGGTTTACAGGAGGAGTTGGAGGTAAAGGGGCTTATAAGAGGGCAGTGGCGGATTCAAGGAAAAAGGCCCAGGTGGCAAACATTCCGTGGGGTCCATTTTTGGGAGAAAATGAATAGGTAGTTTATTAAGAACGGACCAAGTATAGTAGTACAGGAAAAAATAGTGTTTGGATAAAATCATAATTTTTTTCAAGATGGGGCCCTAGGGGCCTTCTGCGCAAGGGGCCCAGGCGCAACTGTTCATCGGCTGCTGGTTTAATCTGCCACTGTGAGAGGCAGTCGCGGATTTAACAGGGCGGCCGATGAGCAGTTGCCGTTTGGGCCCCCGCCTAGAAGTCCCCCAGGGCCTCATCCTTAAAAAATTATAATTTTATTCAAACTACATTTTTCCTGTACTACTAAGACTGTTTTTAGTAAACAACTTCTTCATTCTCCAGGAAAAATGGGCCCCTCCAGAAAGTCTCCTAGGGCCCCATCCTTAAAAAAAATTTGATTTTATCCAAACTATATTTTGCTTTCAGTACTACTACCCTTACTCCGCTTTTAGTAAACTACCTCTTCATTGTCCCGAAAAATGGGCCCCTCGGAACGTTTGCCACCTGGGCCTTTTTCCTTAAATCCGCCACTAGTGAGAGTGGGTGGGATATGAAGAACTTGGAGGGTGGAATAGAAAAGAATTGGTGGGGAGGGCAGAAAATAAAAGGGTTTGATTGCGGGTCACTTAACAGAAACGCTTCGATACTAGATCCCCTGACAAACCTCGAATCTAGTCCTCACCAGCGCCACAGAATGCGCGTTGCGGAGCACTCTTCCCCTTGGGCATTCGCATTTGGAGAGCGCACTACTACCTGCCATATCTACAGATGTACCAAGCAATTGTGACATCGCCAAAGTCAGAAGATGGAATAGTGGGTAAAGACGTAGACATTCTGCAAGGATGACTATTTAGTTTCGGGGTTTTGCAGGGGATCTAGCATCGAGGCATTACTGCCAAGTTACTGCCACTCAAGATCCTCCCATACACACCCTCCTGCCTTTCTACAAATCGCGCCATTGCTTTCTCAATTTTCCACCAGCCGTCGTTACAGTCTTCCACGAAAAGTAGCCATGATTCGTTAGTGACATTTATAACCACGTTCACACGCGAGTGCGTTCCCGTGTTCTGTACTCCCCACTTTACATGGCAGTGAGCCATTTTAATCACGCTTGTTAGGCGGAAGATAAACAAGGGTAATAGAGAGGAAAACGGTGTAATCATACGTATCACGTTCCTCGACGTATCGCTGAGAACATTTCAGTGGCTTGGTATGCACCCGTCAGGGAATGCTGAATACTTACGTGTACGCACGGACTAGTTACTCGAAAATACAGAGCGGCGAATAATTACACGATACTATATTCCAGCTTCTCGTATTCCCATGCCACCGATCAAAAAGACGTGTCCCACATTTTCTATTCTCTGTCCCATGAAGGATCACCTCCCAGTCGATTTTGCCCACCATGCATTGCACGCTCTGTACGATCCTAGTTTCCCTTAATAGCCTGAGCAGTTCGATTAATTATCGTTGGTACTGTAGGTGCGTGATCACGGATCCTAGATCATTGTTGGTACAATCTCCGATGTTCCAATCATCATAAACTGACATCGATTCATCGAATATAATTGAGTCTCGGTGGTTAATGTCCGTTGGAGGTGAGTTTGCGAGGACTGTACAGCGTCCAGATACATATGCAGAGTCACAGACTCATAATCCGGGTCCGTTGAACCTAACTGTCTGCCATTATAGTGGTCGCTGGCTAGACAAAAAGGAAGGTCGCCCGTTGGCTTTATATTTCTCATTCGATGCGCTTCTTACCTCATTAACGATGGAATCTCATTACGGTCGGGTCGGAATCTATCGTGCAATATCATTCGAAGCTTCGATGGATACCCAAAGGGTGGTTAATTGAAGAAGGTTAATACCTTTAAAGCGTCATCTTTATTGCAATTTTTATTATTAACTATAATATAATAATTTTGGCTTATTTGGAGTGCCGATTAAATAATATTCCGTAAACGTCGATTTCTCTTCTTTTGGAAAGTGAAAATAGCTTAATTTAAAATTCTTGTCTGTTTTTGAAATTATAGGGGAGAGTCGTGCAGTACCGACCGCTCTAAGTTTTTTTTTTATTATGTCTTGGGGTAGAACCGATAAAAATGAGAAATTCAAAAACGTGTTTGTTGTATAGATAGAACTTAGTAAAAGGAGTGAAATTATTTCTGTGAAATTTAATAATAAGAATTGATAATTCGCGAAAGTGAAAAAGTTGTAATTTCTAGGAAACGAAAAATTGTCGTCCTCTACCGATCAACTATTAAATTAGTAGATTTTAGGTCTAAATGATTAACAATATTAATAAAAAGACATTTAATTAGTACAATACAAGATTTTTTTCAAAATGTTATTGGTACAAACTCGCAAGTAAAGTAATTAATATTGATAATTAATATCCAGATTTGTACGTGTGAAATCTAAAAAATTTATAGATATATTTAATAGATTTATAAAATTGATTAAATTTATGTATTTAATATAGATTGAAGTGAAAATATAACGGCTCCTACTCCTGTATCTTCATTAGTTCATTTCTCAATGTTGGTGACTGCGAGAGTTTTTATTTAAATTTATTAGTTTTTGTATTGGTTTACACAATAATAATATCTGGTTTAATTGCTAATTGTGAATTTGATTTACAAAAGATTATTGCTGTATCAACATTAAGATAATTAGGATTTATAAAAAAAATGATATATTTTGGTTTATATAATTTAGCTTTTTTCGTTTAATTATTCCTGCATTATTTAAGTCATTAATATTTTTACGTATAGGTGAGTTTATTCATTGTATAAATAATAATCAAGATATTCGAAATTACGGTGGTATATTGTATATTTATCGTTTAAAGAGGTTGGTTATAATTATTTCTTTATTTTGTTTGTGTAGTGTTCCTTTTTCTCGCGGATTTGATTCGAAGGATTTAATTTTTTAGCATGTTTTAAGTAGAATAATGAATTGAATTTTTTACACTTATTTCATGGAAAGAAAATTTTGAATTCACATTTACATAAAATATCATTGCTCAATATTATAAATACTGTTTATGTTTTCATCCTGTTATGTTTAGCTGTTGCCCACGTTAATTGCGTTATTCCTCTTTCCTTTTTCTGCCTCTTTTTTACTTTCTTCTCGCGTTTGGCACACATACACGCCTACTACAAACGAAAATAACTCGCTAGCGGTATACTGTATGTAAGCCGGCACGATACACATTCGCCTACGATCCAGCGTGAATGGACGATCAGGCATCGCGTGTGCAGCAAGATCAAGATCGTGACCGCATACCTGCGTAACGATCAGTGCCAATTTCAGTGTTCGAGGTCACTCACGCTGGTTCCGTGGCGATTCGCGTGGAAAATTGGCAAATATTCCGTGCACACCCTCGACTACCATCTTGTAGATGCCTTCGCGATCGTTCCACATTTTTGCGCGCGTATAAATAATTGGATAAATAATCGAAACTGCACGTGTACAGAATTCGAACAATAAATCCTACTTAAAGAAAGAACTCGCGACGAAGAATACAAAAAGAGGAGTACACTCTGTGAGACTACAGAGAGGGCAGCAGAACACTTGGAGCGTTATTTTGCGTGGAGAAAAAATTTGGGCGTATGTGTTAATCAGAGGGAAAGTGATAGTCCTTGCTTTCGTGTGGTAAAATTGAGGCCAAAGTGCTGAAGGTTGCACGCAAAAACAGAACGCATTTTCTATTATTTATTTTCTCTGTCTTTGACATTTTCGGTTTCACGTAACATTTCCATTATAAAAATACAGAGTTATTTTAGTATAAGGTTTTCTGGTTTCTCAAAGCAAAACGTCAGAAAGGAATTTTGCAGTATATCTCATTGTTAAAGGAGCTAACTAGAGTTTTGAATCTCTATAACACTTCAAATAATCTGTCCCATAATTTTCCGACTTCCACGATTTTTCTTCCCCATTGGTACACTTCAGAATTAAAACCTCGCCAAGTGTCCTTATGCTTCATTTCAAATTTACGCAGAAAATTCAGACAGTGTAAATGCACTCGGACTTTTGATCCTTAGTGTACAAGCACAGTTACAGGCAGAACAGGATTCAGTGACGCAACAGTTCCATTTATCGCAATTTTGTAAGGTACCAACCATGTGACCTAGAATTTTCTATGCGGGAGAGCACGCAAGATAGCTCTATTACAGATAACGTGTAACAGTACTACATTAATTGTGCGATTATTTCCTGGCCCTCATAAAACATTCCTGGCACATTTTAAGAGGCTAGACTACTGTAAAACGGTCGAAAAATCGTAATTTCTTTCGCTTAAATATTAGTTTGAAATCTCTAGAATGGCATGCAAAAGGTTTGAAATATAAATATAGCTTAGTTTTTGGAGATACAGAGCCGAACGCACACTCGAATGTCTGCGCGCCGAACGATGCTTTTCAAAGCGGTGTATCTACATGATTTTTCAATCTGTATTGATGCAATTGTGACAAAATTTTGCAGGCATCTTTGTTGCTATATTCTCTAAGCATTCATGGACCACTTTTGAAAATTCCCTTTTTTACGGGAGTTACAGACGAGTCGTCGCGAAAATTGGCATCCTTTTCTTCAAAACGCTGTTATTCAGTGAATTTTCAAAATATTAAAAAACGGGTCCGCAAGTGCTTAGGTATAACATTATACTTATAGACAAATTTTGTCTTTTTGTTTTAGACAATCCAAATTTGAGTTAGGAGGTACACCGTTTAAGAAAGACCATCAATTTGGAGCCACCTCGTAACATATATCTATATATATTTTCTTAATTTTTATAGTGGTTTTTAATGCTTTACAATATGCCAAAATCAAGTGCTAAACCGCAACTTAATCGGCTGATTAGTTTGTCTAATTTGCATCAGAAGATTACCTATTTTTTCGGGCTGCCACAGATGAGCTTATAAAGGGGTGCATTACGCACGAGTAACGAATTTGGCTCAAACTTCGTACTTAGATAGCGCACATCGTGATGTAAGTGTGTCTTCTGTTTTATTGCAAGCTCTCTACTTTTCCTTTAGTTGCTTTGATTTTGCCTTTTATTAAATCCGTGAAAAAGTTCGTTCGCTCATTGTTAGGTGATATTAGGTGTACGGAAATGTATTTTTTTACGACACCTACAAAATCTGGATGAATGCGACAGATCGCCGTGGAAACTACTTGGACAAAAAAGCTTGTAACAGATTTTTAATATTAATAAAGACTTGGGCTCAATAAAGCAAACGAATCTTTGCACCAGTTTAATAACAATGTGGTAAATGCACGGGACGTACTATTCAAAATTTCGCGTTGGAGTGGTGTTCTAAGCATTACCTCTTCCAGTCCCTCGCTATATGCTTGTGCGAAAGAACGAAATTGTATTTAAGGTACGGTGGTAGCTTAATTGTAATCCATATTACTATACAGTGGTAGCTTAATTGTAATCCATATTTTTTCTAATTTTCAATTGACACTAGTTCTCCACTATATTCGATTTTGCAAGTAGATCTAGAAAGCAAACATTGAATTCTATAATTTCCCAAAATTGTAATCAGTGGTCCCCTTTGTTCAGTGCGTTATTAATAAAATTTAAACCTCGTGTACGTCTCTCGAGAGTTTGTAAAATCCATACAACACCGGTTCGAAATTTGATAAGTCGCCTGGAGGAAGAATTCTAACGACGTTACGAGGCGCTCAGCCTTGAGTGGAACCATGGTATCTAGTTCTAGATGGAATTCGTGATGCATCATCGTGTTCCTCCTCGCCGCCACTAGCATCTCTCTCTCTCTGGCTGGATTCATTTGGTATTCCAGCCGAAGTATGCCAGTGAAATAACAGTACCTGCCAGCGAGCAGGAGAGTCGTGAAACGGTCCACCTCTGGTGGGTCCTAGCTGCCAGCTAGGTCAGTGCCACCTTCGATTTACAACGAGAGGTGGCCAGTTGCGACGCTGACTTTTTCACGAGCCTTTGCGCAGCGATAAAACTGAGATACTGAAGCAAGTGATGGTCTTTTTGGCAGTTAGGGGCCGTCCTTAAATTACGCGAGGGTAATTTTGGCGATTTCTTACCCCCTGCCTCCCCCAGTATAAGAATTCGTAAGATTTGATATTGCAACCCCCGTCTTACGTAATATCGTTTTCATTGAATTTTTTCAGTTATTAAAATTCTTTTAAAGGTTTATATAATTCATTTAACTCGGTTTCGGGAAATTTAAACTAAAACAACTTTTCTGGAACATTAATGATAGAATTTGTATTTATTGAAAATTAGATTAAAAAATATTACGTAAGACGCTACCTGACTCCCCCCTCCCCCTTGTAAGAAAACGTAAAAAATTCGCGACCCCCTCCCCCCCAAAAAAGCCTTACGTAATTTAAGCACGACCCCGTAGTTGGTTAATAGTTTACGGGGTGCTTAACGTTGGCGTCACTCCAGTTTCCTAATTGCCGAGGAGCAGAAAAAAAGGGAATAATGACTGGGAGAAATGGCCACGCGGAAGAAGCGTCGACGATGACGCTGGGACCAGTCGGGGCTTAGGCAAACAACGTAAGGCTGAAATATTGCCGACGTAACGGGTGGGCAAGAGGAGGAAACAGGGCGATGAACGACAGCATTGTTATCATCATTTTAATATTTTAATCGTGGTCCTCGTTGGGACGTTCTCTTCAGGAGTTCTTTCGAGAATCAAGGAGGGATTCGAGTACACTTTTGAAGGAAGAGTGGCATTCGTTGTCTACTGTATTATACTTAAAAATTACAAACCTTACGTCATTTGTCAGGTAATCAGAGGAAATATGAGAAACGCGATAATGCTTCGTGAATTTCATATGAGATTAAAGTTGAACGCTCATTTCTGGATATCCATTGAAATTTTAAATAGAATCTACGATGAGCAGTGGCAAGGTACCATTCCTTATTCATACGAGCAGAAACGAAGCTTGAAGTGCATTAAAAAATTTGACGGATTAAGTATTTTGAAATAAAAGAAGTATTTTCACATTTAGAACATGTGTAGAGGTACCATTCACGCTGTACCAACAAAGTAGTGCAACAAAAGACGATATTTCATTAAAAAAAAAACCTCCCCTTTCACGAAGCTCAAGAATGTTGCATCGCAACAGCGTTATTGATGCGCGCAGCGTGCACTTTTATCTCCCAACGCGGAACTTGTCCACGACATCCTTTGGAACAATATCCCCCGTTTACATTGTGACAAAGATGAAAAATCAGCCTGGGGATTATAGCCATTACTCTCGCGCAATGCCGGGGCTGATAGCGATTTGTCTGGGACGCTTATTCCCGTGGCCTCCTGGCATCGACAAAAGGACGAGGATCACAGCCTCCCTTCTGTATTCTCCTCTGGTGCGTTCTACGCAGGGGAATCCTGCGTCGCGGGACCTTTATAAATTATCATCGGGAAACACGGTCATCGTTGCCGAGCGCCGCGTGTCGATGGTGTCCTTAAATCATAGCCAAGCCCTCTCGCGTCCGCCATTATCGATTCATAACTTGTCGTCCTTAAGAATCTATTGGAATTCCAGGCGGAAAACGTGGTAGACTGATTATATTTTAACCCTTCGTGGTCACACCTTCGTATAATCACAAATTGGTCACACGGGGTTCACTGTACCCCAGCGTCATTTTTTAAGTTGCCATTTTCGTATTTTTGAATTTTTTAACTTTCCAGTGATAATTCTACATTCGTAATACTTATACAACCATGGTCCAATAATCTTTTTCTAGAAATGTAAATTTTTATATGATAAAATTTGTAGTTGAAAGTGAGCGATTTTCCATCGTTGTGGGAAAATACAGATTTTTTAAAAAAATTTTTTTGCGATAAATCCCCTTTGGAAGATGTAAAGGTGCGGCATTTCAAATAAAATAGTGCTCTTGGGGTACAATACACCTCGTGTGACCACGAAGGGTTAATAATACAATATATGTATATTTAGGTAACGTTTTCTATGGAGAGCATTGGTTGTGACGTTTTATGAGGCTGAATCTGGTTGACGCTTGAAGAATTAGGCAAAAGCGGGTGTAGGAGGTTGGGGTCATCGATTTTGTTCAAATTGTTAGCGTAGTTATTGCACAGAATTTATGTATAATATTGTGTTAAATGCGTAGGGTGTAATGCTTGAAAGTTTACGAGGAAATCGAGTTCAATGCTCCACCATTTTCACACCCTTGATATGCATATGCACGTACCTATGTGAACGCGAAATGGTAATTAAGGAGGGAGGCCTACCTAGAACGGTTAATAAAACAACGTGCTTCTTTGGGAATTTTTATAGAGAAAGCGGTAAACTTTTATTATTAAACATTAGTCCATTGGAAAGAGTACATCTTATGGATATTTTTGTGGTAAAAAGTATTGAAAGGTTTGCGAGTTATAGACGATGTCCGAGGCATCCTTTTTTTAGGCGCTTTGCGGTGACAACTGTAGCTTGGTGCAGGATCAATCAAAATTGAAAGTTTGAATTTTTTTTTAGATAATATGGACAGTGGCAGGTTAACTGTAATACATATTGTAGTATGTGTATATATGCATACGGAAAAGGTGAAATTCTGAACCTGAATTTTTTTACAAAATTTTCAGTAGTATTTCGCGTCTACTTAACATATTACTGTGGATAACGTGGAACAATTGTATTCAAGGTTTTAGCCAAATTGGTGACTCGCAATTTCTATACTGCCCTTCTAAGTATAACTGGAGAAGAAGAGTGTCGATTTGAAAGCACTCGAAATCCTTTCTCAATGACCACTTTTCAGGGTTTAGTAACCTTTAGGCTTACAATTAGTATCTCGATCTATCTATGAATATTAAACCTCGAAATATTAATATATAATGCAAACAGTTTCTATATGTTTGTGTGTTTGTCTGCACCTAATAACTTTCGAACTCTGGGATCACGAAATGTGCCTCAGCTCATTATGCCTGACTAATCCAGATGAATGTGATTATTTTCACAAAAAAAGATAAAATTTTTTTTATCAAATCAGAATATAAATTTTGGGCGAAGACGAGTAGTAAAGCTAGTAGAAACTATAGCAACGCTAACTTGTTTTGTTCAGATACTTGCTACAAACCTCATTTCGAATAGATATCTAAATGATTAACAGGTAATGCTATCATATCACCCACATTGCCTGTACCCGCATATATTGTTCAGAATAATTAGACCTTTTTAATGGGTCGCCTTACGACTCAATACACAAATAATTATCAAACTAGAGCATAGTATATCATAGCATTACTTTTACTTTTATTATTATTTTTCCTTTTTTTAGTATAGGTAGTTATGTACATATACCTTATCTGTATATCCCATTTTGTGTGTGCATATATTTTATTACATATTCTATTTCTCTTGTATCCATGCTGGGAAACGATACACTGTGTTTTTTGTTTTAATTCCTCTTTTCTTTCGTCGTTTTCAAATATTATTTTCTTAAACTCCTCATACTTATTCGTTTCGTTGTAACTAAAGAATATTCCCCTCTAAATAAATCTCTGGTGGGCGGGCAAGCGAGTATAAGTCATATTTTACTTCAAACTTAAACAGTTTCTTTGCTGTGAATCGAAGTGAAGTTAAAAACAAATGTTTCTTTTAACATACATGTTACCAACATTCACGGCGAAAATTTAACAGATCTTACAAGTGTCTTCCTGCAAAACTAACAAGGGAAGATCCCGAAACCGGAAATTCAAAAAATTCTGAGTCTTTATGAACATGTAGGGGATTTTCTCCTGATTACAACGCAATTTTCGTTTGCTGCCCAAATTCACTCGAAGGAGGTAAAATTAATCTCTGAAAATTCGGCTATTTTCCGATTTTGTGTTATAACTTGCCAGCTGTAAGAGATAGAAAAAAATTTCAAGACAAAAGTTACTTCTTTTAATTACATCTATCATTTGGTAAAAAACTTATTTTTCAGTTCACGAGTTATAACCCCAAATTGGAAAATAACTGGATTTTCAGGGGTCCATTTTACCCCTTAGAGTGAATTTGTGCAGCAAAAAAAAATCGCGTTATACATAATCAGGAAGAAATTCCCTACATATTCACAAAGTGTCAGAATTTTTTGAATTTTCGGATTCGGGATCTTCCCCTGTAAGAGCTCTGACTTATACTCGCTTGCCCGCCCACCAGACAAATATTACATACTACTTCAATAAGCTGCCACATCGTGACACCTTGAGGTCGATCGCACTTCCCCTTCAAGGTCGGTGACATTGTCGCCCGTGAATCAGATATCGAGGCATCTCCAGATGGATGCAGATTGCAGTCGCGCGAGGATCAAGGATAACATCCACGCAGAGGATGCCGCGATTTTGCACGCCCGTTGCTCAAGACACGCGTTGCTTAGGAGTATACGATCGCCTCGTAACATGAATATGAAACGATCAATGTAGACAAAGGGGAAAGAGACGATATTCCTTTAACCTTTTCGCAACCCCAGTGGGCGTTTTAACTTCGCAACGGTGCTAGGTAGAACAAAACTTAAAATATAAGAATTTTCAGTTTTGTTACACTCTACCACACTGCCAAAAAAAAAAACAACAAAGTTATAGGTATTAAGAAAATGAAAAAACGTGATAAAAGGCCTGGCAGAGTAAGCATAGGGAAACGGCTCCAGCATCAATTTTATCATTTATGCTTGTTAAAATAATGCTTTTTGCATGGAAAACTACTATGAGTAATTTTAGACCTGTAACCCCTCTCGTAAGGGTGATATAGGGACAACAACCCCAAACTTTATGATTTTTTTTCTCGAAAACTACTTAAGATATTTGAATGCGACAAGTTGCAAAAATTAGGTACTTACTAACTCTACTAAATCTATTTTTTTCAAAATTTTGGAGTGATAATTAAGGGTAGAAATAAAGGAATCAATTATTTGAGGGTAGTTTTTGTGAACAACCCCTTGAGCGATACCAACGAAAAAAGTCATGAGTAACGCCTCACTACTTAGCTATTATCCATATTTTTTTCGTTGGTGTCACTCCAGGGGTTGTTTACAAAAACAACCCTCAAATAATTGGTTCCTTTATTTCTACCCTTAATTATCACTCCAAAATTTTGAAAAAAATAGATTTAGTAGAGTTAGTAAGTACCTAGTATTTGCAACTTGTCACATTCAAATATCTTAAGTAGTTTTCGAGAAAAAAAATCATAAAGTTTGGGGTTGTTATCCCTATATCACCCTTACGGGAGGGGTTACAGGTCTCAAATTACTCATAGTAGTTTTTCATGCAAGGAGCATTATTTTAACAAGCATAAATGATCAAATTTGTGCTGGGGTCGTTTCCCTATGCTTACTCTGCTAGGCCCTTTACTGTGCTTCAGAATAACTTCAAAGTGAATTTCCACAGAAAAGAATTCTCCTTCCATCCTCCAATGTGATCAACATTTACGCGAGGTTTTATTAAAATCAGAATTTTGGTGTTGCGAGCGTTTCCTTGTAAGAAACACTTGCAGAAGTTTGTTAACATGCAACGAGTGCTCAACAGTGGGTGACCGTAGTCGCCCTTAGTGGGGAAAGGGTTAAGGATACATATTGGAATTATCAACAGTGGCAGAAGGATGCGCAGCGAGCTGAGGAACAATGGCGAGTGTGTTCACCGCGAGGGTCAACGGACATCGCAAGGTAAAGTACGCATGTCTTTGACCGGAATGACACGCAGAAATAACATGCCTCATCTTGATGAGAGGAAAAGGTTTAATTGCATCGCAGATTTTAATTGCCCGCTGCCGAGCTGCAGGCAGGCCTGTGATTTTAACGGAGCATCGTGGAAATAAGCAGCCGAACGCGGCGTAATGCGTGCGTCCAAATTGACGGGGAGAGAAAAGGAGGCTCGTTTCGTGGTAACAACTGTTTCTCAGGTTGTTGCCGAGGGTGTCGTTCGTTAATTCCTGCCCGGTTCGTGCCGAGTTAATGTCTACGTTAAGAGAGGTGCGTGTGTTTACTGTGGATTCTGGATCTTTATCGCGCTCTCCGTGATTTACGGTGAATAAGCGCGCTGTTATTTCGACGTTTATCGGTGCTGGCTGATCGAACAACGGTACTGTAATGGGGGTGGAACATCTTTTGCTGCGTGATATTGGGAATGTTATGGAAATTAAGTGATTTGTAGGATCGTTGGAGGAACTTGAGCGAATGGGATTTGAATGGGAAATTGAATAGCTGATTTTAAATGACATTACAGAAATGCTATATTGTAATGTTGTTTCACTTCGTGAAAGGAATAACAATTTTAACTTCTGTTTTATATCTATTTTATATAATTACGTGTTACTAGCAAGAAATGTTCCAGCATTTTTTAATTTCTTCCACTCAGCTTCGTCTTTGCGTAATCGAATAGATTGAGTCAAATAACAGAGATGAAAGAGAAGTTGATTTAGAACGATAAAGTCGTATTTTCAATGTATTTTTGAAGAGTCCTTGTTGAGAACACTGTAAGTGTCAAAATTGAGAAATAATAATTTCTTAATCGGAAAATGTTCTAGGTGCTAAAGGTAATATTATAGTTAGAATTTTAATGTAATTTCCCTTTGTAAATTAATTCCACCAATAACGCTAACTACTAGTAGTGCTATAAGGTGGTACTGCTGGTTATTCAGAGATGGGCAAAATTTTTATATAAATAAAATTTCAAATAGCGAATGGAAGTTAAAAACATTCTTCGTCATGTGTCGAATGAAGTTAAGTCGGGTTAACGAACAAATGATATAATTTTTTTTAACTTTTATTCGTTACCTATTCGAAATTTTATTTAAATAAAAATTTGGCCCATCTCTGCGCTGGTACAATCCACCCCATCAAATAGGATTGAGACTTTCTATGCTTTCAAATTCAAATAAATGGCACATTCAGTTTCCTCTAGAACTAAGAGATGGTACATACAGGGTTTTCTAAAAATACCATTATTGTTTCATGAATTTGGAGTATATTCGTGCAAAAAATAGAAAATTTTGTGATGATTTGGGTAATTGTATACACAACCTATTTAGCAACCAAAACAAATCAAATTTGGTAAATAATTTAAAGTCAGAGAAGTTTTATTCTCTCCTGAAAACTTTGATTTTTGGCACTTAAGTGTTTTCTACTACACCTTGAATATTCCAATCATATTATAATAACAAAGTAGGTATTTGAAGTACCTCGTACTGTTTAAAATTTGGAATAATTAGAAACTTGAGTTCTTCAAATACCTACTTATTTATTATAATAACATAATAACGTTTCCTCCAGCTTCATACGCGCAAATAAAATCAGAAACACATTCAATACTTAAAAACCCACAGGCTTCGCATTTATGTACAAAATTTGTCTTCCAACTTCTCCCGAAAATACTGAGAACTTTTTACCCACCCCAGTATGCACCTACTGTATTAAACTTGAATGTATGACATCCAGGATCGAGCATATTGCTCGCTGTCAGAACAAAAGGATTAGCCATAAAATACCATAAACGAGAGATATACATATATGCTCTGCTCCCGAGGGGTACAGCCATCTCCACCGTTTACGTCCCCCTAACCATGGACGTATTTTTGTTCCAGGGTCCCATGGAATACCGCGGTGAAGACGTAGGATAGAGCACAGGGCCCAAGTGGCAAGGAGAGGCAGGTCGAGACAGTCGGCGGGATAAAGAGGAAGACAGAAGAAAGCCGAGGAATGGCGGCGGATCATCATCTTCACGCGATGCCGAGCGAGGCGAACTTATGTAACGCTTTCATGCAAGACAAGGCCAAGGTTTCCATGCAGAGGCCCGGTATGTGTGGTCCCTTCGTTTCATATTGTTTTATGCTGCATGTCAGGCGACGCATTTAATTATATACGTCTATCGAAAGAAACACCGTGGGTCTTGTTCCATGGACCACCGAGTTAGCGGAATTCGGAGCCGGGAAGGCAGCTTGTGCGCGAGCTCGCGACTGGGATCGATGCTCGATTATACAATTCCACTGAGTGCTCGGCGAATGTTTCAATTAATGGTGATCAATCGATCAACTGGTATTTGGGATGTGCTCATGTGAGTTTTATCTCATTCTGTGCTTTTCGAACTGTAATAATGTTGTTTCTGCTAAGTGAATATGGGTACTCACAAAACATATCCGCCCATTCCCATGCGTATAACATATTTTATTTATTTAAGAAGTGTTAAATTTAGAATTACACGCTATTATTTACATTGGTATAAAGTAGGACTGTTGCAAATGTTCGAGTAATCTGAGTATTCGAATATTCGAGTAATCTGAGCATTCGAATATTCGAATATCAGTAGAATTCGAATTTGATATTCAAGTATTCGAATATTATTCAAATAATTAGGAGTATTCGAATACTCGAATATTATTAGAATAATTACAGGATAATTCGAATATTCGAATACTCCTAATTACAGGATAATTCGAATACTCCTAATTATTAGAATAATTAGGAGTATTCCAATACTCGAATATTATTCGAATATTCGGAGTGATCAAATTTCGGATTGTACCGAATAGGAATCTGAACATGAAATATTTTTCACGCTTGATAGTGAAATTCTTTGCATATTGGCCTTCACAATTATTTATTTTTCAAGTGTTCAGATTCATATTCCTTGCAATCCGAAATTCGAACACTTTGAATTATCTGAATAATCAGAATTCCTGGAATATTCGAATACTCTGTAATATTTGAATATTCGAATTATACGAACATTCAAGATTATCCGATTACTCGAATTATTCGAATATTTGATTCATTCAAATACACAGAATTATTCGAAATTATTCGAACTATTTGAATGGTTCGACTGGCGTTACGGAATGTGTCCCAGCCCATTATGCCTGGCTAATCCAGATAAATGTGACTCTTCCCCTCCCAGAATAAATAAAAAAATTTAATGAAATCAGAATTTAAATCTCGGGTGAAACCGAGTAATAAAGCTAGTTAATATAGGATGTATGAAGAGAAATATACATAAAGAAATGCTCAAAGAAATTTTGCTAGAAAATGGAACACGATAAGCCCGAATTTCACAGAAAGTTAGTTGAATCTATGCATTGGTAGTAGATGAAAGCAGGAATTTTATTTACGTTCGTATAAATTAAATATTGAATTTCGGCGAAATTTTTTTCCACGATCTGTGCTACTTCCACGGATAATACTTTTTTAAAGAAACTGTGTACAATTTTTCAATTGAATGCACCCAAAACAAAAGTATATTAATCAAGGTTTATATTAATGTGAATTAGAATTGCGAATTCTTAATTTGATGTTGATTTAATATGTTACATATATGGTGGACGGATACTTTTGTGAGTAACTGTACATATGTATATCTGAAATATTAATCTTGAGCCACAAAGCACATCATTCTGAGGTCTCCTCATATGAGACACTTTAGTGCCTCATAATTAGTATTTAGGATGCATTTGTGTAATTTCTATATTATTCTGTAGTTATAAAGTATTGCTACTTCTGTCGAGTGAGTATTAAAGTAACAAGGGTGAGCCACAGAGGTGTCTTGAGTGCAACAGTACATATATAGTGGATGTTCTGTGGCGTACAAATAGATAATATTTCGGACATATTCACTTAACAGAAGAAGCAGCGCTGATGTAAAAAAGCTACATAGACTATATCTGAAATACTAGTCGTGGGGGCGAAAAGGGTCTCATTTAAGAGGGTCCCTGTTATGAAGATTATTCCTCCCATTAACGTCTTCGATCCGCGATATCTAAAAGCAGAGTGCGTTCACGTTATAGTGGAAACTGTGTATGACCTCCTAGAATAATAAGTTTTTGGTCTATAATATTCCCTCAATGTTGCTGCTAGACAATTAAGTCCCTTTGTCCCGAAGCATTCTCTGTCTTAAGACTTCTATTTCACTCATATTTTTCTTTTTGAACGATTTTATTCAGCTTCGACCCTCTGTTTGTTTGTTTGTTTGTATGGTTCAAATTTAGCAACTCAAATTTAACCCACTTCCAACTATCCAATTGTCTTGAAACTTTGCAGGCGTGCGTAGTTTGGATGACAATAAATTTTTTAAAATAAATATTAACCCCGAGCGGGTGAAAAAATTACCCAGTCATCAATAATTATAACCCATAACCACGAATCCAAACGACTTGAAATCAGCCACTCGCGTTCTTTACGAAAACCACAAAAAGCTGCTGCGTTCGGGTCGCTAGTCGCATTGCGATTTGAAATTAAATAAAGATATTTCTAGGCCGGTATTCATAGTCGCTACTTATTCTTAAGCAAATGCTTAAGCATTCGGCATCCTTTACTAGCTACTAGGTTAGTAGAGGATGCCGCATGTTTAAGCATTTGCTTAAGAATAAGTAGCGACTATGAATACCGGCCCTAAAGAAGTCAGAACTGCGAAATGTAAATCCATAAACACTAAAAACTAGTCAAAAAGAACTTTATGTTAAACGATTTTTTAAAAATGCATTAAAAACTAAAAACTAATTCTTTTCTTGTACTGCAATGTCGATGGTGTTTTTTCACTTTAAATAAAATCTTGGAACAGGATTTTTCATAGCAGAATATGAATCAATTTAATACAGCATCAAGCGTTGAAATGAATTTGTTCTGAGGTACCCTGCTCCACGATTTTATTGAAAGTGAAAAAACACCATCGATATTGCAGTACAAGAAAATAATTATTTTTTAGTTTTTATTGCATTTTTAATAAAATCGTTTAACATAACAAATATTTTTTATACATTTTTTCCAACCAACACAGCCTTTTTCGAGAGCAATCCCAGATACCACTCGTGAGCGACAAGAATGTTAAAAAGTCCTCCATCGACATCCTGAAGCAGTACATAATTTCCAGTGTGGCATTATACTGTGAACTCACTTTGCTTTCAGATTTCGCAGATGAAAACCGTTACTGTTACATGAACATTGTTCTTTGTTCCTTGAACTTATCTACAGCTTGGCCCGCGATTGACACTGAAAGCATTCCCACTCGTTAAGGGTGTTATCGGGGTTAAATCGCGGCTTATCTTTCCAGAAGTTTTTTCCGCTGTTTTCTCACTTTCGTTGCCCCCCTTCGTTGGGAGCGCCATTGTTCGGTTTCGTTCCCTAATAACGGGAAACATTAGTGGGAGTCGAGGAAACTTTTAACCACTGCTGCTGAAATGGTGAGCGAGTACAACCTGTTCCCGTTATTCGTCACTCTCGTTGTCAATGGGCAGGTCAATCTTGTCGAGTCCACCGGTTATTTCGAAAACAAACAGCGTTTACGTAAAAGTATTGACCGTGCTTGACAAAATTTTCATTTCTAAAAATTCGATTTCATTTCCTATTTATCACACATAATAATATTAAAGAAAAAGAAAAGAAGAAAATGAAAATACAGAGAAAAAGTGAAATTATTATTGTATATACTATCAACCCTCCAATTTATAACATTTCAGGACGTAATTCTTTCCAAAGTAAACTCTTTTATTTTTATTACTGTTGGTAGTTTAAACATTCTTCTTCATAGCCACTAGTGCAAGAGACATTATTAAGGTTTCAAGGAATCAATAAATAGTTCAAGAATTTTTGCGATAGCCAATAATTCCACGAAAATACCAATTTTACACGCACACATTGTTCACACGATTCTCACAATCCTCACCCACTAAGTAGATACATAAAAACAAGCATAGTGATATAACAACACACCACGATTGCGTGAAAAGCAAAATAATTCAACGTCTTAACGCAATTACATTTATAATCGATGCAGTCGTTTCAATGACGAAGTAATAACTGTCCAGCAAAATCTTCGTTTCAAGGATCGCAATACCGTTCATTCCCATCCCCACTATTACAACCGCTTTTAAATTCATTATAATGTATTTATGCAGCCTGTTCACACTTACATAATTCCAATTACTATACTTGAGCAAATTTATCCCCAGCAAGTATCTACAAACGCTTAACCATCCTAAACGCAATCTACTTATCCTTCAGCCTCCCGAACTGTCTTCCCCTAATCATCGAGCATCGAAAGTGGCGGGCTAGACGACCGAGCCCTCCATTATTCATGACGTCTCACTGGTGCCGTGCACGCCGGCCATAAAGGCGGGTTTCCCTTCAATATATTCAGGCACGTTCCTCGTTCGTAAGCCTAATGCGTTCGCCTGGCGAGCACGTCAAAACGATTTCCGCCACAGATCATAACGGAGTCGGCGCGTAAGCATCCGAATATCCGGCTGGGAGGGGGGGGGGGGGGGGGTGGCTAACGAGCGCGATAACGTTAGGCCGTTGCCTATTTACACGGGAACTTTGAACTCTCGGTTTCCTCCACTCACCTGATAGGGGTAGGCGCCTGGCCTGTAGTAGCTGCCAGTGTTCAGCGCCGGATAACTTTTGGTACTGCCGCACATAGAAGCCATCTTTTATCGATCCTTCCTTCCCTCCGACTAGCAGTTCCTCTTTCCTCGCTCTATCTCGCCGGAGGAGCTCCGAAGACAATGGTGGGGCTGGTCGATGTCACCGCGTCTCAAAGAACTCGAAACCCGTTCATTGTCGCACTTTACGGTCCCTTCGCTTCTCTCGGAGTCCTCGCGAGACGGTCGGGCTGGCCGATCGCCGGGAAAGCCGAACGGTCAGCTTATCCGCAACGAAAGGAGATCGCTACTCCGCCATTTGAATGCCGGGTTCGCGCGTGCACGCGCATCGAACGCTCGATATCTTCATGTCCCCGCGACGGGATTCAAGGCCACCGATCTTTTCCGTCGCCCAGAAACGGTCCCGTTAAGCACAGTTGCCGATATATTCATACGCGGCCAGCGTTCCTTTTTTCATACCTCTTAGTGGCGCGACCCGTAAAAAACCAGTTCATTTTTCGAAACCAGTTTTAAATGGTCCCGAAGCTTGTTGATCTCGTTCCCTCCCCATCGAGGACGGCACCAGCAGCTCGCTTTCCTCGGCCCTCGGTGTCCACCGACCACTGCTTTCGGCGACTGCGACTCTTCCTTATCGCGCGCGGTCAACGTCCTCGCCGAGCCCTTCGATAACGCGCACCAATTTCATCCTTCCGTCTCGCGGAGAGGATTGCCGTTCCCACGGCCAGAGACGAAAGTTCCGCGCCGGTCGAGAAATGTGGAAACGTCGGAGGCCGGTTTTTCCTCAATTAGCGGCCGGTTACGCGCGCGACAAATATTCGCGGGGATGCTGAGCTGCTCGAGAGGTTTTTCTGCCGTTCCGCTGGAAGGAAGCGAGCTGCGAGTCGGCGAGGAGCGAGGCGATGGCAGGAAGCACGCGGCACCACGTCCTTCCACGGGGACGGTTGACCACCGACTGACAGCAGGAGATGTTCACGCACCGCCGTTCTTCATCTTCATCCGCTCCGCCGAGGAAACCGGCGGTCTTTGCCGCTCGCTCGGTTTCTTCGTCGACCAGCCAGCTTTGTCGGCCTGCTTTGCTTCACGCCACTTCGCTTTTTGACCGCGTCTTCCCCGTGGGAACCGGCCAACACTGAACTTTTCTTCCCTTAATTTTCACCGCCGTCTCGTTCCTCCGCTTCTCTGCCGCTTTCTCTCCCCTCCATTCCACGTTCGTTCTCCATCCTCCAAGTTCATCCACTTTCAGTTGTCCTCTGCTTCGGGGATACCGTGCTGCAACCCGCCGATCCTCACGGTCGGCCAAGCAATTTGTTCCGACCTCTTTGCGGACGCTCCTATGTGAACCCACTGAATGTCACTGAAAAAGTCGGTCCTGAGGAATATCTGAGCGCTTCAGTCGTGCGGGGATAGGCGCTTGGCGTGGCAATGGGCGTTGTGCCTTTGCCGTTGGTAGCAGTAACGTATAAATGGAGAGTAGTATTATCCTTCTTGTCGCAGACGCTTGAATTTAAAGTAGGAAAATGTTATGTGCTTGAGCCTCGGGCGATGGAACTCGGACCCAACATCTGCGAGTCCTCTTCGTACTGGCTACGGCTGGGATTATTTGTCGAATTTTTCGGCATTCGAATATTCGAATACTTCAGTTGCTCAGTTATTTGGCGAATATAATTCGAATATCCAAGTATTCGAATAGTATTCGAATATTCAAGTATACTGATGTATTCGAATAGTATGGTGTGAATTATAAATCAAGTTCTTTAGGTTCTATTTCTAACAAGCTTTTATTTAGTTTTAGTTGTGAGTTTGTTAGTGAGAATTCCCTCATATGACTAAAAAGAAACGCGTGAAAATTTTGTATTGTCATCGGAACTACGTAGGTGTGCGAAGTTTCAAGCCGATCGGGTATGTTGAAGTGGATCAAAATTAGCTTACAAGATTTCAGCCTGCCAAACTAACGAACTTACAACTGAAACTAAATAAAAGCTTGTAAAAAAATTAACCTTAAGAAGTTGATTTATAATTTACACCATACTATTCGAATACATCAGTATTCGAAATATTTAATATTCGAATATTTTACATATATTCGAATGCTACGAATAAATTTCGAATATTTGAGTATTCGAATAAATTTCGAATATTTGAGTATTCGAATAAATTTCGAATATTTGAGTATTCGAATGTTATTATTCGAATATTTAAGTATTTGAATACTCATGTAAATATTTGAATAATAACATCCGAATACTCAAATATTCGAATAGTAACAATCGAATACTTAAATATTCGAATAATAACATTCAAATACTCAAATATTCGAATACTATTCGAATACTGATGTAAATATTCGAATAATAACATTCGAATACTCAAATATTCGAAGTTTATTCGTAGCATTCTAATACTTGTAAAATATTCGAATATTAAATTATTCGAATAGTCCCAGCCCTAGTACTGACCAGCCGTGATACCAATTGCCCCAACCCCTACTCAGTGATGTTACTCTCTTCCGAACTTTACAAATACCGAAAGCAACGGGGCGCCACCTAAATATGTGCCAATCGCGCCACAGGCTGTTCCCAAACGCCGATTGCCTACAAAATTGCGCTACGGGTAGACCTGAAAGCGGAATAATATATTTTATTGCAGAATCAACGTAGAAATTTTTTAGCGATAAACGCAACTATTTCCCATCCACTCACCATTACCTAAATTTTGCATTTTTGAATGTGCATTGAGGACATTCAAAGGACAAGTACCTTTGGAAATTTATTAAAAGCAAACTAGTTAATGAATCTTTTTTAAACTTTCAGGACTTTTTATTGGATATTTAAGTTACACGAATTATTTTTCTGAAATTTATTTAAAACAGATCTGCAAGCTGTACAGGACCAGTAACTTTGCGCTGCAAAAATTTTACGAACTGTTTGCCGGTGGCTGTGGCGCGCTGGGAGATTTTCTGTTGGTCGTTTCCTTCCTATTTCTTTTTCAACAAATTTACTACAACCAAATTTCACCATTTTTTCAGAAGTTCGCCATTTCGTCATTTTTCAAATTTTTCAAAATCGAACTCGTCGCGCCATAGCCATTCGCATATAGTTTCTAAAACTTTTTGGTTTTTTGATTTCAAAAGAACCGTTTCGTCGAAAAATTGTCAACCATGTCAGCGGAAATTTTGTTGCAGCGCTAAGTTACTGGTCCCGTACAACTTATAAACCCGTTTAAAATAAATTTCAAAAAAAATATTTATGTAACTGAAATAGCCAATAAAAAGTCCTGAAACTTTAAAAAAGATTCATGAAGTATTTTGCCTCTAATAAATTCCCAAAAGTACCTTTACTTTTCTGACCATTACCATGTTGTCCCCCCTTAAATACACAAAACTATTTAATTTCTTTGTTTCAAGCCACTACAACGAACCATAACCGAAACACTTGCGCAATCACAGCGTTATTTTTATATCAAGAAATGTTTCTTGACAACTTCAAATACATAACAATATAGCCTGAAAGATTCAAAAAGATGGCTTGTACAGTTTCCTCACAAAAAATTCCTAAAGAGTATCTTGATTCCTGCCGATCGCACCAGGTTCCCCTTTAATAAATCTTCCCACATGCGCAGCGTTGAACCGTTTAACCAAATTCGTAGGCTCGTCTAATAGCTGCCGCGGAGACTTGGATGCCCGGGAGCAAGGTGCAGGCTTGCTGATTTCAGCGCGCGCACAGCCGCGATCCTGAGAGACTTCGATTCCGTTAAGCTTGCAGCGTGCAGTCGGACGCTCACGGTATCTTTCTAATTACAATTCGCATTGTACTTTCTCGGCCACGCAATTATGATTATCGTTTTCTATCGCGCGCGTATAGAATGCTCCGCGGCGTCCACGGATTACACGGCGCGACGTAATAATGGCTCGCGCTGACGGTTGATTAATAAAATGCAAAGAGTAACTGTACACGCCCGGCCTAACCGTCATTCAGCGATCTCGAGGTCCAGGATTACGTCCATTGTATTGGCGTGCGATCAAAGGAGTAGGTTACTATGCCCTCTCTCGTCTCGTTCGAGATTCCAAAGCTGCCCTCCATTATTCGTATTATCCTGCTATTTACCAACTAATCCCATTCATTATTACGCGCCGAACAAAACGGATCACCGTTCCGGGCTCCGTTGTTATTTTAACGGTGAAAACAAATTTCTAACCCCGGCAATCTCTCACGATGGACGCGTGGAGCGCGTCCGCCGACGCGTCCCGACCCCCCGCGTCCTAATTCCCGATTCTGGATAGGACCTGCGGGTAATTAACGCGAATCGGGTTCGTCAAGCGACTCCCTGTTGCTCGCTCCATTATTTCATGGGAGATAAACGATCGAGTAATATTTCGTAACGGGTTTGCGAATAATTACGCGCTCCTCTTTTACAGCAGCGAGTGGTGATTCTCGAGTAATGGGATTATATTAGTGTTTCTGTTTAATCGGTGCGTGCGCCACATAAAATTTTTCATCATCCGCCGGCATTTTTTTACTCTGCCATTATTTATAACTACTGTCGTGATGTATGTGATTTATACGATATCAGCTGGAGATTAGTTCTTGGTATTTCCTCGCGCCCTTCCTTCTTTTAATTAATCACACGCTTTTCCGCGGCGAAGAACGCGGCTGCCAGCCTTGCACGGTTTGCTGAAACTTCAGTGCCGCGTGACCGTGATCTTGGATTATAGGAATTAATTAGATCAGTATCGTAATTTTGGTACGCGTGTAGCCACTTCGACAATGCGTACTTTCCAGCCGTTGGGAGTAGCGCGGTGAATCGTTGGGTTGTAACAATAGTTTGTTGTAAGGAATGTTCTAGCAAAACGATATTTATGACGCTATTATAGCGATTCATCGCTAGCCGCGTCGAGGTGAATGATTGTTGCAATTTATTTCACTTGAATTTCAAAGTGATGAAACTTGATGCATGGCAGCCTCGTTTAAATTTGAATGATATCAATCTTATAGTTTCTTTTAAAATGTACATGACCGAAGTTGTTACAAATGAAATTTAGAAACTTTCTTGTTCTATAAAATTTTTTTATTAAATCAATAGTAACGGAGATGACGAGCCGCGAACCACCCTCTCTTTCATGGTCTATACTCTATATTTTTCACTTGTTTATTTATAATGGGACAACTATAAGGAGAAATATATGAGAACGAAAAATGTTTCTTTGGTTGGAATTAATTTGATTAATTTTAAGATTGTTTGATTAATTTTAAGAGAAAAAAATTGAGAACGACAATTTTTTGTTTGATTGAAATTAATTTTATTACAATTAATCAAACAACAATTTTTCGTTCTCATTTTTTTTCTCTTAAAATTAATCAAACAGAAATTTTTCACTCCTTTTTTGTATCTCTTTATAGTTTTCTCGTTATAAATAAACAAGGGAAAAATATGGGGCATGAAAGAAACGGTGGCTCACGGATCGATATTTCCGTTACTATTGATTTAGTTGAAAATTTGTATGCTTAGAATAAAAAAGTTTCTAAATTTCATTTGCAACAAGTATATTAAAAACAACTATATAACAACTAAATATACTTATTTTATAAAACCACTAGAATTTCACGCTGTAAACACAGAACTGGGAATACTATGGACGCACCACAATAAAATTGTGGATGTGGTAATCATATCATGGTATGTGAGGATTGTGAAAAAAGGAATTGGATTAGAATATAATTTCTAATATAATAATAATATAATAACCTACTTAATAGTATTAATGATATGCCAATAAAAAAGTCATATAGGTATTTAAATATGTTAATGTTCATTTGTTTATTTCTTTTATTTTATTTTCTTTATCATTGTTATCATTATCCTTTTCTCGTGAAAAGATGTTACGCATTTTTACCGTTCAGAAATTGTTTGGGGCGTCAAAATATTTCTTGAACGTCCCTTTCTACACTTAAGGGAGGATTCTCGTGTAACAGCCTCCGAAATTTATGAATTTTTTTTAGAAAACTATTGTTAATATTGCATTAAACTCTTTTGGGATATAAGGAGGTATCTTTAAACTTGTAGAATATTTTTTATGTCGATCCTTCTTATTTATTAATTATTATGGAATTTTTATTAACCTCTTCGACGATGTTGGCTTCAGGTTTAGCACCTGTCACAGTCATCGTATTGCAAAAAGAAGAAAATTTTCATAAAGTCAAATAATTTAAGCTGGGACAGGACCTAAAATTTTAATTTTAGATTTTATTTATGATACTTTTTTCGTCGATATAAAGAACAATATGAAAAAATTTTCTATGGAAAAAACTTGCTTTATCTTTCAAACGTTATAAATCTTTGAATTTTTCATTTTTTTCTTTAAAGTGGACCAGCATAAACTATCTAACTTTAAAATACTTCTATATTTTTTTTGCAATCAGATGACTGTGATAGGTGTTACACATCCCGCCACCAGGAGTTACATCGTCGAAGGGGTGAACAAGATTCCACAATAATTAATAAATAATAAGAACGATCACCATAAAAAAATATTATCTGCAAGTTTAAAGATGCCTCCTTATATCCCAAAAGAGTTTAATACAATATGACCAACTGTTTTTAAAAAAAAAGTCGTAAATATCAGTTAATTTTGGGGCTGTTGGACGAGAATCCCCTCTTAAATAACATTTCTCGCGCAAAGTACCAATTATTAAGGCTTAATATAATTTCATCAGGGAATAAGATTGTTCTCTAAAAATTCTCTACCTGCCTCCAGGGTCAACATTGGAGGATAAGCACGGCGAGCTACGAAACGAAAACAGACGTGAGCTTCGTTCCAGCGGTCGTAACCGGATTTCCAATATTGTTTTTCCACAGCACGTTCGGGCTCAAAGTAGCAAGGTGTCAGGGAAGAGTGCGCAAGGTAAATATTAAAGCCTCCACTGGGGAACAAAACAAAGTTCCCTTTGAGAATGCCAGCTAGGGAGGTTCATTCCATTCATGGCTTTCCCACAGGATGGAACGCGATCGCGGGTCGTGTGCGCGCGTCTTCCGACGCGAGTACCGGCTAGATCCAAAACCCGCGGTTTACTCGCCTCGCCGATTAAGATCGTTATTGAGGCGATTATGGGCCTTCCTTTTCATCGAGCCTGCATAAACCGTGCTCGCCGTGTGCCGATAAAATCTGAGCAACTCCCGGTGCTTGTGACTCAACGATCATTCCTGCCAGCGATTGCAGGCGGGTATGTTTTTATTATAATTACGTCACGTCTTCGTTTATGTCTTGCGTGGCAGGTGACGTAGCCTTAATAGCCGTTTCGTGTGCGTGGAATAATTGCTGTTCCTCGAAGTGGTATTGTAGGAAGTGATTTGGAGAGATGGAGGGAGAGGAGGAAGCATCTTCGAGGGCACTATCAGGCTTCTGTATTTCGAGTGTGTTTATTGAGGATTTTCTTTGGAATATCGTCTTCGTGGTTTTGTTGCGGGGAACGGGGAGAAGTTTATTTTGTCCTGTCAGGGTATTTCGATTTTCAGGTTTATTGAAACACTCGAGGGACTTTGATATAAGGCAAACAGGTAGGCATTATTTGTCGGTCATTCGTAGAAGTATTCCGTATTTGGTATTTTATTTTTCTCTCCTTTTACGTCCCTTTTGTACATCGCAGTGCGCGATGCTGGCTTGACGTGAAATTAAAGCCTCCATATTTATACGAATGGTTTCTACCGCGTCGACCCACGTGCAAGAATGTTTTTGTTCCCCCCAAGTGCTTTTTCTCACTGTGGGGCCTTGGCGCAGCGGCGTTTAACCTTCGATTTCTAACGCTGAATTATATAGCGGCGTGTGCAGCGTGCGCTTCGCGAGAATGAAAACGTAACGAAAATGTGGCGTGATAAGTGACTTACGCTTTCGGTGTTGAATGAAAATACTTGGGCGATCACGCGATATCGCGAGCCAATGTATTATGGACATAATGTGACGGAACGTCATGCTATGCAACCGAAAAGGAAAATATTTGCTGCTTTACCATTTCATACCTGCGCTGAAAATGACTATTTTTATTTGAGGAGTGTTTATGGCGGAATTGTACGGGGTGTTAAAAAAGTGGTGGTGACTGCTTTCAGGGGTGAATTTGTACCTCTGGATCGGTGGAGATTTGTGAAAGAAACTTGACGCAAAATTATTATTACACTATAGTTCTTGACGTAGAGATTCAAGGTTAATTCCTTTTTTTATTCTAGTGTGTTCTTCTCACTGCTAGGATAGCAAGTGTTAAAGGAACTGTGGTCCAAAGAATATTTCAAACCATGAACGACAAAAATGGTATTTTATCCTGCCAGTTATTTGGACACGTTAAAATAAAATAAATTGGATCTTGAATTTCAAGGTCAAGAACAATTTTGCACCTAATTTTTTTAACAAATGTCCACCGCTCCAAAGATGTAGAATCTTTGTGGGCTTTATACACAAATTTTATACACCATATGATCTACTGAATTTTCATTTCAGTTGTATCGAAATAGTGTACTAAGTAATTCTAAAACGCGTGAAAATATTGTATTGTCATCGGAACTACGCATGTGTGCAAAGTTTCAAGTCGATCGGATATGTTGAATTGGGTCAAAATTAACTTACAGGATTTCACCCTGAGAAACTGACGAACTCGCAACTGAAACTAAATAAAAGCTTGTAAAAAAGTAGGCCTAAAGAATTTGATTTCTAATAAACCACAATACTATTCGAATACACCAGTATTCGAATACCATTCGAATAGCATTTGGATACTTGGATATTCGAATTATATTCGCCAAATAACTGAGCAACTGAAGTATTCGAGTATTCGAATACCGAAAAATTCGACAAATAGTCCCAGCCCTAATCGGATGCGGACATCTGAAAAACTCTCCTTGATAGATCCAAAGGGATGCAAGTGGCATTTTTTAAATGTTTTAATTAAGAACAGAAGTGGTCACTTAAATCGTTAAATATAATGTTTTCACTTACTACTATTTAATACGTCAATGTAATTGAGGCATTTGATGGAAAAAGGGCACATAGGCCTATGTGCCCTTTTTCCTTAAATCGTTGAAAACAACTCAGGTGTGTGTTATACATATAATATATCGAGGATACTACTTCTCCCGCGTTCAGATTAGCTAGATGCTGTTTTACTACGTAGCGTGATCGACACGCAGCTACATAGTCGCGAGCGGTCGCGCTGCTGTACTGTCGTGCAATAAGTACTTTTGTTTCATAGTGGATTTTTTGTAAGCGAGGAAATATGGAAAGTGAGGCGAGTATCGAATCCGCAAAGAAAGAAGCTAATTAAGAAAAGAAAAAATTGATTTGGAAGACAGCTTGCTGCAAAAAATCGAAGAAACTAAAACTTACTTAAAACATTACATTTTTTATTATTTTTGTGCTTCATTTTGTATTTTTTACTTAAGCAGTGTATAAAAAAGTGTAACGAATTAAGTAAACAAAATTATATTTAAATAACTAAACAAACAAGCAGTTTTGTTACGATTTTACCACATTTATGGAAAAAGGGCACATAACCCACTTGCTTGAAACTTATAAATAAAGGCACATGTCATTTTCAAATTGAGACTTCTGTTTTCAGCACGTTTGAAGGGCACGATAACTACATCCCTAAAAAATTGGATTTAATTGCATTACTTTTTATTAAATTATACTATCATGAAAACTTCGAAATCGATTTTCTTGAAATGGCATTTTGGCGTATGTGCCCTTTTTCCATCAAGTGCCTCAATTTCCATAGAATTTTTTCAACACATTTGAATTCCAAACTAGACTTTATCGATATCAGAAAAATATCGCATCCCTTTGGTCCTAGATGCCTCATACATTTTATTTCATTTCGAATTAACCAGCCATTCGTTGGCAGGGGTCCGGTTCCACAGAGACCGGTTAAGAGGGAGCCCACCGTAATACAAACATTAACATATCATACAATCAACACCAATCGGATCACCTCGATACAAACCCCTTATTCCACGTCTCGATTTTAATTACACTCGGGTGCACGTTTCTCCTCGGAGCTTCCTTTCTTATCGAGAATTCCAACCCCATAGGGTTAACGGTATGGCCGAAGATCGGCTTCTTCGTCGAGGTGGTATCCGTCTTCGTCGGCGGTTAGTCGCGTCCGTGCCGCGGAAAGGGGACGCAGTAGAACGAAAGCATACGCGCACGGGCTCCGCTTGCTCCCCTAAAGTCGGCGGCGCGAGCGCGTGTCGTCGTTAGGAATTAATTATTGCCCCGTCCTAAAAGGATCCCCGATAACGAGCGCAATACATCGAGCTCTCTAATTACTTCGTTGAATCGTTTGCAGACGAGAAACGATCATCGTGCCGCGGCCAGGGAGGACGGCGAAGAAGAATGACGGCGTCGCAACGCTCCGCTGGACTCCGCAGAAGTCGGGCAAAAAGTATTTCCCTCTCGGCCCGTGGTATTTCATTGCCCGTATAATCATATCCGACATAACCGTCGTTATGCGGCCACCGGTACCGGGACGTGCACCAACCAGCCTGCTTCGGTGAGTGTCGGTTTCAGTTTCTTCCTTTTCCATCCCCCGTTTCCTCCCTCCCCGCCCGAGTCTCGTTCTTGCCCGTCTTCAACGGGCGCTTTTCTTCTTCCCGTCTCGTCTGCGGTTTTCTACGCTCCTATTTGCATTCTACAGCCTTTTGCTCGTCGCGCTTGACGACTGCATCAATGGCGCGTGTTGCGGCGTTGGGGGGCCTGGCGGTTTTCAGACGTCCAGGAGGGGAAAGTAGTCTTGTTTGTATAGGTTTTTGTTTAATGCGTTGTAAGTTGTTGCAAATTCAATTGGGGTTGCATTAGACTACTAGATGGATAGTAGGGCTGTGACTATTCGAATAATTTAATATTCGAATATTTTGCAAGTATTCGAATGCTACGAATAAACTTAGAATGTTATTATTCGAATATTTAAGTATTCGAATACTATTCGAATCTTGTTATTCGAATATTTAAGTATTCGAATACTATTCGAATCTTGTTTTTCGAATATTTAAGTATTCGAATCTTGTTATTCGAATATTTAAGTATCCGAATCTTGTTATTCGAATATTTAAGTATTCGGATTTTGTTATTCGAATATTAAGTATTCGAATTTTGTTATTCGAATATTTAAGTATTCGAATACTATTCGAATCTTGTTATTCGAATATTTAAGTATTCGAATACTATTCGAATCTTGTTATTCGAATATTTAAGTATTCGAATACTATTCGAATACATCACTATGGTGTGAATTATAATTTAAGTTCTTTCGGTACATTTTTTTACAAGCTTTTATTTAGTTTCAGTAGTGAGTTCGTTAGTTTGTCAGGGTGAAATCTTGTAAGCTAATTTTGATCCACTTCAACATCCGACACCCGCGACTCTTCACAACTTCAAGGCTGTCGCCTCCCTTTCGAAATTTTTGGAACCGATGTTGAGCTTTACGTTCGTCAAGGGTGCCCTGGTCAAATGTTTACGACCCATTTTGAGCTCGTAGAATAAAGTCGCTCGAACTTGTTTTTTCTGTATCTTCACTGTGACGGGCAAAAACAAACGAAAGAAAAACCCGAAAACAAAATAAAGCGAATTTCGCGCTTTAAAATGGTATATGACACGAACCTAGTTAACCTTTCTATAATCACAATTTGGTCACGAAAGGGTTCACTGCACCCCCCTCAATTTTGAGTTTCCATTTTCGTATTTTTGGCTCTTTTAACTTTTGAGCGATTATTGTACATTCTTAATACTCATACAATCATGCTCGAATAGTCTTTTTTCAGAAATTTAAATTCGTGTGTAGTTGAGAAAATAATTGTGGAAAGGAGCGATTTTTTTTCTTAAAATTCGCCGAATTTTTAAATTTGAATATTAAGGTCTAAAAATTTACAAAAATATTGGCAAAGAAAAAAATAATTCCCTGAGGTGCGATGCACGTAGTTTGACCACGAAGTTGCGTTTCTTGTATTACCAACAAACGCAACTTCCAAAAACCGAGGATTCTTTTATGTTTTTAAATAACATTTTTAAATATGGTTTAGGTATCCTATTAAAAAATTGCATCGTTTGTGACTGTACTGCAAGTGTGAAAATGAACAAAAATTTTTCCCTTTTCCTTTTTAATAGATGCTAAGTAGGTGCCAATGTTACCCCATACTGCCAATGTTCCCCCAGTTTACTGTACCATGTAGTAACCCTACGCTAGACCATCAATAGACAGACCACTGTGGCGTCCCTCATATCAGCTCCAATATTTCCACTCCCATGTATCCCATTTTTAAAGGGTTCTCCGTAATTACCACCCCCTCTAATCGTCTGCTTTCGCCCAGATGCCTTTTTACGCTCGCTCATTTTCCCCCTCGTCGTTCACGCGCCTCCCTTTTTCAACGGCCACCCTGCCCCCCCCCCCCTGCCCGTCGCATTCATCCGTCGCGTTCTTACGCGGTGCCTCGGTGCACGGTCCTTTCCGTCCTCCTTTCCAATTATATACAGCGTGTTTCGCGTTTATCCGCTAAGTTCTAAGCGCGCCGACTTCCAGTACCGTCGGGAACGCGGCTCTCGAATTCCGCCCGGCATTCTGCCGTTTTTCCCGTCATAATGCCCGGGGCCCGCTTTTGTTCCCTCGCGGCCACGGTCCCTGGCATCTCGCTGTTATTTAGCCACGCATCCCCCTTTCGCGTGGCCCTTGAAATCCCATCGGATCGGGTCGCATCCAGCCACGTTTATCGACGCCCGGGCCTTTGGGGGAGCGAGTGCTCTGTAACTCTCCTTTCTTGCCAATTAAAGATGCCACGGCTGGATAATAAAGCTCCTACTATTTAGTGCTGCACCGTAGGCTAGATTCACCAGGGAATGCTCCGTTCTTCGACGGTCGCGGCTTACTTGGCGCCTACTTTGCTGCAAGTTTTGCGTCGGGGTTCGCGAAGTAAATATTCACGAAGTTCTATGCTTTCATTTGGGTGGTGGGTCAGTTGAGTGGGTGTGAAAGTTGGTCCTCGCTAGGCGGATGCCCGTGCTGGAGTATTCTACTGAACTTATTAATTATTCTGCCCTGTTTAGTTAAAATGTCCCATCTGGCATTTTGAAACAACCACGAAACTGAAGTTTTATCATTTACTTTGTACCGTCCTTATTTCCCTTCGTTCAAATTAAAACATGTTGTCATTGTTTCGTAATATATGTCATTATACCTAATATAATTTTTTGCATCAGGTATACCGGTAGGTACTGTATTATTAGCGTACCGATTAATTAATTGTTTTAGAGAGGATATTTTAAACAGTTGGAAAGAAGTTAGGTTAAATGCATTAGACTGTTTATAAATCTTTACGAAGCACGTAGAGTTTTCTAACTTTACTTAAAAGGTAAAAGGCGTGTGGAACTTCAAATATTTCAACATATCTCAAAAAATGGAAAAATGCTAGATGGGACAGTTTAACTAAGGAGGGCAGTATTGTTAGTATAATTTCTTGAAAGGGATAAAAATATTAAGGATGTATGTACTTCCAGCCACGGCGAAAATGAACGATTTTAGCATATTTTTAGAGGTTTTATTAAAAAATAAATAAAATAAAATAGGTAGGGGAGATCGGAGCTAGATGTGACAGGGGCAAGTTGTTACAAAACTGTTTAAATTTGTGTCGCTTGTAAAAAGCGAAGTGAAAACAAAAAATAACCATTAGAACTAAAAATCTTCAGAAAATATTTATTGCATCACCTCGTTGAATTGACACGTTATTACGTGTCAATTCTTCTTTTTTTTTTTAATAATACTAATAATAATAATAATAATAATATTTAATACGTATAATTATACTTAATACGTATCATTACGTATAATTATATTATACGTAATAATGTGTCATTTCTTCTATTTTTTATAATACTAATAATAATACTAATTAAATACTATGTTTCCAAAAATATATAACCAACAATAGAAATCTCCTACACACTGAAAATATTAAAATAATGCGATTATTACAATATTTTCCAATATTTCTCGAATCGTAAGCACCATTTTAAAAAATACCTACCCTTTTTCTCGCGAAGCGTCGTATCGAGCAGCTCCCTGCTTCCGCTTCTTCATTATATTCCGCGTAGTGATAACTAATGTTTTCTCCCTCCAGCCTTTTTCTCCATCCTGGCGGCAACAAGATACATGTTTTACCTTCACCGAGTCTAAAATGCCCTCGATTCATAAGAAGTCCACGCGGTGGTGATTCGTTGTTTCTAAGTGGATGCTTGGACTGCTAACAGAAAGAAATTAATCGCGGTTTTTCTGCATTACCATCGCGGAATGGCCACACAAATCACGAGGATCTTACCGTCCACTCAGATACCGGCCAAAAAGTCGTTCAGTGTTTCGGTGGCTCATTGAGAACGCATCCGAAATGCATCGATAAATCATACACTTCGTATAAATGACCCTCACGTAGCTCCAGCGAATAATCAATTTTTACCTGGTGCTGTGGTTTTTGCCTTGTCCTTGGCAGACGAATTTTGTCAGCTGCTGGACGAGCCTGTGCTTTGCTACCAATTAGGAAGGCATAGGAACGATACCATATCTTTTAATTATGCGCACTTGAAAATATTTCCTGGTAAATTGGCGCAAATTGTAACCTTGGCGTTTCATAAAAATTTATGATGTGCTGCCTGAGGGTACAATATACATATCTGAGAACTAAAAGTTTCGAAACATGAAATTCTTGGTCTGAAGCGTGACACGGGTTTGCTATATGTTATAATTTGCTGGTGGTTTTAATGAACAGTCGTAGGTGCTCTAATCACTTGTGCATCACGTTTGAATAATAATTTCTGGCTTGGATCAGGCGATTTCGAAGATATTACGTAACTAAAATCGTCGGCCGTGTAATTAATGATCGTCTAATTAAATGGGTGTAATCTAGGCATCCGTAGAATGTTTAAACGAAATTTCTTCCCTTTTGAAGCTAACTGTAACTGAGATAAAATCTGAGATGAAATAGTAAATCGTGAATAATTATTTAAAAAGCTGACTTAATGGCATTCAACTGACGTTTCTACGTTTACAATTCACATTTCACTAGCGGCCTATTAGATAAATAAATTAGCTATAATAATTAAATAAACAATTCAGTTATTTAGCTTCCTCACGAAGGGGAACTTATGTAATACCTATTCCCACCATTTGTGGTTCATCGAAATTGGTTACCGACATGATATAGTTATTTAAAAACATCCTCATTATTTAGATAAATATTCAAACAATAATATTCAAATGCTTCAATAGTTATTCGAGAAACACTTGCAACTGTTCAACATTTATTAAACATTCGAATAGAAATTATTCAAACAATTCCAACCCACTGTACACATACTTACAGGTAGTGGATACCTACTTATGGCTTTTTTACAGAAGACACTTGGGATACTAAACATGTGAATATTATTGAAATACTCATCACGATCCATCGAAATATGTACACTGTCATCCATAAGTCATCGGATACTTACCTATAAGGAAACATATCGAACCCGTACCTACACGTCGGGTTCGATCAATCCTCGGTGAGAAGTAGTTTTGAGAAAAATATTCAAAGGGCATTTTTTTATCCACAATCGTTCATAGTGGACAGATGAGAACAGCTTTTAAATTCGATTGTCGAAAATATATTTTATCGAATATATCGGAAATTATTTGGTGTAAGAAGAATTCTTTTTTAATTGTATCTTTGAAGTAGAAATTCAATTATCTAAACTACTTTAGAAAAATTCATTTGTTTAAACATATTTTTGCCAATTTTTCTGGCAGAATGTTACGGTTATTAATAAATATGCCTATGGTGACTCGTTTGGTAGGAAATAATTGTTTACGTATTTCAAATTTTATGTTAAAATTCCTGCGAAAAAGTTACTAAATAATCTTATATCCACCTATTTTGGATATGACCGCTTAAATTTGCAGATGTCCCACTTTTGCTGGTACTACAACTAAGTCAGTTTTTGCAAAATTAGACTTTTGCGACTTAAAAAACAGTGATTTTTTTGCAGAAATCGATGTCTGTTTTAGACTTTGCCATTTTTTTTAATTTTCAGTATTTCTCATTTAATCTAGTTCTGACGATAGCCGCACTCATACAGATTGCACAATTTTTTAAATTTTCTATTTCAGACAACTACAACGGCTGATTTTATGCTAACAATGCGTGTATGATTTTTGTAAGGCTCTATTTGAAGCACTATAACGCCGGATATAACCACTATTTTTGCGTACAATTTGTTTTTTCATATTCTCTAAAGATTGACAAATGAAGCCACAAAGTTTGAAGTAAACATATTTAATGATTTTGTTTTAAAAAATTCCCAAAGTTCGCATTATTTTTCGTCCGTCATAGTAGGTAGACCCCTTAAGGAATATTATAATATTGTCTATATCAAATTTTATTTACACAAAGGCATCGCAATTGGGTTAAATGGTTCATCCAGATCTCCGAAGTACATTATAAATAAAATATCTGAATAGAATACAATAAAATAAAAAAAAACACTTCAGGAACTGGCATCCACGTTGGAATAATAATTTGCTCAAAATGCTCAAGTGTCCAATGACTTATAAACGGGACAGTATACCATACTGAAAGGCTCCTCAACTGCTCCGCAATCCCCAAAGAAACGCTACCACCGCGAAACGTATTTCCATAAAAAGTAACCCTCAATTTTCCACCACAACATTCAAACGTGTACACACTCTGCTTTCAGATTCCGCGAATCAAGAACGTTATTCGCGTAAACATCCCCTTCATGCCCGTTCTCTAGCAACATGCTCAAATCGATCGGGGGCACGAGACGTCGTCGGTGCCCCCCGGTGCATGCGTCGTAAATTACATTTTTATCGTCGAAACTCTTCCCTGTTAAACGCTCGCATCGAGATAAAGTCCCTGATAGATATCCCGGCGTCATAATGAATTCTTTTCGCGGTGCGTGCACCCCCTCGGAACGACTTCTCGGTACGTCCCCGCCCCCTTCTCGTCCCCCACCCCCTCTCCTGGTCATTATTATCATTAAACTATAAAGGAGGAGGCGAAGGGAATGGTAGCAAGGGTAAAAGGCAGGTCTGGTGGTAGAAGGAAGCTCGAGGTCTCTCGCTCCAGCTCGCATTTGCAACGCGAGAATTATCGATCGCCGGCGAGCATTGCGTCATAAATTACTGTTTTTATCCGCGGGGCCCCGATTTCGGGCCCTCTTCTTCCTTTTACGCGGCCCAGAGATTTATCTGAAATATTAAAAGTCGCTTCCTGCCCCGCGAACGTTGCACGTGACCGATCTTGTCCGTCATTGTTAACCCCAAGAGGACGGTATCGCCAGTTTTTTTCTAGATATTGCTATTAGATTGCTGCGTTTAATTATTTATTAGCTGTGTGCTGTGTAAATAGATGTTAGATTGGCAGGTAGAGGAATTATGGATTTCAGGTAGATACTATTGAGGTATTTCAGTAGATACTATTTAGTTTAGAGTGTAGTGAAGATAAAGGCAAGGTTTTAGAGTAATATTACTTTCAGGAAAATTTTGTTCTTATGCAGCATTACCTAATCGAAATAGTTCTGAAATTGTTACATTGTCAATTAGAAATCGTAGAAACATCCATTTCATTTTCTTTTCACACACTTCTTTACACTCATAGATGCTATAAAATCACCTACTTCAAACTAGGGCTGGGACTATTTGTCGAATTTTTCGATATTCGAATATTCGAATACTTCAGTTGCTCAATTATTTGACGAATATAATTCGAATATCCAAGTATCCAAATATACTATTCGAATATTGAAGTATTCGAATAGTATGGTGTGAATTATAAATCAAGTTTTTTAGATTCATTTTTTTACAAGCTTTTATTTAGATTCAGTTGTGAGTTGTTTAGTTTGGCAGGGTGAAATCTTGTAAGTTAATTTTGACCCACTTCAACATATTCGATCGACTTGAAATTTTGCACACATACATAGTCTCGATGAAAATACAATATTTTCACTAAAAAGCATGAAATACTTTATAGTAAAAAATTTTCTTTTTAAGAACAAGCTTTTATTAAAATGTACTAAAAACGAACCAAGAATTTTGATACCGGCCTAGCATATGACTAAAAAATAAACGCGTGAAAATATTATGTTGTCAACGGAACTACGTATGTGTGCAAAGTTTCAAGTCGATCGGTTATGTTGAAGTGGGTCACAATTACTTAGCTTATCAGATTTCACCCTGAAAAACTAACGAACTCACAACTGATACTAAATAAAAACTTGTACAAAAATGAACCTAAAGAATTTGATTTATAATTCTGTATTATAAATATGAATTATTAATTCACACTATATCATTCGAATAACTTTTGAATACTGAAATATTCGAATAATATTCGAATACTGAAATATTCGAATAATATTCGAATACTGAAATATTCGAATAATATTCGAATACTGAAATATTCGAATAATATTCGAATACTGATATATTCGAATAGTATTCGAATACTTAAATATTCGAATGTTATTCGACTAATAACATTCGAATACTCAAATATTCGAAGTTTATTCGTAGCATTCAAATACTTGTAAAATATTTGAATAGTCCCAGCCCTACTTCAAACTTCCTGAAACTTAAGTTCCAAAAGGATCTGAAATGGTCTGAGGAGTCAAACTCACCTGAAGCCAGCTTGAACACATTAACCTCTCCAACCCAAACGAGGCCTCAAATTTACCCCTTCTCCAAACCAAAAAATTCATGTACTCCCAATTCCAAATACAGTCACACCGTTGAAAGTGACATTTCTTTCGCGGCACAGGTCCACTTTCGTAACCCAATAGCAGTGATTCTTTCCGGCAACCGTGCGTTCCTCAACTTCCCATTTCACCATTATGATCGCCCGGCATTGCAGCAGCGAGTTTCGGCTCATGAAACATGCGAGAATTATCGGCGGACGTTGATGCGTGGCTGCTGTAAATAACAGTTTTTATACCGTTTTTATCCCCTACCGTTTCCCCTGGTCGTCGGTGATTTATTCGAAAAATTTATATATATATACGTATATAAGAAGAACGAAAAAGAAAAGAACCGACTGCCTTTCTTTCTCGCGGGCTCGTTGGGCCCTCTTGAGATGCACCCGGTCGCATAAGATCGTCGTACTTTTGCTGAAGGTACCCCTTGCAGCCGGCTACGTGGCGGAATGCGCTGGGTAAAGGCGCTGTGGGTGATTTTTGCAGGGCCGTACCGGACCCTTTCTATCTTTCAGACGGAAATATGCCCGAGTCCTTTCGGGACGGTGGATTTCTCGGCGTTACGGTTTCTTCTCCGCGAGCTACGACTCCTCACCGACTCGATTTATTCCCTCCACCGTGCAAGAAATATAACTCAATTTATAATTACTTGTATCAGGTGGGCAAGTAGATGGTTACAGTTGATGGGATTCTCTGTGCCGGGTGGACAAGGTATTCATCTAGGCTTGATATGAAATTTCTTCTTCTTGATGATTTATTTTTAATCTTGAGGAATTTTTTCTTATGATCTGAGAAATTTTGTATTTTTCAGAGTAATTCGTTTGTCTTGTTTTTGAGGTATTTTTTGCTGTGGTCTGAGAGGTCTTACTCTGAAGAATTGCTTATTTCTGAGAGTTGTCGATTCTTTTTATTCTTAAAGACACTTTTGCAATTTGGGAAACCTCATTGTGAGAAATTCTGTATCTTTGGGAATGACCCATTTATTTTGTTTTTGAGGAGTTTTTCTTCTGACCCGAGAGTTCTTATTCTGAGAAATTTCTTATTTTGAAGAGCACTCGATTCTTTTTATTCTTAGAAACATCTGTTTTGCTATTTGGAAAGCCATATTCTGAGAAATTTCGTACTTCTGAGTGGTAGATTTTGCTTATTCTTGAGGTATTTTTTGTTGTGATCTGATAAATCATCCTGGAAAATCCTTATTGTTGAGAATAATGGAGATAGATGTTTTTATTTCGAGTCATGTTGTATCTAAACAATGCGTATCCTTTGTATTTTTCAGTTCCACCCCTACTTTCAGTGGAAAGTGTTTTTTGGTTTACTCCTAACAGTTCCATTCGTCCAGAAAAATCGAATCTGGAGTACAAATGTATACATATTTGTTAACCCTTCAGCTGTGAGCATCGGAGTACTTAGCTCCAAATATTTACTCATCCTTACCCTTCCTATTTGCCCAGCCTATTTAAAGAGGTCTTCAGGGTAAAGTAGAAACGGATTCTTCAGAAACCTGGAAGACTATTGTTTGCTGCTCAAGGAACCCGATTATCTGTTCCACTAACTCTCAGCACATTTCATGAATATTTTCTTTATCGACACAAAAATAATTCTGCACTACTTTACACTGTTGCGTCACTGACTCTCCTCATAATTCTCAAAATAGCCCCTGAGATCCTATAATGCTTGCACAGGCGAAGCTTCTTTACATTCATATACACATAATTCCGTTTTACAAGAATCTCCACTTAACGTAATGTCTCAAAGAATGTTCTCCACTGGTTTCTCGAATAATCGATTTACTTCAAGGAGGGGCGTTAAAAGGATATGATTTATCCTGTCGCGGTTGCAGACCTAATAATCTGCGGTTTTTCAGTACTCAGTGAAAAGGGAATACGAATCCTTAGTAATCAGAATCGTTAAATGATTTCAGGAATAAAAGTTAAATATTTGTATCTAGAGTTGGTGAAATAGTAGATAACTGATTTAAAAGTACGAAGCTTCTTGAACGTAAAATATTTTTCCATCTGTTTTACATCTGTTTATTTAAAATAATAATTTCTATCCATATTAGGTAACATCCTAGTTGTGGTGTTTTCTTCATCTTGGAAATTTGAATTAAATATTTCAAACTTGTATTTTCGATAGTTAATATACTATATATTTTTTATTTACGATTGGTGGACGATTTATGTTTTTCATGTATGAATATTGAAATGGTACACTGATGAAAATAAATGAAGTATTGGTTCAAAAGTATTTCACCACTTGTATGAGTCACTCAAAAACTAAACGGGACTAAAATAAGAAAAAATTGATATGTGTAGCAGTAATCATATCCTCGAGCACTAAGAACAGAAAAATTTACAGAACCAAATGATCAGTTTTCGTTCTATTTCGTTCTTCCGCACATTTGAGAAAAGAGAAAATAAAACAGTTTTCCACATTTCAGTGACCCCGGTTTAATGTTCCTCAGACTATTGCAATCGTGTAATTTTATATTGCCATCTTAGAACTGATTTTTGAGCCGCAACGTAGTTATGAAAATTTTTCTCATAATACTAATATTTTGCAAATTCATGGAGCTTCAACGCTTCTATCTTTTTTAAATATAATTTTCTTTCATAAATCATTTGCTGCGGCTGTCACCTTCAGCCTTCAAGTTTTGAGCAATTTAGATCTTTGTCAATTCCCATCTTTTGATAAGAAAATATTGAACTACCTATATACGTTTTACTTTATTTTCTCTTTAATTTCTGCAATCGGATACTGTTAAACAGTACTTGATAATATTCTCTCTCACAAAAAAGTGCACCGGGTTGAGATTGCCGATCTAGTTAAAACTTTGCACACAGTTATTCTATGCCATACACAATACCACATTAAATTTACAAAACGCACCACTCAAAATTGCGTAAAGAATACAAGTTCGAAGTATCTCGCAGATTTCTAGCTAAAAAGCAGAGCAACTTAAATAACAAGAATCAAGTCAAACTCTCTATACACACTTGAAACTACCTGAATGAATTCCAGTTGTGTGGCAACTACAATCGAACCTCGGTTTCAAGACTTCAAACACCATTTTCTTGCAAATTCCGCGTGTAATAGCACGCTTTGCGCGTTTTACACACCATTACACAGGTTTTGCACTAACTATACACAGAATTTGAACAATATCGGTGACCTGACCAAATGCACTACCCCTGTCAGCATAATATAAACGCCACCATTATACAGAGTGTTAGAATAAAGGGTCTAAAGATGAAAATTCACGATGAAATAATTATTTCCTTAGTTTATTATTTTTTAATGATTTTATCATTGGTTTCATGAAAGTAGACTCTTAAAATATATCACGAGATAAGTTTCATGATATATATTTTGAAAAATTTTATCTCTCACAGCTATTTCCATTATTAACGTTCAGTTGTTGCTGAGATTTTGTTTTGTGATAAAAAAGTCTCGTACAAAAGCTGATCATGGATTCTCACCTTAAGACTTCAGGGACTTGCAGTACTCGCCGAGAGGAGTAAAAAATGTTTAATCAACATAGGTTCTAAAAGCAATCCTGTCGATGTAAAAGACAAATGCTTGTTTTCACATTTACAAGAGACGTATTTGAAATTTTAATACAAAACCGATATCTACGGATCTTAGATCTACGTATATTTTTAAATATTCCTCTCCTATTGTACGACATGCATTCCCTATATTTTCTTCTGTTTACATTGAATGTGTTACGAATAGACTTACTTACTATATCAAACGCTCGTAAATACAAAAGTAGATTTTACATCGAAAGAATTGATTTTAGGAGCTATCTTGAAAAAGGCTGACCTTTTTTACTCTTCTCGGTGAGAATTGTAAGTCCCTAAAAACCATTTCTTAACATCCTGTATTGTTACTTACACTGCTATTCATAAGTATTAGGACACCTACTGTATTTGCCCAAAATGTAATATTTGGTACAGATTGAATACATTTCACTGTTTTTAATTTAAAATACCAAATGAAGTAAAATTAGTTAGAGTGCTTCGATAAATCTGCAACGTTTCTCCCAAACAGAGTAGTTGTTCTAATACTTTATTTTATATTAACGGGAAAAATCAAGGGTCCAACGTAGGGTACGCTCCTGCCATTGCCAAAAGGTGCTTGGGGGCCCCCGTTACGTTGCGCTGTTCGACAAGAAAATTTGCCTCCGAGCTTGAGCACCGCGCATATCGCGCGTATATACGTGTTCACATATAAAACTCGTATAGACGGCCATTGCGCGTGTACGCGGCCCCGCGACGGCCACGGTTGATTTATCGGTCGACATTTTTTCGGGGGATTTTTATTACGTTTTGATCCTTTCGCGCATACATTTTAGCGTTCGCTACCTCGGCGACGCCGAATGTACGCGCGACACTTGGATCTCCCACCGAAACTCTCCCTCTTCCTCATTGCTTTTCCGAAAAGTCGCCTCGTCAGGTGCTCCCCGTGGAATTTATGCATTGCACAGAATTCCATCGAACTGGTCGCGCAGTATTAAGCAGACTGATTCTGCGTGTGCAAATGAATCGAGAATGTGGAATAAAGATTTCTTGTGTCGGGCTCCGTTTTCGAGGAATCTTGTTTTGAAAATTCAGCTGGTAGGGTAAACGCACCAATAAATGAACACTTAAGGCTAATGAATTATTATAAAATTACATTTGCAGCGCGATTGATTCCACGTGCTGCAAAAATTGTTCGGATGCGACGCGAGAAATTAAAAGAAGTCTCTAATTAATTAGTTGCTTATTTTAATAACTTATTTTATACATTTTAATAAAAAATGGCCATTCACTGGTACGTGTTCATTTACTGGTACATCCACCCTACGGTGGCATCTGATTAATGAGAATTTGTAGAATGCTGATGTGAGTATGGTGTAATTCAGAGTTTCGTATCAGTTTGGCGAAAAATGTAGCGAAATTCTATAGCAATTTCTTTTGTCAGGTTTAATTTTCGAGAAAATCGGTTTTGCATCAGTCGAGTACGCGTGTAGATTGCTGAGAATTGATTGTTTCTTCGAAATCAATTTTGTTGATGAAAAAAAGGTTTGTGAAAAAAATTTGTTTCACATTTTTTATTAGTTTTTAGGTATAGAATCATCCTTTTAGTATTGTATCACCAATTTGATGTTATTTTGTGTATAAAATTGCACAAATTCAACGATCTGATGTTTCCTTTCAAAATTATTTATCAAGTAGTCCAACAAATATTGAAGAAACAAATATCTCCAGTTTTCATAACAAAATTTCAAGCACTTAATTTACATAAGAAATTCCCACCGCGTTATAAATCCCCAGAATTTTCCACGTATTTTAAAACATTAAATATTGCATAGGTACAACTCTCGTGCAGCGACTGGATTTCATCCTAATTACTTTATTTACATAGGTCGATCGCTTGAGTAAATGCACAAGGAATAGTATTAGATAATTAGAATTTATACATATATAATAACTATACATATATACAAATAGTAAGTATGATGGAATTATTACACTTTAATTGCGAACATCTGGAGAAATGTAATGGGATCTCCTGTTACGTCGCATCGGCGAGTATCATTGGGGCTCGTGAAGACCAAGATTCGTGATACTTTAGGGATGATAAGAGAAGAAGTTACAACTTCGCGTTTCACACTCACAGAGTTCGTGGACAGGGTGTGTATCACTTTGTCAATGGATGTCTCGCCCAACGGCGTCCATTATCCTCTGGAACGTGGCGCTGTCTAAGCCACAGAAGGATCTCTCTCGTGCAGGCATGAACAATGATCTTCTTCGACGACGACGGAATATGTCGTCGAATTCGTCGTCAATGGTCGGAGGGTTCACCTTGGCGTAGTAAAGCGCGGCGAAACCGCTGTAGATGAGAAGGGCGGCTGTGGCAAGCTGTAAAAAATGGATTTGTGGTTGGAACATTGTTGTTGGAAATTTTGAAAATGCATCGCTGATCAGGAAATTATGGCGGATGTTTTATCTGAGTGCGGTGATTGCTATTTTGAGAGCTATTCGAAAACGAAACGGGAATTCTGTGGTGCTACGTATAGAAATTTGAGAACAGATTTAAGTATTTGCATATAGATGATATACATAGAGATTTAAATATAGATGTATAGAAAATATAGAGATTTAAATATAACAGTATAGAAATAGAGATTTAAATATAGAAGTATAGAAAATATAAAAAATATAGAGATTTAAATATAGAAGTGTGGAAAATATAGAGATTTAAATATAACAGTATAGAAATAGAGATTTAAATATAGAAGTATAGACAAAATAGAGATTTAAATATAGAAGTGTAGAAAATATAGAGATTTAAATATAGCAATATAGAAAATATAGGGTTTGAAATATAGAAGTATAGAAAATATAAAGACTTTAATATAGAAATACTAAATATATATAGATTCAGATATAAAAATATAGAACATATTGAGATTTAAGCACAGAAATTCAAATATATCTCTAAATATAGAACGTGTGGGGATTGAAATATAGAAAGTTTGAAAGTATAGGGACAGAATTATAGAAATATGGAAAATACAGTGTTCCGATTTTTTATATTTCGTTCACTCTTGAGCATCAGATATTCCATTCGTTCCCAAGTCTAAAACTCTCTCAGTTATTTCGGGTACTATTCCATTTCGTTAAAATATTCATCTTAAAAATGAAGAAGATCGAACTGAATCTTACTTGAAACACAGCCCAGAACTTGTAACTCCCCTCGTTTATGAGGAAGTCGTAGTAGCCACCCCAGTAGTCAACTTTCGGCTCAGACATAGCTTTCATATCCTTCTGCTCATCGTTTCCCATACTGTGATCGTCGTGATGGTCGTCATAATCATGATCTTCGTTATTACCACGTCGATAGGCCCTGGGATTTCTGTCAGTCAAAAATAAACGCACTGATGAATCTCTACTAATCATTCGCTAAAGTAGTATACACTACTTGAAACATTGATTGCATTACACGAATATTTAACATGTCATCGCTTATAATTAATATCAGTATCGAAAAAATATCACAGTGTGATTGTTGAGTACGTATTTAATAAAATACGTTGGATATCAACTATTATACCTGCTAATCATGCAACTATGGAAACTATAGGTGGATCCAGGGCCACCTTTACCAATGGGCTAAATTGGCTACAGCCCAGGGGCGCCCGTGGCCCAAGGGCGCTTAAGAATCAAATATGTTGAAATGCTTTTTTCTCTTCAATTTTGGAGACGAAAATTTCCTCCGCCGGCATTGTTTTTGTTCGTATTTGCCTTGGTGGAGACCTGGGATTGTGATGTACTGCCTTGCACCAATTGCGAAGAAATTGCACCCTTGGGGTGCTAGGGCGCCAAAATTTTTTAGCCCAGGGCGCTCAAATTTGTTAAGACGGCCCTGGGTCGATCCATGGGTGATGCAATAAATATTCCCAGAAGTGAAGATTGTTTAAAGTGAAATAGATACCTGTACGTTTGCACTGCGGTGACAATGGCGGGATTCTCTCGAGACTCGTTCATATCCGAGGGTGCATAGGTGTCGTCGGAAGTAGTCTCGCTTGCGGTGGCGTGAAATACACAAACGAGGAGTAAAAGACAGTGACAGACTGAGTTCGTTCGTATTCTATCTGAAATATCGGAATATTTTTGCTTTAACGAAGGCTTCTCTTTTCTTTGAAAATAGAGAGGTAACAGACAGAAGCTCTCCGCTCTTAGAAATCTGTTACTAAAGTGTGTGTTTCTAGAGTAGATATTGCTGTGCCCTGTGTCTACATAAACTGTTTAACTTAAAAATTCTTTCCTTATTCATTTCTGCGGGTTTTTCTGTACAGCTTATTTAAATATAAAAACCCACGAATTGGTACAGTGCACAGTAATAGGGACATCTACCCTAGTTGTCAACATCGAATAGGGAGTGTAATTCTCACATCAATCTTTTCGTCAATTTCATCGAAGCCAAAGGTGGGAGAGTAAATTCAGATAGTCATTTTACCACGATAGCCAAGATGTCTCAAACAGAATGTTGCGTTTCGCCTTCGATGGGTGATTCCCTCTCTTGGCGAGAATAATTACGAACAGATCTATTTTAAACTGTATTACATGTTAGTACAATAACACGAATTTTTCAAAATACAATAATCTCTTCCTGCATCAGCCAAAAAGTGAAATAATGATACTACAACCCCTCTGGTAACAACTTTCCATACAAAGCCTTCCTTTACAGATATATTGTTCATGGATATTCCAACCATTGTTAGGCTAATTTAAATTCTCAAAACACACAGTTCCTCAAAATTCTCGAAATCCACGAATCTCCATTAAGGGGATCCTTCGGCCAAACCCCTTAAAAAATAGGTGATCTTTATGAAAATTTTACAAAAAGAGGTTATAACATATCCTAAAAAAATTTTCTGTTTCACGTTCTTGGTCTTGATGCATTTTCTGGATGGCGCTTAGTGCAGGCGCTGCCAGAAAAGAGATGCCAAAACGGTAACCACGAAATTTACTCGCAGGATCGTCCAAAATAAAAAATTCAAACAATTTCTTAAAATTTATTCCAATGGCTACCGCAGCACCTCTCGTTGGGACAAAAAGGACGAAAAGCACGATGTTTGTGCACAATTCGGACGAAGTAGTACAAAAAAAGCGGGTATCAAAATTTTCCGCACAAATGTGCAGATACAAAAAAAAAACAGTATTTCACAAAATTATCTTATACGGTGCTGCGATAGCGAGTTTAATTACGAATAAAATGCCTCAAGGTTCTTTCGAATCGGTTCATTAGTTCTCCCGAAATCGTGGTTACCGATTCGAAATATCGTGTTTCGAGAAAAACGTGTTCAAAGTGTTCTCGGCTCATACCTGCGTTCGGAGTTTGAATTAGTTGTGTAGAATCTATACCGTTACGAATTTAGGTGCGAAACTTTCGCAGGGTATTCTCGGTATTGTATACTACAAAAATATATACATAAAAAATCGATTTGCTGAAAAATTTTAACCGGAGGGTCTCCTTAAAGGGTTGGGCCACCTTGGACGGAGCAAAATTGCAGTCATTTTCGGCATTTTTTTTAGAAAGAAAATGAAATAAACAGAAAATTCAATACGAAGCCTGTTGTTGTACTACTCTCGGCGGAAAGATTCGTATTTTGAGGAAAATCTTGAGGAGCAACATTTTCCACGGTGTTCAATCTCACGACTATACCGTTTGATTTAGAACAAAAAACCAAAAACTTTTATTTTCTGCATGCCTAAAACTAGAGAAGTAGTTATCGGTTTTGCCATATCTTGAACATATTCTTTGCAATTGACACTTTTATAAAAAAAAATAAAAAGCACTTTTTCTCCGCATGTTCACCATCTCGAGATAAATGAATGTTTATGGATTTCCATACGTACTTCTCTACTTTTAGGCATGTAGAAAATAAAACTTTTTGGTTTCTTGCTCTATGTCAAACGGAATAGCAGTGAGATTAATCACCGTGGAAAACGTCGCTTTTCAAGATCTTACGTGTCACAGCTCTACCGCCACCATTTTGTAAGAAAAAAATACAATATTTTCTGGCCAGCGTTGTATAATAACAGACTTCGTATTAAATTTTCTGTTATTTCACTATCTTCCTAAAAAAACTGCAAAAAATAACTGCAATTTTGTTCCGTCCAAGGTGGCCTAACCCCTTAAGCAGCGTTCCATATCGAACCTTCCATAAAATAATATCTACCCATAATTCCTGGTACTCTTCTATCGCGCCAAGTTGTTCACAGAATCCTCGGGATCGGTTCAGTCAATGCTCCACTTGTTCCTCTCATTCGTGAACACGTGTCACCCCGCACTTCCCGCCGATACCTCGCCAGTTCACGCAAACAACCCCAATGATTCACCCTAAACTATACAGTCCCCTCATTCCCACGCGTTCCTAGACACGAGATTCGTGGAATTTCGTTGCGACCGGGAGGCGTTCCGTGGCGTTGGCGGCGTGGACCCCGTTTCAGGAACCGTCTGTCATAAAATCCAAGGAGCAACTGAACGATTCGCGGGCCCAGTTCAAACACACTGGCCGGTTCACGCGTACCAGTAACTGTATCACCCTGAAACGTTAAGCAAATCCAGCGCGCGGCGCTAAAAGCCCTAATTGTTACAGATCTTACGTATCGTCACGTCGTTTAAAGGCGCTCCAGCAAGGAATTCGCTTACAGCCGACGGATCATCCTCCGTTCTCGTTCTTTCATCGATCAATTACCTTCATTATCGTGCCAGCAACTAGGCTCCACGGCATACGTTTCCTCTTTCACTTAGAGCGTGAAGCTGTTGATCGAGCAATCGGCTTCGAATCGATTCAGGCGTGAGTGGCGTAGAAACTTTTTCGCTCGCGTTTCGGCGCGAAAGTGACGAAGCGAAGGGGTAGGGTATTAGAATTTCGGGGGATCGAAAATTGCCGGTTGATCTTCTTTATTTTGAATTCGAGTAGTTGTGTAATTGCTTGGGAGCTTAGAAACGTGGGAGGCATAATTCCACGGCTAATTCTCAATTATACAATCACAGTGTCCTCCGTAAACAATCGCCTTTCTTATTTTTTAACTCTGATTCTGCAACGTTAGTAGACTTTCCAAAAAATTCTCAATTTTATTCACCAAGAGTGTGTACTTTATGACATTGATTTTGGGCAAGCCAGTTCCTAGTTGCTACTGTACAGGGTGGTCCATGTAACTGGAGCAAGTCATACTTATTTTCTGAGTGCAAGCAAAAAAAAATGTTAGAGGAAGAAGGTGAATATTTTTTTCCATCTGTATGGTCCTGAAAATATAATCCTCTTTGGACCATTCACCTTTTTCCTCCGATATTTAATTTCTAATTGCAATTAGGAAAGATGTATGACTTGCTCAAGTTGCGTGGATCACCTTGTATAATTTAAGTGCTCGTCTTATCTAAGAACGATTATTTCTTACTTACTGGAATCCAAGAAGTCCACCTTTTCAGACCTCCATTTTGGTCTTCGTGCTGTAGAATTCCACTGGTACTTCGCTGTGTACACTTGCTTGACTTCCGACTCCTCCACCGAGGCAAAGAAGTACTAACTTCTTTTATTGTCTTCATTCCAACCAATTTGAGCATCTGCCTGTCGCATTTTGGCGCGAAGGTGCGACTGGTAAATGATGGAAAGTTTCTGTGTTGGGGAGGATGGAATTTTTGATGCCGCCAGCCGGGTGGCGATTCCTCGGCAAAAGGAACATGATGTTCGGGTTAGTTAGACGAAGTACATCCTCCAACGGTAATAGGTCAGGCGATTAGCAAGTTCCTAAGCGAGTCCCGTTGAAACAATACTCTAAATCGGTGATAATTACGAGCTATGTTTATGCTTGATGCAGGTTCAGTTATATAGAGTTGCTTGTGGCTCAGCGGCTTCGTTGCATTTTCAAACGCTCTCGTGGCTGCTCTAACCATAATCCTGAGCGACTTTTTTCAGATTCCTAAGGACCTTTTCACGCGAGACACTTCTGTGGCTTCGGCGGAACGCTAAAACACTATATCGCACGCTTAATAATAAAGGAATCCAACTCCCACATAAACAAATTTTTTTGCACTCCGTAGAGGCAAAACATATTAAGTAGAAATTAATAGAAACAGGTGCAAAACTTTTGGGGGCGCCAAAAATTTTCTTTTATAACGGCGCCAACCGTTGTCGCCCAGCCCTGTGTGGCTCTGATATTCTGGATATGTTCAGACAGTTTTTATATTTATCGAAGCAGCATTCTTTCTATCAAGATGATATGCAGTTTCTCAATGGAAATTGGAAATTAAGAGTCATTGAACGAGATTCTCTTATATCACTCATGATAGGATATTGAAGCAACCAAATTTTAGGAACTTTTCATACGAGATATTTCGGTGGTTCTGACTGATATCTTTCATATCCTGTTCTAGGTGTTTTTTTTAACCATACTGCCTTTAGCGAGTGGATATATTTGAAATACAGTCAAACCTCGATGACTCGAAAGCCTTTATAAGTCGAAAGTTGTCTTTCTTTCCTTCCGCTCCGCTGTAAACATCTCTACAATTCGAAATAAAACTTCCTTAACTCGAACTATATTTTGCATGTTAAATTATACATATGTTTCACCTCTACAACTCGAATTTAGAAGAAATCTGACCACTTCGAAGTGTATTTCTAAGTGTAAATCATCCCTCACCGAAATTTCAGGCACGAGAGGAACCACAAAGAAATAGTCTTTGTGGTTCTTCTCGGTGAGGGATGATTTTATAATTTCCAAGGAATTGTTTACGGGAAGTACGATGGGGAGGTTGTGAGAAGATGAGATAAACAGAAAGGGTTGTAGGGCGAAAAATTGGATGTGTTGACTTTAAGTGATCCTAAATTTGAAAGGAATGGATGAAATGAAACAATTCGAACGCTATTTGGTCGAGTAAAGTCGACATTTTTATTTTACGTAAAAAGGGTTGTTTAACCCCCTTTCCGCCCATTACCATCACTTTTGAACATTTTTTTTTCAAATTTCGTGAACATTTCATCCACCTACCCACCGGTTCCTTCGAATATTATCGCGAGTCGAGGTGCATTCTCATGTATTAAATGCATTATGCATACAAGGAACGAGCACCAGGGCCGTACGAAACGATGCTTCGTATTCTCTATACGAAATCAAAGGGAGCAGGCGGGAGGGGGGAGAAACGGAAACGTGGAAAGAAAGCAGCTCGAGGCGAAGCGTAATTGGTCAATCGGAATGCGGTGCCATCAGAATTCTCGCGTCGTTTCCAGTAATTCTTTCAATTCTGCCGATACTGACAAATTCCATTTCGTTGCGGGCCCAAAAACTTGCGCCGCGGCTGCTGGGGCGACGGTAAGAAGCAGTTATAACCGAATACGCCTGTTTCCCGGGAATTTACGAACGAGAGCGTCGACGTTGAGCGTTCGACTGCTACTGTGACGACTCGAGAGAAGGAATCGATGAAAAGTGGGAGGAGAGGTTGTTTGTAGGCGTACAACCTTTCCTGGAAACTTTTATTGAATTTACAGGTGCACTGCGATGATTATTCTTAACAACTAGGAACTAGGTGAACGTACGTTTCAATCTTGGTAGTTGCAACCATAGTCTGATTTAAAGCTGGGTTTCATTTTGTGGTTTTAGTTTAAAGTGATGGATATTGGGTTGATTTGTTGCTTACAAAATAAGATACAATTGAGGCATTTGATGTCGTTTGATGTTCGTTTAAATCAATTCAGGTGTGTGTTATACATACAATATATCGAGGATACTACTTCTCCCGCGTTCAGATTAGCTAGATGCTGTTTTACTACGTAGCGAGATCGACACGCAACTACATAGCAGAGATGGGCAAAAAATTATTTGAAATAAAAATTTCCTACACAAATTTTTATTTCAAATCATTGTTTGCCCATCTCTGCTACATAGTCGCGAGCGGTCGCGCTGCTGTACTGTCGTGCAATAAGTACTTTTGTTTCATAGTGGATTTTGTGTAAGCGAGGAAATATGGAAAGTGAGGCGAGTATCGAATCCGCAAGGAAAGAAGCTAATTAAGAAAAGAAAAAATTGATTTGGAAGACAGCTTGCTGCAAAAAATCGAAGAAACTAAAACTTACTTAAAACATTACATTTTTTATTATTTTTGTGCTTCATTTTGTATTTTTTACTTAAGCAGTGTATAAAAAATGTGTAACGAATTAAGTAAACAAAATTATATTTAAATAACTAAACAAACAAGCAGTTTTGTGACGATTTTACCACATTTATGGAAAAAGGGCACATAACCCACTTGCTTGAAACTTATAAATAAAGGCACATGTCATTTTCAAATTGAGACTTCTGTTCTCAGAACGTTTGAAGGGCACGATGACTACATCCCTAAAAAATTAGATTTAATTACATTACTTTTTATTAAATTATACTATCATGAAAACTTCGAAATCGATTTTGTTGAAATGGCATTTTGGCGTATGTGCCCTTTTTCCACCAAACGCCTCAATTTCTATAATCTCTAAATAAATAATACGCCGATGGGGAAGTATTTACAAGGCACTTAATTCTAATATTTACATGAACAAATTCTCAACAATATTCTGTATAGTAATCCTAACATTTGCGTCGTACTTGTAAACCTCTGTCCACTTCCACGATTATTCTAAAGTCTGGTGGTATCCAAAACAGCGCGCATAGAAGTCCTGAGAGAAGGAATAAAGTGCAAATAACTCAAAAGACGAACACCTAAAAGAAAACACGTGGAACACAGTCCCTATTAAATCCTTCATAAGCCAACAGCCCTCTGTTCTAACCCTTTGGGTGCCAGCACTTTGAACGCTCAACCGCGTGCGGGTCTCCTCTAGTCGCGTCTCTCAAACGTGCTCGCCGAACGCCCATGCGCGTTTCCCGCACGCACCGCGTCTACTGAACCACCGCATACACGCGCCCATAGCACCGAAAGGGTTAAGAAAGACTCTTGTACTTCTCCGCGAAGTTCTCGACGCCCTCCAGTATCCTTTCCGTGAATTGCCACCAGCTGAAGTCAGTGTAGGACCTCGCGTGCCCCGCCAAGTGTTCTGGGAACGTGATCTTGTGTCTGGCTATGCTCTTCAGCACCAACGCCGCGATGTAGATGATGAAATAGATGCTGAAGTACAGTGGCACGTACCACAACTTCTTCCCTATGAAGTAGTAGGAGTAGGGCCTTTTGTCCAGCCTTTGGTCGTTCATCTCTGGCGCTTCGGTGTGCTCGTGGTGCTCGTGGTACTCCGGGATGTGGTCGTAGATTAGCTCGTGATGGAAGTCGTGGTGGTGGTCGTAGGGTTCGTCGTCGAAAGGGGGGTGGTCCAGGTGGGCCGAGTACTCTATGGGCTTCGGTGGCGAGTCCCCGGTGTAAGACGAGTCGTCTGGGAATTTGGGGTAGTCCGAGTCATGAGGGGGGTGGTCGTGAGAGGTGAAATGAGCTTCGTGCTTGTAGGAATCTGGAGGCTGAAAACAGTAATCCTAAGCGTCAATAGCGATTACTTAACACCTCGTCGACGTGACATCGCGAATTTTAACAAGTATCGTGAGAGCTTGGTCCCGAGCTAATATGGAATTGGGCCTTGTTCGTTATACTGCAGGCGAAAAATTTAGGACTTACAAGTGGACTCGGCAACTCGAAAATTCGGAAAAATTTGAAGGATTTGAAGGACTTTGCAGAAATGTAGCTCGAGTGATGTTAATAAGTTGAACGTTTTTGTTTTGGTAATGAAAGGGTTCTAGGGATGAAGACACCCCCTCAAAGAAATCGTGAGGTTTAATATTATCGTGAATATCTGCGAAACTCTAAAAGTTATTGAAAAAAGGTAAATTTAAAGTTTTATGGTGTTTGATATCTTTCAAAATGATGAAAAAAAATCGAAAGAAAAAGGTGGTGGGAATATATTTTGAAAAATTAATAATTTTACAAAATTCTTTATTCCGTTTTGGAATTGGTTGTCTGTGAGCAGGGGAACATGTGTGTGGACCTTTTGCTAGATTTATGCGAGTAGATTGGGGTTCACAAGGTGCTACCATGTAATCGTGGGGTTGTAGTATGTTCTGCGTTTCTAGAGTCGATGGTTTTTCGTAGGGTAAGGGTAGTTGGAGGTTGAATTCATTATATCAGGGTTCAATGCAATAGTAGTGAAGTATTTATGAACTTCAAACGACTGTCATGGCAATTTCTTTCGTAATTTCTTGTGTTTCTTTTGTATTCCATGTCTGAGTGGTTGTGAGAAAAAACATTTGTTATTGGTGTTATTGCACTCCTGTAGAAGCACGTGGAGACATGTTGCAAATGTCATTGATTTCACTAATTAGTATCCCTAATCATATACAGGACTCATTAGAGAACTTATTCTACTAGGTTCAAGAGTAAATAAGAACTACTAGGTATCAGTGGTGGTTTCTTTTATCAAAAGAACTGGATGAGCACAAACTGTCGGTATAAAATAATAGTGAACCAGTAAAATTGTTCTATCACCTCTAAAGAGAGCAGCTCAAACACTTCCGGGAATTTCGCGATTTTCGACCTTATTCTGCGATCTTTAAGCGTTTATAGTTCAGAACAACGTTAATCGCTTTTTATGAAATTTTTAGGCATATATACAACTTACTTCAATCTACAAACAGGTTTTTCTAATTTTCATTACAGGTTTACAAAAAAAATTTGAAAAATGACATTTACTATTTGTGCTTGCTATTCCGACCAAGTGCATTTCTTTCTAAACGACGAAACACGTCACTTAGCAAACTAATCCTTGTAGCTTCTCAAAAAACTCAACTCGTTTGGATTCATTTTATAAAAGTTATGCGATATTAAACGTTGTAAACTTTCTTTCGTCCGCCACTGTATATTTCAATATACTTGACCAATTTCTAACATTTAATTCTGAATTTCCCTTCTTCACCCTAGGAACTATGAAATCCTACAAAATTTCTATCAAGGAGGAACAATTTTGATCGATAAAGCAGCGTACTTCAGCACCAACAGACTTTACCTTGTCATTTGTGTCGAAGTCCGTGTAATCGTCCATCGATAGTGGTTTCGAAATCGGTTTATCGCCCATGTAATCTTGCGGCTTTGAAATCGGCTTATCCTCCATATAATCTGGCGGCTTCGACATTGGTTTGTCACTCATATAGTCCGGAGGTTTGTACTCGTAAGTCTCCGAAAATGGCGGCTTGGAAAAGTCGAAGGTGCTCGATGATAGAGGGCCACTAGGAGGGCCATCCGAAAAACTACCAGGTGGTCCATTCGAAGGGCCACTAGGCGGACCATTCGAAAAGCTACTAGGTGGTCCATTCGGAGGCCCACTAGGTGGACCATTCGAGAAACTACTAGGTGGACCGTTTGAAAAACTACTAGGTGGACCATTTGAAAAACTACTAGGTGGTCCATTCGGAGGACCACTAGGCGGTCTATTAGAAGGGCTACTTGGTCGAGGCTTGGAGCTTTCCCTCATGCCATTCGAAGGATCCTTAGTTTTGAAAGAATTCAGCGGTGCTGGGTGATATCTGTCCTGAATCTTCTTCTTCGTATTCAATTGCGCTATTAATTCGTGGTCCAGCGTCGAATATCTGTGTAAATTTATGCATAATGGAAATACTTAAGGGGGATGATACTAACTAACAAGGGAAGTTTGGCAACTCGAAAATTAAAAAAAAAAAATATAAAACTGTAGAAATGCAACGCAAGTGGTGCTAATAAATGAACTATTTTTTTATTTGGCAATTAAACGGTTCTAAGGGTGAAAACACTCCCTCAAAGAAATTGTTTCATATTATCGCGAACATCTGCTAAACCGTAAAAGATATCGAAAAAAAGTTCAGTTCAAAGTTTTGTGGTTTTCAATATCCTACAATATGGTGATAAAGAATTGTCGAAAAAAAGGATGGTGGGGATAAATCTTGAAAAATACTGTTTTTCGCAATTTCATTATCGCTACTTTAGAGGACATAATAAACCACACAACTTTGAATTTAACTTCTTTCTTATATCTTTTATAGTTTCGTAGATATTCACGATAATCTGAAAACTCACCACTTTTTCGATGGGGTGCTTTCTCTCTTACGACCGTTTTATTAGCGAATACAAAAATAGTTACGTTATTAGCATTACCTAAGCTATATTCCTGCAATGTTTTCAATTTTTTTTTAATTTTCGTGTTGCCGAACTTCCCTTGTAAATAGGATAAGTATTTTTTGGATGGAATTGGACTTTGGACACTTGCCACGTGTGACACTTTCTCGACTCAAAATTGGTATTTCTAGTGTTTCTAATGAAAAACAACAGGTAATTTTGGAGAACAACAGGAAATGGTTTACTACTGGTGACTAATACTATGGAAGCTGTTGGTGCTCATCAGCCTCTGATACTTTTAAGCTTGTTCTGGTGCTTTCCCTGTTCAAATTCACTCAAAAAGCAAACGTTCATATTTTGTAACGATACCTCCCAGCCGAGGGGTAGTCAACAGCTTCGCCATGTTGGAGTTTCGGTATTTTCGGCGAAATGTAGACAGGCGACACTGTAATAGCGATGTTCTTAATACTCCTAGCCTCGCTTGCTGTTCCATTGCTCAGGGAGACCATCCTGTACAGTCAGACATTTTACCATTCTTAATAAAGAAACCAAAAATTAGGCCCTCTTCACACGAAACACTATACTGTTCCACAAATATCTTCTGTTTCAAATCATCGTCAAAGTACCAATCAGCCACTTACTTTTCAGCACACAACCACATGTAGTGAATATTAATATGCAACCAGGACCATCAAAGCAGAGATGGGCAAAAAATTATTTGAACTAAAATTTTCGTACACAAATTTTTATTCCCTCTCTCGAGGGAAATCCTTAAATTCCCCTCTTCATTTTAATCGCAAGCGTGCTCGAGAAAGTTATCTCATCGAAGCTTTTCTTTTTACGAAAACTTCGCGCGAAGTGGCTTCATGCTACTATTTAGTATTGACGGCAGTTTCCTATTTTCCAATCCAGTAAACAATCGAACCTGGTCATCCAAGAAGTCTGGTCACTCCTTGCTTGCGTCTGTTCCTGGCCATTTCTCGACACTTTCGCGTACGACGTCACTTCCGGCAAAATCGTGGCGGTTAACAGATCTGCTAGAAGCAGGAGAATTAATGCGCGTATCATCTTCTCCGATAGCTAAAGATGAATGATCCAGGAACACTGACTCCTGCCTTCTATATAGACTCGTAACTGTATCTCTGCAGCAGCACGCTGGGAGATTTATTGTCCAGCTTCAGTTCCCTACACTGTTGCACTGAGTTTCGCTTGTAACTTTCGTCTCTCTTACCTGAAGACGCGTTGGCAGTTTCTGGAGAGATTATTTATTTTAATTATATGGTTTCGTTGTCATTACTCGACTTTCTCGATTAACTTTGATGCTCGAGGGACTCATTGGTGGACAGGATATCTGCCGCGAACGTCGACGCTCTAATGATTTGGAGTCTCGACGAAATGGTCCTAATCTACTTGGCAAACTATAACACACCGTTACGAGCGTTTCTGCGTACGAAATGTAACGAGGAAGGAAACAAACGGTCGCTAATCCGTCCTTGACCGGGAAATGCTTGATCCAGATCACTGAGTTGGTGGTGGAGGCTCTTTCCAAACCCTCTGGGGGATGAAGTTCTTTTTGAGAGACGTGGTGTCACGATGGGGACACTGAATAAACTGTGTTGTTATATTTTTGAAAGATATGTGTGTTATTTATGGCGATCACATGGTCAAAAGTTCAGAATTGCACTCCAATTTATTTATTTATCAATTGAAGGATTTTTTATCCAACGCTGCACTTATTAAATACAGAATTTTGGAATGGGGGAGAAATATAGTGTAATAATTTCAAAATCAAACATTCATTTAATTCTACTAAACTTTTACACGGTTTAGTGGTAGCAGTATGCAAGTTTAACTTAACCCTTCGCTGACACATATCTATTTTCGATCACACCCAGAGTAATTTTTGAACGATTGCCAATCTCGTTTAAAGAATCCAATTGTTATGAAAACAATCATGGGTCAATTTTAAGGTCTCTAGAATGTATTCCACTAAGTAGTTTTTTTATTGAAAGTTTATCAAAGTTTTTGTAAAAAAGCTAGATTACCATATGTCGAAAAAAAAACGTTGAACATCTTCAAAAAAATATAACTGTCAGAAATTTCAATATTAGAAGATACAAATCAACAGAGTCATTGTTCAGATATAATATTTTGGAAAAAGGTATTTATTTTGCATATATGTAGAAAGTACAGAGCGTCAAAATCAGCTTATGGGTGGGTCACGTCTAGAGTGTCAACAAAGGGTTAAACTTTGATGTGCCTGAGGAACATACTGATAATGCAACGAGTTAAAATTCGAAGTATTGAGGAAATTGTCGCTGATACAAGTAATATACATTTAATTCTGTTTTTACATAATTTCGATTGAACACGACGTCTAGAGAAAAATTAAATTCCCTTTTTACATGATTTTTGTTTATTTACCATGGTCCGATAAATTTGCCTTTTTAAAAATCTTCACTTAATCTTAATTCTAAGAAAAAATATTCATATTTATTTTTCTAGGAAATTACTCTCAATGAAAAACAAATTCTTAGAATTTTTCATTAAAGGCTAATACACACTCGCGAGTAAATGATTTATCCAGTTTTTATGAGTTATTTGAACGGCTGCAGCGACAATCAGCCTTCCATTCCGACTTTATCCCGAAAATGACGCAATCGGAAATACTTAAGTTCGAGGTTTGACGATTTGTTTCTATTGCGATGTGGATACAATGCTTCAATTTTGCATGTGCACGGCATCTTTTTTTATTTACATGTTTTTTCGGAAACATATCTGTCGTGTAAAAACAAAATTAAGTACAGTGCATTTTTATACCTTCACGTGGAAGTGCTCCTTCTTTTGTTTTCGTGACTAAATGGTTAAGTTGAGTGCTGAGTTTTGAGTTTTGAGTTTTGAGTTTTGAGTTTTGAGTTTTGAGTTTTGAGTTTTGAGTTTTGAGTCTTGAGTCTTGAGTCTTGAGTCTTGAGTCTTGAGTCTTGAGTCTTGAGTCTTGAGTCTTGAGTCTTGAGTCTTGAGTCTTGAGTCTTGAGTCTTGAGTCTTGAGTCTTGTGTGTTGTGTTTTGAGTGTTGAGTGTAAAATATCATTATTAGGGGGAGAGTAATGGAAGTAAGGAGGAAACAAATTCACTTACTCGTATTTCCTTTTATTTTTCTATTGAAACTATGCCGCAATCCGAGGACAATTTACAATAATTATCCCCTTCACGAATGTACCTACATTACGGGAGTTGCGGTTACGCGTCTATTTCCTGCACAGTTATATCACATTGTTCCTTTGTCAGAACGGTCGTTATCCCTTCGTTATTTAACAACTTCGAACACTGTGTTTGGGTTTGCCCTATTAGGGCATAGTCATACATATTAACATCTATCTCTCTTGGCTTTTAGCGTTTATCGTAGATTACTGAATCTTTTGCAGCATAATGGGTTTTAGAAAAAGGGTTCGGAATTATTAAGAGAAATTTTCGGACCTTATATCATGTCTTTTCAATAGAAAAAGATAAGTTTTACAACTTGTAGCAATGATTTTTCAGTTCAAAATGGTTCTGCCGGTTGGGTTTTTCCAATTGTAATGCTTTTGAAATCTTGATTTTCCAACTGGGAATGAGTTGTTTTTGTGAAATTTTTGGAATTTGTAAGTTTTTTTTGGATATCGTTTTGATTATCGGCTGTTTCGCCGAAAATAATTTTTGAAATACACATGACTTTTCTGATGAAGTTGAATGCAATTTTTAACTTTTTCGAGATAGCAAGTAGCTGAGGGTAATTTCTCAACTGCAAACGTAAGTTTGCAATCAAAATTGTCGGAGTGTTCCAGACCAACATTTCATCAAAATTGTAAATAGTTTCACGAGAGCTTTAGCGACATTTGAAATTACTGCCTTTTAATAGTAACAATCTCTATTTTTTTTATAACCTTCTCAGTGCAAATTTTCACTTAGAATATTGTTAATAGAATACTGACACTATCAATCTTCTTTTATCATAGCCCTCTTACAACACGGTCACTATCAATGCACTCTTACAATTAAACCTTTGATGAGGCAACATTAGAGTCGCAATCATCTTCCAAAAAATTCTAATTCTGCCACCAGCAATTTGAACAGCAAAAATTCCTAGTTGCAAAATTATGGAAGATCTGGAAAGTCTGTGAGTTCTTCCTTGGCAAATATATACTGCTGATATACAGATAAATTGCAAGTAATTGCGTCGAGTCACAATAATCAATTTTAAAATTATGTTATCCCTGGTTAATTAGGTTTCCAAGAAATTTGCATTCTCTGCCTCAGAATATTCGGCACAGATTTACAATTACCACAAAACCAAAAATATTAAACGGTGGCTTTTCCTGGCTACTTGCTCGTGTATAATACATTCATCTTCTTGATCTTTATAAATATATTACAGTATTTCGCTGCAGAAATATATAATCTTATATAACAACAACAAACATACTTGTTCTATTACATTAATATTATTTTAAATACTACTTAATCCACGAGATTTGTTCAAACGTAGAATTTACATTATCCTCGTTTTATATTACTCTATGAAAAAAAAGTGTATAAAATGGAGATTCAACGTTACCCCTAAGGCTAGAAATAAAATATTACGTTTGGAATACGTTTTATCTCTACGTTTCTCAATGCTAACAAAGGGAAGAAAAATATACAGTAAAAGTAATTCGATATTTGACGTTGTGAAGTACATGCACGATGTTAGTTAAATCGCCTCAGAACAACTTTTCACTGGAAAATTTGGTCTGAGTCTGAGTATACAGAATCTCTAGGAACACGAGACATAAGTGACCCATGGACAGTCATACATGTTCATCAATCACATTTCAAGCTTAACAGCAGCACTTGCACTTTCATTAGCAACCTTCAATTTTACCCTTAACAAGCAATGAAGAATCCCCAATAAAAAGGAGTATCTAATTAAATTTAGGTAAAAAAGAATAGTCTAAAAATCTTCGAAAATCTGATTCCCTCGGTCGTGGATAACGAAATTAAATACTGTCGAGCAATGGCATACGGCATATGCCACAGATTGTCAAAACGATCGCTAAAGCATAAAACTTGGCAGAGTAAAATAACACAAATATGCAATCATTTGTAAATTCTCTATTCAGCCCTTGAAAGAAAGTTCTCGCTTCATCGTGATTGACAAGCATACACAACCATCTACATGCCACTTAATTGAGAAACCGATCAGCCTGCGTTACTTCTTTAATCTTGCCGTTTCATCCAACACCACTGACGATCGATTCGCTCGAGAAATTGATGGCCAGGCACAGAAGGAAGAGATCCCTCGGAGGAACTATTTTCACTTATCGTCAGGTCGATTCTCCACGGTGACGTTACACCGATTCTGATCGTCGTTTTCGAAGCTTGGATTCGTCGCGCCGTTTTGCTTCGGGCAGTCCTTCGATCGGTCGTGCTCGTCGATCTGCGCTTTCTTCAGCCTCTTCGCGCCAAATTTCTTCCTGCCCTGCTCCACCGGAATTTTCTCGATCTTGTCGAGATTCTTCGCGTTATTAACGGCCTCCAAGTTGTTCGACCGTTGATTTTCATCTTCCCTCAAGTATTTCGCGTTCTCCTGCTCCTTTGAAAACGCCTCGTTCTCGATCCCAGCAATATTCCTCGATTCCTTCTCCTTCTCCTCGTTCTGGCACTGCTTCTTCTCCTCCAGCGCAATCTCGATGATACCACTTTCGAGACCGTTCTGATTCGGCACGTTCTTTGGCTTCTTCTTGACGATATCGTTGCCCTCGACCTGTGGCCGCTTTTTCAGATAGGCGACGTTGAAGATGTAGTACATTACGCCAGTGATTAGAGTGATCACCGCGAATATTCGATAGGTCGGTCGAGTTCCGTAGGCCTTCATCAAGTAGCCGCCAATTAAGCTTCCAGAACCTTTGCCTGGGAATTGTTTCAAATATCAGAATTGCATTCTTTAACTCCTTAATACCTAGATATCTCCGTAATATTGCGACAGTTTTTAAATTGATTTTTTATTCCTACTGGGGCTATCAGGCAATATAAAGAAATATTAATATTAATATTGTTTATTTCATTTGGATTATTTTGTAATATTAAACACCTCGCGCTAACACGCCGCCACGATAATTTTGCATTTTAATGACATTTTTAAATTTTTAAATCGTGTAGCTTAGTTAGGGAATTATTTCCTAGAACAATTAATATTTCGAACTCTAGAAATTGTTCTTTCAATTAGATTGAAAACAGTGGGAATGTGAGTCAAGATAGACCCAAGCATCACTGTCTAAGGGTTGAAAATATGCAGTGCATTAAATAAGGCAATTGAAAATGTGGCATTTTCTGCGAAAGTTTTGTACACTTTTTTTGTTCTTCTAAGGAGTTGAAATTTTTTGGCAAAATTTCGATTCGCTGAATGAGGCTGTTGTGATTAAAATTAGGGACAATGTGATATTTAATTGATTACTAACCGACTCCATAATAAACTCCACCAAGTAGTCCTTGTATCGAGCTGTCAGTAGTGGTAGTAGACAGTTTCGCTGCGTAAGTTACAGCAGCGGTGAAACTGAGAGATAATGTGACGGATTCCAGGGCCTCGAAGATAAGGGTGTGCCATGGATTGTATATTAACGAGTAACCTGCAAACATATTGTTAACCATCCTAATTAAAATTTCCAAACAATTTTCCTTGCATTAATTACGACAGGCCAATCATAACACACAGAAGAAGTATCCTAAGAAACAGGAATAAACTATTTGAATTCGTTAACATTGGAATGACTCTTTTCAATCTTCTTCGTGAAGCCTTCTTCAATTTTTAAGGTACGTGTACACGGCGACACTTTTGTGTCTAGATCAAGTGTATACCACACTCAAAAAAATTTCCAGAAGATTGGAAACTGCCTAGAGCAGTCCGTGGCACTGAATTCGACATATCGTCGCGGGAGTTGCAGCTAGAATTATAGTGAAGACACTGCAACTGGATCTAGCTAAACACAAAAGACTCTTGATCTATTTAGACACAAAAGTGTCGTCTTAAAATTATTATAACTTTTGTCGAGCCCGATTCTTGTGTATAGGTTACTCTATTTCATTTTCTTTGTTATTAGCTTCAGTTTAATTCTTAGTTTTATGTTCTTAATGGCTATGCTTATTATGAACAGTCTCTACTGCAGCCTCGTCTTTACTCCAATTACTACTGTCACTCATCCTTACGCATTACATCATTCAATCGAGTATTAAAGATGAAATAGTAATAATAATAATAATAATAATAATATGACAAATTATATCGGTGTATGTGTAAACCAGGGATCGAATGAAACTTTTAACTATTACAAATAAAAGTTATTTATAATAGTTATCGAACTTTTAACTTTTAAAACATTTCTTTTCTGTTTTAAGTTAACTTTGTAGGTACATTAACACTTTAACTCTGTTGTAAGAATTCAGTTTTAACAGTTATTTTATGTTCAATTAATAAAAGTTCTCGAGGATTATATAATTTTGAACAGATATTTAAAGGTAAAATATAAAAGTTGGGAATGATTTTTAATTAGTATTTTTTAAGGAATTGAGAGCAAGATAAATACAAAAGAGAAAGCACATTATGATTTTTATTCCTATAACTCTTTTCACCCAATAGTTTAAGGTTTCAACATCAGATCTATCTACCCCATAACATTGTCAAATGTTCCTGTTTAACTAGAACTTTTTTCTACTTTCAAGAAAATAAAAGTCTCTTATTTACACAAAAATTTATGGAATAAAAGTTTCAGTTAAACCCTGTATTTTATAACAGTTTTCTCGGAACAGAAAAGATAATAGTGATAAAATTACAGTTATTTCATAATTAATTGAAAATTTTAACAGTTTCGTTCAACCCCTGGTGTAAACAAATTATACATCATGGTTGACACTGACGATTCTACACCCCCGGATCGCTAGAGATTTGTTAAAAAAACATGCAGCAAAATTGATCCTGACCTCGAAATTCAAATTCTGCGAACGATTTCTGTCGTTCATTGCTTGAAACATTTTTCGGAGCACTGTTCCTTTAACACTTTTGCCCGTTTTAGTGATTTAAACTCAATGGTAAAATAGACCCCGAATTTCAAGGTCAAGGTCCATTTTGCGGTACATTTTTTTAAATAAATCTCCACCGATTCAGAGATGTAGAATCACTTGTGTGAACCGTGCTATATAATTTATTACATTCCGTACATCACAAAAAAATGGCAGCCGAAAGAAAGCACACCATAGCTGCCATATTATGAAGTCCAAATGAAAGCTGCTCAACCAAAGCAGGGAAATAAGAAAACAAAGATGTATGCTCACCGCAAAGTCTTATGGCGTAAAAAACGAAACCTATGAAAAGTACATTGGCATGGCCGATCTTCGATATGATTGGGCCAGATAGAACCAGTAATGGTATACCAGCTATACCGCCTACGGTTATGGTGATACCCATGAGCGATCTTGATCCACCTAAATCTTGTATCAGCCAAAAGAGGAACGACTCGATGTAGCCCCAGGCGGTTCCTGTTAAAAAGTATTCCCGTTCAATAAAACCGGCAATTAGTCGTTCGTAACTTGCTCAATCAGGCGACACATTGGACACGCGTTGCATAAAGTATAACATCCCGAATAAAATCGTAAGGTAAAAAAGTAATTTCTTAAAAAGTAGCACGCAAGTGCATCGGCATGAAATTTCAGTGTCATTGCAGGAAGTGGGCGATGATACAGGTTGCGCAACTTGATTCAGCGGTCTTTTTTGCAACGGCATCGTAACGTTCGGGAGGATTTAGAAATTTCATGATGGTTGCTTCAGGGATTTCAAGGACGGGTTTGTGGAGAGACTAAATAGGCTGTAGCCTAGGACGGCAAATTTTGGGGAGTAACCTATTCTAAGTGAAAGCAATTGGGAAAGCTTTAAGCACAAAGACCTGAGACAACTTTTCGGACGGTATCGTGGGAAGTGGCAAATTTTGGAGAGTACCGAATTTGGGAAGCAGAAAATTTGGGGGAGCATCAAATTTTGGGAAGCGACAAATTTTGGAGAGCGATCAATTTTGGGCAGCGACAAATTTTGGGAAGCGACAAATTTTGAGCGAAATAAATTGGAAAGACTTTAAACACGGAGGCTTGAGTCAACTTTTGGGACTATATTTTGGGATGCGGCAAATTTTGGAGAGCACCAAATTTGGGGAGTAGTAAACTTGGGGGAGAATCAAATTTTGGGAAGCGGCAAATTTTGGAGAGCGATCAATTTTGGGCAGTAGCAAATTTTGGGAAGCAACAAATTTTGAGCGAAATAAATTGGAAAGACTTTAAACGCGGAGGCTTGAGTCAACTTTTGGGACTATATTTTGGGAAGCGGCAAATTTTGGAGAGGACCGAATTTGGGGAGCATCAAATTTTGGGAAACGGCAAATTTTCGAGAGCAATCAATTTTGGGCAGCAGCAAATTTTAAGCGGATTAAATTGGAACAGCTTTAGACACACAGGCTTGTGACAACTTTAAAAACAATTCACTTTCATGTAGCGAATTAGCAATAACTCATACCTATGTGAGTTGTCATATTCAATTAAGTTTAAAATTGTCTCGACTCTTTTGAATTAAAATATTTGATGATATTTCGCGGAAAGGGCGGCAAACGCTTGTTAGCCTAGGGGCGCAATAACTCAAAAACCACCCCTGGGCTGATTTAAAATTAGTTAGGTGCTTAGAATTAATACATTGTTGCGTTTCACTTTGCCATCTTCGTTTATTTAGCACGATATATTAGGGCCGGTATTCATAGTCGCCCACTTATTCTTAAACAAATGCTTAAGCATACGGCATCCTCTACTAACTTAGTAGCTAGTATTTGCTTAAGATTAAGACACGTTTATGAATACCGGCCTAGGTCGATATATTGGCGATGTGGTCTTACCAAGAACGAAGCAAGCGATGAAGAGTGCTGCAGCCTCGATGTTCCTTAAAACAGTGAATACGTCGCGGAGGACGTCGCTGGCTGGTGATTTGAACTCCAAATTAATAGCGAGCATCAGTACTCCTGACATGAGTTTTAGCGCAGCGTACAGATAAAACGCAGGCCTGTAATATGTAATTGGTGTGTTAGAATGTGTGCACAATGTGACGTTGACTGTTTAAGTGAAATCATGAAGTGTTCTATACTTCTCGACACTATTTTTTGTCGAATTATAATTATGTATCATTAATTGAAAAATAAATGTCCAAGAAGAGGCATAGGTAGGTATAGAATTTTCTTGAAAATCATGTAAGAAGAAAAATAAAACAGAGAAACCAATTTGAATACTCGAAATTTACATGCAACTTCAGAAAATTTGTGTTTACTGATTTTTAAATTTGAAACAACACGCCATCTTCTTTTCACTAATAACTGATAATTTACAACTATTCAATCTATGTCTCAGACGATGCACTATTTACTTTACACGATTTTCTTTTAACTTTTCCCTTGGCCGATCTTCAAAAAAAAATATTCTTTTCATTTCTATGCGTTTTATTTCGACACTAAATAGATGAAATAAATCAATGAAGAATGCGATGAAGGGATTATTCTTAATTTTGTTGTTTAGTTTATAGCTTTTTGCTAAAATATTTTAATCATATTTAAATTTTCTTCTTCGCGTTTCTTAAGAAGTTACTAATGTTTTTCTTAGAAAAACTAATTTAATTTATTCTATAGCTTCTCCTGAATTCTTATTAAATGCTTCCATACGTTGATCATTTCACTCAGCCAATAATCTAATTCCTTTCACCGCTGTAATTTATTACACGTTTATCTCAATGATATTCTAACATCGATATCGACCACTTTTATACTCTTCCAGAGGGTTAGTGATCTCTTCTCTTCGCAGACATGTCCCAAATCTTTTTATCCATAAAATTTTCTCTGACAATGAAAATCGCATATGTAGAAGTTAGTCATTCAATGAAGGCATCTTCACCTGAAATCCGTGTAACTCTTGCCGGTACTGGCGTAATCGATGAGAAGCCCGGAGAGGGGGGACGATATCATCCCGCCGATACTGCCATAAATCCTTTGAAGCCCGTAATCAGCCTTTTGTTCCCTCAATATCGCGATCACTGCACCCTCGAACATAGCAAACGTGGTGCCACCAATAACACCTGCGAGCAAAGCTCCATTATCAAAAATCCTGCGCTCAAAAATCCATTCCATTAATCTAAACACTTCTATTAATCCCAACTGATTACAATCAATTACAACCAATAGCCAATTAACAATGAAAAAGTGTCTCGATATTTGAGAAACCCTAATTTCAATACTCTCTGATTGTTAAAACCAAGAGATGAATAAATGCTGACCAATGAACACCCTGATGGCAAAGTACATCCAGAAAGTCACCCCCACGTTGTATTCCACCATCATGTCCTTGTTCGAGCACATTTGTTCGCGGGGCGCAGTGACGATGCACCTTTTGCTGCACTCGTCGGTGTTCAGGGTCTTGTAGGGTTCGGAGCTCAAGGAATAATTGAACAGTGGTAGATTCAGGAATACCCTCTCGCTTTCCAGATCAGGATTCCCGCAGGTGATCTTCTGATACTCCTTTCCAGACCACGCTATTTCATCTGACAAGAATCTTCGTCGATTCATCTCGCGGTCCGCGTCCGTTGTCTTCAGACTCTTCAGCTTCGATTTGTACGAATGATAGTTTATAGCCTGACTGGCGTTATCCTAGATGGGGGATGATTGTTTAGATTAATAATCTAGGGATTTCTTTCTGCTTCTGAGCCTCCTTTGGGAATGGATGTTTATGATGTACAGGGTGCTTGCAACGGGTAATGGAGAATGGAAGGGGTATGTAATGAAATAAGACAAAAGTCACGAGTAACGAAATTGAGGTGGAAGCATCGTTTTTGGGTTATCAATATTTAAAATTTTGTATTAGGAACGCTTGATGAACAGCATTAACAACTAAAAAAGGAAGCATCCATCGCAATTTTGTTACTGTAAGCGAGGATCACTTTGCGACTAATGAGGTCACTTTGTGAAAATCAAAAATTCGTATTGTAATTGGCAAAATGTTTTGATGTTTTTCAAATATCACTGGAAAACTATTTTAATATATACTTAAAGGGAGAAGCCCGTATAAACGGCTTATATTTGTATCAATATTTAGGAATTTGTTGCAAAGATACCAATGCGCTAATCCTTTCGGAATTTTAAGGGTACTTTATTTAACATTATAAGAAGCAAAAAAATTTATAAGAGTAAAATTGTAATAAATATAAAAGGAATAATTCAGTATCTGAAATAGGTTTTTTTTCGAGATGCAAAACGGCGACGGTTGTAGCGTCTCTGGTAGTTATGTGAAACAAAATAATTTATTTTTTCAATTTATGTACCAATTATAAGAATATGAAACACAAATGGTGTAGAAAAGTGCATATTTTAAAAATTGCGGAACTTCAAACAATTAGGTGTGATTTTCGCCAAAACTTTGCGTTTTATTTGTATAAAAACAGTGGTTAAAATTAATAATTTGGTTAAACCTCGTGATTCATATTCTGAGGAATATTATAAACTACAAGTGTGCAAAATTTGAAGTTGGTTGGTCAAATAGTTTTTGAGTTATCCCCGGTGCCAATTTTGAAAACGTGGTTTTGAGAAAAATGTGTTTAAAATGCATTTTAGGTATGCTCGGCGCTTGGAGGCGCACTGACTCACCAGACTATAGTATCGATATGGAGTTGAATTTTGGCCTACAACTTTGAGGATATATTTTTGAAACGTTTTAGCAACGATTTCTGGAAAAAATTTTATTCCTATTTTTTTTATTCGATTTATACAGTTCTCTTTCCTTGAAGCAGAAAGTGTTTGTGTGTTTGTCTGTCGCCTAAATACTTTCGAACGGTAAACTTTGGGTTCACGAAATGTGTCCCAGCTCATTATGCCTATCTAATCCAGATGATTGTGACTATTCTCAACAAAAAATTTTTCTTTTTATAAAATCAGAATCTGAATTTCAAGCGAAGCCGAGTAGTAAAGCTAGTACACTATAATCTCAAGCCAATATTAATTTAAGATAACTAAATAATTACGTTTATAATGAACTGAGAAATAAAATTTGAAGTTGTCACAAAGTCACCCCGGTTACGGTAGTCTTGATGTTCGTCTTATTTCATTTCATTGTCTACTATCTGTTGCCGAACACCCCGTATGGATTCTGTTTTAAACAATTTTATAGATTTCAGATAAATATTTTTTCCGTTTGAAGAATTTAATTAATTGTGTCTACAGTATTGGAATTAAAAATTAATTAAAAATCTTCATTTGGAGAACAATGCTACGTTTGGTCGTTTGTCTGAATATATTTTGTTACTAATTTGGAAATATGAGAAGTTTAAGACGAAAAGTCATCGCGAAGTCAAAATTGTAAACTCTTATGAATTTTGGCAAATGTCTGATATAATATTTACACCTTGTTCTTTTGGAAAATTTTAAACCTGGCGGATGAAATCATTATCCAGAGGCAGTGCTAGAAATATCAAAAAGCGGAAAGTAAATCTTGTAACAATCCACTTTAAATCATTAACAACGACCCAAAATGCAATAAACACGATTCGTTAGTGTAAAATTAATTTGCAAGCTGCATAAACTAACTTCTCTATTAATTTTAAATCATTTGCGATATAACAAACAAATAAAAAAAATTCCATTCCCAAAATAATCAGCATATCAATTCCATCGTCTTACCTTGGGCGTTATAAATGGATTAAAAGCACAAAGCGTTCGATTTTCGTAGATCCTGTTCGACATGGCAGTGTCCCAGGTGGAGGTCTCGAAGTCCTCGATAAATCCTGACACAGTGCACGCGAATTCGTACAATCGATTAGTTGGAAAGAAATACACGTTCCCCGACAGTTGTCGTATCGACAATTTCAAGTTCCCGTTGTTCCTCAACTTTCGATGCTCCCTTATATCTTCGTCTTGATCCTGGAAAACCTTGTGTTAATTAAATCCAACGCACTACTACTACTACCTTTGTTCTGCATTTCTCCAAATAAGCATCGAATAAGCTGCTCACTGATCGAGATTAGCAGCTATAGATCTACACACCCCTAGTGTCGACAAAAACAATATTAATTGTTGAAATTGCTGTTTCCTTGGACACGGGATACGTACCAATGGCATGTCGTTCAGTGGAGTGGAGAACGTGAACGACGAATTCGTACCAGTTTCGGAATTATGTCGGTTGATCGTGTACATCCTTGACGACAGGATGGATCGTACGTCTGTGTCATTATGGATGTCCATTCGACATGCGTAACTGTAGAAATAAATTTTAAACGCTTGTGCTTTCACTGTGGAATTGTACTGGAGTTGTGGAGACATGAGTGTAGAAAATAAAAAATAGCGTTTCATTACTAAAAGTGCGGAGGAAGTTGTGGAATGTTAATTTTATTGCAGTGATTTTTTTTATTTTTGGAAGGACAGTATTTGGTAGTGGTAAATAACAGGTATTTCTATGGGACACTTTTGTGGATTATCTTCACGTAAGTTCTATCTTCTAATTCTTTTAAACCGACACTATTTCTCCAATTGAAGGTCTCGTGTGGAAACTGGAAAGGGCTTAAGAGTACTATTATATGTACCTATAACGATTCCTATAAATACTCTCATATTCCAAGTTTTTATATGACAACTCCTATACGTACTTCTATATCGTAACTATTCCTATAATTACTCATATATCATAAATGAAGGGTAAGGTGGAAAACAGGAAATGTCACTAAACATCTTCATCAAAAAAATTAAGTTTCAATACTTTAGTCCACAAGAAAGAAACGCGGTTCAAGGAATTTATCTGCATTCTTCATAACATGAAACTTTTACATTGATTAGGCATCAGACAAAACTAAGCAATAAAATAATAATTGTTTTACATTATTTTAATATTCTTTCAAGTTTGAACAGGGAAGCATACTGAAATAAAATAAGAAATTTCCGCTTCTATAATTATCAAAACAAGGAAAGTCACACATGCTGAGCCTTAGGATCACAATATTTTTTAAGCCTACGAGAACTTCGTATTTTGCTTTTGAAATAGGCAGGAATTCTTGTATGCTTTATTGGGAAGTTCGAACTCTCCTTTTTTCTATTGCTGTTTCATTTTGCTTTTTAATGGTGATGAGATTACTCAACCAACAGGCATTATGTGTTAATGATTCGATAAAAGTATCAGGTAATATTTGCATTTCCTTCACTTGCTGAATAAGAAATAGGCATCTCTTTGAGGAATGGGCATTCCCTTGTCATAATTTCTTGCTTCACCTTGACGACAGAAACTCATGCTTAGGCAAAGAGTGGAGAATTCCGTGTTTTGTTGCAGTGCAAAGTGCCCATTATCTATTTTTAATCAGTATACCAAAACATTAACGCTATCTTACTGGGGCATTTGAACTTCATAACCCTTTGTGATTCGACAATTCTGTAATTCCAGTTGCCACCGAAAAAAAATATCCTATAAATCACGAAATCAGGATACATGGACGTTCCTCGTTTTTCCCATTATCCTTCAAATATTCCTATATCGTAAATATTTCTAGACCTACTTCTATATAATGACTACAGAGGGTGGCCAAATTATTATACACAAAACATTTTCGCCAATTTTTGGGATAATTTTAAAACGGATTTCATGCGATTGAAAAAGGATCTTAAATTAGCAACTAAAGGTCCTGAAAGGGCACTTTCTTAGCTTTCCAATATACTCATGAAAATTTATCTACGATCATGAGTTTGCAAGTGTTCAAAATGAAAAGTACCTTTTTTGCTTTGATCGTGAATAACTCGGTCAATAAAAATCATACAACAAAACCAGGAAAACGAAATTTAATATAAATGTTTGCTCTATAAGAGCTCTTTGTTGGATTAAACAGAAAAAATTCATACGTTCAAATTAGGCAAAAAATTCTGAAACTTCGTTTCCCGCGCTTCATTTTGATAAAACAGTATCATAATGGACGAAAAAAAAATCCAGCCCTTGATTCAGAAACTAGAAACTTCAAGCGTTAAAATGCGTTTTTAAATATTTTTTGCGACAATTTTCGCAAAGATACAGTCATTTCATCGGTTAAACTAATAAAATCTCAAACCTTTTAGTTTGACTGTAATAATTTGGCCACCCACTGTATTTCTATGCCTACTCCTATAACTACCCCCATATCCCACCTTTTTAATAACTATTCCTGTATCTTAACGATTATTATATCTATCCCTATATCTTAATTATCACCACTTACCCACAACTCTCCAACCTCGTCGAGATCTCCGTTTCCAACTTGGTTTCGCAAGGATGATTCTGGCTCATCGTGTAAAGCAGCCCGTTATTCCCTGTGCAACCGAGGTCCATAACGACTCTGCCCGGAAATTCCACGGTTATCCTGCCTATTGGCACGAGTAGCAATAAAAGCGCCGCAACTCCGCCAAAGGACGAGAACAGGGATAGTAGAACCTGAGAGAGGAGTGTCATTCTAAAGTCAAAGCCCACGAATCCTTTCTCCGTTGGGAGTAATATACTTGAAAATAAATTAAGCAATGCGAGGATGATGGATCGTGCAATGGAATCCTACTTTGAAATTTCCCACGCGATCAGCGAACATTCCAGCCAAAGGTGGCATCACCATTGCAATCACAGGCGTGATGGCGCTCATTATGGCAGTTTCCTCCACGTTTATGCCCAGCTCCCTCATGTGTATCGTCAAGTACGGGTAAAGTACATAGAGCGCTGAAAATGACCATTACTATCACTGATATTCGAAAAAGAATTTCCAATTCTGCGGAATAGTGAAAGAACAGCTGCAAGAATTTGGGGAAGAAGCATAATAACTCAACTCTTAGAGACCCCTTAAGGGGACTAAGCAATCGAAAAATCGATTTTTTTCTATTGCATTTTCCGAAAGTACTATCTTTTCTGAATAAAATGCCGCTTGGTTTATAGTGAAATTCGCAAAGTTGTAGATTTGGCAGCTAAAATCGTCAAGCGGCAATCTATAGCGACGCCTTTGCCCAGAAACTTTAAACGCGTTTTTCTCGAATATTTGTTCTCTTTATTTTCTCCTGACTGCGAACGTTCAGATCGACTTGGAAAAAATTACAGGATGTGTAAAACATGTGCCATTTCGGCCCAAACCTCTGATATGGTCCGTAAAAATTTGAGATTTTCGTAAAAAAAAAGAGAAGTCACCGGATTTTCGCAATCAGGAAAAAATAAAGAAAAACAAATATTCGAGAAAAACGCGTTTAAAGTTTCTGCTTGACGATTTTAGCTGCCCAATCTACAATTTTGTGAATTTTACTATAAACCAAGCGGCATTTTATTCAGAAAAGATTAAAGAATGCGTTTAATAAATCTCCAAATATACCTTTACTTTTCGGGGCATTACCTTGGTGTCCCCCCTTAAAAAAGTTCTTTCATTTATTTTCTAATTTTGGGCAAAAAATCTGAAAATTACATATGACTTTCGGACCTCCAAGATGACCTAATCCCTCAATGAAACACCAAAATAAAGTACCCTTTATTACACAAAACAACGCATATTTCTCATATTTCTAATAAAACATAAAATAACAGAGACCCTACTTTGGTTTCCATTCAGCAACATGTTCACGTAAGATCGAGGTGTTGGCAACAAAAAAATTATACCTCATTCTGTAGGCAAGATAACTTGCAAAACTGAATATGTTAAAATCCTGATAATTCTTTAAATAGCAAGTTAAAAATTACAAACGCAGAGTCGATTCGAATGCCATTAGCGCCCAATAGAAGATTCTCGTGGAGGAAGGAATACAATGATGAAATTATTAATTTAAACTCGCGTAAAAACTATAAATATAATAGTTCCCTGACAATTAAACTCGCTAGAATATTGAGAAGCGATACTCACTCGATGCCTGAACGAAGAATATCATTTTAAGAGGTAGCAACTCCTTGTGCCGGAAGTCCTTGATGATCCTCCGGAAGAAACTCTTGATCAGCATCATCTCGTTGCCGTTTGGAAAAACTTTCAGTCGTGCACAAGAGTTTCGTAAGTAGTGATAATGAAAACTCGCGGTAAATTAAGAATGGCGTCAACCATCAAGCATATTCTCGGTGCAGATTCGTCACCGATGCATGATTCTTCTTCCTGTCGAATAAAAGTGGTTAATTGGCCTCTCAATTTGCGATACAACTTAATTAAACGTAATATTTCAGGCAACGATCACGAATCGAAGAGTTTTTCTTTTCACCGCGTATAAGTTTACTCAAAGGGTTTCAATTTTCAATAACAATACGAATAAAAGCTTATCAAAGCTGGGTATATTAAATTATATTTGTCAGATGAAACTCAGCTGAGATCTTAAGTAAATTCAATATTAATCAACCAGCAGAAAATTATAAAATTCCAATACTATCCAATGATCATATACTTAAAGTTTTAATGTAATCGAAAATAATTCGATTATTTTAAATAATAGGTGTTTCCATTTTGCTCGGTAAAAATTCTGTACAACATTTTCTAATGTGCCCAAGGAATTGAAGAACCGAGAAGCCTGAAGAGGAATTTCAGGCTTCTCGGTTTTGGTTTTGTAAATTTTCGGAAACCCAAGTTCATTGGGCGCGAATTTTGATCGTTGGGAAATTAGGGAATAAACACGAGGGGCCTGAATAATTGAATTCAATGAAATCGATGACTGAATTCGATTAGGGTCGCGAATGATTTCGAGAGTTTTGACACGGGCTGAACTTCACTTCGCAGAAGTAATTGTGACACTTTTCGAGGCAATACCGTTGCTCGCTGGCGGCCAACATTGCCGGTGTCAACGTCAGCTGATTTTCCATGTACGGCCTCCGATCGCCGCGCATCCGGCACGGGCTTTCGGCTTGTTATCGACTGGGTGTGAATATTCGAATAAAGCTAGATATCTGCCTCATTATACGGTTCACTAAGTAGTTGGGGAAATTTGCATGATTTCTACATTTCGCAGAAATGAAACGTTTACCAATTTGGTGGTCGTAAAATGGATACCTAGAATGTCGATCGATGGCAGTGCTGTTTTATTTCTTATTTATTAATGACCTCCTTTCGAAAGGTGATTACTGAGGTCCATTAATGGAAGAAGGAGGTGCTTGAAATCTTATTGTTATTTTGTATCGTGGGGCCTTGAAAGAATATTAAGAAACGTACATTTTTTTGTTTTTAACTTCTTTGAATTTGATGATTTTAAAGCAATGGAAGTATTAGATTTATGTGTACGCGTATATTAAGAGGTCTTTCTACTGTGACGCCCTGATAAAGCATCTCTATTTGGAACTTTTTTGTCGCAAAAAGGATGTGTTTACTAAATTGAAGTTTTTTCTATTTATTAATATGTCTTTTGAGAGTACAAAAAATTTTTTTCCTTATTTTTTTAATGCATGCTTGCCCCAAATAAAGGAGGATGTATCTGGGGCCGTGGTATCAAAGAGGTTTGTAATCAATGGCCCGAACTAGAATTAAACATTTTCGTAGCTTTTTCCTCATCTTTTGCGTTGCAGAATGATTAAGAAATTGAGCCTAATTTCGATAGTTCAACTTTGGACGTCCGTCATTTTGTTAATTCCTCATCAATCTAATTAATCTCAGTGCCTACCATAGCGACAGTCATACTGATTACAAATCTTTTTGATTTTTTGGTTTCATACACACGGTTACTCAAAAATCGACCACGGAGTCGAGGGCTCTTTTACTTTACAGCGCATACTACACCCACTTATTTTGGCGCAAGCAAGCATTAAGAAAATATGAAAAAAATAATTTTGTATTCGCAAAGCACGCATTAATAAATAGAAAGAACTTCAATTTAGTAATCACGTTCTTATTATGACAAAAAGAAATTCCAAATAGCGGTACTTTAACAGGGCGTCACGGTGGAAAGACACTTTAAATAGCTAGGGTATTTAAATTATATTTTTGTCAAATAGAAACTTGCTCAGTGAACGAAATCCGTGCGAGAAACGCCTGTCGGCGTACAATCAGCGCTATTAAGAGATGGATTCTGGGGATTTCCGCACGCGACATACGCCAAGCGCTTTAATCTTTATATTCAAAGGATTAAAAGGACCTTCGAAATAAATTTGAGCTAAGAAACATAAAACTTCATATAAATAATTAAAACTGGTTTAGATGAGGTGATGAATTTATAGAAAATAAAAGAATGTAGAACTTTTTAGAAAATTTGATGGTAACATTACGTACGCTATCTATCATCACAAAAAAATGCAAGCTGAAATTCCTGCATTCCTGATATAATATTTAAAAGTAATTTTACTTAAAAATCTCAGTACTATTTTAAATGAATATTAATTCTTATCTAAGTCCTTCGAGTTCCCAATGTAAAGTTACATTGAACATCCACATAATAGGACCACAACTAGGATCACAAGTAGTCATAGAACATCTCGACTTACCTCGCGCACATTTAAAAAACCAATCTTCCCCTTCTGCAATAACCAGCTACCAGATTTTTCAAACAGACGACAAATGAATCGAAGAGCGGCTAGAACTTTCAAATAGAAACACCCGACGAACGCACAGGTTCAGTTTTGAATTCTGACATTTAGCATCCGAAGAAGTGGCCACGGCAATGGACTGTATGTCAATACAAATGTCATGACTTTTACATAACGGTTTTTACATGCACGCCGCGTGTGTAACGCGTGTCGCGCACGTCAGCTTCCGCTCCGAAGAATCAATCTGCCCGTAAATACATATTATCTGTGTAAATGCAGTGGCAGATGTAATTGGCGGCAGATTCGCAGAGGCCGATTATCTCGTCGAAAAATAACTCGAAACCATAGACCCGAGTATTTCGTCAAAGACGGAGCTTCGTTTTTGAAGGAATTCAAAGATTTGTAAAAAGAAATGGCGCAATGGCGTCGATAATTATTCAAACGACAATGTAGCCTGAGTTGATCCCAATTGTACGATTATTAACCTTCGTTAAGTTAATAATTGTGATTTCCAAAATTTCCAGTAAATTTTAACCGATCCTTTTTTGGAATTCTTTTTTTTTTTGCGCGTGTTAGTGACCATTGCCTTATATTTCTCTCAAAGTTAGAATCGATATTGGAGAAATTAAAGCTCAGTTGGGTCAAGAAAGACCCGAGGGCACCAGTTGGATTAACGAAGTGAACGTGATTGGGTCAAAAGAGACCCCAAGCCGTACTAGGGTTACAGAAATGAATCATCTTATTATCTTCAGGAATTACAATTACACGAAGACATTACTTTTTATTTAATAGCAATATAAAAGTAGTTAAATTTGATCGTTATTAATTCATGTCCCTAGGGTTCTTAAGGGGTAACACCACTCTAGAGACAGAAAAAGAAGACCTAAATTTGACAATTTATTTTGTGAGTATGACAAACGGAATAGAACACATATTGAAGTACGAAAAACAATTTTTTTTTATTGCTATTTTCATGCCAAATGGCGGTAACAGAGTCCGTCGTCGAAAAAAGCTTTTTTGAAAACGCCGCCACGGGAGGACGAATTTCTCGGCAAGTATGAGTCCTGGAACCAAAAATAAAAAAAATTATAATCTATATACAATTGGCTTTGGAAGTACGTAGCCGTTTTTTGATTGAATGTAAACTTTTTTTTATAAGGAATTTAATGCTTAGTTTTAGGGCAAAGAATCCATTCATTTCTTAAAAAGTGCACCACTTCCACAAAAATTGATTAAAAAAAATAATCCTACGTACTTCCGAAGCCATTTGTATATAGATTATAATTTTTTTTTATTTTTGGTTCCAGGACTCATACATGCCGAGAAATCCGTCCTCCCTTGGCGGCGTTTTCAAAAACGCTTTTTTCGACGACGGGCTCTGTTGCCGCCATTTTGCATGAAAATAGCAATAAAAAAAAATGTTTTTTCCTACTTCAATATGTGTTAAATAAACCCTCTGAAAAGAAATTCTATTCCGTTTGTCATACTCACAAAATATATTGTCAAATTTAGGTCTTCTTTTTCTGCCTCTAGAGTGGTGTTACCCCTTAATTCTATCCGAATAATGAAACTTTAATAATGCTCAAGCAGATAAAGTGTTAAACAGCCCCCAAGGGATTCGTAACTAACCATCAATAATTATTTGAAGATGATGAATTAGGAATAAACTATGTGCACCGAAAGAAGGAAATGGCAGAAAATATGTACAGTAAACTTAAAATTGAGCTTGATATTTGAGTAATAGCAAACTAGAGGAGCCATGTGTTATATTTCGATTGCTTTTTCTATTTTCATCCATTCTTTACTGTCCAGCCTTCGCATCATGGTCTTCTCTTCCCCGAACCCATCTCCCCTCATCTTTAATTCATTTTCCGATCAATTTCCACGCGGATCTGTGCTGTCGCCGAGAAACACACAGAGGAATTCCGACTTATCGGATAAATCCTATCGCGTCAAGAAACCGAGCGTGTCGAGGCACTTATTGAAAGCTCGCGTGGTGCATCGCAGAAAGATGAATAACTCAGCTTCCACTGTGTCACGAGAACAGCAAACTTGCGTGGGAGTAATCGAACCCGACAAGGTTGCATAATGCACTCGTACTATGGCTGCAATTTGCAAATCGAACGTTGCACTTTTTTTTTATTACCGTCGCGGTTTCATTCATAAGCTATTATATTAAAAGCTGAAACCTGTGGCACATCAACCTCGTCCAATTTGCCACAAGATTAGTGTACTTCCTGTAGTTTTGACTTCCTATTGCATTGATCTTCAGCATCCGGGTTTACGAAGTCCACATACTTCTTCTGAAAGGATTCAGAACTTGGTGGGTGCATAGCAGTCACGAAATTGAGTGCCATGTGCTAGGAAGCTTGAGAATAAGGGGAGTTAAAAATTCAACCCTGTCAGAGTTCAGGATTTCGATTTCAACCCCTTAACTCTTAGCTTTCTGCGATGGGTCACTCAGGGACCCCAATGCATGATAATTTAATCTTTAGTGCCTATGATAACTCAGCAAGGCTGGCATTCCTTGTAAAGGGGCCCGGATGCCAGAAATATTTCGGGGAAAAATAATCTCTCAACGGGGAAAAAAGTGTAATATCTTTTCACGAATAAAGGGTAATAATAACAATAATAAAGAAAATAAAAGAAATCAGTAAGTGAACATTGACATATTTAAATATGACTTTTTTATTGCCATATCTATATACTTATATAATCGTTGTGTCACTGATTCATCACCGTCCTGCCCAAACCGCTCACCCTAGAAATATGAAATTCGAAGGGTATATTCCTTTCGCGACGTAGGTGCTTGATAAGAAGGGATTTTTCGAAATTTTAACCCGAAGGGGTAAAAAGGGGATGAAATATGTTTTTTCGGACTCCTTATTATTTCTTACGATTGATATCACCTTGGTTTTTACTTCCCAAGGTTACCCACAGAAATGCCTAAAAACCAATTTTATGATTTTGCCCTAATCAACCCCTAAGGGGGTGGTGAAAGGGGGTGAAATTTGTTTTCATGGAGTCCTTAATATCTCTTAGGTCCGAAACGAACTGCGGGGGTATTTTTCTAGTCATTAATAGTATTAGATTATTATAATATTATATAAAAAATTATATTCGAATTTCTTTTTTGACAGCCCTCGCACAGCATGGTAGATATGCTTAGCACACCACGATTGTGGTGTGACCGTAGTATTGCCAATTCTGTGTTTAGAACGTGAAATTCAAGTCAGTTTATAAAATTGAATTAGTTTCAATCAAATAGAAATTTTTCGTTCTTATTTTTTTCTTTTTTCTTTTTTTAATTTTTCCTTTTCTGGGGCCCCTACACAGTCTGACCCCTCCCCCCTGTGCCCGACACTGACTGTTGGAAATACATTGGCAGCGATTTTCCTACGTGTTCCATTATTGATTCTGGGACATCGAAAGAAAATGAAAATAAAATCAGCTGAAACGAGTTTTGCAAAAAAAAAAATTAAAATCCTTCTTCCCCTATGCGAGTTTCCTTCGTTTTACTTCTTTGAATGACTGATGAATGGATACTGCTGGATATCGACATCGATTGATAGCTTCAGTGTGTAAACGATAAGTAAAAGTAAGCTCGTTTTACGAATTTATAGATGACAGAAGAAGGAAAAACAATATTAGTGGAACTTACATACTATGTAAATCAATTTTTCTAGCAAATGAAACTCACGATTCTTATTAGGATTTTTGTTAAGTTCAATAGAGACATTTTTATGACAAAATTGCGACAATACAAATTAACACAACAGTAAAAGAATGTTGTTGTACAAAACGTTCAGCATCCCACCTGGCTGTGCAAAGGGTTAATTGAGAAAGACTTGTTTACTTATTTGAAAATTATTTTACAATTTATTCTTCGTACAACGGGAGTTAATGTAGAATTGAATCATATTGTATAAACAAATGATTAATTTGATACTTTTTCTTATTTGCTCGTCTATCTATAAAAAGTGCATACTACTAATTTTCCTTAGATTTTTACGCGCAGAATTTCGTATTCTGTCAGACACTCTTTGTCTGAACATGGCGGGCACCTGCTACTCGTCAAGGCACGAAAGTGTTGCTCTTTACAATATCGTGGTAGAAATTAATTTCTAACACAAATTGAACATAAGCGTTTCTTTCCTTTACTTATTCTATAATATTGTAATGGAATTTTTATTGCTGAAGACGCAGACAAAACCCAAAATTTATGATAAATCGAAATTCTATGATAATTGAATATGCAAAGTATTAATAGTAAAGTATACTTACAAACAGAATCCTAAGAGATAAATTTTCTCTTCAAACATAAAGCTCAGTAACTTTTCTTTAAAATATGTCGAAATATTCCACAAATATTTTGTGATTAATTCACACTAACACTACGTCTGTCAGAGAATTTTCAAAGTCCGTTTCGCCCCCTGAAACTCTGCATTATCAAAAATAAAAATCACTTGCCCAACACTCTTCAATACATCACAAACTTGTGATACTTTGAAACAAAGAAACATTGTCACTAATGCGAAAAAATTCACTTACCAGACGATGTGTTCGAAGCTTCCTATCCAATAAAAATGAAATCAATGAAACCTATATTCCATCGTCCAACTACGTAATTTTTTAAATCAGTAATTTTGAAAGTGCGCAGTTAACAGAGTTAACTCGAAGCGTGACTCCAGTGTATCGCGAATTCCACAGTAATATACGATCGAATGCCATTCCCTGGCACGGTGTTCGTTCGTAATTGGTGTTTCCATTACCGGAGCGTCGATTGTTTCCAAACTTCTCGATAACAGAGGCTTGCGTATGAAGTTCGAGAAGCAAATTGTAACCGGAGACCTGGATGTATGGCGTCGTGTTTTGCAAATGGAGCGATGGGCGTGTTTTAATTTGTGCAAAGTGTGTCGCTTTTTAACCGGTCATAAGATTAAAGACGTTGATATGATCGATGCTTCCGTTTCAAAACGTAAGCAAAAGCTTCGTAACGTAAAGAAATCTTGATTGTCCATACTATTTAAAGAACAAGTTATTCCAATGTTTCAGTAGCATTTCAAATTATGGGTCTTTATTTAAGTGTCACTAGTGTCACTAGGATCCAACGTTTCGAATTTCGAAATTTTCCCTGGGGTGTCCGCGGTAAATAAACTCTTAGACTTATAAATCCGTAATAGACGATGTCGTTATTAAGAAGCACGAACAATATTAATTGCATTATTGAACTATGAAATGCGAGGTATTCTTATCTCTGATAGCACATATTTGACTTGGGGCTGAACAAAAAGGCATGCTGCGGGGTCTATTTTGACCCAATTTAAATATCAAGCTGCTCGTGTTACTTATTAGTATTATTTTTTGGAGAGGCTAAGGATTTTAGATCATAACATGATCAGATTCTAATATAAATGCTGATCTGAGGTGTACAGGAATGAAATTGTGGGAAAACTGGAACCTGTATGAGAAATGTGGGCAAGCTACCTGCTGTCCAACGGTTAATAATAAAATTATTGTATTTTAACCCTCTCACTGTTTAATTTGAAACACGGACGGTTACGTTTTAAGCAAAATTACATGTCCAAACGTGGGAGAATGAATGCAAAACAGGGTTTTCTTCGCCGGAAAATTCGTAAGCTTGAATATAGGTTGTTGGGTAATTATAACGAGTTGGAATTTAGTGCTGATGGGTGTTTCGAAAAATGCAGCTTATTAGAAGTTCTAGTCCTTTACACGATTAGCTTCCTACGTTGTACTCCTTAGGTTTGCGAATATTCTTGCTTGTCACTTGGCATAAAACGTGATTTATGGGAGACGTGCGATTAGGTGAAGTGATAGGTTCGTTCTTGATATTAATTTGCAATTGTACTTGTGGTTTCATCAAAGATAATCCAATGGAATTTTCGTTTACGACAAGTTGGGTGAGTCCAGCGATGAAATTGATTCTGTCTCAAACGTGAATAAGTATTTAAAAAAAAATAGTTAATTAGTTAAAATAGACGAAGTGATAGTAAATTCTTTGGTAATTCTTATATCTTCTTAAGCTCTTACATTTCACGTATACATCACTTTCTGAAATCAACGTACTGTACTATATTCTGATTGGAAACCTTCAGAAACAAAATGCAATAAATTATCAGCATTACAATAATTTCTCTCTGAAAACTGAATCCAAAGGTATTTTTATGCAAGATACTCCCATAATTCATAAATAATATTTTATATACACTCTCATAGTGTCTACTGTTTTTCAAGACCTGTCAATTGGTGGGAAAAAGTCCAAAAAAGACTTTTTTTTTACAAAAGGTTAGTGTAACTAATGAGTTATACGAACCAATGAAAATAGTAACTAAAAAAGGGGTGGTTCCTCCCTTAAAGTCGAAAAGCAGGCATCAATCAAATACCAAAAAGTTTTTTCTTTTTATTTATTTGTTTAATGTCGCATTTGCTTGATACCCATTACCGACTACGGTGAATTACATTACATAAGAGACTTATACTGATTACAGATTTTATACTCAAGTCTACATAAATGCTAATCTCTAATTGATCATGCTTAGTTGTCTACTGTTATTGTATACTGTATACCATGAGACCGTATTCTAATGCCTATAAATTTGTTCGTTATTTTTTTAGTTGTTTTCTATTTTTTTGTCAAATTTTTCCGACTACTTTGATTTCTCTTAGGTAAGTTATTATTCTCCCTACATATTTTTTATCATCAAAACATTCTTGCATGGTTACTGGAAGTTTTACTTTTTCTCTTATGTTTGGCTTAGCGGACATTCGTCCATTATATGTTTTTCTGATAGTTCTGTTTTCCCCTTATTACATTTTAGGTGTGGAGTCTTCTCTATTAAGGGGTCTCTCTACTTTGACGGGGAAAAATTTTGCGAACTTTGAGAATTTTTTAAAACAAATGAGATCCTTACTTATTGATCCTTCCATATCCTCCAGTGTTGCGTTCGCTGAATTTCTCCCACACAGCAGTGTGTTACGATTAATATATTTAGGTAGCTCGTGTTGTGAATTGTTCATTAAGGAATTTGTGTTGAAAGGGTTACAGATTTCTGTGATGTTGATAGCATCGTCAGTGGTTATTTTGTAAGTAGCTTTTGAGTTAATATCCAAGTTTTCCAATGCAAGTAAGATGACATAGAATTCATATGACTTCTTTGAGATTTGACTCGGGAATATATACTTGGTACATTTATGTATTTCCTGTTGGGGGCCGTCCTTAAATTACGTAAGGGTAATTTTGGCGATCTCTTATCCCGTCCCTCCCTCAGTATCAGAATTCGTAAGATTTGATATTCCAACCCTCTCCTTACGTAATATTCTTTACATTGAATTTTTCAGTTATTAATATTCTTTAAAGATTTATATAATTCATTTAATTCGGTATCGGGAAATTTAAACTAAAACTACTTTTCTGAAACATTAATGATAGAATTTGTATTTATTGAAAATTAGGTTAAAAAAAATTACGGAAAATGCTAACTGACTCCCCCTACTTGTAAGAAAACGCGACCCCCTCCCCCCTAAAAAGCTTTACGTAATTTAAGGATGACTGATCACCCTTATCGCCCTTCCGCGAAGACCACAAAGTCCTTAGGATGCATTAGGGAGCAATAAATGTAAAAATCCTGATAGAAAACACTATAAGTGCCCAAAATCAATTTAAAAAAAAATTAAGAAAAAAGATAATTTTTTTTAATTATAGCACTCACAGTGTTTTCTATAAGGACTCTTCAATTATGCAAAGCTTCATCGAAATTTGCGCGTGACACTTATCGAACGTCTCTCAAGAGATACCAGCCACAAACCACACAAATGTCTTCAGTGAAATTCCCTAAAACTGAAGAAAATTCATGTCATTTCAATTAGGTATGTACACAGATTCAATCAAAGCAGGTCGAGAGAATTTTTGGTGAAATTATGAATGAATTTTAGGATTACACTTATTACTTGAAATCTTTTCAAGTATTTTATTATCATTAATTCTAGTAACTGCACACAGAAGCTATAGTAGTCAAACGTTGATGGCGAGTAGCTCCGGAATCAACGATCCTCCTTCGGAGCATATCTTCCAAATGATTACGAAACAATTGCAACTGCCAGCAAATTCTATGTCTCTTTCATAAGGAAACCGTCCGTGACTCTCCTCTCTGAATTACTGCAATCGATAGCGCGGGCGATTACAGTGACCGCCGATGGAACTCTCTTTAAGCACACCACGGAGGGAGATGTATGCCAAGATACAAGTTCTCCCATAAATTCTTGCATTTTTCCTTTCATACTGCGGCGTGGAGCAGTGACATAACGAATTGAAGGTCCCAAGGATATTTATGCGCTATATGGTGTCCGTTTCCGGAGGCTCGAGCGATGATTATTCGAACGCAGAGTTGCAGGTTCGAGGGAACTTGTGAGACTTTTTACACAAACGAACAGAGTAATGGTGGCTCAATTAAAATGGAAGGAACGATGCTTTGTATAGTCGTGTACGCTTTTACGAAGAAACTACTTTACATTTCTTCGAAGCAGGATGGCTGAAAAATACTTTGTAAAGTTGTTTAAAAAGGATTCTTATTTGAAGATGAGAAGGTTGTTATTTTTTTCTTCTTATTCTTTTGTGAAAGTAATGGTTTTATTGATTTTCCAGATGTTGCAGGTGGAGCCCTGAGTTTCCATTGGATGGGAAATATTTATCAGTGGGGTACTCTTCATTTGTGTAAGTTACGTTACTACAATTAGGTTCAGAGAGTGTATTTTTTCAAAATGAGGAAATATATTTATGTATTAACTATTCCTTTTTTCCGAGGAAACTATAAGTGGTTTGCTGCATTCTTCGTCGAGATTAATCACGTTAGTAACTTATACATATGTATTTCTATAGTAATGGACAAAGTAACTATCTATGAAGGCTGTTATGTACCTCGACGTGATTTAAAAGTTGGAAGAAAATAATCGATCATTATTTTTATCCCGATCACCTTCGTTTTTTTACGGATGAAGAAAGATTGCAGGAAAGAATCAGAAACCAATGAATGCTCTTAAATACTATGTCTGAATCTTCAAATATGATGTCATAGTCTCTTTAGAATACGTGAAAATAACATCAAGTCAGGTCTTCGATATTTTTCGAAGTCTGTCAAAAAATCCGTCTGAATCCTAAACGCATCTGAATGTCCGAGTATCATGACGTAGTATCTTCAAAATAACTCAATGCCAAAGATCCCCGAACGATAGTAAAATCACCTCAAATATTAAATATTTTTCAAGCTCTATCTAACGTATCTCCCTAAATCCCCAAAACACCAGAATTTTTCAATATCACAATCTTTAGTTTACTTAATTTACTCAATAATTAAATTATCTACTAACCAAACGCTAAAAATTTATTAAAGACCCTTCCAGAGAAAAACCATCTGAACCATACAATATTTTCCAAAGTCCATTAAAAAAAACCCTCGAACCCTAAACACACCTGAATTTTCAAATATCAAAACATAGCGTCTTCAGAATAACTGAATCCTAAAAGTCCATCGAAGATCCCAGAAAATAATAACAACAATTCAATTTTTCGATATTTTTCAAAGTCCATTTAAAAAATAACCCTCCAACTCTAAACCCATCTGAATTTTTAAATATCAAAACATAGTGTCTTCAAAATAACTAAATCCTAAAGGTCCATCGAAAATCTTAAAAAAAAAAATAATACCAATCGCATCCTTCGATATTTTTCAAAGTCTGTATGAGAAAACTTGAATCTATAATTCTTCACCACCTTTTTCGCTTCTTTTCACGAGGGGACAAGTCTCAGTAGACGACGCGACCCGCGACCGATTACGCGATATACGGTATAGTAATTACCGCGAATTGCTGGAGCGTTGTCGGAGTTGAATGTTGGTCCATTACAAATGTAATTGCATAACTCGTGCATCACCGGACTTAGTGGCCGTAGTGGTGTGCTAAGTATCCTCTTCCTGAAAGATTTCCCTCTTTTTTTTTTAAGAACGTAGAAGTAGATACTCGACGATGGAAAGAGGCGAACCAAATTGTTGTTTTTTCTTCTTCTGTTTTTATTATTCAACAGTGGAACGCGCGCAATGATCGCATTCGTCGTGGCGCGGACGTAACTGAACGTTCGCAGAATGTTTATTCTCGGAAATTTTCCACATTTAATGGAATGCATACATATAATGCCTGTTTTAATCTAGATTAGAGTCGCTGGTGTTTGATGATAGAAATTTAATTTTCATAGAATTTAACTATTTCTTTTCGGGCGTAATTATAGGAAGGCGTGTTTCACTTTCGTAATGCGTATTCTTAGTTGGATTGCTCGCACGTAGTTGAATATACAGATCTGTTGTGAAGAGTATTACTCTTTTGTCGTAATGAATGGTAATGGTGGTGTTAATGTCTACTTAGACGGTGTTTGAATAAACTGCTGCGAGTTGTGAGGGGGGAAATGATAGAGAAGAGGGGAGATGTAACTTGTTTCTTGTGTTACAAGATGTTTCTACTCGACCTCGAAGAGTATTACTGGATCAAGTGAATAAACCGCTAAAAGGGTTCTGGTTAAGACACTTTTGTGCTCTGTCATTGGTACTTCAATTATATTCACACGTTTTCTATATTTTTAGCTCAGTTCTGTCTGTAGCAAATACCTAAACACCAACTTAGACAGAAGAATTTTTAAGCTCGTGTTATATGAGTCACTTCTGTGACTGATATGTGATATTTCAGGTGTATTCACTTGGCTGAAATATGCAGTGTTGGTTTAATAAAAGGAAAAGGTGATAATATGTGAATATACCCCAAATACCAATCGTGAGTTACAGACGTGGGTCGTGTGGAAGGGTCTTAAGACTTGTGGTGGCCAAATTTGTACCTGGAAATTTGGGAATCTGAATATTTGTAAATTTGGATACTTTGGGTCTAGATATTTGGATATCTGGATACTTGGGTTTCTGAATATTTTAATATCTGGATATGTGGATCTCTAGATATTTAGATCTTCGAATATTTGCACATCTCGATATTTGGGTATCTAAATATTTGAATATCTGCATATTTGGGTATCTAAATATTTGGACCTCTACATATTTGCATGTCTAAATATTTAGATACTTGAATACTTGGGTAGATTTAAATATTTGGATTTCCGAATACTTGGGTGTTTGGATATTTGAGTTCCTGAATATTTGGGTCTTTAAATATTTGAATATATAGATATGTGGATCTCTAGATATTTGGGTTTCTGGGTACTCGAGTACCTGACTATTAGGATATCTAAATATTTGGATCTCTACACATTTGCATATCTGAATATTTAAATATTTGGATACTTGGGTATCTAAATACTTAGATATCAAGATATTTGGGTTCCTGGATACTCGAGTACCTGAATATTTGGATACCTAAATATTTGGATCTCTACACATTTGCATATCTGAATATCTGGATATTTGGATACTTGGGTATTTAAATATTTGGATATTTAGATATTTAGATTTCTGGATGCTCGGGTATCTGAATATTTGTATATCCGGATACATGGGTATCTGAATATTGGAGCACCTAGATATTTGGATATCCACATGGTTTGGTCTCTGGATACTTAGATATTTGAATATTTGGGTATCTGGATATTGCAGTACCTAAATATTTTTATTGGATATTTGGTACAGACAGTGTTGGATTAAAAAGCATAGAAACTGTGTGAATGTGCTCCAAATACATTCAGACAGCAGTACACAGAAGTGTCTTGTGTAGCGACGTTTAAAAACATGGAAGCCAATGCAACAGTCGAGTACCACGGAAGCACAGTAACTCAACGACTCAGTACACGTTTCCTATTCAAGCCTTGGCACGTGTTACACATAGGGGAGTCGCCAGACGAGTATGGAGGTCTCATACTGATTCCAACTCCTTGACACGGTCAAGACGTACGAAGGTTAGAAGCTTCTAGCTGAAAGGACGAGCAAACACGCTCCGTACAACGACGCGGAAGTTTTCTAAAGGAGATCGACCTTACCTACTTTTTATAATCCAGAATCACAAATTACACCCGAACTTTACGAGTGTCGTCGCCAAAGCGCCATACATTTTACTAATACCAGCAGAAATTTCTTACTGAATCAAAATTTAATAATATCGTCGCGGAACATAATAATTTATTTTGTTAGAAGGCTATTATCAAATATTTGGAGATGCCAAAAATTTGAAAGTGTTAAAAATTCTAATTCAAAGCTTATCTGGTGATGTTTAGTTACATGAATCTAGCAGTTAATTTAAATTCCTGAGAATTTCATTATCCGGTGATTTTTATTTCAAAATCCTTGCAGCTATGTTTGGCAACATCTTCACTTATAAAATACCATGAACCACCAGTTATTCAAGTAATATAAAAATCAATGTAAAAAATTCGGGAAGCATACGCAAAGAATACGAGAAAAAAAAACAATTTATCATAATCTATATAACAATTTTTACTGGCTGGGATACTTAAAAGTATGCACCTGCGTAATTTCGGCGACAAGAAAAAAAAGTTCCTCGATTTATGGGACGGGGCTAATATGATAGGTAATGGAAAGAAAATTTTCAAAAAAATTATCATTCTTGGGTTTTGAAGCTTCTTAATGTGAACATTTTAAAGGGGCGTTAAACATAAATATTTAGGGGCAAATATTTAAACTATTCCTCGTATTGTTCCCTCGTTTGCATTCGAAATGGAAAATAGAAAGAAGTAGAATATATTTTAGACGACGTGAACTGCTCACAATTTTACAAGGGAAAAAAGCGCAATAGGTCGTTGTACCCATGAATTTGAAGCAATTTGACACGAACTACTCTTAACAGTCCCATTACGATATTATCTCGTTATCGCGCGAAAATGGAATGATGTAAGCGAATCAAAAAGACACTGTTGCACACGTGCATCGGTTAATAAGAAGCTTACGTATCGATTGTCAGGTTCCTGTAGTTCAAACAATGGAGATTCCAGTTTGTCATTAATTTTTCAATGCCTGGAATCTGTAATTCTCATTTTACCATAAACACGTCGCATAAACGAATCACTTGGCATAATTAGAGGATTCTTGCTTAATACATGACTCACGAAATTTAATAATTTAATTCGTTTATCAAGCAAAAAATTTAATTCAGTCAATTACTTACTGCACCTTTCTACCCACAATTTTAGTTTTATTTTTTGTTATAACAATCCATGTTTTTGTACAAATAAAAGTTAAAAAAATGTCCTCGTCATCATGTAATATATTTTCTGGATCTGAAGAGCTCTTTTTAAACGTTAATGTGAGTAAAATGCAAAGGCTCCGCGAGAGGAAATCTTATTAAGCTTTTCAGCGAGCCAGGCTAAAGACGGCTGTAAAATGATCCTTAGTTGCGTAATTCCGATCCCATTTGCTATTAATTTTTTTCTGTTCGCCTGTGTCGCCATTTTACTGGATTACATCGATCTGTGTCGATCGTTTTTAAAAGACTGATTTAACGCGAACGATGTAGAATTTTATACCCTTAAAAATTTTAATAGGATCGAGAATTGAAAATACAATATATATATCCTTGTGATAACAATTTTTGCGAGGAATGGAATTAATATTGAAAAGTTCTAAAAAAGTTTCACGCGAATAGGTGACCTATTTCATTTCGTTTTCGAGTTACAATGATTATTTTCGTATTCAATTTTTCTTGAGCTATAACTACTGGCATTAAAATGTTTAGTTTCGTTTCTTGATCAGTTTGAAGTTTTTAATTAATGAACTGAATGTTTTATTAGATGGTACTTCGCCACGTTTCGAAGAAGACATTCTTTTATATCTCATTTCTTTCACGATTCAGGATTTTTAGTAGATATTGAGTTGTATGCCCTATGGTGTAATCTCCCTGTTGACTTCTAGCTGTAAATTAATTCCCATTGACCTGACAGGTCCACGTGTATCATACTTTTACCTGTTAAGTAATCCTCGAAGATGCTACAGTGACTCAGCAGTATCTTGGCTATTTTAACGATTTAGAAATTTTAGCATCTGTGAGATTATTTCCTCGAAATAGCATTGACACCTATCGTTCACGAACATGAAAGGGCAATTAAAACACAGAAACTAATTTTCTCTGATTTTGAAAGAATTAATATAGTCAGTCACGTAAACATAGCACCTACTCAAAATAATTAGAGGATATCCTATTTTATTACCTCAGTTACTCACAAAATTCAATTTACTCAATCACTTTGTAAGCTACTGTTTTTATAGTAATTACTAATTACGATGAGTTCCCTACTGGGGACATATCCATAAAAATCATCAATTCTAATTACGAACTACTGTGATAAAACTTACTCTCTGAAAGCTGTGTATTCGATACTTTAAGGGTGGATTCTCACGTAAAAGCCCCCGAAATTTATGATTTTTTGTTTAAAAAAACTATTGTTAATATTGCATTAAACTCTTTTGGGATTTAAGAAGGCATCTTTAAACTTGTGAAATTTTTTTTATGCTGATCCTTCTTATTATTTATTCATTATTGTACAACCGTGTTAACCTCTTCGACGATATTGGCGTCAGCTGTACCACCTGTCACAGTCACTTGATTGCAAAAAGAAGAAAATTTTCTTAAAGTTAAATAAGTTACACTGTGACTGAACCTAAAATTTTAATTTCACTTTTCCTTTCAAACGCTATAACTCTTTCAATTCTTCAATTTTTTTCTTTAAAGTGGAGCAATCCCAATATAAACTATCTAACTTTAAGAAACTTTTATTATTTTTGCAATCAGTTGACTGTGATAGGTGCTATACACCCTGTCAACAGGAGTTACGTCATCGAAGAGGTGGACAAGATTCCACAATAACTAATAAATAATAAGAAGGATCGATATAAAAAAAGGTTTAAAGTTGCCTCCTTATATCCCAAAAGAGTTTAGTCCAATATGACGAACAGTCTTTTAAAAAAAAATTCTTAAATTCCAGTTACTTTTTGGGCTGTTAGACGAGAATCCCCCCTTAAATGCTTCAATTTGCTACATTATTATGTGCAATACAGTAATATAATAATTTGTACCTGGATGGATAAAGTGGATAATATTACACAGTAAGTATATTTCCTTCAACGCTGCCATTTCGTTCCTCCCTCAAAACTCATCCAAAACAAAAGCATTAATATTAATACCATAGATACCATTTATTTATTCCTTTATACTTTAACCGCTTCGAGTCATCCAACGTCAACCAGTGCTAATCAGCGGTAACTGTTACTCATTACAGTGCCCGTTTTCCTTAGTCACGATTGTATAAATATTTAAAGTAAAAGAACGGTCGAAGCACCTGGGGTCGCTGAATTTCCCCAGAGCTGATGCTGCTTACCATTAGCAAACACCTAATTCCAGTGATTCCCTCGATATTTACCTGGTACCGAGCCTTTCCCCGTCCACCGCGTTTCATTCTCTCATTTTGTTATTACTTTCCCTTGGCAATCGTATCGGTCTGCTGATCTTCGTGACATAGATTTCTAACAATCAGTAAATTCATCATTACGTAAACACGGTGAACAGCCGTTACCAAACGCTACGCAGATTTATGAGTTTCTCCATCGCGACGGAAACAAACGCCATTACTCAGGCATTCTGGTTTGCACGCGAGTAAAATACCGGTTCACACGTGACGGAAATTTATTTAGTGCCTACGATACAACTCTTTTCCGACCATGCTCTAGGTTTTCTGGGGATCTATCGATCTTGGCTGGTGGATCATTAAAATGGCAGAAGTTGATGTCATTCCTTTTCAAACGATTCTGCTTTCTTCTGATATTTTTGTCTCACGGAATTGTGTGGAATTTAAGCTTTCAGTAATTAAATTGTTTATACTGGATATTTGCTTGAGGGGACTAACTAGACAGTAAAATCGCTTGAAATGCAAGTAGTTTTAGCGAATTAATTACGAGGAGTTGAAAGCAAGCGCAGGCTTTTCTTTTTGTACAATGTATATTACTATCGCGTAGAGTAAAAAATTTTATTTTTTGTATACATATCTAGGTTACAAACGGCGTCCGACGCGGTTGATTATACAGCGTTTTAGAAAGTGTCTTTGGTTTTGCACTGATATCGAGCTTAAAAATAAAGATGGGTATAATAGTTTCCTTGGAATATATTTCTCCTAAAACCTGTAATGTTGGTCTGAACACCGTAAAAAAGAATTGAACCAATATTATTAAAATAACTGTAGGAGAAAGCGATTTTTTATGATAAATATCGATTTTCGGGGTGCATATATGGCTGTTTTTTTATCTCGCCGAGTAGAGGAATTACACTTTAATGTTCACTTTCAGTGCGGAAATGAACATATTTGAAAGTTCATCCGCACCTTCATTTTCTTGTAATCACTGCAAAACCTCGGAAAAACGGCCTACATATCAGACGACTACAGCATCGTCATATACATATATGTATATATTATCAAAAGTATTGTGTTACTTAGTCACAATTTGTATTCATCTCCTCGTAATTAATTCGCAAAAAATACTTGATTTTCGAGCGATATGACTGCCTAGTTCCCTTAATGTAATTCCTATAAATATTCATGGATGTTTATAAGAGCATTCACTGGAAGATCCCATTGAAATTAATTTCCACTGAGAAGTATGATAATTTGAAATCATATACTGTTCTTTTAGTCAAAGTACTTTTTCTTCGCTATCGACGAACTTTTGCCACTGTTCTGGTAATAGTGCAAGTAGGTGTGTCCTATACTTGAGCGAGCGTATGTTTGCACTGACCTAAGACAATTCCAAACTAAGGCTGGGACTATTCCAATAATTTAATATTCGAATATTTTACAAGTATTCGAATGCTATTATTCGAATATTTAAGTATTCGAATGCTATTCGAATATTTTACAAGTATTCGAATGTTATTTTTCGAATATTTTACAAGTATTCGAATGTTATTTTTCGAATATTTAAGTATTCGAATGCTATTATTCGAATATTTACGTATTCGAATGCTATTCGAATATTTAAGTATCCGAATACTATTCGAATACTGATGTACTTGTGTAAAACACAATTCGAATACTGATGTATTGTCATCAGAACTATGCATGTGTGCAAAGTTTCAAGTCGATCGGATATGATCGGAAAATTAGCTTACAAGATTTCACCCTGACAAACTAACGAACTCATAACTGAAACTAAATCAAACTTGTAAAAAAATGAGCCTAAAGAACTTGATTTATAATTCACACCATAATATTCGAATACTGATGTACTCAAACATTCGAATAGTATTCGAATAGTATTTGGATACCTGAATATTCGAATAGCATTCGAATAGTATTTGGATATTTGGATATTCGAATAGTATTTGGATACTTGGATATTCGAATTATATTCGCCAAATAATTGAGCAACTGAAGTATTCGAATATTCGAATATCGAAAACTTCGACAGATAGTCCCAGCCTTATTCCAAACCAAAGCAGCCGAAGCAGAAACAGAGCTTGAAATAAAGCAGAAGGCAAACTCGCGCATATAACATACATCCCTTCGCGACAACCGCCGCAAAAATCACTTGTATCACTTTCCAAGAAGTCCTAACAGATCAAGCAACTAACAAACGATCATCCGCATACAAACTTCAATCCCCATTATCTCTAACAACTCATTCCAAACACCCGGGCAATTATTTCAGATTATCTGAGGAACAATTTCAACTACCGCATACCAGTTCCATCAAGACACAAACCCAATGCGATCGTTAAGCCATCAACCCTCAACAACCCACCACGAAATAATCAAAATCCACCCCAACAGACGAGGGAACTTTTATCACCATTCTGCCACATGAATCCGATGTAATCTGTGATGCAATGCCGCGCAGTGTAATACGCATGGATATGCAAAATTGAGGTCGAATCGGTGGCCTGAAAGTCGTGTGCTGCTCTACCTCGAGGAGAGGGATTAAAAAAAAAAGGAGGAAGTATCGGTCGGCGATCGAGTGTTCGATTTCGATTTCGCTTTCACTGGTACGACCGCCTCGACGACGGCGACGGCGACGACGCTCGTCGTCGAACCGGGTCAAGTGCATTGAGGCCTAAAGGCTACTATTCTACGTGTACAGCTCCTATACGTCTGTTCGGCGTCCCTATCGAATGCATTCAAAGGAACTCACAAATTACGCTGTTAGTAGTCCGTGACACGCGTCACCGTGTCCGTGTGTACGACGGTCCGTCGGCAATTCTTATGATCTGCGTCATTTATCAACGGCAAGAACGAGACACTGCTCAAAACAATTAGGTGGATCACGTTCCTGCCCGATTGTGATGAACTGCGCGCGAGAGGTTGGGTGCTGGTCACCGATTTCCTTTCAATTTCATATTATCTCTGGTGGGCGGGCAGACGAGTGTAGCGTAATTAAATGGAGAATTAAAGGTGTTTCGAAACGCGGCATCACCCCCGGAAGTGCGGTGTCTCTGCCAAAAACGAATGTTTTTGATTTTATTTTTTGAAGTGGGTACTCTAGTGTAACTGCTCGTTTTTCAACGCCATCTTCGGGAATTTATTTAACAAAAACGATTGGTTTATACTATCTGGCGTTTTGCCTGCATGTTAAGGTATGTTTGCAGTAATACTAAGAATTTTTTTGAACCTCTTTTTATCGCACATATAATCGGTGGCGCAAGCTACTTCAAAAAATTCTTTTCCGACTGGCGTTGGTGTGGGAACTGTTCTAATCATCGAAAGTGGAAAAACTAGGGTTCATTTTCTTTATTAAGTTTGTCGCTATGGCTGGAACCTCGAACGAGTTTCTATATTGTATAAAATTAATTCTACTGAATGAAAACAGTTAAATTTATGAGCAAAAATCGAACACTTTTTTTCGAAATGCTGTCATTCTGCAAATTTTTATTGTGAGGGGGCCTCTGTGGTTCACACCATAACGACAAACATAATAAAGAAAATGAACCTGAGTTTTTCCATTTTGGATGGCTAGAACAGTTCCCACATCAACGCCTGTCGGAATAAAACTTTTTTTTTAAGAAGTTTGCGTTACCGACTATATCTATGTACATGTGCTATAAAAAAGTTCAAACAATTCTAAGTCTTACTTCAAACATACCATAATATGCAGGCAAAACGCCAGATAGTATAAACTTATAGTTTGTGTTAAATAAATTCCCGAAGATAGCGTTGAAAAACATACAGTTTCGCTAGAGTACCCCCTTAGAGGTGATAAGTATTACAATTTTGATTTTCTTTAATGCAAGTAACAGCACAAGATGTTGAATTAATAATACGTTTTCTTGGAAAAACTTTTCGTTGCAAAATATGCTTCTCCCATAATTACCCGGAGTGACATTTTGGTAAAAATGAGATAAATACGCTAACATGTTCTACATTTTGGCCTTTGCTAATGGTTCCAGTAGTACCTGTCAATGTTACTTTTTCCCGCCTTCCTTTTACCGGAGATCATAATAGTACATGTCAAAAATATGGTATAGTGGCGAGAAGAACAGCATAAGTTAAATTGTGTCAATGAATACGATGAAGAACATAATTTCTCATCTCAAGCTAAACAGTTTCTTTTTTGTTTCTTTTTTGAATCGAAGTTAAAAATAAAATTTCTGCTCAATTTGTGATTTAATTCAAATTTTGTATTTTTTTCAGGCCTGAAGTATATTTTGAAAGTGTAATAACACCTGATCTTACACAGTACTGTAAATATTCTAAGTGTCTGCCTGGAAAACTAAGAATTCTGACTTATACTTTCTCCACCAGAGTTATAGTTAGCAGTGCGCAGGTCTGAGAAGTTCGCCAGAAATTTGAGTTTGAACCTCACATCGCTGCTTGACACTGATAGTGGCACAGCTCAAGTAATGTAAACTTTACAGGAGAGCGCAGTTTAAAATTTGCATTTGACTAATGATGAATAGTGATCATGTAATTTGTGTAAATTTACATTTTTTTAAGTTGTCACTATCAATGCCAAACAGCGATGTATGCATTCGTGCGGAAAACGAAAGTGTATTTATGTTGCTGTGGCAAGTCAATTGGAAGTCATTTAGTATTTCCTTGATTAGGTAATTAAATTGGTCTTGTTTTTATACATAGGTTTATACCAAGGGTCTTGAAAAAGGTAGAACTCTGTGAGTTTTTTGCACAATTTTGAAAGCTAGTAGTGGTTGAAAGTAGGGCTGAGGCTGTTTATCGAATTTTTTGTTATTCGAATATTCGAATACTTCAGTTGCTCAATTATTTAGCGATTATAATTCGATCATCTTAAGTATTCGAATACCTACTTTTCGAATATTTAAGTATTCGAATACCTACTTTTCGAATATTTAAGTATTCAAATTCTTACTTTTCGAATATTTAAGTATTCGAATACCTACTTTTCGAATATTTAAGTATTCGACTGATGTATTCGAATGATATTCGAATACTTAAATATTGTATTGTCATCGGAACTACGTATGTGTGCAAAGTTTCAAGCCGATCAGATATGTTAATTTGGGCCAAAATTAGCTTACAAGATTTTACCCTGACAAACTATCGAACTCACAACTGAAACTAAATAAAACCTTGTAAAAAAATGAACCTAAAAACTTGATTTATAATTCACACCATACTATTCGAATACTCAAATATTCGAAATTTATTCGTAGCATTCGAATACTTTACAAGTATTATAAATATTAAATTATTCGAATAGTCCCAGCCCTAGTTGAAAGGTAGACCTACTATGGACTTAGTGGAGTAAGTAGTTGAAAATTTTAGTAGAATTGATTGAAGAGATCCTCGTGCACTATTATTCTTTTTGAAAATGAAAAGGATACTAGAGTTTTGTTCTGAAGGTGCAACTCCACGATGAGACAAAAATATTGCGTCTCACGTGAGACTTTAATTGCCTCGTGAGGCAATTATTTCATTATTTAATTATTTTTTAATTAGACTCTCATGAGTCAAGTTTCATGATTTATTTTCAAGATCTTATCTCTCGCGACTATTTCCATTATTTACATTTAGTTGTTGCTGAGATTTTTGTCTCATATAAAACTTCATCGTGGATTCGCACCTTAAGAAAGATGTTGAGATATTATCGAGGTTTTATTGTATCGATAGCTTTCACAAATTAACGCCATAAAGTCAATGAAGTAAAACAATAGTATCGTCCTCCGACCTGTAGCACTTGAAGGCGTTGATTTTCAAGTGTCCACAGGGTGGTTAATTAATAACAGTGCAATGGGAAAGGGAGTGATTCTTCCTGAAAAATTAAATTAAGAGTATGGAATAAATCGTTTATAAATAACTTTGAAAATTCGTCGATTAGAATTCTATAATTAAAAACTATGAAATTACTATGAATTCATTTAAAATACGATTTTTAGACGTAGCTGAAAAATTCAAATTGTGTCAAGATTTACTACTTTAGAAATTATTGAACATATCGTCTAACATACTTTTTTTCCAAAGTTGCAGAAGTGAGCGAAATATCAGAAACCAAACAACTGCGCATTTACTCCTGCACAATTCTCATAAAATATTTAGTTGGTGCGCCACTAGTAATTTCCAAAATACTAGTTACCTCAGTAACCATCACGTTATCCCTCAATCATTTCCAGCGAGTCAGAACCATTGCCAACTCGTGTCAAGAGCATCTCAAGATCATTTTTATTTTCCACGTGAAATGCATATTCATTTCTAAAAAAAAGATGGAAGAGAAAAGCATAGGGGGACCAATTCAAACGTATCATACGTATAGTGTACGATGTTATTGGAAAAGTAGGAGATAAAACGTGTTCCAGGATGAGCAGCTCTTCCGCATTGCAGCGGCCGAGCATCTGTGTCTCGCGCACTACCTGCAATCTTCTGATTTCCGATTTACTTGTACTGTTTATTTTACATATATTTTACAAATTTCCATACAAACATTTGTATGAAATTTATTCCGTAATACTCCTGCTTGCGTTCAACAATGGCACAGGTTCTACTTACACATCCCGAGACATTTAATTAATCTTAAAATGTCCTTAAGGATACCACGTAAAGCTAAGTATCTTTCGAACGAGCAAATTTTCGATGTACTTGTTTAAAAGAGCTCAAAAAGGATCACCTTAAATACACACTACTATGCTATGGTATACATTTATTCTATGACACGTAGGGAGGTGCAAAAGATACAAAAAAATTTTGTTCAATGAACAAACAATGATCAGCTACGAGATGCAGTAGTTTATTAGTATTTTTTTTAAAATGATCCTCTGTTTAATATGCACGAATTTTGTTATTCTAGCGTAAAAGTGTGTTATAGAATTGTAGAAAGTAAAATTATATTTTCGGACACGTGTATTTATTGAGTGTTAGTGGAACACTGTTTGAAAATTTCGCATTGTTAACTTAAAGCGTACATTAGAGCTTTTCTAACATTGAACATGTAGTCTTTTAAGTGTTTTAAGCAGTTTGTGTTCAGGAATTAAAATCACGTTGCAAATGTGATGCTTGTAGGTTAATTTATGAACACCTGAGCTTGTTTTTACAATTGTTTTATGGTATGCACATTGCTGGCCTGTCGCTCTAATTGTCACTAACTTGAGTTTGAATATTTCACCTTGTAAAAACATTATACTACCAAAGCTCACGATCTACTCTAAAAGGTCAACATTTAATCACAATATTGAAAAACAAAAAAAAAGGAAGATTATGAAAGCAGTGAAAAGTTCAGAAACTCTATCACACACAACTGTCACCGCCTTAAACAGCCAACTTACCAAAACATTACAATATTCGACGACTTAAGGATAGTCGTTTTTTATTGAAAATGAAGCACTTCTTTTTCATTTAATTATAAAGAAATAAATTGATGCTGAGCCTTGTTCCTTGACACAAAAGTTATTAACATCATAAGCGTTAAAAAAACCTTTTTTGTAGTAAAAAATATGCATTATATATGTATATAACTACAGATGGATCATTCAAGAGGCTTTTTAAAAAAGTTTCTTTCGTTTTGGAGTGATAACTCAAAAACAGAGATTCTAATCGATTCCAATCAAATTCGAGCATGTTCACAAAACGTGTAGTTTCGGCCTGAACCTAATTTGAAGTAAATCTAACCTTATTCTTTATGAAAAGAAACTAAAACCTCGTCTTTGTCTAACGAAAAACGTGCTTTTTTTTAAAAAAATCGCCATTTTGTAGCTGCCTTTTCCATAATTTTGCTTCAGTACAGAACCGAAGTATTCTGAAGTAGAATTTACGTTTCGTCAGAATCGTTGCAAAACAAAAGAAACTTTTTTAAAAAGCCTCTTTAATGATCCATCGGCAGCTTCATTTATAATTCATATTTTTGACTAAACAAACAGGTTTCTTTTTAAAGCTTGTGATGTTAATAAACATTGTGTCAAAGAACAAGTCTCAGGTGTAATCAATTTCTTTGTAATTAAATAAAAACTAAATTCTTCATTTTCGACAAAAACGGCTGCCTAGTACCCTAAAGGGGCCATGCCTAGTTGGCAGGCGTGATTTTCGGGAATTTTTTGTGGAAAATTTAATGTATATTTTTTACAACTATCTGCTTATTTTAAAAATACATATATTCAGCAACTCTCAGTAATTTTGTTATAGCAAAATATTAAAAAATGAACGAATAACAGCTACTCTCCCGGAAGGTATTTCTTTTGCGGTGAGCACGATTTCTCAGAGTTGAATCATTTGAAATCGAAAAGAGAAGAAGATTCTGTTGGTGTATGAGATTATCTAGTTCGTGAACAAAGGATTTTAAAAAAAAAATAATTTCAGACAAAATGGCCACCGTTTAACGCAAAATCATGATTTTTCGATGTTTGAATTGTTCGTTTTTCGTGAATTAAAAATAGAGTTTTCATCAGAAACAAAAATCCTTCGTTCACGAAATAGATAAACTCATACACTAACAGAATCTTCTTCACTTTTCGATTTCAGATGATTCGGCTCTGAGAAATCATACTCATCACAAAAAAATAGCCCCCGGGAGAGTATCTGTTATTCGTTCATTTTTTAATATTTTTCCATAACAAAATTACTGACAGTTGCTGAATATATGTACTTTTAAAATAAGCGAATTATTGTAAAAAATATACATTAGATTTTCCACAAAAAAATCCCGAAATTCACGCCTGCCAACTAGGCATGACTTAAGGCCCTTCCACACGAAACATTCCTTCTCCTTCAATCTCTTTCAATCTAACCCTCTCCTTACCTCACTGGACATCTCCAAACTACCAATCGCGACGCACAAAAAAAGCCTCACGTGAGCAACACCCTATCCTCAAAGCTTGCACCACAGAATCCAAAACTGTATCAAATTGCTCATCCCACGAGCTTCAATCCCCAAAATCTCTAACTGGTTTCAAACACTCAAACAGTAACCACAGAATTCAAGGCAAGGCGCACATAATCGCTCAAAATTCTTATAGCCCGCTCCAAAAAGAATCTCCGCGAAAGTATTCAGCAGACCTCCATTCAACGGAGTCATGTATCGACTTAAAAGTATCGCCGACGTTAGAAACCGCGGACGAGAGTGAAGGGTGAGCCGTTCCATTAGATTTTAACATTCACCGAATGTCGCCGCGGCCGATCGCGCTCAAAAGCACCGGTTTATTAAAAATTCCTGCCAACTGCCTCTGCGGCGGCGGCCAAGCCCGCCGGGAGCATTAAAAGGAGCTCGCAAATTACATCATTAGTACCATCTGACACGCGTCACTGTCTACTTCGGCGCAGACGAGCGTACGGCCAATTTCGTACGTCATCGATGAGAGCCGATTTCGTGCCTTTTACGCCGCTTTTCGCCTTTGGAAGAAAGTGCCATTACGTCGGACGCGACACGGCCTGAATGCAAGCCGAGCGGCAACGGCTCGTCAAGTGGCCGATTCGAAGACAAAAAATAAACGACGAACATCCTTTTTCTCGGCGCGTTACATAATTTTTTTACACCGCCTCGGTTCGCGGTTCGTTATCTTTCTTTAAATCGCTGCGGTTATATCGACACGAAGGAAACCTAGTTCTACCATTTTACCATCTTACCCATTCGTATCCCAAGAGAAAGCAACGACAGATTCAACTGGCGCGCTAATTACCGCCGATTATACCCTCGTAGCCGAAGTGACCCATCGATTTGAACGATAGGGGATGATTACAGGGTGACCCGAGCGAAGTTGGTCTACTCACTTTGATCCACCGTGTCCAATTCGTTGGCGAGCGTCGTTCACGAATTCTGGGCCAGCCTCGTGGGCCTACTTTCCCGCTAGAAAAGTTACAGGGTCACCCGCGGTGCTCCTCGTCAATCGGATGCCCCGCGACCGCGTTATACGAATTTGAGAAACAGTTACTTGAACGGACCGAGATTTAACCGAACTTGAGAGCCAGAGAGTCCCCGAGGGTTTGATCGTCCGAGAAGCGTGTGCACGATTCTAGGTACGCTCGGAATTGCTTCCGGTTTCAGCGTCTCCAATTGTACATGCCCCGTACGTCGAGGAACGATGTACAAGACCCTGCGAGTATTACCGATGGGTCCGTTCTGCGCGCCGTCGAGCGCACTACTGGCCGGGCCGCTCGTGCCCCCGACACCGGCTCGAAAACACGCGTATTCTAATGCGCCAGCGGGATCTAGGAGGGTGACCGTACGAACTCACCGTCGATTCGCGTCTTCATTGATAGCGGCGCGCCAGATAAAACGAACCGGTCCGAGCGCTTTTCCGCGCGATTCCAGAAGGAGGATGCACGGATGAACCAATTAACGACACGCTTTCTGCCGGTGCAATAGCTGCTGGCTAAATGTGTCGGGCCACTTGGCGATTTTCATTGACCCTGCCACGGCCTTCGGTACGACTATCGACGTGACATAATGTTGGGGAATAACGGACACTTGCGCGAAACAAGTTCCTTATAATTTTGCCCTAAGTCAGGGGTCTTTGAAGAAATTGGACCACGAGTGGGTTAGAGATGACCTGTGGAATGGAGTGGGTGTTATAGAAATCGGGACACGGGTGGGTTAAAAAGGACCCGGTAGAGGTAGCAGGTTTAACCTTTAGAGAGGCAGGATTTTTTCATTGAAATTGTAAATTTTATTTACTTAAAATTTATGCATATATATCACCAAAATGGCCGGCAAAGTATACAAAGTTTTAGGTGGCCATTATAGTGGCCAGCCCGGCCCTCTCAAGATTAAGCCACCAGCTGACTTTTACAGTCCAGCAGGACTTACAATTAGAGATGAATATTGATGGATGAACACAAGCAACACCTATCTCAAAGAATTCTCATTGTCAATTATTGTGTTCTCAATTATTGCCAATTATTGAATTCTCAATTATTGTCAATTATTGAATTCTCAATTCTCCAAAAATCATCATTTTTAATTAATGTTTAATTAAACATAGACTAAATAAATGATAAAAAAATGATAGGGTAATGCCTCCTGTATTATTGTATATAAATTAGGTTAGGTAGGTTTACGTAGGTTACCATGGGCGTCTGGAGGGGGGGGGGGGTGCAAAAAGGGCAGTTGCCCCTCCTTGGCTTTTGTGAAAAAATCGTTTATTTTCAAAAACTGATCTTTATTAAGTTTATACTAAAAAACTGAATACTTCTAAATTTCGGATTTAAAGTTTTAATTAAATTGGCACCACAAAATGAGTTGAAAAAAGCAAGCGGGCTACTCGGTTTTTCGTTACGATATTTTTCTTCATTGTCACCCTAAAATTGCCCCCTCCTGGAAAAAGAGTCTACGGACGCCCTTGTAGGTTAAGAACTTTCGATAAGTCGCTAACACCAAAATGAACATGCTGGTTTTATAGCCGATTTTCCCAGGGTTAAACTCTTAACCGTACTGACATCAAATAAGCTTGTTTATAATACTAATAAAACCGACTGCAAAAAATAAAATGCGCTAAAAAGTAAAAATTAATTTTGTTCCTTATTTAATCTACGACTCTTAATTTTTTTATGTCGGTGCCTCGTCATTTGCTGTGTGTAAATCTGGCGCCGAATTAAAGAAATTGAGAGTCGTAGATTAAATAAGGAAGAAATTTTTTTTCACTTTTTAGCGCATTTTTATTTTTTGAAATCGGTTTTAATTGTTTTATTTTGTACCTTTTAGTTATTTAGGTGTTTTTCGTGCGCCTGATACTCCATCCTCTGTCTGCTCGTGCATATAATGTATTTATAATGAAACAGATTTCTTATTTTTTTGTGTAACTTCAAAATTACTTGACCGATTTTAATAGTTCTTCCTCCATGGCCTAAGTTGAATGAAGCCAAACTAAATGCATTAAGTTTCACCAAAATTGGTTCACTAGTTACGGAGAAATTCGCTCAAACTGAAAAGCACTTTTTTTTAAGTCGGTAAAAAAGCACATATTAATTGGGAAAAGTTCATTTTTCTAGATACGAGCGCTCAGCCAAAACTGATACCTATTACTAAGTTTATAATTGAAACGAGGTGCCTTATTCGGCTGTGTTTATAACTGATTATATGTATGAAAATGTTATGTACCCCAAATATAGCTAAACAAACACATTTTATAATAAAAAAAGTATTAAAGAAATGATAACAGGAGTGGGTCAAAAGAGACCTGAGGGGCGTAGCACGGAAAAACGAGTCACAAATTCTCATTCCTTCTTTACTAATGAATCATTTGGACTGAAACTGCTTTACATCTTTAAATAACCGTCAATAATAAACAATAATAAATTTCTAATTTAATTTTTTTATTCTAGAAATTTAATAAGTCCTTAAAATATTAAGCTGTATTAATTAAATGAACTGAGCTGTAGTTTTGTATGCTTATTTCTTGTAAACATACGATATTGTGATCTAATTTACTTATTCGTGTAGCTTTACAAATTCCGTATAAAGGTTAAATAAATGCGAACACCATCGGGTCAAAAAAGATCCAGGGGACGCAGTATGCGTTGAAGAAATGACAACCCTATAGGGTCAAACGTGACTCGAGGGACGTAGTATGTGTTACAGAAATGAAAACTTTATCTGGTCACAAATGACCCGAGGAGCGCAGTAGGCATAGGGCGTCTTCTGGGATCCCTGCTAAACTTATGCACATACCTGTGCCAGCGCCTCTTATTTTGAAAATGGTCAAACTCCAATTTATTTTTTTTACACGGAATCATCAATGTTTTTAAATAAGTTAAAGTGCCTGCAATTTTATATCTCGAAACAAGGAAAATTAGACTTATACTAATTGCGAAAAAAATAACGAACTTATGACCTACTTTGGTTTCTTCGATTATTAATTCGGCATCTTTTCTCAAATTCTATGCTTTTCACGGTCAACTGACCATTAATCTAGTTAATTCTTTGTAGAAATTTTTATGACACTCTTCTTCAAAATCAGTCAAACCTTCAACGTTCAACAGTCGAAACTCAACGTTCCCGATGATTAATACTTCCTATTGCTCATTTTTAGGTATATTTACTTAAATTTTTATATATTTTATCTGTAAAAATGTATTAAAAAATGTAAGATTTTGACATTTGTTTTTAAAATATCAGTCTGGTGCTCCTTTCCTACCTTAAGAGTATTCAACAGCAGTGTCTTGTCTTCCACAAAAAAGTTCCCCAAAAAAGACCTTCGATTCTATATCCTTATGAGTTTCTGATAGAACAGGTTCCAATACTTTATGCGGTACATTCCCTACTTTTTTATCACACCCAATCTTATTATGCGTTCCACGAGTCACTGTCACGAATATTGGCAATAAATTAGCTATAACGTCCAGTTTACAGTAACGATTCTTAGTTGTGGTTTCTCAGAATCGCGTGGCGTGGAACAACGCAATGCATTGTATAATAAAACAACGAATCAGGAACATCGATTTACGTTGATAACTAGCGGCGAATTTTTCGCAGATGCCTGATACTTTGCTCTTTAAATCCATGTTAAAATGTATAGACACTTCAACTCCTTCCAACATTATTCACTTTCAAATAATTTACATGCATCGAAAGACTGTGAAACTATCAACCTTTCGGAAGTTCCATGGTAAAAGCTGCTGGTCATCGTGTATTTTTATATAAATGCCTAAGGACAAGCTGAACCCGTCGCTTCAGCACACGGACTGTTAAAAATTTAATAATCACCAATTTTCTAAATAGACTCGCGTGTACTAACAGTAATGTTAATTCATTCAGAAAACAGTGAATGTCACGAAAACAGAAATCTGTATTCCGCTATCACGTTTCCCCTCCCAAAGGGAACAACGTAACTATCATCAATGATTTATGAAACGACAGAAAGTGCATGCATTTCAATTTTATGGCGTAGGTACAGTGTCGGGATTGTGACCTATTTCGCGCGCGAATAAAAAGTGAAATATTAGAAGCGATTCGTGGTCGACTATCCTTGGAGAGGCAAAGAGAAATCAAGGAGTGTAAGTTTGAAGCAGAATCGATTTATTTAGGTGTCCACATTGTTCCGTGTCACGTATACACGGAACAGTGACAGTCAAACATAAAAAGTTTTTCACAGCTGCATGGAGATTTTACTTTAAAAAAAAAAAAAAAAAAAAATACTAGTTGTGAGCCACAGAAGGCGTCGTTTGAGAAGGACCTAAAAGTTCAGGGGTCTAAACTGATGCCTGTATATTTCGATTCTTTTTTAGGGCACAGGCGCTTTGTTAAGAGGGAACACTACTGTGACGGCCGGAAAAGTAAGCCACTTTTAAGAATTTTATTCAGGACCAATTTACAGTTTTCATAGAAAATTTTTATTATCCACCGTTAGTACGCTGTCTTAAGAGACTATACAAAAAAATAAATAGAAAAACATCCATAAATTTGAATATATTAATTAATCTTCTAGACCCCTCCACGCGAGCTGATCGAATCTGTAACTATGGAACAGCAGGTCCGAAATCAAATTTCGTTTTTTTTTTTTATAAACTATATGAGTGTAGTTTCCGTTGTGTTTACGGATTTTTTTTATTGAAAACAAACTTTTTGAAATACACTCGAAAAACTGTCCATCTTAGTCGCGGATTTTTGAAACTTTTCTTCTAAAGCGCACCATTTTTATAAAAATAATTTGTTTAAGAAATCGGTAGGCACAATGGACACTGCACTCATATAGTTTGTAAAAAAAAATGAAATTTGATTTCGGACCTGCTGTTCCATAGTTACGTATTCGCCAGCTCGCGTGGAGGGGTCTAGAAGATTAATTTATATATTCAAATTTATGGATGGTTTTCTATTTTTTTTTGTATAGTCTCTTCAGACAGCGTACTAAAAGTAGGTAATACAAATTTTCGATGAAAACTGTAAATTATGGCTGAAAAAAATTTCTTCAAATGGCTTAGTTTTCACAGTGGTTTTGCCCCTTAAAGCTGAGCCTTGTAATTCGAAGGATCTATCCCAAACGTACAAGGTTTATTCATCACGAGGTAATTTTTTGCGAGGATGTTCGGGTCAAGGTTTCCTTAACTAGAACCGTACGGTCTGGTTGTTGCATGCTTGTATAAGAAACAGAGGAGATAAATTTATCGCGGTGTATTTCTTCTTAATATTCACAGTAATATCATAAATGGAATTCAATAGAATTCTTTAGGAATATAAGTAGCAAAAGGGGCAGTTGCCTCCCCCGGCTTTTGAGGAAAAATCGCTTATTTTTCAAAACTGATCTTTATTAAGTTTATACTAAAAGAGGGGAATATTTTTAAATTTCTGTTTTAAATTTTTAATTAAATTGGCACTATAAAATGGGGTTTAAAAAAGCAGTAGGAGAAAGTCATCGAATAAGATTGACATTTTTAAAGTTTAACTGAAACCTTAATCCTTTTTTAAAATATTAAAATGTCCAGTAATGTTTTAGATAAAAAATGAATTAGTAGAAAAGTAGCAGTAGTGCAACATTTCGCGATGAAAGTAAATTTAATATTTGTAAATGCATTGCCGCTAGAATTTTGTGACCACTGTGTGCAGCATTACATTTTAAAATAGGATAATTCGAGTAAAAAACGTCCAATAGCCCCAAAAGGTAACCCAACAATTTTCCTCTCTCCTCGTGTATAAAGTATTACAAGAACTCCCAGAAGTTCTCTTTTAGGGGCCATCCTTAAATTACGTAACGGTAATTTTAGCGATTTCTTACCCCCTCCCTCCTCCAGTATAAGAATTCGTAAGATTTAACATTGCAACCCCCTTCTTGCGTAATATTTTTTACATTGAATTGTTTCAGTTATTAAAATTCTTTTAAAGGTTTATAAAATTCATTTAACTCGTTTTCGGCAAATTTAAACTAAAACAACTTTTCTCGAACATTAATGATAGAATTTGTATTTATTGAAAATTAAGTTAAAATATATTAAGTAAGACGCTACCTGCCCCCCCTCCCCTTGAAAGAAAACGTAAGAAATTCCCTCCCCCCTCTCCCCTCAAAAGCCTTACATAATTTAAGGACGACCCTTTACACCCCCTCAATCTGCAATAAATTCGAATTTATTCGACAAACGCGTTTCAACTTATTGTTTGATTAAATTACATTACAATGAGGAATTGGAGGCGGAATTAATTACAAACCCCCCACGGCGTTAAAAATTGAGAAACCTAGAGAATAAGAGGATATTTCAGCCCGGTCTTACGAAGCAGCCACAATTCTGCAACTTTTCATCGCAAGGAGCGTCGCAAATCCTTGACACACATCATCGTGCCGTTATTAAACGCAGGATAAGCCCATCGCGTAGCTGATTCCAAATAGATGTAACGCTCGTAACTTTCTTCTTCGTAGACACTCTGGCCGGTATTCATAATCGCTACTTATTCTTAAGCAAATGCTTAAACATTCGGTATCCTTTACTAGCTACTAGGTTAGTAGAGGATGCCGCATGCTTAAGCATTTACTTAAGAATAAGTACCGACTATGAATACCGGCCTCTGACTTGGATCAGATCACAACAGCCTTCGTTCTTTTCCTATCTCCACTTGCCCAAATTCTGAAAAGTAAATCCTCAAAAGTGGGGCGCGGATGAAAATTGACAAAAGACATATACATACTGCACGAACGTTTTTAATTATTTATCTTATCTCAGAAGCCATTCTCCAGAATCATCCCTGTAAATATAAGTTTATTCATCGACAGGGGACAGTGTTGTTTACCGTCCAAAACAGATAAATTCTATCAGCCAAAGCTCCGCTGAGGAAAATAAGCTGCACGGTTTTATCTCGTCCACCAGTTTAAACGCGGAACAAAAAGTTATTGCTATGGTGCTTTTACTAGTGCAACTTCTGTTCGATCTTCTAAACAATCTAAATCATTAGCAACACGTTTGCCATGGGTTGGTTGTAAAAGTGGGACATGGAGGAATTAGCTTTTAGGGACACTGCAGACGTCCCTTTCACAAAATGTCTGGCTGATTGAGATTGCCGAGGAATGATAGATAGAAAAGTACATCGACACGACAGGCGACAGTAATAACGTATTGCTCATGAACGCGTAACTCTGCCGAGAGCTCTCTGCGGTTCACAGTGATCGCTGGATAATTGATTTCGTTGCGTAAGTTACGCAACAATCGCGTTTCTACGTGCAACGAAACTCGAGATTTCGTTTAATTGCATCCTCGTTACGGAGAGTGAAAGAGGCTCACACTCAGCCATACAATTCACAGTTTAATGTATCGAGGAAAGAAGACCGCTATCTGTAGTCTCTACTTTGTGCCTTCAGTTGGAAAATTAATTTGTTTGCCGGAGATAAAATTGCAAGGGAAACGCACGGTGGGAGGAATTGCGTGACCGTGATCGACCGTTTCACGATCAAAGCGAGTCAGTAAACTTTTAATGCCACTGGTGATAAGCTACAGTATATTTGTTCTCCGGATAATCAGCAATTAAAGAGACGCGACTAGAAGAGACATTCTTTATTGTAAAAGGGCGGAGTAATACTTTGCTGATATTCACTTCTCCTAATCATACACGTAATAAATGTTTCGTTATAAAGTTGGTACTATTCAAAAGCGTATACGGAATACTTATGGAAGGCAACTCGAGGCATTTTTCTTTCTCCTCTTCATGTTATTAAGTAATAACCAGATTTCTTTGTATCGAAGAAAGCGCATGACCCTGCATGCTTCCGCAACGTTTAGCTCTCAAGGATCTTGAAAAAGTACTCCACCTAAATAATGTTAATGAATGCGTGTGAATAAGGTAATTTAGTGTTTAAAAATTAAAAGCGTACTTGATTCATTGTACCTCTAAGATGCCGTCCTCCGGCAAGTCAGAGCAATGCAAGGCATTCTGCACTTTGGTTTTTCCATACTTAGCTCGAAGAGTGTCGGGCCTCACTTGTCGTGCAATGTCCTGTAGAATATAGCATGGTATATATCACAAAAGAAAATTAAAGAAAAGTGTATACTTACTGGATCCATAGGGCCACACAGTTTCCTGAATTCTCCTTGAACATCAAACTTTTCGTCTTTATGTTTCAGTTCCATAGCAATGCACGGTCCCGATTGTAATTCCGCCACCATTAACTGAAATAAAAATTGTCACCGACTTCAGCTTCTTTCCTTGCGTTCTAGTTTCCTTACTTCTTAATAAATGTAAACGAACATACCCCATAATCAGGTAGAACACCCTTGTAGACTTCTAAAAATTCTTCCGCGTCGAATGGGTTGACAGAAAATTGCTGTATAGCAGAAATGATATATCCAGCCTTCTGAATATCACTGATAATGTCTCCTGTTATAATAGCGAGGAATAAAGTGATACTTGTTTCGAAGCGTGTCTTAGTTCAAAATATACAGCAAGGAGCAAAAGTGAATACACTCCCTTTAAAACAGAATAACTTTTTTAAAATGGGAGCAACTGGCTTGAGGTTTTCTGAGAAGCTAGAAGGATTAGTTTACTACGTGGCGTGTCTCGTCGTTTTCCAAAAAAATTGCAATTGGTCGGAATAGCAACAAAAATAGCGCAGGTCGCTTTTTCAACTTTTTTATCTGACAAGGGAAGATTCCGAACCCGGAAATTCAGAAAAATCTGAAACTTTGTGAATATGTAGGGGATTTCTTCCTGATTACAACACATTTTTTGTTTGCTGCCCGAAATCACTCTAAGAGGGTAAAATTAACCCCTGAAAATTCGGTTACTTTTCGATTTTATTTTGTAACTCGTAATCTGTAAGAGATAGAAAAAAAGGTTTGAGATAAAAGTTACTTCTTTTAATTAGGACTATCGTTTGGTAACTTACAGTTCGCGAGTTATACCACAAAATTAGAAAATAACTGGAATTTAAGGAGTCAATTCCAACCCCTTAGAGTGAATTTGAGCAGCGAACAAAAATTGCGTTGTAATCAGGAGGAAATCGCCCACATATTCACGAAGTCTCAGATTTTTCTGAATTTCCGAGTTCAGGATCTTTCCTTGTGAGCCTGTAACGAAAATTAAAAAAAAACCCGTTTGTACATTGAAGCAAGTTGTATACCTACACGTCTAAAATTTCATTAAAATCGGTTAACGTTGCTATGAGCTACAAACGCTGAAAGATCCTGTTATATACTGAAGTGAGCGATATTCGACCTTATTTGCGATCTTTAAGCGTTTGTAGCTCAAAGCAACGTTGACCGATTTTGATAAAATTTTAGACATGTATACAATTTACTTCGCTGTACAAACAGGTTTTTTGAATTTTCGTTACAAGCTCAGAAAAAAAAGTTGAAAAAGCAACCTTCACTATTTTTTTTTGCTATTCCGACCAATTGCAATTTTTTTTAAACTACGAAACACGTAACGTAGTAAACTAATCCTTCTAGCTTCTCAAAAAACCTCAAGTCGGTTGGACCCATTTTAACAAAGTTATTCTGTTTTAAAAGGAGTGTATTCACTTTCGCTCCTTACTGTATTTTCATGTACCAGTTAGTTTAGCTTGGACAGCGTGTGGTTTAATAATACAACAAGTACAGTTCTCCAAAGTAGCTGTGCTCGTAGGTCCCTTTTGCATGCTCTTCGAAGTAGGGAAGAAGAAATCCAATTCCTGAAAAATAATCACATTAACGTTGTGTCCTCGTATCACTAAAGAAAGCGGTACGAACCTTCTGAGCAGCTTCCTGATCCGCAGAACCATGCACCCCATTATGAACCCTATCCTTACCGTAACATGCTCTCAGCGAGGAAGGAGCTTTAACGCGAGCCTCCTCGCTGTCTTCAGGCCCTATTACTTCGTGCCAACGCGTGATCGCGTGATCACCCAACAGTTCTAAAGCTACAATAGCACCCGAGGTGAGATGGTTTACCATGTACCTGAATAGAAACATAAACAATAGAACATATACTTCAAATTTACAGATGTAAGTATTACTACTTCCTATCTTACGCTATATTCGTGTCGCCTTTATCTTGACACAAATTTGTCGCCTGGTCTTGAGTTAGCTTGGTCATTTTGATGTTCGCGATGTGGAAGTTGCAGGAGATTGTTCTCTTTAATATTTCTCCCAAATTAACGACAATATCTGGCTTCACCATTGCGAACGTCCTAGAAAACAAATTGTTAATTCTCAGGTTTGAGAAATAATATTTTTTTGGGCTCTGTGATTATTTACTTTTGCATTTTTGTTTCCAATTTCGTCCGCGTATTACAGTCCGCGTAATCCGTTATTCGTATACATCGCGAAAATATTGTTACAGTCGCACCGACGTAAAAATCCTTCGCTTGTATTCCATCGCATTTCGTCCTCTTCAAAAACACTTTTCTGGTATTTAAATCGAACTGAAGAATGTAAGGCAATTAAATTTTCAGCTTTACGAGATATTGGTAAAAGAGAATTTCATGTGATACGTACCAATTCGACTGTGTTGTCGGAGGGATAATAATACAAGTAAAATTTTTTCAAAATGCTAGCCACTTTGTCGTACCATTCGGCCTGAAAAATATACTTTTCATTGTGGTCCGCCGACATTATTTTCGCTTTTCGGGCTTTTATTTATCAACGCAACTCGGTTTCTTTGCAATTATATGGGGTTCTGCTTAGGATTCATTACAGTTGTTTAACTATTTGAATCATCGATGCAATGCAATATTTTAAATGAAACTACTTTGTTGCTATAGACACCAGAACTGTCAATGAGATTCTGCTATCTTCGTTGCGGTTCGTTGCTATGATTATGACACGCAGGGCTGATTCTGGATTTTAGCCGCCCAGGTGCAAAAACAATATTAACCATCTTATTCATTTAATATTCATTAATTAAGAATTTGATATGTAGTGTTTACTTTTATAGCAATATATACATAGTTTTAAAAAGTTATCGTGCAAAAGAAATAGATCGAAGAAACAGATTTTGTTAAAAATGGAATAGGTTGTATTTAATCCTCGTAAAATTAGGGGAGGTTTAAGTTATTATTTTGTCGATTTCGAGTTTGTTGAAAAAAATACAGGGCCTTGAATTTTCCGATTTTTGCTTATTTTCATGAGAATGGGTTGTACTTGTAAATTTTTATCTCGAAAAACGGAGTTTAATAATTTTAAAAAAATTTAAATGAGAAAAGGAATGATATTATTAATTATCATCACAAAGATTTTCATTATTATTCATATTAGCCAAAATTTTACATATAATAAACGGCCCGCGGCCGCCCATAGGTTTCGTCGCTCAGGTGTGGGGGCACCTTCTGCATCTCCGCCAGGAACGGCCCTGACGGCACGAACAGCTGATTAAGTTTTCGTGGTTGTGCAGAATGCAGATTCTATTATCCCAAGAGCCCCTTACCATTTTTGTATCGCATGCAACTTTACCGATTCAGAGCGGAATTCGACCGCAATTCTACTAACGGTTAGAATTGAAACTAAATATTCATTCGCAAATTTCAAAACTTTTAAAACAAATAATTACCGAACTCACATCAGTTCCCTACCGTGATTTACGCCCCCCCCCCCCCCCCACCTAATCTAGCCACAACCGATATTAACCTTTGAGAGTGCCGGGCTGGCCACTATAGTGGCCACCTAAAAACTTGGATACTTTGCCGGCCATTTTGGTGATATATATGCATAAATTTTAAGTAAATAAAATTTACAATTTCAATGAAAAAATCCCGGCCCACTAAAGGTTAATATCCGGAACAAGATGAAAAGTGAAATGCATTGTAAATACCTTTTAAAAACATTTGAAGGCTCAGATGCAATAAGGGGACCAGCGCTCGAAAATGCAAAAAAGTATTGTCCGAACGCTAAGAAAAATTAGAAAATTAAATTTTGTTAAACTGGATTTTTAAAAATATAGCATTGTAAAGCTCGTCACAGCACACATTTTTTCTATTTACAGTTTTTTTTATCGAATCATTAGAATTCGAGATAAAAATTATAAACAAAAAAATTTCTTCGACCAAAGTCAATATTTTTTTAAACATAAATTGCGATAACTTGAGTAAATATTAACAGATCGTTATGAGACTTGAAACATAAAACTCAGAAAACTCTAGCGAAGCCGTGAAATGTACGCACAAAACCCTGATGTTAAAAAATGTAATAATATTTCATTAAAAAGTAATACTTGACAAAACCCACGTTTTTCAACGTTCGCCGTTAAAAAGTATCCAGGCAATTTTGAGGTACATATAACTGGCAGCGACAAAGTTTTTCCTTAATATACAAGGAAGATTTTCACCAATTATCACACTGATTAATAAATAATTACAGAAGATATGAGGATATATATAAATCTCGCGCGCCATCAACAGTTAACAGCCGCGTATAATGTACTATTTAGCAGTTTTAGCACTCGCGTTGACAGTTGGCGAATACCGAAACATTCGACAAATAAAGTCCCAGGCCCTAATGTAAACAGAGCCGAAGACGACGGTTTCAAATCCGAGTCGAATTTCTATAAAAAGTTGTTCAACGGTATTAACGTCTAATTTAATTAAACGACAATAATAATAGTTTCTCACGGCTATTAAGACCGCACATCCTCTACAAGCTTTACTAGTCTCCTTATTAAAAAAAAAAAAAACAAAATCTGTAATAAATGCGCGGAGTGTGTTAAAGTAGTCTTTGAACGGTGACGCGAATCCACGCCTTTGAATTTCGGTGGACCGCCGATCCGCGGTTCAACTCTCGACGATGAACAAAGGCCGGGCTAAGTGATTACGGAAGGGAAGAAAAAAATATAAACAGGAACATGCCGTGACCGAGGCTCAGGTGACACCAAGATCTATTGTACAGTCGAAGGAATGTGTCGCGGTGCTCGGAGCGCGTTAGAATCTCTCAACGCCTTTCTCACACCAGACGTGATCCAGCCGCGGCACCCGGACCAACAAAGATGACAACGAGGGAGTTTATAAGTGAAGGTATCACGCGGACACGACAGATTCCTGTTAGAAAAGGAAGACCTTCAGGTTTAGCAATTTCAGAAAATGGTGATACTTAGTGTGCGCGAAGATCTTCATTTTGAGATTAATTTCCCAAAGCAGTATGACACGCTTTTCAGTCAAATTGGAGAAAAGCGACTTTGAAAAATTTCGAGTTCCTTTAAATATATAAGGTGTTCCTCTACCTATGGTCAATACTCTAGGGGGTGATTATACAGGAAAAAATTAAACGAAAATCAAGAGTAAAGACTTTGTTTTTTGAGAAAATTCACTTTGAATTTAATCTAAATACGCATGCATCGTAGGCGCTTGAAGGGTACACGCTTAAGGAGCACGCGCCCACGGTGGACGCGTATTTAGGTGAAATTCCAAATCAATTTTCTCGAAAACGAAACCTTTACCGCAATTTTGTCACTTTTGACTTTCGTGTTATTTTTGCCAGATCATAGGTAGAGGAACACTCCGTAGAGAAGGGAACTCAGAATTTGTTAATGTCGATTTTCTCGAATTTGGATGAAAAACGTGTCTTACTGCTTTGGGAAATTAATGTTCGAGTGAAGACCTTCATTTCCTGAAATTTCCAAACCTGAAGGTCCTCATGTTAAAAACTACTTTCACTGTAGCTGTTTGTTTCTTTGAGTCTGTACACAAGTAATTTTGCGATATTCTTCAAGGGAGAAGGTCGTATAAACGGCTCATTTTTGTATGAATATTCAGGAAATTTTTGCAAAGATACCAATGCGACAATCCTTTCGGAAATTTAAGGATACTTTATTTAACATTATAAGAAACAAACAAATTTATAACAGTGAAATTATAATAAATACAAAAGGAATAGTTCAGTATCTGAAATAGTTTTTTTTATCGAGACGCAAAACGACGCTGATTCTAGCGTCTCTGGTAGTTATGTGACAGTTTAAAAACAGTGGTTAAAATTAATAATTTGGTTAAACCTTGGGATTCATATGCTGAGGAATATTATAAACTAAAAGTGTGCAAAATTTGAAGTTGATTGGTCAAAGAGTTTTTGAGTTATCCCCGGTGACAATTTTGAAAACGTGGTTTCGAGAAAAACGCGTTTAGAAGGCGTTTTAGGTATACTCACTGCTCGGAGGCGCGCTGACTTACCAGGCTGTAGTATCGTTACGGAGATGAATTTCGGCCTATAACTTTGAGAATATATTTTTGAAACGTTTTAGAAGCAGTTTATGGAATTATTTTTTCAATTTTTCGGTTGATTTATAAAGTGTTCTCCTCTTAAAGCGGGATTTACCGGGCTATATTGACGTGCGTTACGAAAAGTAGCACATTTCATTGGTGTTTTGAAGACTAACACGCTGCTCATTCTGTGCACGAACAACAAAATGTTTCGATTTTGTTCTCGAAAAGTAGTGTTTTCATTCATCGCCACGAAGAATAGCATTTTATGCTCTTTCGCGACGAAAGGTAGTACATTTCGTAACTTTGCTGCGAAAAATAGCACGGTTTGCCTTTAGCCGCGGAAAATATCACGTTTCATAGAAGATCAACGCTGACTGTGAACTGTTTGGAAACTGAAATATTCTACTCTTCAGAAAACCAATTAAACGTGCTACTTTTCGCAGCAGCGCGCAGCGTTTGAAATGTGCTACTGCTCGTGGCGAAATGTGAATCGTGCGTGTTCTCGTGGTATATTCGAAATATGCTTGTTATCGGCAGAAACATTGAAACGTGCTTGTTCTCCTGATAGATTGAAATGTGCTGCTCTTTGTAAAATAAATGAAATATGCTACTTTTCGTAACGCACGTCGATATTATCGACAAAAAGTTAAATTTCGGCCTGTACCTTTGAGAATATATTTTGGAAATGTTTTAGAAGCGATTTATGGAAAAATTTTAGTTTCTGTTTTTCGTTCAATTTATCTTCTCCCCGTCGCAAACGAACTGCCCCTCGACAGAGCCCTGTCACGTTAAAGTGTTTGTTTATTGTCCCTCAACATAAAACACCGGAATCATAGTCTTTAATTGTAGTCGCGTTCAAGTGTAAGTATACAAAATTTACTTGTGATATTAATATAGAAGCCTTGATTATAAATTATAACCCTATATGCTCGATATTCCTTCAGAGCGCGTAATCCTTTTCTTGTCCGAGCACCGAGCTCGATAGCATTAAGTACATTTCGACATTTCGTGGCTCATTTATATTATCGCGCGACACTTTGAAGTAGAATGTTGTCGGTACCGTAACAGACTTCGTTGTCTCTCGAAGAAAACTTGTGTCACTCGCTGAAATACGTAGCAATGGTAAAATAAATGATTTTCGATTCATTCCGATTTCTAGACTATTCTACCGCGGTCGTAGTTGCGGAGAGATTCACCAGTACTGGTTTCGTTTATGCTCAGTGAAACTGTACCGTTGTTTATTGTTTCAGAATAAATTATTGGAGAAGCTGTTCAGCGAGGAAGGATAAAGGTGTCCGGTCAGAAAGCAGTATTAAAACATAGCCAGCAAAACAAGAAGACGGTAATTCTCCTCGTTATTCCGAGTTTCTGAATGGAAAACGTAGACTACTTAGGGAACGGTCTCATTCCTCGTTAAACAATATCTGCAGGTAGGATCGCAGTTCCGAGATTCCTTGAACATGCTGACGGCAACTTCAAACGGAACCACGCCGCATTACGCGCGCTGCATCAAGCCGAACGATACGAAGGAGGCTTTCGAGTACAACCCTGTGCGCGCGATGCAACAATAACGAGTTTGCGGTTTTCTGAAGGCTAGATATCTGGCGGGTGGATTTCCCAGGCAGAGAACCAACAGCGATTTCTTCCTCGGGTACAGGTGCCTGTGCAGATTCAAAGAAATGCGACGCCACGATTTCAGAGAGACCTGTTGACGCATCTTGAGCAGCTCGGCTGCTTTGTCTATCGATAATGGAATCGAAACTTTAGCTCGATACAAATTAAGACGCAAACGCCTCAAGTATGTCAAGGACGAGGATAAATTCAAATTCGGCAAGTCGAATGTCTTCTTTCGAGCTAGCCAAGTGAGCTACGTAGAGAAGCTACGAGCGGAACTGTAGCGCGATGCTTGTATCCTGTAACAGAAGACAGCACGCGGCTTGATATGCCGTATCAGATACAGAAATATTGAGAGACACGGCAGGGGCTGCATCGCCAGACAGAAGGCTCAGGTTTTGAGGGAGGAGAGAGCCGCGATGAAGATCCAGGCTCGCGTCAAGGGTTGGTTGAAGAGACGTCGATACCTTCGGACGAAACGCACAATTCTTGGCATCCAGAAGTACTGCCGAGGAAAAATGGCCCCTGAAAGGTACCAGTTTACGAAGGACAACGCTGCTACTACCGTGATTCAACGATTCGCCAGGGAACGCCTTGTGTGAATGGCGTGCCAAAAGAAGTGTGAGGGACATCGTCACCGTCCAGGCTGTCGTCCGGAGATATTTGGCGATGAATGTGTTCAGGAGACTGAAGGTTGAAGCGTCGAGCATGGGACTGGTGGAAAAGATTATTACGTTGCAACAGAAGATCACCGAACTTGTACGTTTCATTTCGTTGGTAATTAAGTCCGGGGTGTATTGACTTGACCTTGAAAGGGAACTTCTTTTTTCAGACGAAGGAAAATCAGTCTTTGAAGAACGTGAAAGGAACATAAGAAGTTGCAGGTTATATTGCTAGAAAAGGAGGAGTTGGAAAAGATGCAGGAGACGGTGAGGATTGAGAGGGACGAGAAGATGGACATTCTCCGTGGATGATCCTTGCTTTTTAATACTTACCTGGATGCATTTTCCGTAGGACAAGGAAGGAGGCACCCAGGAAAAAGAAGAGGAGAACGAGAGGCTTGGGGAAGAACTGGAAAAGTTGCGAAAGGAGCTTACAGTGGCTAATGAAAAGTTGAAGATCAACGCGGTCCGGAGGAGAACTTGAAGCTCCGGCTGGAACAAGAGAAGGATCTACTCCTGCTGGATCAGGATCAAGATCGCGGAGCTTATCAGAGGCTACTGAAGGACTATGAGGAGCTGGAGCAACGCGCAGAAATGATGGAACAGAAATTCGCGATGCATGCACCTGCGCACTCGCGTTCCCCTAGCAATGCTTCAAACAGCAGCGAGCAAATCGTCTCCACGGAACTTCCGCAGGACAATCAGAATATCGTAAAATCGTCTCTGGTACTTTCATTTTCGATGACTCTTGTTAATTTCTTATTTTTGTAATTGGTGCCAATTTCCTACCTTTCTACAATTTTCTGCCAGTGGTGCTTTACTGATTAAATCGTTTGAACAATAGGAATTGCAGGAGAAGTACGACTACGTAGCTGAGAAATTCAGGAAACTCAAGAAGCAGTGCAAGATCCTGGCGAAACGTCTTGCAGATGCGGCGTCGATGCCGAAATCGTTGTGCAACTGTTCAAGCAGCTTTTCTACTTCATGTGTGCCAAGGCTCTGAATAACTTGCTTTTGAGGAACGAGCTCTGTTACTGGGCAAAGGGCATGCAGATAAGGTTCGTGAACATTTCTTGCTGGCTTCGTTTCATTTAATTTCCCGGGGCGTTTATCCAATGGCACCTTCTCCAGGTACAATATGAGCCATTTGGAGGAATGGGGAAGGGATCGGCAATTAGAGCAAGCATCGGATGAGCTCCAGCCGATCATACAAGCGGCACAGCTCTTGCAAGCCCGTAAAACTGACGAGGATCTCTGTGTGCGAGATTTGCAACAAATTAACCGCCAATCAAATTGTGAAGATTCTAAACTTGTATACGCGTGCTGATGACTTTGAGACGCGCGTGTCAGTTACGTTTATCAAGAAGATACAGGCCAAGTTGGACGAACGTAGCGAGAACAAGGAGCAGGTAAGTGGAGGCTTAAGTACCCGTTTATAGTTTTCTAGTTTATAGCGATGGAAACCTGATTGAATTGGGATTTTCTTTTTCAGCTGCTGATGGACCTAGCGTATTCGTATCCGATAAGAGTCCCATCCAACCCTCGAACATTTGGTTAGAAGACATCGATATACCGGAAGTAATTAATTTGCCCATGCTCAAGAAGGTGTAAATCATAGTGAAGCAGAAATTTATAGGCCCTGCTGCCCGTGTAACTTTTAGTGTCCGTCTAACGAGTAATCAAATTTGCCTAGCCCATTTATTAAAGAAAAAAGGAGAAACAGAGGTAGGAGTTAGCGATGCCAATCGTTATTGCTGAGTTAGATAACGCATCGAGCGGGTCATCGATGTCACGTTTTATATATATTTTTTTAAACGAGTAACTTGTATTTTATGAAGCATAATTCCCATTCGTGTCCGCATGAAGATGTCGATTTAAAAAAAAAGACTTCAAAGACTGATTCTCCTTCGCCCGAAAAAAGAAGTTCTCTTTCAAGATCAAGTCAATACACCCCGGACTTAATTACCAACGAAATGAAACGTACAAGTGCTCTTCTGTTGCAACGTAATAATCTTTTTCGCCAGTCCCTTGTTCAGAGACTTGATGTGCTGTATGCTTCAGCCTTCAGTCTCCTGAATACGTTGGATCACGGTTGCAGCTTTCTGCCTGGCGATGTAACCCCTGCCGTGTCTCTAAAGGCCCAGCAGGGCTCGGCGAATCTTTCCGTATCTGATACGGTATAGGTGTTAGGCCACGTGCTGTCTTCTGCATTACAATACAAGCGTCGCGATGCCGGTCCACTCGCAACTTCTCCAGGTAGGCCATTTGGCCAGCTCGAAAGAAGATCTTTGACTTGCTGCATTTGTACTTATCCTCGTCCTTGGTGTACTTAAAGCGATTGCCTCTTAATCTATCTCGAGCCAATGTTTTATTCCATTATCGATAGATAAAGCAACCTACCTGTTCAAGTTGCGTCGAGAGGTCTCTTTGAGATCGTCGCGCCGTATTCCCTTGAATGTGCACACGCACCTGTAGCCGATGAAGAAATTGCCGTAGATTCTTGGACTGGGAAATCCGGCCGCGGATATTCTGATCGTCTTCAGAACGCCGCGAGCTCGTAATTGTTGCACCGGGTTCAATGGGATAACTGAAGCACGAAATTAATGTATTCGATTCTAATTTATGTAAATATCTAATAAATACAGCGTTCATTGTACTTCACGATTTAGTTGTGGATACATTACGATCATTATTCAGTTTTATATTAAATTTACGATTTAAAAAATCAATCGAAGGTTGTGCCTCCTTTGAAGCAAAATTTACATAAAAATAGCCGCTCAAAATGATAGGCAATTCGGAGAGACCTTTATCAACAAATTTATTATCAGAGACATCATTGCAGTACAAAATTAAAGATTGTGAAATGTAATTGCATAATATTGAGCATTGCTTGATTAGAAGATATATGTATACATACATAGCAATCATGATAATCATGTTGCTGTTATTTAGGACACACTGAGCAGCAAAAATCTCTCCATCTGATTATCCGCTATTTACAGAAACCGCACTAGTTTGACGCAAAGTAATGTTCATATTTTATTAATGTTCAAGCTGTTGTTGGAATTTTGATAAATAGCAACTCCTTCAGCTCTCAGCGAAGAACGCTTGAATTTTACTGCGCAGCCAAAATTAGGAATATCAACATTTTTATTGATTTCCCAACCATGTTTCCAAGAGTAGTAATCAATTTCTTCCTCCCACAACTCCATCCGTTAAATCTTGTGCGTGAGCTTTTGGGCTTTGACAATTAAATGAAAGTAATGAATGTTCTCTTCTGTTATTAATAAACTCATTCAAAGCCAAACCAATGGTTGTGAGTTGATTCAGAGCAAGCCTATGGAATTCCTCTTGTAAATTGACTTTTGATTGTGCCCTTGTTCGTCCATGGTAGAATTTTTTATAATTACTTGCAGTAACAATGCACAGACCGTTTATGCTTCTCACGAAAGTTATTCGAAACCCGCGATTTCCAAAGATTCTGTTAGTGTTACAATTTAAAGATCGTTTTATAAACGTATTCCGTGCAACAACAGCGAAAGAATGATCACAACAAAATAAGAATACGTACGCGCCTTTTAACCTTGCTGTCCTATTCGAATTTATTTAACGCAAAACAAATTATTTTAACATAAAAATTTATATAAACAACAACATTATTTGTGGAAGACATGCATTCATGATGTAACGTGGGAATGCCTGAATGCCCAGGAATTGTAACTTGGTATATTTGAATAAGGTGCTGAAGCAGAGGGGACTTTAAAAATTGTCAAAAATCCATCAGTTCCAGTATATCGCTGAAATCTTCCAACTTGCACTTATACTTCTATCTTAACACTATACTCGTGTTCTGGGGTCCGGTAGGAACAATCGAACAACATTTAAAGTTATATATTTTATTCTTACATTCTACCATAGTATCGTAAGTTAGAGAAATTCTTATATCCGACTAGAATATATGACAATCGCAGCTATCGGCTCGGCTCTCACCGATTACCAGGTCTCACCACGAGGAGGTTGCTGCGCTTGGAGACCCGTAGAGAGATAGATGGAATCAAAGTTCCGTCGATCTCCCTGTACATGAAACCCTTAGCCTAGTAAACCGAAGAGATGGATGGAAACAAAGTTCCATCGATCCCTCCGGTTTAGATATAGAATCTAACTCCTCATCGGAGATGAGAAACCAACAAAAGAGCAACAAAACTAATTCAGTGACTACTGGGTAATCAGCCAGGTCTCACATTGAGGGGTTGCTACGAAATACTCCCCATCCACCCTCCATTATAATCAACTCATCGCGTCACGCATTGCAAGCAATGAGAGAAGCGACAATCTCACTCTACTATTTAAAAAAAAATCCGTGGACGCGAAAGAGAGATAGACCTCCGATTATCATCTATCTCCCTGTACGTACATAGGTCTTTATAATTCTCTTATTTAATTCTAAACGCACAAATCCCTCGGCGACTCTCAAATGAATCCCGCAATATTTCCCGAAAATGTATTAACCCGTTGAACTTTGGTTGCAATATTAGAGGGATATGGTAGGTATGTGTAAAAACTGAAGAAGGAAAACTTTTACTGTTTTTTTTTTATACACAACATAATACGGTAACTCAATTTTTAGTGCTCGCAATATTTTCCTCGAAACGAAGGTGGCCTTCAGCTTTTTAAATAGAATGCTATATATTTGATTAACCAATATGGGAGCGATTGTCACGACAAATTCAACCATATGGTATACTCTGACCTTCAAGGGTTTAAAGTCTAAGGGAGACCGGGGTAAAATGAGCTTTCTTAATTTATTCTTTAATAAATATATAAAATAATTATATAATTTATATATTTACAAATTTTGGGGGCGTAATAAATGTGCATAATTATCAGTGTGATATTACACACATTTATTCCATCTCCAAACTTTGTAAATATATACTGTTATTAAAGAATAAATTAAGACAGTTCATTTTACCCCGAGGTTCACTTTACCCTGGTCTCCCCTACAAAATGGTTAGGAATGAAAGATAAAATTCAATCTACTAGATAGATAGTTCGATATATTTATTTCATTCCGAACCATGCGTAGCCTCGAAGGCCATAGTATACCATATGGTTGAATTTGTCTTGACAGTCGCTTTCATATTGGATAATCAAATATATAGCAGTCCATTTAAAAAACTGAGGATCACCTTTGTTTCAAGGAAAATATTGCGAATACCAAGAATGGAGTTACCGTATTATGTTGTGTATAAAAAACAGTAAAAGTTTTCATTTTTCAGATTTTTACAAATACTTAACATATTCGAGAACACTGTATAAGAATAGTAGATATGGCCGCTTCTTTTACTAACGAAAAAGAATATCAAACCAGTGTGATTTGACGCAGCGTCAACTTTCGGCAATTTTTTCACTCCCAATTTTAAAATGTCCATATTTTGGAAAAATTGTCCATGAAGGGGAAGGATAGAACTATAATCTATATTCTCCCTTTTCAGATTTTTAAAATCGCGCCCGGTGTTAAAAACCTGCATTTGTTTAAAATAATTGCACAAAAATGGTTCAACCTTTTTTTAAACTGAAATAATTTTTTCTTAAAACGACAATGTCTCATCTATAAGCACTGTAAACCTCATCTCCATCCTTTTACTATATCCATAGCTATAATGTATTGAACAAATTTAGCACTTAACTTCAAACAGTTGTAAAATCGACATTTTTCAAAATATTGAAATATCTTTTGAGGGTCGTTTAAATATCACTAACGACTACATCATATTGAAATTTCAGCAATATCCGAAACGTTACTACAACAAGTATCCGATTTCGCGTGGAATGTCCCATTTTAAACACGCCATTTCAATTATTTCACATTCCTTGCACTCGGAATGGACTTGTTGGGTAAAGACTTTTTGCATGCATTTTGTAGGATGCATATCCTACCAAAATGCACTGCGTGTAAATAGGTAGGATGCTTACGCTTCCCAAATGCGCGCACAAATATTACTACCCAGGAATACAAGGTACTCGTGTCTACTATCGCATGCAAGTACGGAATATGACTCACCGGTCGGCGAATATGGTCCATCCTGTCATCCTCGCTAGTTTCCAAGCTTTGAGCCCTCTCTAGGGCCTATGGTAGGCCCTCTCTAGGGTCCCCCTTTGAGCCCTCTCTAGGGCCCACGCGCTAGGCCCTCTATAGGGTCTATGTGTTGGGCCTCCCCCAGGTCCCACGAGCTAGGTCCCCTCTAGGGCCTAGGATCTCCTTGGTAAGTCTAAGCTGAAAATTGAAGTTAAGCGAAAATTTGACTCTACATCCGCGATAAAAAAGCAATTAGAGCACCGGTGCTCTGGACGAACTTTGTATGCGCAAAAAAGTGGCTCTATTTTCGCGAAGAAAATTCTACTGGAACTTCGGTGCTCTGGACAAGTCTTATATACGCACGAATTTGACTCCCAATTAGCGGTAATTCTACTCCAAGTAAGAGCCGCGGTGCTCTGCAAAATAAGTAGATGAACGCGAAAAAAAACGGGGACTCTACGATCGCATTACGCGCGATCACAAAGGAACTTGCTAGACTGCAAGATTGCTAGGAAGACTGATTCTACTTGGAACCTTTCCAGATTTTACGCGATGACTCTACTCGACTCGATCGATTCCATTATTTTACGAATTATTAATCGGAATTGTAAAAATCGCGGGCAAGTGTTGTATTGATTTAATTTTTCTTATTTTAAAACAGACACATGCATGTCACAATGTACGAGTACCTTGTATGGTCAGCTCATTGGATTCTGCTCTTTCCAACACATATGTGCAGCGGTTAGGGGCCCATTTCATGTAATTAGCATTCGTTTTAACAACATTTCTGCAATATTTCGTAAATATGGTTTAGAAAAGAGCCACGTCATGAGGCTACTGCCAATACGCCCTAGACCATATTCGCGAAATATTGCATATGTGTTCCTGAAAGGAATACCGACCATGTGAAATGGGCCCCTGCATGTCGCGCATTTTTGTTGGAACTGCCAGAATCGAAAGAGCTGGCTACGCTATGTTTTCTACAGAAATAATTTCGATCTATTGCATGCACCAATATTCAAAGAATTGTAAAGTGACTTGCCGTTCGCTGGCATCAAGAGTACTGCATCTCTGCAACCTCGTAACCTCTGACCAGCAACCCTGAGACCAGCAGCCCTCTGACCAGCACCCGTCAGCTCAGCACCCCTCAGCTCATTATTCCTTTAGCCCTCAGCCAAGCAGCTCCAGTTGGAATCGTGCATGACTTTACTTTCGCGGTGAAAAGGCTATTAGAGCACCGGGCTCTCGACTAGTTTTACTTGTGCAAAAACACTGACTCTACGATCGCATTACGGGCGATCACAAACACTATTACTGAAACAGACAATTTGTATTTAAACAAGTTCCAAAAAATTTCCTTTAAATTCCAGGCAGCCGCATGGAGCGCCACGCAATTCGGACATTCAGAAAATTTTCGAGCAGCCGCATTTGGCGCTTGATGAATCTGAAGATTGATAGAAAAAAGGAGTGGCCCCTTTGTACGTCTAATACTTTTCAATTTTAATTAAAAAAAAAAAACAACAACAGTCACTATGGGCGCTTAATGATGCCTAATAACAAGACGAAAGAACAGCAGCCTCCTTGAGCGCATAATCATTCCGAATTGTAAGGTGAAAAAAGCAGCCTCGTCGGGCGCTAATGGCATGGAATGCCAGAAAACTGTTCCAATTCTACTTTGCAGTGTTAGTAAACCTTAACCCAGATCTAATTCCACCCTGTGCCCGCCAACGAAATTCTGAGTGAATTTCTTAAAAAAATTCAGCAGAGAACCCTTCGGCGAATCCCTCGGCGAATTCTTCAATGAAACACTTAAAACTAAACTTGCTTGCCCAAGTTTTCTAAATTTCGCAGCGCGCGTCGCGCACACACACCTCGGAGAAAGCATAACAGATTATGCTTCGATATATTAACCCTGCGGACTGTGATTGCAATATACGGTAAATGGCTACTAAAATTTTTTCAAAAGACTTTACTTTAAAGTCCAAAGGATTAGCATACACGCGTGAGAGAAATAGACGAGAGGATCTCGTGGATCTCTGTGCATACATGCGGTTACAATTTCTTTCGCATATTTCAGAGGTAGGCTTGCATTGTTTTCAAGTGCCAACCAGATTCTAAGTATCTCATTGCAGAGATAAAAAAGGATGGACAAACGGACACGGATTCGCCGTCGCGAGAGACCTCGAGCTGCTCGATACACTCACGCATTGCAGTTGCACAGACAAAACGCTAATACGCGACCACCATTCATCCATCCGCCCCCATTAACGGGAGTTCCCCGCTCGGGGCCGCGCCTGAGGGGGTCAGACTCACAGCAGCCCGCCTCACAATTAAATCACATGCAGCTGCAATACGCGCTCCCATCGCAAAGCCGACAATTTGCACAGGCGAGTGTATCTTGCCCGAGCATCTTGTGCTAATTCAAGATTTCTCCCGAGAGCGAATTATATTTCCGGAAAGAAAAAATAATTGAAAGTAGGGAATAGAAAAGTCACTATGACAAATATTTAAAAGTATGCTAAATAAGAAACGACACGGTGCACGGTGAAGCTAATCGTAAGAGAAAGCAAAAGCAAAAACAGAAGGTGTCACTCTCGACAAGCAAGCGCACCTCTACCCTTAAACTTAGCCTATCGCACTCTTTACAATGGGCCCTAGTGGTGTAATCTATTGCAAATATGCACTTGCGTAACTTTCGAGGGATATGCGAAAGCTAAGAATCTCCCGATTGAGATTGCAAAGGAGACTAAACGACCGAAAGGACCGAAAGACGCGACGCGAACATTCATCCTCGATGCACCGAATTTTCGTACCTACATGGCGTGCTCCATATCACGACTTTACACAGCCTTGGCGCGTGTGACCGAGAACGAGCCATCTGAGACCACAGAGCGGGACGAGGTGGACCGAAGCCCGGTATCGACGCGATAACTAGAAAATCAGAATGGTCATGAACTGGCGCACATCATCGTCTAACAATGGTCCTCTGTGAAAAGCCGTAATAAGTTGTACCCAGCACAGCCGGCCTATGAAGGGCGAGCACACCGTGCGCGAAATCCAAATCAGTCATCGAAGGCGAATTGCATTTCTAAAAGAGTGCGTTTGGCACTCTTATATTCAAAAAGAACGAGACGGAACAGAAGCTAATCGCTCGAATCACGCAAGTGCATTTTTGAATAGATGTCCAGACCGAACCAAGCTCACCGAGTGTAAGTTTGGCTCGATCTGGATCCTTAAACTAGATCGTAGGCTTCAGCTTGATAACGTTTTGCAAGTCGCAATGCATTGGAAAACGTTACCAAGTCCAGGCACACCAACGTGGAGGTACCTACGAAAGTGACCCATTTCTACGAAATATTTCTGGCCCATATTCGACCAATGCTTTGCTCATTTTTAAAAATTTGGAAAAAGTCTTGCGACTAAAGTTCTTAAACTAAGACTTATTGCTAGGTTGATTTTAATATTGTAAGCAGAGAGAAAAGTAGAAGTAGCGAGCATAGTGACCATGTAGTACCAATATTAACTGTCATTCTCAGATATTATTTGTATGAGAAAGAGCTTCAACTTATATAATTGAAAATCCTTAATAAATTAGTGCTTTCGATTCTCGTTTAATTTGAGAATCTAATGGTTCGAATGTAATTAAACTTGAGAAGTGTAATTCGTATTCAAAGCATCAAGCTTTGATTATAAAATTCAAGAAAAATAATTTGGAATATTTGAAACGCATTATTAGAACTTTAACCTCGAATTACAAATTTATTTATTGCTTTTGACTGTATTAAGCATTTGGAAGTATGCGCGTTAATGTTACAGTTCACGAGTACAAAGTATGTATTCTTAGTCACTGTGATCGCTACAGCAATTATTTGTTCAATAGCATGCAGAAAAATTGAAGAAATTGAAATATACGACTCACCGATCGTTGAACACAGTCTGAACAATGTCCTTAAGCAGCGGGTCAAGAAGTCTTTTAGATACTGGGTGAATTGTAGTAGAATCTTGTTAAGCGACCTCTCACATGGTCCAGGAATCGATTAAATTAATCCAGGAATCGAGATATCGCGAAATAATATGCTCATGCGTTCGCTGAGATCCGATCTCTGTCGCAGGTGAAGTTCAACTGGCAGATGACGACTTTGATAGAGATTGTTGACGTTCTGGCCAGATTCGTTGAGGCCAGAAATAATTTTATATGTGTCTATTCCAAAATTTTCACTTTTCACAACTACGGTCGTGCACCCCTCACCTTGTATGTGTATCTTTATCATTGCGAGATGTCATCCAATGCTGGGCAACTGTTTGCCAAAAAGTCTCCTACACGATGCACCTATATTCCAGTCAAATCTTATTAAACGGTCTTCTATTTAGTACATTAGTCCAACGAATTGATGTAGGCATCGAGAAATTAGGAAATAATAGCCATCGTAACGTTCACGGATATTCACCGATCCGATCACTCTCGCGGATAAAGCCCAACTGATAGCTCGCATCGTTCGCGTCACTGAAATTGCCACACTGGTAGAGGTCGCCGTCGACCTCGACTGTTTCCTATCCAAGTTGAAATGTAATTACTTTGATAAATTATTATAAATTTTTATTAATTTTTATAAATTATTTATATAATAATGTATTTATTATATAAATAATTTATATATAAAAGATAGGGATTCAATAATAAACTTATTGTACAATAAATAATTTTTATATATTCGTTTGTATTCATGAATATGTGTACCTATGTATATTATTAAGTAATATAATATATTCCATTCAGTAAATATAGTAAATCTGTATTAATATATATATAAATCATTTATATATCAAGAAATAAATAGACAACAAGAAGAACATAAATGATTTATACATAAATCGAAATTTATTTTCTGCATGCCATTAACTATAAATAAATCTTTCCAAATTGATAATATATAGATTATTTATAGGTTTATCGAATTAATAATTAATTTAGTTCGATATATTCTATAAATCTATCAATAATAATTTAAATTTGATTAATAGATATTTATATACATATATATATATATATATATTTAATAATACATATATATAATATATATATGTATATAAATGATTTATTATATAAACTAATATATTAAAGACATAAATATAACTGCTACTGGTATAAAAAACAAACTCAACTATATTATATAATTGATATATTTATACATATGTGGGCACATTTACATTTCTTGTGGGAGTAATATAGTTATATTAACTGTCTAATTTGTTGCATGTCACGAAAATTATTAATAAAGTAAAAATTTTTATCTAAATAATTCTAGAAATTCGTTCATTGGAGGATGAATGAAATTATAGAATTTTGGGTAATATAAAGTTAGGTGGTAATTTAAAGTAGGGATGGTCAATTTTTGTACGAAAGGATTTGATTTATAAATTATTTTTTTTATTATATTCAGATTAATAAACAAATTACTTCCTTGGCAGAATAGTGCCTTAAATTTAGAATTTAAAATACGTGTATAAATTATAGGTAGTAATTTATGCATAAGTTACACATTTTTTCAATATACTTTATATGATTGTTTTATTGTTGCTAATAATAATTGGTGTAACTTTTTTAACTTTATTCGAACGGAAAATTTTGGGTTATATTCAGGATGGAAAGGGACCAAAGAAGGTAGGAGTGGCAGGGTTATTACAACCTTTTAGTGATGTTATTAAATTATTAACTAAAGCATTTTTTTATCGATAAGGTAAAGTTCTAGTTATATTATTTTAGGACTGTATTGATTTTATTATTATCAATGACAGTTTGATTGATTTATTCATTTTTTTTAAACATATACTCTATAAAAATTGGAATTTTATATTTATTGAGAGTATTAAGAATATGTGTTTATCCTGTAATGATTGGAGTTGTGCTTCAAATTTTAATTATTCAATGTTAGGAGCGATTCGATCAATTTCATAGTCAGTTTCTTAGGAAGTAAGTTTATTTTTAACAATGTTTTCTGTAATTTTATTAATTGAAAGTTATTCACTATTGGATCTATATAAATTTCAAAATTATATTAAATTTACTTTAATTTTATTTCCAATTTACTTAATGTCTTTAATTGGATTATTAATTGAATTAAATTGAACGCCTTTTAGTTTAGTTACTGAGTATTTTAGAGGTAGCTTTGCGTTAATTTTTATAGCTGAGTATTTAAGTATTATTTTTATAAAATCTTTAATTTCATTGATGTTTATAATCTTTTATTTAGATAGAGTTCAAATTTGGCTGCACGATTGTATCATATTTTTTTGTTATCCGAATTCGTGGTGTTACACCACGTATCCGATATGGTGAATTAATATGTATATATGTTGAAACAAATTCCTTTCTTATGCTCTAATTTATTTAGTTTTTATTTTTGGTTTAAAATTATTTTTTCAACCGTGGTTAAGTAAATAGAAAATACTAATTCTATATTTTCAAAATATATGTCTAATCAAACTCATTAACTAGATTTTATAGATTAATGTATCTCGATATTTATTTATATTAGGATTAATAAGAAAGAAGGAAAAGTATAAGGTTCTAAAAATTTGACTTATTCTTTGTAAGGATACTCGCGATATGTGTCCCTCCAAATCGAGATAGTAAGATAATGAAACATATCTTCGGAATATAAATTGATTTTTAAGATAAAATGTTCTTGATATTATATGACAAGTCTTGGTAAATGGTAGAACTATCAAGATTAAAATTAATACGATTAGACCAATTACTCCTACCAGCTTGTTTGAAATTGCACGTAGAATTGAATAGGCAAATAAAAAGTATCATTCGGATTTAATATGGATGGGGGTAGATATTGAATTAGCATAAATAAAAATATCAGGCACTCTTAAAATGTAAGGATTCTGTATAATAATTACGAAATGATGTATAAGGATTACGATGAAACCTAAAATATTCTTAAGTTTAAAGTACAAATAGAATTAAATTTTGTATTTCTTTCTATTTGTTCCTATTGAATTCTTTTAGATGAAAAAAGAATAAATGTATAATTATTAAAATTACAATAATTAATGGTAGAATAAAGTGAAATGAGTAAAACCGGGTTAGAGTAACATTATCAATAGAGAATCCTCCTCAAATTCATTCAACTATTATTTGACCAATATAGGGAATAGCTGATAATAGGTTAGTAATTACTGTAGCTCCTCAAAAAACAATTGACCTCACGGTAAAAACTATCCGAGGAATACTGTAGCTATTGGATATTAATATAATAATTACTCCTACTGGGGTTAATTTAAAAGAACGATAGTAAATTCCAGGTACATATATGTACAGCGATAAAATATAGAGATACACCATTTAATTGAATTAGACGAATTAATCATCCTAAATTTACATTCTTTCTAATATTGATAATTATTTCAAAGGGTAGATTAATATTTGGGCGGTAGTGTAAAGATAAAAAATACCAGAAAATGCGCCGTGCATTCTTCGTGCGTAGTGCGAGGATGTGTCCAGACTCGTGGAAAGAGTTTTCCCAAAAGTCTTCTAGATGAAGGGTATATCGCAGTGAAATGCTGTTTAAAGACCTCTCACACAGTCCAGTAACCGATAGAATTATTGCACGAAGCGAGATATCGCGAGTTAAGAAGCACCATGGCACTTCAAATAATTCACGTCCGACCACGTTCGCGTTTGGGAACCGACTGAGAAGACGCAACGTAGTTCAATGTTTTGACTTTGACCTCAGAGGTTGTTGCCGCGCTCGGCCGACTCGTAGCTAACTTGAAATTCGTCGAGGCCAGAAATAATATTATATAGTAATGTCCGTTGCAAAATTCTCACTTTTCACAACTACACCCGACACCCGTACGTGTGAAAAAGTCTGAAAAGTGAAATGTTTTTATGTAGAGCTTATAGAACCGAAGTGGGCGCACAGGATTGGATAAAAATGAAGCATCTTCTGTCGCACAAGTTTTTGCAAATTTGTCAAATAATGTAATTCGACAAAATTTGTGAAAATTCGTAGCACTAAGAATTAACAAAATTATTGCCGACTGCACGCAGTGTAGAACAAATCACATTACTGAAGAATGTACGCTGAAAACACACTTTTCTTGATACTTTTCAATCTTTTGTCAAAGATATTCGTAATACTTTAAAATCCACGGTAGTTCCCACGCTATATGTTAATTTTATTAGCTTCCCATTAACAACATTTCGATTCACCGATAAGCGTACTCGATTAATTTTATCCCAACACCGATATTTATCCCAACCCGATTAGTATTATTATAACAATACACTAATTCAAGAATTAAATAAAAAGTACCTTACAAATTAAGCCTAACCGCTGTTTCTGGTACTAAAATTACCTTTATTAAATTTAATAGATAAATTAAACCTTCATTCATTTTTAAATTAAGTCTTTACATAAACAATTACTATTTAAATAATCATTATTTAAAACTTGAATTTATAGATCATTTAATTTAATTAATTTACTAACTGAAATTAAACTAATTTAAATTAATACGAATTTTGACCACTTTAAATTACCACGTAACTTAAAATTACCCAAAATTCTATTATTTCATTCACCCTCCAAAGAACGAATTTCTAGAATTTTTTAGATCCAAATTTGGAATTTCATTAATAATTTTCGCGATATGTAACAAATTAGAGGATTAATTTAACTATATTACTCCCGCAAGAAATATAAATATGCCCTCATATTTATAAATATATAAGTTATATAATGTTGGTGAGTAGGTTTTTTATAGTATTAACATATATATTTATGTCTATTCATTTTTATTGACAATCGAAATTACAAAGATTTTATACGAATTGCGCTTGTAGAAATCGTAGAGATTTTAAACGATTCGCGACTGCTGAAATTGTAGAAATTGTAAACGATTAGCGACTATTGGAATTGCAGAGATTGTAAACAATTAGCGAGTATCGTAATTACAGAGATCTTAATCGATTCGCGACTACTGAGATTCTAGACATTCTGAACGATTAGCGAATATCAAAATTTCAGTGATTTTAAACGATTCGCGACTGCTGACATTGTAGAAATCTTAAACGATTAGCGACTATCAAACTTACAGTGATTTTAAACGATTCGTGACTGCTGAAATTGTAGAAATTGTAAACGATTAGCGACTATGGAAATTACAGATATTTTAAACGACTCGCGACTGCTGAAATTGTTGAAATTGTAAACAACTCACGACGATTGAAATTACAGACATTTTAAATGATTCGCGACTGTTCCAATTAATTATCTAATTCACCTGTCAGAAACCCTGAAATTGAACCTTGGAGAGTCACCTGCCTCTCCATCTCTCGAGCCTTTATTTCTTATTAATGAAAATTCAAAGCAAACTATATAGTTACCATCCAGAGGCACCTATGTACGTATTTGGGAATTCGCGATTTGTCGAAAGTTTCGAAAATCTTGAAGAAGGATCGAACTTTTGGAATTAATATTTTGAAATACAGTGTCGTGGTCTTATAGCAAGGTAAGTAGAATCGCTTCGTTTGGTGTCGCTTTGGTTAAATTTTCTTCCGAAATTTCAGAAACGACGTTGGACGAGCCATCGAGATGGTACGTAACCTCAAAGTGTCAAAAAATGAACTCTGAATTTCTTCGATGTATCTATTCAGTTTAACGAATGCATCTATTGTTCGCCTAAACGTTAGAGTGGTGCATAGATATAGCTTCGGTGCATTCTCAGTTCGACAAGTGGTTCGAATTCATTAGTTATTATTTAAACATTAAAGTGCCTCGGAATACTGGCGCCCCACTTGTTGCATGTATATTCTATATTCTTTACGTTCTCTACTGTGCACAGCATTGTTAACGTTAAAGTTTGTTAATTGTAAGACTGGCATTGTTAAATTATAAATCTCTGTGCAACTTCCAAGCGTGATAGTTTGGAAGTTTTCAATCAGAGTCGCTCGACGTAGGTATCGTTCGCGTTTACTTTTCTGACTCGTTTTTTCGCTTTTTTCGCCTTTCAGCATTTCAACACATTTCAGAGTAGTTGCTGAGTTGGACGCTGTTCATGAGCAGATGCCACTACATTCGGTCCTAAAATTTTGGGTCGGTAACACCGTTTGGGTGGCGACACGAACATCCAAAAGGTGATAAGCCTATCCTATACTTCGTCGATGATATTACGAATCAATTTGTAAGAATTAATCGTATTGCATTTTACGTATTTCAATGAAATGCAGCTAAGTGATAAAAGAGTATTATTATTTAACGGGCTTTCCTTCCACTACTTACTCCTTCCGATTCCAAATCATATGTAAAAGACATGCTAAAACACTGAGCTGCTTTTAAAAATCTTTACATTAACGCACTGTTTAAAACACGCCATTCCTTTCTCTTCAACTCTATTGACTTTAACACATCACATCACACTACTTATACTTTTGCGCCTCGCAAAAAACGCAACAAAGTTGCAAAAGACAAAATTTTCCAACATTGTTGCAAACGAAATTGGGATGTTTGGGAAATAAAATCCCGGTTTGCAACTTTTTTCGTTTTTCGCGAGAAGTATAATTTCTGTTTGCAACTTTGTTTCGTTCCCCAAGAAGGAAAATTCACGCTTCATGATTCAGAAGTAGTTACTTACCTTCCGATCATGCACTATGTTGTAAGTATTCAGGTGAGCCATTGAACGCCTCGCGAAAACGCAACAAAGTTGCAAAAGACAAAATTTTTCAACATTGTTGCAAAAGAATTTGGGGTGTTCGAGAAATAAAATCTCGATGTGCAACTTTGTGCGTTTTCGCGAGAAGCGAAAATTCGGTTCAGACTCGGACAAAAGTATCAGGAGAACATGCTGCGAGAGTAGGTATGCCAAATTTCAGCTCCAAATTTCAGCGTTGCTTTAATGTTGTGAACCAAAGCACCTTTCGAAGTCTCTGCGACGTTCAATAATTCTTCGTTAGAAACTTCTCTTTTTTTTGTCAAATATGATAGATATTTGATAACAGTGGGTTTGGAATTTGGATAGGAATGTTCAAGAGTGTTTTTGCAGTGATAATACAGTTTCGTATAGTATTTTTAATCGACTTCAAAAAGTAGGAGGTTATAGATTCGACCCGTTTATACTTTTTTTTATATGTTCGTCCCCGCATAACTCTTCAGCATATGGACCGATTTTTTTTTATTTGAAAAAGGGTGATGCCCCGGTGGTCCCATCCTACACTGCATCAACATTGGCCCAATATTTTGCTACTCATGGTTAATAATAATTTATTTACATGTCTGTCCCCGCATAACTCCTCAGCATATGGACCGATTTTGACGATCTTTTTTTTAGAGAAAAATTTACGTAACCCCCTCTTGTTTATAGTGACTCGTTGAGCTGGACTAAAGTTAACAACCAACTAACACTTTATTTAATGCTTAAACTAAGTTGTTAACGAAATAAACTTAGTGAGTGGTAATTACTACGATCCAAAAATAAGTAACCACTAAAATAATTATTATTCAGTACTTGCATAGTTACCTAGATAGTATTTGAAAGACAAGTGACAGCGCTGTGTCCAGCAACCCGCCACGCTCCGCTGCGAAAGCTCGCTGTGCTTCCTCCCTTGCCTATTACCAGGCACACAGAAGCGAAACCTTCAAGGGCCCGAATTTCTGTCAAGCGACGTCCTATGAGAGACCGTTACGGCACAGAAAAAGTTTATATTGCTTTCAATGATCTAATTCCAGAATAATCACCATTTCGTGGGAAAACTTAGCGGCGAGGGGGAGTTGCGGAGTGCCCCTGCTGCTCGCTGCTCTCATCCAAGGACCTCGAAGGGTCGCACGTGTCGAGGATTTTAAATAAGTTTGTTCGCGGGGATCGCCGCCTCTTTTTTCCGATTCACAGCCCCGCCGCGAAATTTATCCCTTTAAGCGGTACGTGCCGTCCAAGCTGGATCTCTTTCGCGAGGGTGCACGCAAACGGGCGTTTGAAAATTCGAGCCTGCAGACAAGCGAAAAGAGCGACCTTCCTTTTTGCCGTTGCTCCCGAGGTTGTTGAACTGACTTTGGTCCAGACGCTATATCGGCGAGTCCTCTGTAGTCACCTTCGTGATGGGAATCTATCAAGGGACTTGTCGCTACATTGCTTTCGAATAGAGTTTTCACCCTTTCGCCTGGAATTTTTGTATCGAGCCAGTAAATACTATACCTTGAGGCTGTTGGTCGATTTTATATTTTAAAGGAAGGATTTTTAGTGACATAGAAACACTGAATCTTTTGAAAGTTGACACCTTTTTAAATAATAGCACCCCAACCAGCTGATTGGTGAGGTAATCCTGTGGCGCACTCAGAGGGGAAGGGGGCAAGGTGCCTGGCATCCCCCAAAGAAAAACGAGATTAATGTATCCACGACTGAAGTAATTCAAGAGCTTTGTAAAAAGAAAAGAAAACTGAATTTCATTCTTTAAATAAATTTTTATAATCATCTAATGAATTTTATTGTATATGCATTAAGGTCATCCGCCGGTAAGATCGCGCGAAAACATAGGTGGCTTTTATGATTTTTTCTAGAAAAAAGTATAAAATATATGGGTCTAAAACTTTTTGCACTTTATTCTGCTACAAATGTAGAGTATAAAACAATTCTTTTATTTCATTTTTGCCCACCCCTGCCTCTGATATGCATTGCGTGCTGCATCGTTGTAAAAAAGACTGGCCTGCACTGACGACACGATAACTTTAGTCACGACCGTCCGAAATCAAAAAACCAAAGATATTCCTTAATTTTACACATGTGTCGTTATCGCGCTATCCTCCGGCATTGTTACGAAACAACTGGGCGATGATTGCCAAATGTTTAAACGATAGGGTCCCCGAAACATGGGAATTGTTCGCACAAAAATGTTTCGTAAAAAAAATTGAGTGTATGAAAATTCGCAATTGAAGGAAGCGCGGAAGTCAGTGTAATTGCGAGTAGAATCCCGTTTGAATTTTTAGATTCGATCAAGAATTGCATTTTTTATCTTGGCGACAGTGCGTGAAAAATTGTTTCGAAAAAAACGTACTTTAAGTCTGGCGTCGAGTGTGTTCGTCTGTAATAGTGACGGGGATTTGCCCGTGAGCGCCCTATTTTCCATGCCTTCATTCAATTAAATAAATTTGATTCTTTTTTTAGATGAATAAATGTATTATTAATTAAAAGAAAAATCACATTTCTGTCTATTATATCTATTTCACAATCCATTTTCAAAAAACACCTATTTAAAGGCCGTCACATTGGCGATCTCCCTGAACTGTCTATAAAATCTGTACAGTTAAGAATTTCGATCCAAAATTTTGACTGAACATTTTTCAGATGTTGTTGAATGAAAATATACAAAGAAAATTTTTTCGCCTTTTTGACCGGCGGATGCCCTTAAAAATATCTATACCCATCCAAATCGACTCCCCCAAGATTAAATCCTGAGTGTTTCCACTGAGATCATCCATGCCTTTCCGCCACTATGTGTTCTTCAAGAAGAATCACTAGGGTGAAAGCCGAAAGAAGGGCCGTAAAAGGGAGGGAAAAATCGAGCAATCTAGCGAGCAGAAAAGGAAACGCTGAAGTTTTGACTAGTTGGCAGAAACCGATAAGTTGCCCGAGCGCTTTCGTTACGCGATCGACGAACGCGGAATAAATCATCGGGCCTGCCAGAGAAATCAATCCGAAGGAAAAATTATTGGCACTTGGTGCAGCTTGATTAAACGAACCATTCCGCTGCTCGACTTCAATGCGCGCGGTTGTTCTTTTCGCCGAAGCGAGACTATTAGCAGCGGAGGTAACGAGGTTGAGCGCGCCCCGAGTAAAAAGATAAGTAGTAACGAATTTAACGAGACCCTGCGAGTATCGCTAACGATTAATTGCCTCCGTAATTACCGGGCGCTCGTAATTGATCCTCGAGGCGATTAAAGCGTGCAGATTTTCACTCGCCGCGGTTTCCAGCTCCACGTGAAAAATGGAGTCGATCCACCACGAGCGTCTCGATGATTTTCCCGACAGAAAACCTGCCGCCCGCGTTGTTCCTAAAGGGAGGAATTACTTTCTTGATTTAACACGAGCTCTACTAATGGCCCACGATAAATTCCCAGTGCTACGGGCATTAAGGTAAACAGCGCCTTCGCGGACAATCGTACGCGCGAGGCGGAAATACGCGCGGTCCAATTACGAGCGGAGGCAGAAAAGCGAAACGAAACTTCGCGAAGAATTCGAGTCGAAGTTCCACTAAACCGTCCCGGCGTTTGTGGAAGTTAAATTGGCTTCGAAGCATTATTATTTCCACGAGGAAGTCCTCGTTCGTCACGCTTTCCTCGTGGCACGAGCCGCTCCGAGCGCACGGTACCATCTCTCCCGTCGTTAAAGAGAGACTCGTCTCGACGTGACTCGGAGAGGATAAAAATCGTCGCTCGAGGTCTCCCTCCAAATATTTACAACCCCCAAGGGCCTCGAAAGCGAATAAATATCGGTCGCACAGGGAACAGACCTCGATCTTCTCCGTCGCTCTATATCGCACGTGTGCGATACCATCAGCCGCGTTCCCGATTTTAACGAGGTACCAGCGTGAAGTCGACGCCTGGCTATTCATCCTGCAGGTGTACTGGCGTAGCTTTCGCGGACGGATGCACCAGCGCAGCTTTCGTGGACGGATGGCACCAGCGCAATATGCTGGCCGCATCGATGTTTACCGAGCTCTCCGCGACGGTACTCGCGAGCAGCAGCTCGTTTCGTGTCTCTGACTGCTGTGTAACGTTCGTGTATGACGAAACAGGGACGAGGACACAGACAGAAAAATACGACAATCACTGCCGCGTCCCGCTAGTCACGTTTCCTCTATCCGCGCTGCCGAAAATCCGGCTGGCTTACCGCGAGGTAACAAGAGACTCGTCCACCGAAGCTTTCCTTCTACCTGGAAGAAGCTTTGCGTGTGCTGCAGTTACAGGCCCTTTGAAAATTTCTGTTCCATAACTTCAAAGAGAAATGGGACCGTTGGAAGTGACTTTGGGAAGGGCCGGTGCTTGTTTAATTATTTGTGGAGTGTTTGCAGAGGATTGAGGGTGGCTGGTGACGTTGGAGGAATCATAGGGGGTGGAAACGGTATCGATCGAGGGCGGTGTGAAATTATTTCGCACGGCAGGCCCGCTATCGATCGTAAAGTAAGTGGAGCGTTCCGATGCGAAGGGTTGGATAAGAGATAGCGTGGAAAGGAAACGAAAGAAAGATTTCGGCGAACGACAAGCTCCGATCAATACTATTTCTCAGCCGCGGTTTCTCGGTGGATGATGCCGAGCCAGTCGCGTGCTGGCTGCGAGTACTTTTGGATTATGTGCCGTTGTTAATGCAACTGTGCAACGTCGCGCGACACGCACCACCCTGGCTTCCCGTGCTGTACAATGTACGTCGCACACGCCCGGCCTTCATTTACCCGCGGCAAATTCTCGCATCTATGCAGACCAACCCACGTGCACGCGAGCGTACTTACGTGTACGCTTCCGAATAACGCGGCGCATACATGCATACGCGCGAGTAATGTGCATCGAGATCCGTGGCTTGCAGCGCCCGGAGAGACGGCGAAACGTATGCCTCGAGTGTAGGGGAGGGTTTATAAATTCGCGACACCGTCTCGGGAGATGCGGAAGAATTCCGGGGGAGGATGAATTTCACGCGAGTTGCATTTCAACGCGGCTACTTGTAGGGAGGGAATTCTAAGGATTCCTCGGAGAATATTTACAGAAGGTTAGGTACATTTTCAAGAATACCAGCGTTCAAGCTCTATTCGATAATTCCTTTAATAAACAATCTGCTGATTAGATTTTCAATATCATGAGTGGCGGAGTTAACGGGTCATTCTACTTTGATCGGACGAGAAATGAAGCTATTTTTAAAGATTTTTTCTCGATAAATACAACATATAATGAAATAAGTCGTTTTGGAATTTATTAAGCTACTCTTATTTTATACAAAAAAATTTAAAAAGATTTTTTTAATTGGTTTCATATGTTTATTTATAGCGCCAATATGAAACCTACAAAACAGAGGCATGTTTGTCGCGTAGGTGATTTCCCAGCTCAGGTTTAACTGAAATAAAAAAATCGAAAAGGTTCTTAATCTGTGTGAGTGTCGCTGTTGCCCGTAGCTCAATTAACAATTTTTGTCGAAAAATAACCGAGATTTTTCTCGGAAAACATTCGAGGTAACACTCTTTTGGGGAACTATTTCTTTAAAACGGGCGCCATTTTGTTATTCTTCAATAAAAATTGTTGATTGAACTATGGGCGATAGCCATACTCACACAGATTAAGCACCTTTTCGAATTTTTTATTTTAGATAAGCCTGAGCCGGGAAATTACATACGCAACGAACATACCTCTTTTTTGTAGGTGTCTATTTGACGTTATAAATAAACATATGAAACAAATTAAAAAAATCATTTTAATTTTTTTTTGTATGAATATAAGAGTAGCTTAATAAATTCCAAACAAAATTATTTCATTATATGTTGTATTTATTGAGAAAAAAATCTTCAAACATAGAATGACACCTTAAGGAAAAATTTTTTCGGGAAAATGAAGAGATAGTTTACTAAAAATAATAATAATTTTTCTGGTCGCCCGTTAAATCCGCCACTGAATATCACGCCGCTACATCGACACAGAATTGAATGTTACACCGATTGAATAATCGATACCAATTTTCATAACTCCTACTGCAATGGTATATTAAAGACCGTAGACAGATACTGGCACAAGGGTCTTTACAGCGTTCTCCGAGGATCTCAAGAGTTTCCAATTAAACGATCCTCGTAATTAGCGCAATAAGCATAGCAATTGGAGGGTCTCTAATAGAGCGAGGCATTCTTCAAAACTGTAGCGAAAGTGGCCGTGCAAAGCCCCGCGATACATTTGCGCAGCGAGCGTGTTCCACGCCGATATCGACGTTAACGAATGCATTTTGCGCGCTTAATAGCCGCATTACGATTTACGAACATAATGCCATCTCTCCCGTCTGCCGGGCAACTAACTTCTGCCCGTTTCTTATTTTACCTGGCCTGCTTGCTTCTTTCCGCTTGAAAGGAATCGGACTTATGATTTCTAAGCGAGACGGCTGCAGAAAGGCACGGCACCTCGAGCGAAGGGAGAAAAACGATGAAAGAGATTCGAGAAACTTTACGCGAGTTTGAAGGGACTCGAGACTCTAAATTTCGCAGGCCGAGTTCCCGTTAATTCCCTCGGGTTTCGCCAGGTTCCGCGCGATGGGGCGGTAGAACGATGGAAGGACAATTCGTGGAACGAATGGAGGGAAAGTACGAAGTTCCGTGCTGGCCCAGTTCGGCGGCTCGTATTAATAAATCGAGCAAAAGTTGCCGGAACTCGGGCTGGTTGCAGGCTTGCGAAACGATTCCGTTCGCGGCTCGTTACGCGCGACAAATGTGTTTTAATGGAAGCATATCGAGGGGAGGGTTGGGAGATTTCCAGGTAGACCAGCCTGTACGCGATAATCCGTAAAGTGCACGCGCCGGCGCCGCTGTTCCGGGCAATTCTGAATTTGAGAAATTTTGGGTAACCAGTGTAGGAATCAGGCGAAACATAGAATTTAGTAGGCGTTCCGTCGTTCCGCTGCTAAAACTTTTGTGGAGCGATCCTCGTGGCGGATTATTGTATTTTATTAGATAGACATATTTGGAACTGTTTGTCTGTTTCGGTTGGAAATTATACATATACTGTGCTCGATACCTAGCCCAGTGAATGCCTGTGACCCACTCGCGGGAATCTGTAACAAATTTCACCGATACCAATTAACGAAATCGATAAGATACCACCGAGGATGGAAACGAGCCGCGCCAGTGCGAGGCACACACGGAATATTAAATTACCGTGGAAACGGATTAAACGGAAATGCCGAGGGCCGCGACGCAGCAGCAGCCACTGCATCGCCGTGGAAATAAATTGGGGAGAAAGTTTCCTAGATTCTGTTTGAAAAATGAGAAGCGATGCGTGGTCACGTTACAGGGGTTTCGCTGACAATGGTCCACCTCGCGGATCCCTCGCGGGACAATTCCATTCTCCCTGTGCCGTCCGTTTTCCATGTTTAATGACAGTTATTAAAAGACGAATTTATAGGCGTGTTCGACGCGACGGCTAAAAGCATCCGGAAAATTTCCACGATATCTCCATGGAAGCTTGAAAAAGCCGCGGCCAGAGCGTGAAATATGGTCCCGCGGAGCCTTTTTTCCCCAGCAGAATTACGGCCATTGTACCTCGGCCAGAAATTCAATTACGGCTCGCCCTAAATCGACGCGCGTATATATGTTTGCTCGCATTATAACCGGCTTACGTTTGTTCCACATTTTTCGATGTCCTCTCTATCGATGTAATCCCCCCGCTGCAATCTCCTTTTCCGAATTTCTCCCCCGCGCCGTTCTTCGCGGACCGATTTCTTCCCCCGCGCCTGCCGCTGCGGGCACAATTGCCGAGCTGGTACACGAGTCGTCCAGAGGTTCGGGGTCACTGCTTCCGACTGCGTTTCATCGCGAATCCCTCGTCACTCGAAACAAGGTACTAGTACAATCCTCTTGTTGAATAGAATTTCGAGAGGTTTTCCGTGGATTCGGGCGGATGGAATACGGTAATATCTATTCAGACCTGCTCCCAGATATCCCAGCTAGAGCTGCGAAAATACGGACCTAAACTTCCGAACGGAGGCTTACCTCGCGATAGATCGCGAGTCGTTGTGGAACTTCGCGTATAACTTTTTACGTGCATGGAGATCGAAGCCCCTCTTTTCCTGTGTAAACAGAAAGAAACGGAGTATCGCTGTCCCGAGGTTGCGAGAGGGACGGTAAACATTTCGTGGGAAGCACGGCTGGATAAAATATTGCTTGGGATGTGGCAGGATAGCGGAAACGGCGATAGGAGGAGCGGAAAAGACGATGCTATCCTCGTCGTTGTCAGCGAGCATGAATTTTCTTCGTGGCTCTGACATTCTTACGTTCGCGTTAATTTCGGGTACTCAAGAGGCGATAAGATTGTAATTACTCCCGAGCCGAGAAGACAGCCACGACTTTCGGGGTTTATTAAATACGCAAGCCTGCATCTTGGGCTTCCGGAATTTCAAAACTAAATACAGAGTTGTGGAAGTGCGATTGTGTGCGTTGATGCCATTAAGGAGTCCAGAGTTAGATGAGACACTCCACTTTGGTGTAGAGGCAGCAGCTTCGGTTGAATTAACTGGAGGAACTTCGCTGTGAATTAATATTTCAAGTTCTATCGTTCCTGTAACTTCTTCATGTAAGGACGCAATATTGATATTAAATAATAATAAATTGTACTAAAATAAAGAATCAGGTTCTTTATTTGCCATTTTATAGTTAATTGAAGAGTCCTTGTAGAAAATACTGCAAGTGCCAAAAATCAAATTTTATGTTACTGGCGCGTAGACCATTTTTCGATAAACTTTTTAAAATTCTGTTTAATTTATGGCACTCACAGTGTTTTCCATGAAGACTCTTCAATTCTTAGTCCCACTTCTTTCTTCCAACCTCTAATCTCGTCTTGGTGATCCAATCCTCAGGATTGCTGGCGAGTCAAACCGTAATTGTTTTGAAAACCTGGATTAGTTAATTCGTAGAAGATTTCTAGTTTAAAAAGAGTGAGTGATATTGTATTTAATCGATTAAAAACATTCGATTCGATTATAGTAAGGTTTCTGGGTTAATCGACGTGCACAGTAGGGGAGACCGGGGTAGGTTGTAACACGGGGTAAATTGTAACATAAGTAAAGTCTTTTAAACAACAAATCTGGTAACCCACAGCACGGAAAAATTCAAGCTCAGGGTAAATTGTAATATGTTACTACTTACTCCGCTCTAAATAGTGATAAAGCAAGCTATTTGCTGACACACCGGAAAAAGATGCTCTAGACGAGCAACAGAACAATCGAGAACCCAAAAAGTAGAAAAAACAGTATAAAGGAAGAAGTAAATAAAGCGAAGAAGAAGATTTTGATCGAATCAGATGAAGAAGCAATGATTGTTTAACATATGTATATCAAATATTTAATAATGATCTGTATTTTCATTTATATTGTTTAGAAATGTTTATTTGAGTTCGTATTTGTATTTAAATAAGTAAAACAGATGTGTTACAATTTATCCCAGACTGGGGCACATTGTAACAAAGGTTCAGATTTGTTTAAGATGCAGTTAAATGTCCAAGTGTCCCAGATTTCGTCACGTACTTACACTCAATGAGTTCACCACATATATAAGTAGTAAGTCACGTAAATTATTTCCTGATTGAGGAAAACACTTTCGAGAAAAAACTGTGAAAACTGTTTTGTTACAATCTGCCTCGGTTTCTCCTACGCGTGGACGCGATTTTAAGTGATATGAGTCAGCGAATGATCAGCCTGATTCCACCTACTCTGCGCGTAGGACTGCTTGAAAAGATTCTGAATAGACAAACAGTAACATTTCCAAGTAATAAAGTAACTTCTCTCTCTATCCTTCCATCTTTCATCTTCTACCAAAATCCTCTTAGAATTTCACCTTACGCAAACGAAAATGATCATTACTTGTCTCCTACGGTTAAAATGATTCGCCTTTCTCAAGAAATTTAACGAAGAAGCTTTTTAAAGACCACAAGCTGCGGCTTCTCCGTCACGGCCGCGTCTCTCAATCTCAATGTACAACAGAGATGCTCGTTGGAGGAAATTGGAGATCTCGAGCGTCCCTGAGGGAAGTCGCGGGTCTCAGCGACGACACGTGCACCGAGCCAATCTTCCCGCGAAACTTCCGTCGAGGTAAGAACTCCCGTCGATCCGATGGCAAACGGCCGCGTGTGCACGCCCCCGCGCGTGATTTACAATTGAGATATTGTCGAGAAGTTTTTCCAGCGATTGGCGGTCTAAGGCTCCCGCCGTGACGCGGAAAATCTCGAGGCACTCCTCCATTTCATACTCGACGTTCCAGTTTCTAAGAGAGATCTCGAGCAATCGAAACTAATATTCCAGCTCCTCCCGTTTCCACCATCGCAAGAGTGATTATTTATCAAGCATGAGAATTGTTTTTCTTAATTAATATCACGGGTATTTATTTTCTCGAAGGGCCAGAAGATTCTCTTCCATCGGATACCTGAAAATTCCTGTGCCTCAGCCTCTTAAACCATCGCAGAAGATATCTCAAGACTACAGTCTACGGGATTAAAGAATGGCCCTCTCACGAAGCAACGATAATTGGAAGTTCCGTAACGCGAGCTTGGAACGTGTTCAACATTTTTCTTCCCTTCTACTTTGTTCGTTAGTGTAGTCAACGTCGATGCTAAATTATCTTATCGTTTGAGAGCAGAATTAATCCTCGCCGTCTAATTTCTCGCGTTATTAATGGCGGAAGCGGCTTAATTAATCGGGGCTAGGGAACGCCAGGCCGACGTTGCCCGAATAAAATCAACTTTCGCCATCAGCCTCTGGATGATTAATCGGCGATGACTCGTTGGAAGGAAGCTCGGATCGACATCGTTTCGAGCGATACAAGGGAATCTTGACTTTCGGGGACAAACGAAATTAGGAAGTTCGGTGTTTTATTGAAATTGGCGGCGGAGGTGGGCGGCTCGCAGCGTTCTTAAACGATTCGGATATTTCGCCGAGAGAGAAGGGGATGATTGGAATTCATTATCCAAGTTCGCTGGGGATGGTGTTGCGAATCGATATAAGAAACGGAATTTTAGCTACCGACACCCTTGGCGTTCGCTTCCGCCCAAGTTTCCTTGTTGAAAATTCTTGTAACTGCGCTCTCAAGTATCGCCGAGGTTTTTGCGCAGAATTCTCCACGTTAAACGGATGCCTCAGTTTCCGTTCGGGCGGGGAAAAAATGAGCTGCAAAATGTTATTGATGTTCAAAGTGTTTTCCTATTTTTTTTTACGGAGATCTAGTAATTGAGAATTATTCTAAAGTCTTTGAAGCTTTACTTCGCAATAGGGACACAGTTTCTGAGGAGTGAGTCAGTTCAAAAGTCTTGAATACTGTAGCTACTGAACTAAGCGATTAAAACTTCAAACATGTTTGTAATAATAAATAATTCTACAAATTTCCTCCTTAGTTCTTCCAATGTAGAACAGAAATCATAGCACTTTAAAACAAATTCCACCCCAGCCAATTCCCAGCGTGCCCCAAGAATATCCCCTGAAAACTTCAACCAAATCGATCGAGTGTTTTTCGAGATATCCAGCCAAACCTTTTAAGAAACATAAGAGCGAGCCTTTTATTCTGCTCTTAATTCTACCATTCCCTTCCTCGACTCAATCTTTCCACCTTGCATCTCCACTACAAAAAAAAACCCTCATTCCTCGCGTCGTTTGCATATCAAGGCGTCGCATCGGGAGGGGCGAGCACGCTAACAGGAATCCTCGACGCGGGGCGTCGTCCCACTTTCCCGCCGCTAGTAAATTATTACCGTGTCTGTGGTTTTTACGCGGGTAAAGGGTGTCGGTCGGGGACAGGGCGGAAATTAGAGAAACACCGCAATGGAAATTAAAAGCTGTGCTCGCGTGAGCCACGAGCGTGAGATGCCAGCGGGGCGAACCGATCGCGATGGAGAGAAAAAGGCAGAGGGTCAACACTTCCCTGCCGCGCTTCTCCCAATAAATAAACCCAGCTGGTTCATCGATAACGCGTACAAACGTATCGCGCGTTAATGAAGCATCCTCGCGGGTGCGCAATCACACACAGTTCCCTGGAAAAGAGACTCACCGAATCGCGATTATTAAAAATCGCACCGATTAAAAGCTTCAGAGCAAGGGACAATTCTCGTGTTCGTTGAGTAAATTTGCAGGCTCAGATTGGTGCCGTCCGCCCATATGATTGATATCTTTCCCTTGGAGCCTTGGTCAAGCAAGAATTCGATGGCTGACACAGTCGGAGCCCAGGTATCGATCGATGACCGCGATCCGAGCGCGCACACTTTTTCCATGATTTTTCATGTGCTTTCTACTCTGCGACGTATAAAGCAGTGATGAGTAACCTGTGATCCACATTTGGTTCAAATGTAAATCTATGTCAGGAATGACAAATTTACCCAATAAATTAAAATTCTTTGATCAGTATATTTAAGTATATAATATTTAATAGTATATTTAAGTATATAATATTTAATAGTATATTTAAGTATATAATATTTAATAGCATATTTAAGTATATGATATTTAATAGTATATTTAAGTATATGATATTTAATAGTATATTTAAGTATATGATATTTAATAGTATATTTCAGTATGTGATATTTAATAGTATATTTAAGTATATAATATTTAATAGTATATTTAAATATATCATATTTAATAGTATATTGAAGTATATCATATTTAATAGTATATTTAAGTATATAATATTTAATAGTATATTTAAGTATATAATATTTAATAATATATTTAAGTATATCATATTTAATAGTATATTTAAGTATATAATATTTAATAATATATTTAAGTATATAATATTTAATAGTATATTTAAGTATTTAGTTTTCCACTTTTGGCCGACTACAGGCTAAAGGTTGCTCATCACTGGTATAAAGTATCGAGTGTTCCCTTTATTTTCCCCAGCTTTACGCTCATAGAGAGCTGGAATGGTAAGAAAGCTTCTGAAAGACGCGTGGAAATGTGGGGGTTGACGTTCCGATCTCGACGCAACGATTTATGCCCGCGTTTTTCTTTCCCGAGACCAATAAGCGACGTTCCTTCAGGCTAATTAGAGCCGCGCACTCGTGCTCGATGCCGGGGCGTCAGCGTAGGCTTGTAATTCCCGGCGATCGGAAACGCCGGGAATAAATTGCGTTAGCTTAACGAGGTACGTTACACCGGGGTCCCGGAGGAACGGAAACGGGAGCCGTTTTCCCTGTCGAGGCCGTATTTTATGCCCCTGCCCCTGCGCCTCCACCGACTTCCCCGATAAACTGGCTACAGTCCGCCGCGGTCCTCTCTTTTCCATCGGTTTTGCAGCCGCGGGGGGTGGACAACCGCGGCGGGAGAAACACGGCCGAGGGGCAAAGGGGGGAAACGGACAGAGGACGATTGAATCGGAAGCGCTGATGGAAACGAAAGGGTGGAGACAGGAAACAAAGATATCGGGGGTATCGTGGTTGAAAATGTAAAAAAAAGAGGAAAAAAGAAAAAGGCTCGATGGATAGGAAGGAGAAACAAGGGGATATAAAATGTGGCAGGGCGAGTGTGTCGACAAGTTTCGCTGATAGAATAAAAAGGGGTATTGAAAGCATCGAGAGCAACAGTCATAAGGGGTGGGGAAGAGTATTAGGAGAGATCAAACGAAGGGACTCTCGAGTGTTATAAAAAAGGGGACAGTGGGGAATGAAAATATCGAGCATCGTGTTGGGATGCAGAATGGGGTGGGAGGACCAATTAGAGGCGGAGGAGGACAGAGGAACAAGCCGCAAGCTGGAAGAATATAGAAAAAAATGGCAAGTGGGTGGAAAGGGTTGAAGAGGGGCGTGTCGACATGCTCGAGCAAGAAGCAGGCAAGAAGGGAACAGAGAGGAAGGTTGGACGGGTGGAAGGGTGTCGGAAATATCGAAAGGGAGGAAATACGGTCTGAATTAACCTGAGGTCACGAGGAGGGCTGGCTTGTGCACCCTGGCAGGGCTCGCCTTTGCCCTGGGCAGAACGGGATTGCACGTGGAAGGGATGAGATACTCGGATCTCCGGGGCGAGGGTGGTGTGAGCGTGACTTTTGATTGTTTTCCGATATCACGGCCGACCGACTTCGAATGTCTAGCCACCCCGTGCGGGGGTTCCGGGCGAAAAATAACGAGCAGCTAATTAACGTTCCCGACGTGATTTCGCTTTAACGCTCGTTTCGACCCGCGGCGACAAGGGCTGCAACCCCTTAATCGAGGCCCTTGATATCGTACGTGGACGAAACAATCGCGGCAAAGGACGCTTAATTATCGGCCGGGTCAAATCCACGAGCTCGCGTCCCTTTCGCGTGTCTCCGACACTTCCATCCTTCTATTCGCTCAAGGAAGTCCACATAAGCTTCGAGAATTGGAAAATAATGTAGAAAACACCAGAGTTTACGCGATACCATACATGCCGGAGATATCATCGAGTTTTACTACTTACAGGTACTTTCGGTTACGATATCAGTGACACACGGTCCGGAAGTCGTTTCCTTTGGATAGTGGGATGCTCAAGGGGCTAGGAATAAAAATTTCACACCAGAAGATGGTCCCGAGGCGACGGAGAAGTGACCGGAACTGGAGGGGAAGAGAGATGGAGATGATATACGCGGGCTAGATATCCTGCCACTGTGCAGGCATCGTAATTTCCGGGGCTCAGGAAGGATTCTGGTCTGTAGTAACAGAGGACCTTCCACAGACATTTACGAAGAACACACTCCGCGACTTTATAACCAGCGATTTTTGTGAAATGTTGGATGTAACGGATCATACCCTCTTCCTTTTATCACGTTCGGGTGTCTGCTTTAAAGTCGAGCGGACTTCGACTGCTTTATTGCTGGGGAAAATTCATTTGCAAATGGGAATCGACGGCTTGCGAGTGAAACAATCCTTTCCCAAAGGGTGGAACAGTTTAGAGGAGATTCGATTTTAGAAGATTCGTTCAAGGGTCGAATTTCGGAATGGAAACTCCGGCTGGAGGTTTCTTTAGGTGGCTGTACGTCGTATCGTTCAGTTTTATGCTCCCGAGTTAACCCGGCTGGTCCGTTGATCTCGTAAACGTCGCTGTATCCATTCGAATTTGCATTTCAAGTCGCAAGCACCTTATCCCGCGGCCGCCAGACCGCGACTTGATGAAATAAACCGGCGGGCTGCTTTCCCGCATACCGTTCGCGTTTTCGAGCTCCTTGCACACCGGGTGACCGACTCGACATTCATTTTACGGGCACACCACGATTTAATCGCCTGGGAGCGAATTAGGAATTTTAGCTTAACCTGTCCTAAGAATCCCTGTACAATTATCAGTCATCTTTCGAACACCTGTTGCAAAGAATTTAATAACTTAAGCATGGGCAAACGGCTCCCACGATCTTTGAAGAGGCAACTCAAGGTCTTGACACTCCTGACTCAAAAATTCTCAAAGAGATTTAACCCCCACTTTTGTCTTTTTCCCTTCGTCGCCGTGTTTCCGCAATTCCTGAGTAGATACTTTATTCATTAGTACTTACTGTACCGCGCAGTTGGCATCGTATTAGATTAAATTGAATTGGAACGCAATCCAACCTCCCTAAGATCATCGTTGTTCCTAACGACTCGGGATATCAGCTCCAAACGAGGTCACGGTAAGTTACCTTCGCCCTTCCGACCGTGAGACTTTATTGCACTTTCCTTAATGCTCGTCCAGGTTATTCCAAGATCAAACTGTCCGACGATGGGAACCTGACTGTCCCAATACAAGCATTTTTAAGAGACACTCGTTGGACGTGTTCAGAGAGGTGATAATTCGATCGGGTTACTGAATATCGAGGATACACGAGGCCGTCCAAACGACTTTTCTAACTCGATCTCCGGCTACGACTGATGGCCACCTGTTGCGCAAAAATGTGCGTGTATTGTGCATTTGCATGGCTCCTTTGTCTCGTTCGCCCGTTCCGCCTGTCGCCGGTTCCTTTCTCCTCTCCTGCAGAGAACAAAGCGCGAATTTGTCGAGTCACCGCGGGGCTTCCGGTCCAGTCGATCACGAAACGGCGTCGCACGAACTATCTTAACTTCTCCACAGAATTACCTAACAGTCGGTTTCACTGCGAAGAAACGCGAAATTAACTCCTGTCCTCATTCCACTACATTCCTCTGTCTCCTACCTGCCACTAACACGAAGCAATATCCCGCTAATCCCTCAGGCTAGATTACCCACCGCGTAAGACCGTTTAATTACCACACGCCGTGGCGAGCAAAAAGGCTTCTCGATTTCTCTTAACTCGTCCACCTACCGAGCCACCAGTCAAGCTTTCATCCCAAGAATTTACGACCTTGCACTGGGACCTGCACCGCATCCCCCAGATTACGTAAAACGCAATTAGACGGCCACCGGTCGATTATCGCGCGTGAGACCCCCCCGAGACTAATCTCGCGTGAAACGTCTGCCCTAATTAGAACAGCTCCGGCGAAACGGATGTCCTTAGACAGCGTAGACATTGAAAACAAGGAGCACGCTCGGATCTCAAAAGCGAGGTTCTAAAGAACTCGGTGATCTGTGAGTGGATTATGCGTAGGTCTCGCAGGATTCGCGAATATTAATGGAAAGTGGTTGGGGGTCGAAGCTAGCCGGGTACTTTGCTCTCAAGGAAACGTGATTCTTCGCGATTTTTAGAGATCTCTCCCTCGAAAGGCGGCAAGACGAGTATTGCGGATCGTCCCAGATACGCTTGCCGTTTCCGTTGGCAGTTTCTTCGCGGGACACGGCTGGAACAAGAGGCGGGCGAGCTGTCAGCGGCCCTTGACGTTTCTGGAGGCGGGAGCACGCTGGAACGGCGACGTATATTGCGACGCTCTCGATCCTGTTCAACGTATCGACCCCGGTCGTCGCGAGAATTTATAATTCCACGGGGACACCGTGTATCCCGCAGCCCTCTGACGTTTATTAAATCCTTTATCGAGACTCTGGGACTCGGTGCACTCCAACCCGACGAATAATTCCCACTGGCATCCACCGTCAAACTTTCCATCGCTCGCGTTCTTTCAGCAAAGATTCCAGCTAAGGAGACGCGACCGTAGGCGCGGTATTATCGAATCGGTCGGCGAAGCGAGAAATAGCCACGCTTAATTAACCGACTTAATGGGTGGACGCGAAATTATATCATCCCCGTAAGATCGTAAACAAACGAGGGAACTTCGTGCCTGTTTATCGATCACGAGTGTCGGTGACTAGTCTGGCCCTTAAATTATTGCCCCCCCCCCCACCCCCCTCGATAATTCCAGCGACGCGTCCCCAAACTTTTCTACGACGATTTTCCTGACCCTGTCACCAACGTCAGGACGACTTTTTATTTTCATTCCCACGGGCGGACCTGGAGATTCGGCGCCCCTAGGCTAAATAGTCCGCCGCCTTTTCCACGAAATGTCATCAAATATTTTAATTTAAACGAGTAGAGACAATTTTGGAACTAGGCAATTCAATGTGACAACTTTGATATGAATTATTGCGAATTTGCTATACGAAAAGAAAATGAATTGTTGCTAAAGTTGCCTCTGTCTTTAAATGTTTCTCAATTTCTTTCGCCCAAAATTTGCGACCCACCAGAAAATGTGCCGCCCTAGGCTACAGTCTACTTAACCTATATACAGATCCTATCGCCCACGGGATTTATTGGTACGAAAATAGCAGGGATCTGTAGGAGTTTAGTTGCATGCAGGAATAACGACGGTTAATAGGTCGAGGCTGATGATCGCCTAATTGCTGGCATACAGTTCGAGGGCTCAGGTCCTTGGAGGTCGGTGAGATTCAACAACTTCCGCCTGGAGCAGTATTAGGCTCCTCGAGTCCTTTGAAATAACTTGGCCTCGTTAATTTCTCGAGTGGGAGGGTGTATATTAACGTGGCGGGTAATGAAGCCGCCGTTAAATACCTGGGTCAAGAGTCAGGGTTGGCGCGAAGGGGGGGGGGGCGATAACGCGCGGCGTCAATAATAATTATCAGTAGCTGGACGGTAAGACGATCCGAAGATAATCCCTCGCGCTTTTTGTGGGACGCGGTCACGTAGGGGCGCGGAGACAATGGGGAGCGAAATTAAAGGGGGTGGAGGGGTCCGAATCTTTATCCCCGCGATTTTCGTGGCGACGAGGTCCCAGCATCGATCGAACAGCAGCGCGGGCGCCCGCTCTCCGATGGGTTGGCTCAATTTATAGCCATTCGAGGCACAAAAGCGTCGTCGAATTATCTCTGGCGTTCCGCGAGCGGCCACGGATTCGCCCGATGCACAGGGTGCTTCGATTTCACAGGCAAATTAATCTAGCGCCCGAAAACAATCGCTAATTTACATTTGGCAATCTAATACGAACCGTCATTGACTTTCCCGAGCACGAACATCGATTTTTCACCGAAGCCGGGACTTAATCCGGAAAACGTTGCCGCTCTGAAGTATGTACTTCGTGAAAAGCGGACTCTGGGAGCGTATGATCCCCATAGAAAAGCCGGGACACCCTGTGGGTGGGATCGCCGGGCGGAACGCTCGAATCTGTCATCGAAGCTTTCTCGCTAATCCGTTCTGGACGGCGCGGCACGGGGCTCCCACCGCTTGTATTCGTTAAACGAGCACTCTCGGCGACGCGGGTGGGCGCACGGGGCGCCGTTTAACGGCCAGCGCGCGATGGTAATGAAATTTACATCGGTGGACCGACGTTATGTAACACGCCGTAATCTGCCGTCCGAACGGATGCGAAATCGGGCTCGCGTGCCGATTTCCGCCCGGCGCCGGGCATTTCGATGGATCGATACCGCGAGACTCTTCTTTTTCCCGTCGCCCCATTCCTAACGACACGCTTCGTTCCCCCGCCGTTTTACTCCTGTAAATCCGCGCGAGGCCCGTGCCGCGAAATGAAAAGCGAGGCGAGTGACGCGTGAGGACGAAGGGTTGGAACGGGGCTGAGTCGTGAATTGGGTCGACCGTGCTTTTTCGGAGACTTTTCCATAAATAACTTGGGAAATAATTTAGCGAACGGCGTGTCTGGCTTCTTTCTAGTTACTAAATAATCAGAGCGTAATAAGAACGGAGTGTGTGGAAACAGGGTTCGTTATTAGGCGTATCAAGATTAATCTAGTCGCATCATTCGATATTCCGCTCGATGCACTATGGGTAAATGCGCACAATGTCCTCATTTGATGCCTCTGGTTCTCCGCGAGGTCGATGAAATCATCCACTTGACAGAACGACACGTGCATTCGCGGAATCAGGTGGTATACACTTCTATGCATCCAAATCATAGATTGTGAAAATATAGAAAAGCATGAAAAGGAACTTAATTCCCTATAGTCATAGATGCTCGCCAAAGAAGTGCCTTGGCACTTTATTCTACAAAGCTCCGCTGTGCCTCCCGAAGTTTCAAAGATGCCACGAGGGAGGTGAAACTTGTAAAGTAGCTCCACCCTGTAAACTGCGCCAAGTGCTCTGTCATTCTTATCTACTGCCCAGGTATGGAATTATGGAATGCTTCATCGAGATCAACCTCACGCACTCCACAGTCATTCCTTCTAATTGCCCACGCTTGGCAATTAACCTTCCCTTGCGAATACCACCAGGACGTTCCCCTGGCTTCTCGAGTTTGTCATCGTCGATCGCTTTATCCTGGGAACGATAAATGCTTTATCCGACCAACTTGATCCCTCGTGGACCGCTTCCGTCGCTGCCGCCCATAATTCTGCCCCCTGCTTCCTGGGAGCGTCTCCCTTCCGCGGTAACAGCCGAAAGCCGGAGCCAGGGCGCCATCCAGTCTAGCCAAATAAAAGTTGGGTGTCGTCGTCTGGTCTCGAAACGCCCCGAATCTCGCCCGTCTACCCCACGACGGGGAGCGGGCTGGGTCAGCCCCGCGAATTCACGAGCACGCTTCTTCACGGCGTAAACTGTCCCCGCAGCTCTTTCGCAAGATAATTTAAGAATTCTACGACATTTACTGGCCCTTCCATCGAATCTCATATTCGTGACGCTAATGGTGAGTTCTGTGGTGTATCCAAGCTCTTCTCTATGTTAACAATAAAGGGTGACGCGAATTTGAAGAAGAAAAGTGACTCGGGAGTCAGGTTCTGTTCCTTCTGGAGGTTTCCAAGTCTCTCGTGTTACTTCATGTTGCTTGTTACAAGCCGAGAGGTAGCATTTGTCTGTCATCGAACGGGGAGCAGAAGATCTAGGTGAGTCTCCTACGATCCCTTCGCGCGTCCCAGTTTTCGTCGCGCTGGCTGCACACGAGAACTTCCTGCGAAGCTCATTCCTTTTCGAGCCTTTCACGCGGATGGCTTTCAGCCTGCAGGTTCATTTGGGGAACCAGTTGACGGGAATTATCCTCGCTGACGCTGCGTTTCGTTGGTGTACTCCGTCGTACATTTATATTCGGCGTTATCATTGACCTGCTCTACTGAATCCATCGCTAGGTTGATATTACAAGTGTTTGGGATCTTTTTAGGGATGTTTTATGTGTATGTTAAGCTTGTGATCGAGAGAGATTATAATTTCGTTCCGTGATACCGTTGGTGGCGTTGGTTCAGGTCTATTTATCTTCGGCAATATTTGTTCTTCTCCACGTTCGTGAATTCCATTCAGAGGGTAGTCGTTTGTCCCCGTCCCTTTATCCTCAGCTTTCGTTTTGCCCGTCCTCCTCACTCGTTTATCTTAACATTCAGTCCTTGACTTTCACTTTAGAAGAACTTTCGTCCATTTTCAGGAGACTTATCTCTGGGAACCACGTCGACGAGGGAGGCTCCTTGCTCTCTCATCTTATTCTCGACATTTTCAGATTCATCGAAACAATTCACTTAAGAACTGCTAATTGTAGGTGTGTTATATGAGGAAGGACGAAGGAAAGGGCGAAGAGGAATTGTTCGAGTGTTTTCAAAGAGCTGGTGATTTATTTCGACCGGAATAAGCTTATCGACGGATGATCTTATCGGAGAATCAACGATGAAGGGTTCTCGAGACACGGACGATTGATTTCGGGAAGGAGTTCTTGAAGAACACACCAAAGTGCCGAGAGAACAAAGCAGAATTTTCGAGCCAGCCACATGACGGCCGTATCTCGAGGATTCTACATAAACAGGTAGCATTTATAGGCAGACTCATAACTGACGCAATTAACTACGATCTAAAGAACTACCACAGAAAATACATTGACAAAATGCCCCATGTAGAAGCAAAAGAAGGCCACATAGTGCGGCGGCGAAGGGGGAGCGCATAAGTAAGCAGAGGTTCCATCAAACGAGGAGCAAACATCCTCCCGTATCCTTCTGTCGCCTCGGGGGAGTGAATCGATCGTCCCCCCAACTCCTTCGATCATCCCAGAATTCCACGAGACTGCAACTAACGTCGAAAGCCATCAGGGGCTTTCAAGTACCAGCACAGATTCCTCCGAAACGGGAAGGCGAGGAAAGTCCGAGCGTCTTTCAGCGAAAGCGAAGAGCGCGGATGGCAGCGGAGATCCTTCCTTGTCCTCCTATCCCTCCAGAGAGAAATCGATCGCTCTCGAAGCCGCCTCGATCCTCCCGGAACTCGGCGGAACCGAGAGCATCGCCTAAAGCGACATCAGCCGTTCGATCTCGAGTGGAATCGCAGTCTTGTCACCCTCGTCGTTCGGGGGATGGATCTTCGAGGGACCGGAGAAATCGGAGGAAAGCAACGATCGGTAAAAAGCGGTGGGACAGGGAGGAGGTGAGAGGGGGGGGGGAGAGAACGTTCGGCTGAAGTCTGGCAGGGGCGCAAACTCGTTTTGAGGAGAGGGTTCGAAGCAGCCAAGAGGGTGGAAGACGACAGGGGCGGCCAGATGGGCGGCGGGGTGGGGGGTGCCAGGCAGGATTGGCTTTTCGCGAGCGTGAAACTCAGTAGTACGCTACCACCCACGCACGTAGTACGCACGTTCGCTCCACGTGTGCTCCGGAAGAGGCGGACGATTTCTCGATTTTCTGCGAGCAGCGAGGATCGCCCGGGCGTGGACGGGTCCTGGTGCCAGGGCACCCAGCTTCCGGCGAGTGAAACGTAAAATTCGCGAGGCTTGGGGGTGAAGCCCTCAGACTGGAAGTCCATCGATCCACGGGAGAGATCGGCGAACGGGGTGGACCGAGCAGGGGGCTTTTCGAGTCTTGTGGCGCGAGGCAACGCGGGATTCGAAGGGCCACGAGCTCGGGGAGACACCGTTTCCATCGTGATAGAAAAGGTGCTCCTTTGTCGCTTCTTCGGGATCACGCTTCTGGAAGCCTGGGTGAGGAGGTTGTTAGATAAAGTTGGAAGGGAATGAGGTAAACACCTTCGTCGAACGAGAATTGTGGCTGAAAGTGTACCATCGATGGTCGAGCGAATGCTGGAGAGTCATCGAGAGGGACACCTGGCACCAGGAGGAACAATCCGCTAAGTCTGAACGTGAACACGATAGGAAGCATGATTTCTCTGTTGGACGAAGATCGAGCTTGAATTTAGTCGATGGGACGGATCGAGAAGCTGCTTGGTTCTTGCGACCCTCGAGGCATCCTTCGTTTCATGGTGAAGATTTAAGATGAAAACCCGTCAAGAGAGGAGAGAAGCTCGAAGTCCCGCGCTGGCGACGCTGGGTCAACACAACGTCGCGATCGCGAGTTCTGATCGTTTCTGGCGACTTTAAGGGCGACGAGGGGATCGAGAATTGGCCACCGTCATCAACTAAGCCGTGAGTCTTTCTTCTTTACGTTTGGATAGAGATTAAGCACTACTCTTGCGAGATTTCTTCATCATTTCGCTTGCATAGGAAACAATATTCTTCGGGGTAATAGATCATTGTGTCACTTGACTTCCCAGACGACGATCATTTTAATATATCGTTCTTTGAAAGAAACGATGTAAAATAATACCGTAAAATGATTACAGCCGATGAATCTAAATCGCATCCTTTGTCCGCTTAACGAGCAATGTTACGCGTAGCTTTACAAGTGGATTACTGTGCATTAAATATCAATTGCAATTTGCATACTTGCTGTATCGACAAAACAAAGGCAGAGCATATTTAACGTGGAATCTACGTAATTTTCTGATCAGTCGACAAATTGTGATAAACAGTTTTATCTTTGTAACGATGAGACTGGTTGCAGTGGAAAGATTTAGAGAAATGTTCGTTCTTTGTAAAATCATTCCAGACTCCCCTGCTATTCATTTCCCCCCCCCCCCCCCAGAATTTTATTCAGTAATAACGATCCTCTGGCTGACCGAGAAAAATCACGAAGAAACGTTTCCCCTGTATACATTTCACGGAGTATTTTCGCCAAGCTTCAGGATACAAAAGTGTCGTTACCGCAGGAGTGTTGGTTAACGTCCCGAGATGGGTCAGATAGGAAATAAATTCGGAGGTGGTTGTGAACGTCCGTAGAGAAACTCTAGACCCTCCATACGAGTGGAATCACGACTCCACCTTGATGTCAAGCTTCCCTTTCGCCTCGTACAATTTTTGTCAGAGTTACATCGCGTTCGTAATTGTCCCATGTTCCCAAGAGGAGACTATCTAAGAGATAGATCGATGAATTTCCTAGAATACCAGAACTCTAAAGCCCTATTTGCCTATTACTAACTACCGTCATTTCCACAATCGAAGCCCGCGTTTCCACGCTGAAATTAATCTTATTATTACGGTCGAAGCGCGGCTCTCGACGATAGCATAATCTTTCGGTAACGAGGGAAATGTACGTACATTTCTCTGCATACCCTGCAAGTTCCGCAACCCCAGCGATTAATGCACTAGCTTTGATATGGGGCAAGGATTATTACATGAAGGTTCCCGCTGCGCTAGCACGGTTCAAATAATGTTCCAGCAATATGAAAACGTTCCGTCGATGGTCAACAATGAGAATCTCTACAGATAGCAGAGAAGTATATAGGCAAGCCGCCGTTCCTATTACCAAAGTTTCAATCGAATCTCCAAAGTGAATCAAATATGAGGAACTATATAGCCCATCGTTCGAAACCGATATTTACAAACTAGAAGTTCCAAAACAAACACTATTCAAGCCTCTCATTTGGGCGAACGAAAGCGTCTAAGCACAAGCGCCAGTCAGCCTTAAACGAGACGAAGAAAAATAAGGGTTCGATGTGCTCGAACGAAAGGGTAGCTCGGAAGGAAGCTGGGATTTCTCTTTGGACGAAGAGCCACGGTCCTCGCCTCCTTCTCCGCCTCACGAAAGGAATCCATCACCGAGCAGCTCCGTCGATCCTCTCCAAACTTCGTGGAAGTGGAACGACGCGGTCGACAAAAGCGTCCGAGGCTGGACACACATCCATCTTCAAAAAGAAAGGCTCCGTAAAAGGAGCCAGGGGTCTTTGGAACGTGGAACAAAGGTCTTCTGTTCGCGCGACCGCGGAGATTGGGTCGTAAACCGATTTTTAGATGAAAGCAAGCACGAGGTCGAAGGACATCGGCGGCTCTGTCACTTGCAAAACGTTTTCCTTTTTGCGCGAAATTACGCAACGACCCTCGCGCGTTATACACTGCTGAATATTGGAGGCGCGGGGTGCCAGGAGCTGCTGTCGCGTTACACTTTTCAGGAACGTAATCAAACGGAATGACGAGAACGTCCTGTGCAGGACCCGCGACAGCGGGGGCGCGATATGAACGGATGACGAGCCGATTTTCGACGATTTTTCTTCCCCCAGCTGTCGTGCACGCAAACGAGGGTCCCGGCCGCGATATTAATCCTCGCTTCGAATCGCAAAGTCCCATTAATTCAATCCATCTGTAACGAATAAAGTGGAGGTGCAAATGGTTAATCAGTGAGACAATGCGCGCTTCATCCCTGCTTCTCCTAATTCTGTTACATTTAATCGCGTTACGTCCGCGAACTTCTCTATTCCGAGTCAAGCGACTTCGACACTCGAAAGTCGAGTGGAACTTCGGTTCCATCTGGGTAACTCGCTTTAAGTAAGAAGTTGAAGACAAGGAATACTGTTCAAGCCGGAGTCTCGACCCTTTTCCGCCACGACTGTTCGAAACTGTGTGACAATTAGGTATTCCATTGCCCACTTACGTCATCTTTATCTCAGGATATTGGAAACGTTCTAGTTTCACGCGGGAAAGAAGCTTGTTTTTCCCGTGAAACGTAGGAGGTCAAGGGTAGCATGCTTAAAGGGACGACAGGGAGCCAAGGGTTTCTTCCCCTTTCTGCTTTTATGGCGGACGAAAAATGCTGGGGCGAGTAGTTTGAAAGGCCGCATGACAGAATGTAGGTTGCATTATAAAACGCCGTGATCAGCCACAGGGAACGGATGTGACCGGCATCTCGAGGGACGCGCGGCCCCTTTTTCGGGGCTCGATCAAATGTATCGGACATTCCCGCCTCCTTTCATCGTCGAGCGGCTTGAATTACGAATGCATTCACCGACCGATCGCCTGAACCTTCTATCTTTCTCCTTCAGCGATCTTCCAGCGGGGGAAATGGGCCGGCTTTTTAGCCGACGCTCCGAGATGAATCTTCGCTACTCAATCGACTTCGACCGCTGCCCATCGCGATATTCCTTTCACTTCTCGGATAAGTTCGAAGGGAACTTCGTGCACAGCTTACAAGAGTCTCCACGACGATTTTACAAAATTTGGAAGTTCTTATCGCGAATGGAAAGCGAGATATTCACATTGCACGAATTGTCTAAACGGAGCCTCTTCAATTAAATTAATCAGTTTATCGGGGAGGTTTGTGAAAGGTGTCCAACGAAAGTTGGATCTCAAACGAACGCGTCTTTGCAACAGAGAGGGATGACATTCTTCCACTGTTTTTGCCTCCGATTATTCCCCGAGTTCTTTGTCGCTCAAAGGGGATGAAGAAGCAGAGGCATCCCCGTGGATTTCTTTCGCGACGGGTGTTGAATCTGAGGAAGCAGTCTTTCCAAAGAAATCAATGGAGTTACAGGAGCTTGGGTAAAAACAATAGCATCCGATCGTGTCAAGGGATTTTCAGAGTGGAAGGTGTCTTCCTTCGCATTCGATATCGCGTCTCGCAGGGTCTTCAAGCCTCTTGGTCTTCAGCTGGGAGCCCTCTTAGGGAAACAATTTCAAATGAAGGAATTGGAAAGCCAGCAAAGGGCGGAGAAAGATAATCCTTGAATTCTAAGAAGGCGGAGGCTTCTAGCGGTAAGATGTGGGGTTTGTAAAAGTAATAGCAGCCAGGATACGAGTCACGAGTCCCTCTCCAAGGCGCGTGTAAATAGATGTCAGCTCTTTTCAGCCCGAAGCATTCGCTCAGCAAGAGCTCCGACAACGCGGAACGGTTGATCGAACATTGGGTTCGAGATCTCTTACGCGTGACGCGTCTTTCATTTTTTCCGCGCCAGGTACCATGGTACTACAATGCGTATCAATGGGAGCATAAAGCTTGGCCGCCGTTAAACCGCGTATTAAAAAAGTGCGAGGGATAGATTGCGTGGAAGTTACGATCTCGAGCGACTGTTGCGAAGACGCCAGGCACATGGGTCTCGTAAAGTTCTTTCCCTATCGGTTCCTGTATCGTCGAGATACTAAACTTTCCATCCGCAGACACGGGAGACACGGAACTATGTGCTACGCGAGAAGAAAGTCTATAATATCGGAGGAACTTGGCGCGGAGAAGCTAGTAGTGCGGCTCAGAAAGTATTCCGACGGGGCAGATTTATAGATAGCCTGCACTCTACTCTCCTATCCCTTTTTATATTACCGTTGCGTCTTCGTAAATAAATGGCCAACGAACGCTCGCAGTTTTAGTCTCGATGTACCCGAAATCTCTGCGGAGGCGTGATTCGAAATAAAATTCAGACGCACGAGCAGAGCGTCGAAACGAGTGCAGTGACACGGAAATTTCGAGGTGAATCTATGATAGGATTGAGTGTTTGGGGGAAAAAGGGGGAGGAATACAGAAGCCCCGCAGGGGTGGTCGATTTGTTTGCGCTTCTTTACGCCTCCGGCGATGCAAATTGCCGCGGTATTTACACGGCGATTGGAAATAGGCCGCCAGGAAGCTCGCAGTTTTGCCCACGTGTCGCGGTATCAGCCACGCGCGACCGATCGCGAAATAAATACGAAAGTTGTGGCCTGATTTATGACCCACGAATTTCTCGGTTGATTTATGACGCTGCAGGGGAATGAGTCCGTCGCTGGCCAGCCGGGCGAGCTTTATTTTCTATCTGGTGACGGGTTCCTACCCGATGAAATTGTCAGTCGCCAGACAGGTTCGCGTTCGGATGGAATTTATATGTACGATTTCTTCTATTTTTTTTTTTAAATATATTTTGAAACAGGTCGGAAGGTTTGACCCAGAATAAAGTCAACTGTATTTTCTTCCTTCTTTTGCATCGTCCTCGTTGAACAGAAAGATTTTCGTGATCGATGGTTGAGTAGAATAATTATAATACGTTCCTGGACGTTTCTTTACCGTGGAAGCAATCTCCGACGTTTCACTCAGCGCTCCGTCAGGCGTGAGGCATTGTTAAGTAGCTTGATTACTGTACTGTCAGCCATTGTCAAGAAGCTCGATCAGTGCTCTCGACAATGCCTAGCACAGCACGACGAGACGTCGGAAACTGCTCTTAGAGCAAATAAACTCGTCGGCATCGGTGATGGGGAACAAGCGAGGGGAGCTCGAGTGGATCCTCCTTCACCCCCTGCTTGTGTCGCGGATATTAGCGGAATTACTACTTGCGTTCGCAACACACAATCGTTACTGGTCTTGCGCTCCAGATCGAACGTTAATTATTCTTCTCGATCCTTCTCCAGCTACTAATCCACTTACTTCTGCCCCGGCCCTTCAGACAATTTCCATCTCCAACGTCCAGCATCTTCGTACCACCATCCCCAAAACAATTTCATTTGCCTCGAATCGAGAGATGACCCAGTTGACAGGTCAAACGTGTGCCCACCCCCCAGCACACTTAAATATCGCCAGTGAATCCTGAACCTTTCGTTTCCCAGCATCCGTTCAATAGTCGATAAGGGTTTTCCAGCGTTCCGTGGCAATCCATTGTTGCCCCCCCCCTCCCCTCCGCCCTGTGTACTGTCGGGGCTTTGAGGATTTACAGGATCCGTCGGTACATCGATGTGTGGCCCCTATACACCTCGGTGGACGGATTTCTCGCGGGGGATTTGTGTCGTCGCGGCCGAGAAATCCGTGGTAAAAAGGAGGGGGCAAAATAGGGCTGTCAGCTCGGGTCCAGCCAGATGCCAGATAAGATCCAGTCGAAGACGAGGCGGCTGCTCAACTCCCGATACGCTCTGTATGCCTAATCGGATGCAAATCGCGGACGTGACAGCGCTCGAATGCGGATAACGTCGATGCCTGGGATCGATAGACTCCGCCACTGGATCTAAACATGGGAACAAACTGGGGAAGGGGGCGATAAGAGGGGGGAAAATGTATTGGCGAGCTATCGTTGCTCCGGGAATTTACATGTAAATAGTCCTGGAACGTCTTGATCCGACGTGAAACTCTGGCAGTAAACGCGCGCGCGGAAAAATAGCAAGAACGGACGGTGCTGTGTATGCCGCTGACGTAATCGAAACTTTCCATCGACGTGGATCGTATAATTCGGACGGTATCTAATTAAACGGGATGATGAATAGTCGAAGCGGCGCGGCCACTCGCGTGGGCACGGCGGATCGATTATTTAAATGTTGAAGTTGCGCCGCGGCAAATAGGAATATTATGCGGTGGTCGAGAGAGCTTTAATATTGAAAGTGGAAGATTCGGTTGCTGGACACGTGCAGGGCTTAGTTCCCCAGGCTTCTTGAGGGGACTTTCGTTTCCACGGCTAATGGCTTCGCTGCTCGTTTCGCGGGCCATCGTTAATTAAAACGCGAATCGAGCCGAGCTAATTGATTCATGCCTTTCGGCGTGATTTCTATAGAAATATTCAACAGGTACACGCCTTGGGCTTCGTTCGCCCTGGCGCCGCAAAGAAATAAGGGATCGATGATTGAAACGTGCCACACCGCGGCGAAATGAATTTTTCAAACTCACAAGGATTCGCTACTGTCGAGGACGGGGAAAGACTCGGAGGACGACGAGGGGTTGAAAGAGCGAAATCACCCCTGGGGAGCCCTTTTGACCCTTGTCTCGCCGAGGAGATACGCCAATTATTAGACAACGAGATTCTGAAGCGCCTTTTGGGAAGCCCCCTTGACATTTCTGTTTGCCATCGCGCGCGCTCTCTGCGGTTGGCATTTATCGGTCCACGCGACGGCACTTCGGCACTCGATACGAGATATTTCCAGGCGATTCCCCACAATCCATTACACGACTGGACGACATTGCGTCTCGAGGTACAGAAGGCCTTTGAATTGGCGTGCCGCGGACTTCAAAGCGCGGGAGTAAATAACTGGAGACGTCCAGCTTCTTGCGGCTCGTTCCGAGTGAATCGAACGTTTACTGTTCGCTTGTCAATTCGACCGTTTGAACTCACCGTCTCTAAAGCGTAATCTTGAAAGTACTTTTCATAGTCCCCTTTACTGTACCCAGAAAATTTCGTTCGATCAGCTCGTATTAAAATAAACTTTGTACTCCTCGAAGTCTACGTAATATACTGGTTTGATAATGTTACTAGGTATTATAAGATCTGTGTATTAACTGAAATACCGAGGATCCTTTGCAAGGGTTCAATATAAATTCCCGCGTCTCGTATCTTGCGCAATAGAGCGTGACGCGGATGGAACATAAAGATAGAGTTTCTAGGTGGCTTGGCGTGCTAGCTTTGATAGCCTTCGTTCCTGATGTCGAATAATTTGGAATGAATTTTGTGTTTCTGTTGATTTTTCGAGGAGTATTTCGTCGGGGAAGCTGGGTCCAACGATCGACTTTGCATTCGATTAGTTTGCGCTGACGTCGGCAACGTAAACGGTCCATCACCACGCGAAATCGAGTAAATCGAGTAACGTGTGTCGATCGGCGACGCATTTTCCAGGCCATCGATGTTTCGAAGTCTACATGCAAGTCTGCTCGATCCATACACCGCAACGACGAGAGGGGAGCCCGAGCGATAGGAAGTTCCGACCAGGACCCTAATCCGAAAACTATTCCCGACGACGGGGAACGTTGATAATCCAAGTTCGACGAGTTGACAATCGCGGGTTGCTCTTCGGCGTTTCCTTGTGCTCGACAGGTCACAACAACGCCCAATATTCTGCGAATGTATCGCGGGGAATAATCCTAAATCCTGCTGAATCCCCTCTGGGCTAAAACAATTCTGAATTCGTGAATTATATTCGTAGAAGATTCTTTGGATAAAATTGATTGATTTATTTATTTGTATACGGGTGGGTACCCTTTGGTAAAAAACAAAATAGACATGAACAGAAGACGGAGATAAGTAAGTAACTAATGACACTATACAGTATAACCAAACACAAAGCAATTAGACACAGTTGCACAATTATAGCTAAAAGTTGGTTCTTAAAAAATCCACTAGTATTCGGAAAAAATCCACAGCTTGGCAGAACCCATTGGCTAAATTGCATAAACGGAACAAAAAAAAATCCAGAAATTATCCCTTTGGAGAGGAACATAAACTTTGAACTAGCAAAGTGTCGTTGCCGAATATAGAAGTGTTTAAAAGAAGAATGACTAAACAAGAGTTTCTTTTCCTATGGAAATTCTCGTAGAGAGTGTTGACATAAAAATGGTCAAAGAACCATTTTTCTTCCTAGAAACGGGAATGATGAAATGCAACCTATTCGATCATCATCAATCGTGAGTGGAAGCAATCGTTAGATATTCCTTCTAAACGAAAAACAGCAGCCACGTGCTTCTCGAGAGCGTAGAACGTAAGTGACTAGATCGATCACGCGTCAGACGGGCTGACCAAAGGCGAGTCATTCTACTTGCGCAGCTCGAAGTCCCTCTGAACTCAGTTCCAACGGGAACGATTAAAAGCAACGTCAACTTGCCAACACTAATTGAGTGGCAGCAGCCCAATATCGCACTGCGGTCAGATTTCAGTTTTAGCATAGCACGTTGCTGGCTGGCGACACGTGCCTCTTCCTTCGCGATATATTGCTGCATAGAACGAGGGAAATGAAGTGCGACTGCTGTGCAGTAAGCCACAAGCTATACGATTTAAACGAAACTTCTAATTACAGAGCCACAGACGAATACGAAATTGACTGAGAAATTTTACACAATTTCCCGAGGCAGCGGACCGAAAGTGTGCTTCATGCAAATTTCAAGCTCCTTCAATCGAATTTAAACCTCGAGTATCCGAAGGAACGTCAGCCAGCCAGAGTGTTATTGTCCTTCGTAAAAATCGAATCCGGGTCGCGGAATATTACGCGCCCTTTGTCATTGAAATTCGCCCCAGGCTCGTGGTAATTTGCAACTTTTTCGCATTGCCGCGGGACCCTTCCAATTTCGTTCGCGGGGTTCGAAGAATTATTAGAATTCGATACCGCGGCGGCCGCGATCGTCCTTCGCGGTTGTCGCGCTTTGTATCTTCAGCTAGCGAGATCCGTCTGGTGGAAAGTGTCGCTGGAGCGTAGCAGACGACGGCGCACTAATTGAGTTTGCCGCGGAGTCGCCGGCGGGACGACGACTTTGCACAACGCCCGACAACAATATGAATTGATTTAATTTGCGTGGCACCACGGCTTCCCATTGCCGAAGAAACGGCCAGCGGAGCGTAATTTCGAGCTGAATTTCTCCTCGAGCTTTACCGTCGAGCTCCGATTCTTTTCATCGTTATTCCAATTGTACGCCGGCGGTCTTCTTCGAGTTTCAGGGACGCGAAAATTGGCGCAATTTTAAATACGGTTTCCTCGAGATTCGATTTAAGCTCCCTCGCTGTTAATAATATTCTTAAAGGGAGGCTTTTGGGAGCAGAATTTAAGGAGCTTGACTATTCTTAGAATCTAGGGTCCGGCGAATCCTCCACGAAGTTTAATGAAGTTTCAGGATTCGGATGCTAATTTCTTGCTAGTGTGGTCGACCCTCCTAACCTAGTTCCTCGACATGGTAGTGTGTCAATGAGCTGCTTTGAGGGATGATTAGCAGAGCCTGTTTATAGACTCTGCGTTACGATGTTACCGAACTCCCTCAGGTTTCTGACAAAAATTATCAAAAAATTATCGACTAAGGTCGAAGCCAGATATATTGGCCGGTGAGTTTCGTGAGGGGTATTCTCCCACCTCGCTCTCGCTTTCGCAGAACAAGAGTGAGCCAGAAGTGGTGGAGATGGCGCCAAGCTTTCAGCGTGTAGGCCAAACCGAGCTGTCAGTGTAGAAGTACACACATTAGAATAGGTGTGCGTTAGCTCCGAAAAAATCAGGAGTTTTATTGGTCAGCTGATTCATTCTTTCTCGGTAGCTTCATTTCGTATTGGTCTACGCATAGCTTCGTAACGCACACAACTATTACGCTAAGAATAAATAACAGTCATATGGCTACGTTCAGGCGAAGCCGAGCAGCATTCCCGTTACGCCACCATACCCTTCGGGGACCACGCAATTCCAATTGACAAATCCACGATCGTCAGATGTTGGTGGCTAATTTCTCCTCGATCGCTGCTCGCGAAAACGAATTCACCGGCCAATATATTTGTCTTCGCCCTTAAGTAATTTCTAAGAACAATAAGAATTTCAATAAGTATTAATTGTCCCACTGAAATTCGTTCGCCGAGAAATCGATGGCGATTTTAGAGAATAACACCGAAGGATTTAATGCTGGACCGAGATTCACTTTCACCTTTGAATTTGAAATGGAAAAATCACGTTCCCGAACAAAAGGAGATACACGAATACGGCGCGTATTTAAAACGGAAGTGTTAGAGCGAGGCGCGGAGTGCTTTTCTGGGTGGTGCGGGGGTGGGTTCCGGCACATCGATCCCACGGGTGCAGTCTGGTAGGGCCAACCCTCGTGGAAGGGTGCACGCCGATGAGATAGCAGGAAATTGAACAGTGCTTTCACTTGATAGTCAGCCGAAGTGGAACTGTCACCATGCACGTACCATCTATTTGGTTAAACGGCGCGAGCACTATCGCGGCTGTGAACGATTTCGCGTCTCGTCTAATCTGTTCGCCTTTAACCGAGCCACCGAACACGCTCGCACCCTTTTATGTGACGATATTTGTGCCACATTTCCCAGTTCTTCGCACCGATATCCTTTCATTAATTCCACCAACACAGTAACTAGATTCTGGCTTCTGCGTTACACCCATACATTCGCTTCTGTGAAAGGATTTCGGCTGATAGAATCGAATTTGCAAAATATCCCCAGAGGACACGCAGCATTTATTCCGCGGCGCGTCAGTTTCAAATCCAGCGAAGCAATTTAAAGCGCAGCTCGGTTAATCGCGCGAAATAATTGACTTCGTTAAACAGCCACGCGCTTGCCCATTTCGCCCAGGGTATTTTCTATCCCGCCCAATCGCCGAGCATTTACAGCCTTCAGTTGTCACGTGTGCCCGATCATTGACGAACGACTTTTTTATTATTGATTGCAGAGATTAAAATGTCCGAAACGGAAGCTGATGGCGGCGATACGAGTCCCACGCGTCAGCCGAGGTAATTAAAAAGTGATCCTTTTCAATGTAGCCAGCGCGGAGGGTGCTTTAAAGATTACACAAGTGACCGTTCAGCTCTGCAATTCCCTTGAAAACGCGCGCGGGCCACCGCGCCCCGGTAACTTTTTAAAACTTAATCGTGCTTAATCCGTTTACCTTTCTTATCAGCCCTCGGCTCCTTCCCCTTTCCCCGCTTTCCAGAACCTCGGGGCTGAGCGTACACGCGACGGGGCACGCTTAATCGCGAAGACGTTTCGAGCCCACACCCTCCCTGTTTTTAGCACGACGCTCGTCTTTGGCACGAACTCGAGCCGTAATTATTTGGAATTCCAAGCTTTCATAATTCCATTTCCGTGGGTGGTTTCGTGGCAGTGGGCTGCGAAGGATGACTCCCCTCCCCGGTGAAAGGGCGCTCGTCGCATCGAGCTGTCTAATTAGCGACTGTGATCCCTCGAAGACACATCGACGTTAAGAAATGAATATCTTTCGCGGGCTGGCTAAGTTCTCGCGGCAGAAGGAGATTCCTCAGAAGCAACGTCGTCGCGATTGATTGCCACTTCGGACGCACCTTACTCGCTCACCGTCGCCCAACGTCCATTTTTGTGCATTTCAGACAGAGTAGGATTCACAGTGTCGGTCTGCCCGCCCGAACATCCTTGCTTCCGGAGCCACCGCCCACCGGAAGTGGAGCTCCACCACCGATACCTCGACGCCATTCCGCCGCACCTGCGGTAAGTCCAGTCTAAAACGTCTCGCTTTTCGAATTAACCAACGACTGGGGATGTCAGAGCATTTGTTGAAGCGGCATTGGCGCCACGAAACACGAAACAATGGTTGGTGAACAGACACACTGTTACTATTCAATCGGTACGAGGTATCTTCTACCCCTTTCACTTGCAATTCCAGGAATCTAGGCCGGTATTCATAGTCGCTACTTATTCTTAACCAAATGCTTAAGCATGCGACATCATCTACTAACTTAGTAGCTAGTAAAGGATGCCGAATGCTTAAGCATTTGCTTAAGAATAAGTAGCGACTATGAATACCGGCCCTAGACAGAGATGGGCCAAATTTTTACTTAAATAAAATTTTGAATAACGAGTAAAAGTTAAAAAAAATTACTTGTGATGTGTCGAATAAAGTTAACTGGGGTTAAAGTTAAAGTCGCAGTTGAAGTTGAAAAATTTATTCGTCGCTGAATTTAAAACGCCCGACGAATAAAAAAATTAACTTTATTCGTCGAATAATACAATCCAGAGTTAAAGTAACTTTTATTCGATCCGTTATTCAAATAATTTTTTATTCAGTTAATGCCTAACTTTGATCTAGCCTCCCTTTCTAACGACTCTTGTCTACTATCAATGCCCTACGCGATTGATTTGAGTTGCCATGAACAAGGGGACCTACGCTACATACTTAGAATATCTCTAGATCCTGGATCTTTGCGGTGGAGAGAAAAGGGGTATGGACGGTTGAAAGAATAAGGGTGCTGGGTCCACCCCCAGGGCTCCTCAGACGCGAAACTAGTTTCCCGTTGAAAAGTTGCGGTGATACGGCGGGTATCGGGGCGGGCCGCGTAATTTCCCCGTAGAACTCGCCACCTAAATCACGAGACTAAAGCCAGCGGTTAGCGGCACGCCGACACTTTGCGAATTAACAACGGCAGGGTGAAAAGCGACGGCGTAATCTCGGCCGGGCGGACCCCGTTTCTAAGTGCTCGTATTAAATCGAGCAGAAGCAACGAGACCTACGAGACATCCTCTCCTCCAAGCTTTGCGGGACTCGTTCGTTCGCTGCTCGAACTGGCCCGCTCGTAATTAGCGGGCAAACGGGGGTTTAATGGATCAAGCTGCAGCGGGGCCGGTTTTTCGTGCGGCAACGGCGAGCCTGGACAGGGCGGCGAGCCTCGCCACAGACACGTGCACATCCGCCACACACCGTACATTCACCACACACCAGTCACTTGGGAACACGCGGAGTCACCCCGTTAGCTAAGACGCAAGTATCTCTTAGCCGCATCTTCTTACATCGTTTCATTTAAACCGCACGAGAGACTCTGGTATTGTCAGAGATACCTGTGGTACACGAGACAGTACATTTTTACTAGAGATCATTCTACTCTATCCACACGGTCTTTGGGCTTTCTACATTTACAGTTTTAAGAGAGACCCGGGTAATTGGATAAAAGGGAACTTGTTGACACCACAGGTAGCTCCGCCGCCGATTCCCCTGCGCCCCCCAGCGATCCCTAAACGACGGAAGAACGAGAAACCGATACCGATATCGACGAGGCAGGAGCTCCAGCAGTTTCGGCGTAAAACCAGCGACCCGACGCTCCCTTCTTCGTCGATACTGTCAGCTTCCTGGACCCGCGACACTACCGACGAGAAGCTGGTCGACCTGGACCCTTTCAGGGCTCAGGATCAGCGAGTAGCTCAGGATTACACATTGAGCTTCCCGCGGAAAGAGAAGACAAACGAGGAGAACGACTTCGTCGCTGACTTCGACAAGGCGAACTTTCAGGGGGATTGCAAGCTCGGCCAGAAGACGAGCTTCGAGGAGCTGCAGAAGGCTTCGCGCGATCTCGAGAAGAGGCTCCACGAGAGGATCGTGAAGAGTGCCGAGTCCAAGTTGAAAGATCAGCAGGGTGGCAGGGAGGGGCGACAGAGACAGGGGGGCAATGCGCAGACTGGGTAAGGATAAAGAAAATTAATAATTCATCGGTGACACCATGCTCCCTATTTCACTTTAAGGGTCTATTCTGCTTTGTCGGTTGATAAAGGGGCTTATATTCATGAATTTTTTTCTAGAACCAATGTGCGGATTTGAATGTTTTTGGGGGTTAAATGTTTATTATTCGTTGCTGTATGGAATCGTATTTTTCATGTTTTCAAAATATAAGTACAAATGATTTAAGGGATTATGCCTAGTTGGAAGGCGTGATTTTCGGGAATTATTTGTGAAAATCTAATGTATATTTTTTACAACTATTCGCTTATTTTAAAAGTACATATATTCAGAAACTCTCAGTAATTTTGTTATAGAAAAATATTTAAAAATGAACGAATAACAGCCACTCTCCCGGAAGCTACTTTTTTTTTGCGGTGAGCACGATTTCTCAGAGTACGATCATCTGAAATCGAAAAGTGAAGAAGATTCTGTTAGTATATGAATTTATCAAGTTCGTGAACGAAGGATTTTTCAAAAAAATGATTTCAGACAAAATGGCGGCCGCTTAACGCAAAATCATGATTTTTCGATGACTGAATTATTCGTTTTTCGTGAATTAAAAATAGAGTTTTCATCAAAAACAAAAATCCTTCGTTCACGAATTAGATAAACTCATATACTAACTGAATCTTCTTCACTTTTCGATTTCAGATGATTTCGATTTCTGAGAAATCTTGCTACCGCAAAAAAAATAGCTTTCGGGAGAGTGGCTGTTATTCGTTCAATTTATAATATTTTTCTATAATAAAATTACTGAGAGTTACTGAATATATGTACTTTAAAATAAGCAAATAGTTGTAAAAAATATACATTAGATTTTCCACAAAAAATTGCCGAATATCACGCCTGCCAACTAGGCATGACCCTTTAAATCGTAATGATTGATTTACAAGAACAACCTGTGCATTCATACTTCGAGATCAATCTATAGAGCACACTCGATAAACTCGAAGGGTTGAATTTAAAAAGTGATGAGAGCAAACAGACATGTCGCGTGACTATGCAAGTTGACCGAGTGTATACCAGATTTTTTTTATTTATTCAACACATATAAACGAGCCAATACCCATTTGAACAAGAAAAAGATATAAAAAAAACGCAGAGTAGATACACGCCGTTACAAGACCCAGAACCAGAACAGAAGAAACGATACAAAATAAAACCAAAAAAAAAGAATAAATATAAAAATATAAAGTACAAAAAACGTGACTTAAGTCCTATTTGTCGTTCAATGAAGTCGATCGGTACACACTGGATTTAAACGCAGTAAGTGACCCCCGGAAAAGATCAATCTCGTTGCTAATCTGATTGGCCAGGTTAGAGATCCTGTGAAAGGGATCAGCATTACCAAACCTGGAAGTGTAGAGAGGTGGTCTGAATAATTCGGCAATTCTGGCGGGCCTACTAGGGACATTGAAATTAATTAGCCCAATTACGTGTGGGTTGCTCACCATGCCATTAATAATTTTAAATAAGAAAGATAAGTCCGCCACTACTATCCTTCTACATTCCAGTATCCGGACGCCAATTCTATGCATAATGGGCGCATAATCATGGTCGAAACGCGGTAAGGGGTCACCCAATTTATAAGCCAGGAGACGCAGAAAACGATGTTGCACCCTTTCAATAACATTAAGATTCTTAGCAGTTTTCGGAGATGATGATTTGCAGCGATTTATCCATCGATCCTGCAAATCCCGAAGATGCTTGCATGACAAAGTTGCGCACGTGGGCGCGGCTAGAATCGATACGACCAACATCGCGTAACACCTGTACCATTCCTTTCGGCAGTTTCCTTGTCCAAGCGAAATTTTCTTCCTTGCTTCTTGCAACCCCTTTATTTCTGACCGTGCTTCTCGGCGTGATTGCAAAGATACCTCTCCACAAGAATTTCTTGCCAGACGAAACCCTAGCGTCTAAACGACCGAAGATTCACGGAAACCATGCTCGAGCACAGCCCGCGAGCTTGCCGCGAGCTCGACTCGAATTAGTAGCGCGATGCTACGGGTCATTACGCTCACGGCGGGCTTGCTAAACGAAGCGTAAGCTTCAATTCTATCTCGAGGTTCGAGTAAACGTTCCGAGGGCACGTGTGTTTTAGAGTACGGCGAAGAAAGCTCGGCAGATAAAAGTACCCCTGATATTCTGGCGGAGAAGCTTTCTCGTTGTCAAACAGAGTGATTCTGTCAGGCATAATTTACTCGGAAGGAAATTGAATCCTCCCAGTGGTATATTAATTCAGAAGATATCTGGTTTTAACCCAGTGGCGGTTAAAAATAATATACCGAGCAGTGAAATGGTGCTCGCATACTGTGGAGGTAGGATAGTTTCTACGGTCGATATTTTCTGGTGGGTGGACGAGAAATAAGCGTAACGATAACTGCAAGCCTCTCATTACTTCCGAAAATTATACGGAGTTAACGTTTCCCAGCGTTTCTCAGAAATTCAAAGCATGCCTAGCATTCTTCACCCCCTCCCGCTGTAATAACTTGCCGGGGCGATATCTCAAGAAAATGGGATAGTTACAGGGCTGTCCCGTTAATAATAACGTCACATCCTTCGTCTTAAAGCCCCCCGCTCTGTATGCGCGACACGAGCTCTGGAGAATTTGTCCAAAGGCGAATGGGGTTGAAAAAAAAAACAGTGTTGTAGCTGTAGTTCGGCTGGGGCAAATTTTTCAATAATTCAGAGCAACGGGAGAGGGGAGGGACGTTGAAGGGTTTAATTCAATCAGAAGTCCCAGCACGCGCGAAAACTTTCTTTTCCCTTTGCCCGTGGCGTTACGACACCCGCCGTCGCTCTCGACAGGCTTCCGTCGTCGAAGCTGGGGAAGGAGGGCAAGCAGGAGGGCTGCGAGGAGGTCGACGACAGGAAGTCTCGGGAAAAATTAGCCCCGACTCGAAGGGAGCCGCAGGAGGAGGAGACGACGAAGTTCGCGGCGCTGTTGAGGTCGCGTCGCGAGGCAGAGAAGAGATGCAAGTTCGAGGAGCTTCAGGCGGCCTCGAAGAAGCTCGAGAGACGGCTGCACGAGGAGGACGACAATCTACGCGCGATTAAAGAGAGGCCAGCCAGCAGGTAGATAAATTTTTAGTGGGTCGAGTGGGCCCTTGGCTGCGATACTGCAAGCTGTTAACTATAGGGCGTCCAATTGCATGGCAGTTCTCCTCGGTTGACAAGAGCCAGCTGCTTCTGTAGTTTTATAGTATGCCCCAGTGAAAATGGGGCTCGATCCCTTTGGAGGATTAAGGGTAACGAAGAAACTCGATTATTTTATTTAAAAAAAATCAGGTACGAGGAACTTCAGAGAGCCTCGCAGGACCTCGAGAGACGCCTGCATTCCGACCAGAGATCCTTGGAGACACCGCGTGGAAAATACGACGCGGACATGGAGAGGGCGAGGAACATTCTCCAGCACAATTTCAGGAAGGAAAGGGGCTGCGGCGAGAAGCTGGAGAAACTGCCGAAGGCGACGCAGACGAATCTTCCTCCACCCCTGAGCGCAATTTCGCAGAGCCCGGTACCGAAGCCCATCAGCGTTAGACAGGACAGCAACGTCTCCTCGGACAGTTTCAGCCAGACGAGCTCGCCCAGTTACACCAGCAAGACAATGGAGGCACCTCTGCTGCCTCATAAACACAGCAAGGTTCCAGGTAAATGCGTTGACCCCGTTGTCCCCGGATTTCCGACGCCCTTGCCTCAATTTCCAGTACACATGGAAGCTCCTCTGCATCAATTTACGGCACAAAGTTGTCGCGCAGCTATATCCTCCTCGCAATGATCGAATATCATTAACGATTGGATCGCGACGCGTGCAAACGAGCAGAGATTAAATCTCCGGTGAGGAATCGGTACCCCCTCAGGCTATCCATGAATCATATCTACGAGCCGGTCCGATTAATACGTTCCCTTTGCGCGTCATTTTTTCCTCGTGTCCCCATTCAAATCCAGGGACCATTACGAAAGCCAGGCGCGGGGAGCAACGTGACTGGAATACTTGGTCTCGTTTAAACTGTTCCCGTTCCGTCGCGCTGCTCCAACCGACACCCAACTTCTGTAGCAAGGCGATTAATGTTAATGGAATTCTTCGTCAAATTCTCAGACAGAGCACTGGTGTCAGAGCCGGACAGCACGTCAGGAAGGACTATAACCAAGTCGACCAGCACCCCAGCCAGCTTGCAGACAATCGTCAGAGTTCACGGCGGCAACAACAACTCGCTGCATCACAAGGTAACCTGCAGACCACGATTTCAATACCCACAGCACGTTACGCGATCGTCGTGAAGGGCTATGATTAGTTCTCCAATTCCGCGCGACTAACTCCGTTCCTTGTCTGCCCCTTGCGCAACCTCGGGGGGAATATTATGCATTCGTGCGAATTAAGGGTAGAGAGGATTCTAAACATTGAGATAATGTACGTGAATTTCAGTGGGCGATGATCGGTAGCCGTGAAACGCGAACACGAACCGCAATGCTTGCCTCGGTGGGCGTTATTTTGACGCGCGCTGCGGGACACAATCGCGGACAACTACGAATAATCGTGACGCGAACAAACGTAGCTTCGTTCGGCCCTGCGGAACAGGATGAACGAACGCGGGATCGCGTTTACGCGGGAATCGATAAACGACTCCGCGTCATTTGCTTCTTTTATTCGCCGATCCGAGGGAGGGTAACTCGCCCGTGTTCCCCGCAGAATTACGCGCCCGATATCGGGAGACCGTATCGAGCCTCCGCCACCATCGATATCATTTTACGCGAATGCTTTCGTTATTAACGCTGAAAATAGAGGACAATACCACCGGGGAACGACGCGAAATCCCGGGCCGCGTATTAATGTAACGTTCGCGCGACCCATCTGCAGCTTAATTGCTTCGTTTTTCTCATCTCGTCCATTAGCTCGCGTTATTGAAAACAATTCTCTTTGCGCCGTGATTCCTGCCAACGTTTGTTGCTTTGATGCCGCTGGGAATGCAGTGGGAAAGTTGAAAACGGAGCAGCTACGGAGGGTAGAACCGAACGGCTGACCGTACACTGACATGTTCCACTGTGGGAGTACGATCTAATTGTTCTGCCGTGCTGATGATAGGTTTAGGGCTAAAGATGGATTTTTCAAGCTTTTTCTTGTGACGCAGAATGGTCTCTCATCACTTGTCTGACTAATATCACTCTCTTCTACTTTCAGTAGTAGGGTAGACAGGGGGTGGTAGTAACACTTTGACTTTGGAATACGATTACGCAAGAAGTATCACAGGTGGAAGAAAAGTTCTTATAGGAAAATGTTACTTGCTTATCTAACATTATTGAGACACGGTAGTTTAACTGTATGTCAAGTAATATCCAGGTTATTAATAAAAAATGAGAAGCGAAGAAAGTGTTACAACTGTCCCTGACTTCGGGTCGGTTGTAACACTGCATGGAGTCGATAGTAGCACAAATTTAACTTAACAAAATTGAGATATTTCTTAATTTTAATTATAATAATAAATGAAAGAAGTAAAATTTCTAATCGATTATGCGGTATCGCAATTGTGGTAGAAATAGAAAACGTTTTGGCCGGTGCATTCTCCATGTGATCAATTTTTATATTCAGTACATTGCACTCATTTTTTATTCGGTTTGCTTGTGCCGTGATATAGGACGCCATGCAGACACGACAATATTATTCATCTTCTTTGTCACTATTCGATTCTCTCGCGGTACAACCGATCCCTACTGCCGATCATACAATCGCCCCCGACCAGACTTTTGAACTTAAATTATACATTTTAATTAACGAGACGCGCAAAAGTGATAAGTAACGATCAGTATTACTTTAAAAATGGTCAGATTAAGTATTAAAAAAAAGAAAAAACGCGTACTTGCAAACGAAATATTTATATTACAATTTTAAATCAGTAAGAAAATATAACTTTGGGGTATTGAAAAGTTATTTTCTTCGCTACACATGTTTACTGTGTATCTATACTGCTAGAGCATGGATGTGTGTATTCCAAATGTCATTCTTCATCGCATATCCAAAATTTGGGTTTATCTATCGTATGTTTTGAGATGTTTAACGTGTTACAATCGCCCTCCTGTTATTATCGCCCCCGGTCTACCCTAATCAATAACAGTATCGTTAGTGAAAATGAGAATTCAATTAAAGCTGATGTAAAACTCTAACAGTGAGCTCCAGTGATGCTGCAGAATAAATTCCCTTTAGCCAGGCAACGTTTTCGTCGGGCCGAAAGCGCGACCGAGATTTTTATGCTAATGGTAACCGAGAAGGGTCGTGAACGCGCGTGAAATACTTCGAGAGCCTGGCTGGAAAAATTCTGGACGCGATTCCCGCGGAGCACGAGGTGGAGGATTACGTTCTCGGTTAATTTCCCACGCAGGCTTGTTTGGATATAGGGGAGGTAGTTTTACTAACAGAAAGTTCGCCGCGGGGATGCCGTATTAATGCACGAATTCGGTACGCCAGCAGTCTGTCGACGAACGAAAGCGACGCAATTTGTCCTTTGGTAGCGCGACACGACCGCGAGGAAATTATAATCGATATCGACGGCCTGGCAGAGGGTAACATACACCAACACGTACACAATTGGGGTGCGTTGACTCCTCAAATACGGAATCTGTTGCGAACTGGCACGGGCGGCCGACATCGAGGGCTAATATTTGCGTCAATTCGTGCGCCCATTAACCGGGGGAGAATTATATAAGCGGTAAGGCTTCTGGAATATTTCTCTAGTTAGGCAACCCCGTACCGTGGAAATGAAAGCGACGAATATATTCTGTCGTTCGACGAAGCGCCAGAAAGGGGAATATAAAGCAGAATATTCGAATATAGAAGGGGGAAGAAATAGAAATATTTGAAAAAATTATTTACTTCGAGTGGACCTCGTTTATCATCGAGCTTTCATAGAATGGGGCGATCTAAGGAGAACATCCTAATATTCTAAGTTCCATTACACAAGTCAAGGCACTTGGATTTTGTTGAATTAAATGTCCTTTCGTCAGTTTCTCAATTAATCACTGGAAGCTTTCTTCAGATCATCAGAGACATGACCAGCAGCCACTACGTGACCACTGGGAGGCTTCGCTTCAGGTTCGTCCAGGTGTTCTTCAACGCTGTCGCGCTTCTGCTCATCGCTGGAGGCTTGGCTGTCTACTTCAAATGTAAGTAGAAGCATCCTGCCCCTTACTATCGCATCGTCCCCACACGCGTTCGACGAGACGGTTGCAAGGGGACTTGGAGAGAGCGTGGGAGTGAAAGGTTATCACGCGGAAAGCAGCCGTCAGTGATAAACGTGAATGTTGGGCGACGTTAGACGACGCGATGCACCAGCACGTACAACGAGAGGCTTTGTGGCGCACGAAAGATCAATAGAGCTCCCTGCATCTCTACGCTACTTGCTTTGAAACATCAACATCGACTTCTCGATGCACGCGTCGAGTTCGCTGGACGCACTCCCACATCGTTTCTAGAACAGCTATGAACGATCAGCTTTTGATTACCAAGTCCAAACAGTGAAATTGAGAAAAAGGTTGGAAACAAGTAACACTCGAGTAGCTCCAAGTAAATTCCCTTCCTGCATAGCCTTTGCAATTAGAGACAAAGGGAGGTGGAGAGTAATTAAAATCCCACTAACGTCAGCTTCCACGAACAGCGGCAGCTACGATTTTTCATGCACATGTATCTTTTGTAGCTTTAAAAACGAGTCCCTCGACGAGCATTTGAAAGCCGTTGCAGTAGTTTTCCTAGTGCATCGGGCGCGAGGAACTTTAGTAGGTAAAATAAGCGAAAGACAGAGAGGAAAGTAGAAGAAATGAAAGGGGTTGCAGAATGAAATAGATAATAGAACGTGGAAGGTTAATAGATGCAGAAATTATCGCTATTTTACTTGATGATTGAAAGTGGTATTATTGCTAGGTAAATTGATGTAATACCAGCGACTCATTTTCATTTGACAGTCACCTGCAGAATACCAGAATGATCTGTGGACCAATTTCCGTGCCACGAACCGTGCTTGTGTTAACGTAGTCGCAGAGTAATTTGTGCAGGAGATAATGGGGCCGGCACGAAAAGGCCAGCGATTGATGCCGAGAAATTTTCCATTCTGCGGTCCCGTTGCATCGTTCCGCGAGATATTATCACCTTCAAACCTTGGTGCTCCACGTTTAAATGGTGCTCTATGAATCACCCTCAAGTGTTTCAATAAATACGCAGCGTGGGGTACTTGATACGAATGGGACTGCGTATATTTTTCTCGCTTACAAGCATGACAGACAGAAACGTGTTATAATTCGCTGTACAGAAGTCGCACTGTACTGAACAATTCGCACCTGCGGCTGACATGTTCATTACAGTAGTTTCGAAAACGTGACTCGTGTTAAAGTTTCACACATTTCAAGGAATTAAACTGGTGGAACCGTCCTTTCACAGTATCCTTATCTGGATCACAGATCATTGACACACGTTTCTGGAAATATCTATTTAGCTGGTAGGTTTTCTAACTTTTCTATCGTACTTCGAATAGCCTATCCCGAGACCGTCATACGACTGGAGAACAAAACGCTGTTCCCCAACATGCTCGTGACGGAGAGATCGCCCTTGATCATGGAAGAGAGGAATCCTGCACCTGGAGTCTGTCTGCCTATAATAGTAACCTTTTGCCAGTACCACAAGGTAAGTTCCCCATTTTCGACCTTCACTTACGTTTCGTAGAGTCGTTGAACAGGTCGGCAGTAGATGCTCTAGTGAAAGCAATAACGTTCTACTTCGATTACGAATCGCCCGAGCCGATCGGCGTCGATTATTCAGCGCCCTAATTAAAAGGAAGGGGCTTGATCACGCGTGTCGTTGGTTGTCGATCACCCAGATCCCGTACAACTTCACTGTCTTCCCGAATTACATGGGCAATTTCGGGCAACGGGACGCCCAGCACGAGCTCGTGCTTTACGACTCGGTGATCGACGTCAGATGCTACGAGCTGGCCGCACTCTTCCTATGCAGCGTTTTTGTGCCGAAATGCGGGTCCAGGGGACACCTCGTGAGACCCTGTCGCAGCCTCTGCTTCCGTAAGTAGCCTGGTCTTAAATTGTCAGACTAACATATGTAAGCAATTAAAAATTCGAACGGAGTAACCGAAGTTCCTGCATTCCTTTCATACTGTCGACGCAGAAATTAAATCGTATAGAGCTCGCGTAATTTTTACGCCGTGCTGATCGTCGCATTGAAGCCAGAGCACGAAGATTTTATAATAATAGAGAATGGTTGAGAAAATTTCATTTGTGTTCAGAAACAAAGCGACGCTGCGGGTTTTTCTTGGACGTGTTCGGTCTAACTCTGCCGGACTACCTGGAATGCGAGCTATTCCCGGAGGATTCCAATCCGGACGAGTGTCTCGGTCACCAGGAGGTCCTGGAGGCTGCGCGAAGAGCGGAGAAACCCGGTGAGTTGTGCAACGATACTTTAGATCTTCTTGGTTTCTATCGATTTCAAAAGGCAGAGGCTGTAGTTGGAGTTCGCTTGGTTTCTTCGACGAGTTTTCAAGTGGCTTCGAAAGAGCACTATTTACTCTCCGTAAAATTATTCTTTCGTCGCGTGCTCTTTATAAAATATATGTAGAGAAGTATGAAAGTTGAGTTCCGAGGGAACCTTTCGAGTTTTCATTGGGAAGTAGCCCAATTTCCCGAGCGCTTAAGAAGGCAGACATCCTGAAATCGTTTGACAGACGAATGCATCGGAAATGAGCCCCGATCTGTTTGAATGGGGACGTCGAAATTGAAAGGCAGCGAAGGGAGGCGAAATTAGTCATTATGGACGAGAGATCGGTTCGAAACGAGCGTCCCTTTGTCAGCCGGTCACGGGCACCTCGTCATTTTCCTTCAAGGTCCCCGGCAGCCATTTATCCGGCTGCTGCAGTGGGGATAAGCGTGCTGGATAAAGTCCCGGGCATTTGATAAAGAGGTGGATAATCGCAGGATTAAAATAATCTCGCCGAGACAGCCGGACGACGGGCCAGAATATACCTAGTCCGCGATAAAACTCTGGGAAGACGTGGACGTTCCCTTTCTTTCTCTCTGTTGTTAGAATTCTGATTCAGTTATCAGCGCGAGTTAAGACAAGGCTTCGTGGTTCGCGAGCGTTTCATAATTTAAGCAGGAACCCCTTTTTATCAGAATTTATCAACAACAACTGGCCCTCCACAGACTCACGCTCAGGGCACAGTTTTAATATAATTATTGCAAACGGAAAGAAAAGAAAGATCGATATGATGGAAGAACAATTATGCAGAAAATGATCCCCGTAAAGATGCAAGAGTACAAATTTAATATAACTGGGGTGTTGGGAATAGTCCACCAGCACTTTGGTTCAAAGAGCAAAATCTTTGTACGAATTTCCATTGTTAATCATTTTTCATGATAGAGAGACGCGTGCTGAACCTTTTATCGCTTCCAGACGATCTGATATTAGTTTCTTAATTGTGCCAGCCTTCTTCGTGGCTATTAAGCTTGCTTCTGAGCGAATTGAGTTGAACGGAACCAAGTGTCGTTTCAGTGGATAGAGTCACAGTGGAAATACGCGCCATTGGTCAGCCAGAGGGACGTAATTAGATTTACTCGTTGTGGGACTGTTATTAGATCGAGAGCGGCTTGTTCATTTCGATCTAGTTATTTCACTGAACGGTGAAAGAGACAATTTCTAGGAAAATGTAATTACTGACCGATTTATCAGATTCCATGTTTGTTTAAAATGCTCTACGTTGTTAAACGTACTGAAAACACAGAGTGCAGATTCAATTATTCAATAACGTAGTGGAAAGAGTGGACCGAGCACCTTCAAAGCCATTATAATTGGAATAAGGCGATAATATCCTTCAATTTCTGAGAACCTGCTATTTTCAGTAGTAGTAGTCGGTCTTAGCCAGACCGCAGGAAAGTTCTATTAGAGATCCAGGATCTCTGATTGCATCCGAGTGATGCAATCAAGGATCGATCTAGTCAGTCTAATAAAACGATTCACTGGCGTTCGTGGTTAATTAAGATTAAACCGCTCGCTGATTACAGGGGGCGGTCACTCGGTTCAATATAATCGACCTCTTATTCCTCCAGTTTGTCACCGTTCGATTTCTTCTCTTTGCTTCCAATACCACACCAAATTTTTCTCTCTCTCTCTCTCTCTCTCTTGTGCTTCCGTTCTTTAGACTGGAGGTGTCAGAGAAATTTAGTGCCCTCTGCGATCGCCACCCCAACTCGAATTTACTAGGGGTTGAAAACGATCCCGACTGACGCGTGGCTCGGAGTTAATGTCCACTCCGAATCGTATTGTTAGAGAATTTACTTCGTTTCCCGTCGATTCCAATGGTGGTTGTATATCGAATTTACTCTTTAAAGGAAAGCCTGCCTTCCGTTTCTAAACGAGAGCATTTTGGTCGATTCCCAGCAGCAGTGACATTCCATCCTCCCTTTTATATTCGGAATTCGGCGAATGGCCAAATATCCAAAGGCCCATCGGGCGCAGGTGTCGTGCACGAAGTTTCGAAAAAATCCAGAAGAAAGATCGCTTGGAATTATGTAAATTAAGGTCGCCCCGTGTAATATCGCGAGAAGGGCATACTCGTGTGTGGCGTTACGTATCAGGGCGCATCAGTTTATATTATGATTTTGCGTGCGCTGTAACCGTCGCCCACGTGTCGCCACTAATGGAATCTTAATTGCAAAATCTATATTAAACGATCGCGCGGCGACCCATCTTCGGCACCGGGGTGCTTTATGGAGTTCACTTCGAGAGTGTATACATCTTAAACGGGTGTCACGGTACGGTTGCAGCGAAGGGACATTTATCAAAGATGATCGTAACTCTGATACGATTCTGCTGGCTCGTATGCAAAGTGTGAAAAATACTTCGATCCATTAGGTGCCCTAAACCCTAGCAATTATACCACAATCATTTTCATTTCGAGGAAATAAGCAGGCATTCCTTTAAAGATAAATTCACCTAAAATTTCCTATGGGATACCTTTCTTCCCCCACCCGTTTCCTGGCACGAATCCCTCAATGATATAATTCAGGGGAAGACGAAGTCTCAATGTCTAGAACAGAATGATTCTTACCCCGTTTCGTCTCGGACACGTTGCACGCAGTATGCACCAGTGGCTTCCAATGCGATGGGACCAGATGCATCCCGGTTGACTGGCGTTGCGACGGCCACTTGGATTGCGCCGATCACAGCGACGAGATTGGATGCGGCGAGTGCACACCCTCCTCCTCGCCCTCTGTCTCTGTCTTCAGCACGAAGATCGTGAAGAAGCCGATCTTAGCGAAGAACACCGTGTCCAAGTCTCCCTTGCACTGCGGGGAGAGAAGGTGCATGGCCGCCAGCCACATCTGCGACGGTGTCATGGATTGTCCGTGGGGCCAGGACGAACGATACTGCTGTAAGCAGAATATTAATGTGTCACTTAAAAGGTTTGATCTTACTTAAGCGTTGCCATCGAACACTCACCCTAGTTATCGTGCCTCCGATTCCTACCTTCGCTCGACCCATTCATTCCCCATCTCACGTCTCCCGCGGATATCGTTGCAGTGAAGCTGAGTCTAAGGAACGGGGACGTGGGCGAGGGACGGCTGGAAGTTTACCACGCGGAAATGGGCAAGTTCATGCCAGCCTGCATCTCTCACTGGGAGCAGAACTCCGCTAAAACGATCTGCTCCATGCTGGGATACACGTAAGGAACTTTGCTCGTGAACGTCGCCTGGTCACTTTGCTTACTTGTACTTTCGTCATTCCAATCGGTACTGGGTGTCTAGCGTTGTAACTATGAAGCTCGATGGTGGAACGTTCCGTGTTGAATTCCGGGGCTCGATCGCTTCGGGTGCTTTTGAAATGGTAATTTTGATGGGGAGCTACTGTGACCGTTTCAGGGCTGCGGTCTCGTCCAGGCTGATAGCACGCGACAACAACGTCACCCAAAGGGACTCTAGGAGCCCGCAGACGAACCTGCTCAAGGAATTCCAGGAATGTATTACTGACCAGGAGGCTTACCCTACGGTGGAGCTCACGTGCTCGGAGTATGGTGAGGTATTTGTTGTTCGCCATTAGCGTCTAGTGAGACAGTTACCGTAATGCCAGTGATCGCGTAGCTTGTGGACGAAGAAGGAGGGTGTACGGGAACTCGAGGGTGAAGACGAGAATCGTGGGTGGCGTGGAATCTGCACCTGGCGACTGGCCATTTCTGGCGGCCCTTCTCGGCGGACCTGAACAGATCTTCTACTGCGCCGGGGTTCTGATTGCTGATCAATGGGTCCTGACAGCCTCTCATTGCGTGGGGAAGTGAGTGGCTGGAAATTGAGCGTCGGGGTTATTCGCGTATGTCCCCTGGAATGACGAGCCTGATGCTTTCAGCCACACGGACGTGTCAGGCTGGATGATACAGCTGGGGATAACCAGAAGACACTCCCACACCTATCTGGGACAGAAGCTGAAGGTGAAGAAAGTGGTGCCCCATCCGAGTTACAATGTGGACGTTGCTCACGACAACGACGTCGCCCTGTTCCAGGTAAATCGCTAGGCAAATGAAAATATTAAGGTGCAGCATAGATTCTATTCGACCTCCCATTTTCACCAGCTGGAGAAGCGAGTTCAGTTCCACGAGCATCTCAGACCAGTCTGTCTGCCGACAGCCAACACGCACCTGATCCCAGGGACCCTGTGCACAGTCATCGGCTGGGGGAAGAAGAACGACACTGACTGTACGTGTTACTATTCGATCTATCTAGGAAATTAGTGTACTTTAGCTAGAGATCAATGCTTTCAGCGTCTGAGTACGAGCCAGCTGTGAACGAGGTACAGGTTCCAGTCTTGAACAGAGAAGTGTGTAACTTGTGGCTCGCGTACAAGGAACTCAACGTCACGGATGGAATGATCTGTGCTGGCTATCCAGATGGAGGGAAGGACGCGTGTCAGGTATATTTTTATCTACCTTACAGGGCCTAGAATTCGATATTCAATGCTAGTACGATACTCGACTTTGAGGTTTCAAAGTGGTGGCTCTTAACCCCTCAACGACCGACCCCTGAAACGAAAAACGTCATTTTGCTACCTGAGGCTTCGGCACTGAAACATCACTGTACAGACAGTCTCTAAAGTATCTGGTACTGACGCGGGAGCCGCTTGAAAGGCAGGGTCCGTACGAGATACGGACGTGGGCGATCAGTGGAAAACTTAGGGTCCGTACCAGATACTGAGCTGGTCGTTGGGGGGTTAAGGGGTTATACCTAGGCAGGCAGCCAAAAGATGCGAATGTTTGTGAATTTTTTCGTAGAAAAATATTTAAGTTTATAATAAAGTAACAACCGACATACAAGAAGCCTTTTTACAAAATTTGGTTTTGCGGTGAGCACTGCCATTTTGAATGAAATTATCTAAAATCAAAAAACCAAAAAGGTTTCGTTAGTATATTAATGTATCCTCTGATTAACGCAGGGAATTTCCGAAATATTAATTTAAAAGAAATTGACAGGTATTTAAAGTCGCACTTCTGATTTTTTCGTGCAAACATCACGCGGAAAAAATCAGGATTTCAACTTTAAATACCTGCCAACTTCTTTTAAATTAATATTTCGGAAGTTCCCTCCGTTCATCAGGGGATGCATTAATATACTAACGAAATCATTTTGGATTTTTGAGTTTAAATAATCTGGTTCCCAATGGCAGTGCTCACCGCAAAACTAAATTTTTAAAAAGGCTTGTTGGACATCGACTGTTACTTTATTATAAACTTAAATATTCTTCTACGAAAAAATGACCAAATGTTCTTTAAATGTTGCTCCTTTATGTGCAAGAAGTTCTGTAAAAATATATGTTTCCGCTTTTTTAGAAAAAATTCACAAACATTCGCCTCTTTTCGGCCGCCTGACTACGTATGACATCTTAATTTTGATCATTTCACGTTGAAGCCAATTTTAGTTTTTATTATCGAGATTCAATTAACAGGGCGATTCTGGGGGTCCCCTGCTGTGCCAAGACGAGCAGGATAAAGAGAAATGGTTCGTCGGTGGTATCGTCAGCTGGGGCATAAACTGCGCACACCCAAAGTTACCCGGGGTCTACGCCTATGTACCGAAATACGTGCCGTGGATTCGTGGCGAAATGGCCAAGTACTCTGACGTAGGTATGGGGTAATTGAAGGGACGTGCTTCATGGGAAGTTGCGGTCGGTTGTATTTGGTTAGGAATAGTAAGACGCGTTAAATTAAGACAATAACTTTAACGACAATAACGGTCACGTGCATCCTAGTTGTGCCATTCTATCGTGAAGAATAAGTTGCTTGCTGATCTAAAGATGTTAATGCCTCTATAGATAGAGTTATCGCAGCTGATTTGCGTTGGTCCTTGTCACTTACTGTACCTAGTGACACTCTAGATAGAATGGTGTTCTAAGAGACAATACCAGAAACTCCTACTATTGTAGATCTTTTCGTCACAGAGTTTTCGTACTTTGGACTTTTGCATGATTCGTATAGCAGAGGAGCATTTAATCTTGCGTCACAGTTTTTTTTACCGTTCTTACTAAGAGTCCTTGACTTTCTGTCGCGAGGAAACATAGGTAAGGACCTAGATGCAAAGATGAAATAAGTGGAAACATATTACGAAACTCTCGCGTGAATTGTCGAGGCCGCTTGGCGGGCAGAGAACTTCGGGCAACGAGTCCTCGTCGCCATTTTCTAAAAAAATCGACTTTCACATATACATGCACGCGGAAGATACGATTAAGAAGAGAAATGATGAAGAGTAAAACGATTAAAAGGGTTTTGCGAAACAAGACGAAAATTCCGCATGAGATGCGACAAAAAACATTTTGTATCGACAGAGGTTTTTTGGAAAGTTGTGTACGTGCCACCAAGTGGACGAAAATCGTGGTCTAACGGGTGTGCGTTCATATTTCGATAATTGGATCTGTGAGAATAACTATGATACTATTTGTGAAACAGGGGAGATTCTCAATTGATTTCTCGTTTTTAAACGACAGTCGAAATTCTTCAAGGGGCTGTTATTATGGGTGAAAGTAATAAAATTGTGAGTCTTTCTGAGTACAAAATCGACGATTCAAAGAATATTGATTCCTCGAGAGCTATACACCTTCGTTTGAAGATTCAAGCAGATGGAAGTGGTTGGATTAGAAATATGGAGCGACTCTTTGCAAAATAGAAGAAACATTATTGCACGAGATTCAGGGACGCACACCCAAAGTAGATAAAATGTCGTGCGCATACTGCATCAGATGCGTTTGTGCAGTAATAATAAGTGTTTCGAGTAAGTGTACACGTAAGAGTATGCAGTTTAAATTGTGTAAACGGTAATACATGTCTAGCATTGCGTCTATTAACTGTATATTAACATAAAGCACGTATTTATTCATAACCAGAGAAACATATACAAAAATACGTATATAAAGATAGTTATATATAGATTCTAAGGGCTGGGCTGATGCAACGCGATCACTTTTTATTGAATTTGAGAAATCTCTTCAAACTAAATTGTTTCATTCAGAATGACTTTGTAATTCAAGAATATTTCCAGAACTTTAAAAATCAAGTATTTGACGTTAAATTTTTTAGATTTCATATTCTATCTCAAGTTTTCTGGTTTGCATATTTGATCCTTAGAATTTTAGTAATTTTTAAGAAACCACGTTGCTCAGCCTCGTATTTATAGCTTGAAGATATACGTACTAGCATAATAATCGTGTGCTCGTGTGTCGAACGTAAAAGTTTATAGTAGAGACATTCGAAGCACGAGTCACGTTAATAGTGCACCGAGAATGACTCGTTGCTGCTTGCAGTTTCTTCATAGGGCACTGTGAAGGTAGCTTAGGTTTAGGTAACATGTTGACTGAATTCTAGGGACAATACTCTTGCACCAGCACTTTTTTGATCCGCACCCAAAATGAAATAGTTTTTAAACGTGTATACTTTGTACGATGTATATTGTTTATGGGAACTAGGAGCCTTACTAATTGACTTAGACTTTTTCTAAGCGATAAGAATAGCGGTATTGTTGGTCAGGACAATAATCCTTCTATTTCGACCTTTCTGTCTCCATCGAAGACAATTTTCATTTAACAAAGCTTGTGTTCTACGTAAATATTACGTGAATTTAGTAGTGAAATACCTTTTCAAAGATTTCATTTAGCAGAAGATTTTAAAGGTACCGCAGCTTGGCAAAATACTTTCTTTCCTTTGAAAATACGTTTTCAGAAGTCTGACGCTTTTTCAAAGTTCTAAACGATCGCTATCTTTTCTTGGATATTTCGCTGAAATGAAATGCTCACTCCTTCTCCGACGAAAGACGTTAAACGACGAAAGTCTTCCTTAGTATCCAGGCAACAGATAGTCGTAATCGAGGAGTAATATAATTAATGATAACCGACAATACTGTGTGAACAGACAATAAATAATTTTAGGAAATGTTCCAACACGGACAATAAACTAGAGCGTAAGGCTAGTTTTCTGTGTGTTGCGTACCGTTGCAACCATAGTCGTATCGTAGGATCGTAATTTAAGGTTCTTTAAACTGTAGGCCCTAAAGCCCTTCAGGAACTTTGGTTCGTCTAGTAGCTCTAAATACTATTCCTCGCCTTCATTGCTCGAGGATCCTTAGATTACTTCAAGGATTTGTGTAGCCTTTTTAATTGGTCCTGAATTCTAGGTTCTACAATTAAAATCTAACATCCACCTATGACCCTAACGATAAGTAAGAAATAATGTTGTAACTTAAGCTTCTGCCTACCATCGAATGCAGTTCGATTAACACGATATTTTGATAACTTCGATTAGCTCAAGGGAGGCTAGTCGAAAGAGAGGATACCAAGCGTACTCGGTGAAAATAAAAATCAAATCGGACAATCAGGAGAGCTAGAACGTTTTCGACGAGGATATTTTTCTAAACCGGGAAGAAAACTTAATTTCTCGCTAGCTTCACTACGTATTCGATAGAATATTAACTTATAAATAACGCGCTGCCGCTGTTCCGAATAGTCACCATATTCTTTGGCTTTCAACTGCTTTTGAACGTAGGATTTTCAATGAGAAACATTGTGATGGCACAGTGCCAGCGATTTGTACATTATACCGATACACCCACTTGTATTTAAGACTATATTTCCGATTACATAAGACACAGAGTGTGGCCCAAAATTGTGGGACAAAATAAGACATGTAAATTTCTTATGCCACGAGAAATCAAAAACTTACTTACCACTTTGCACCTCGAGGCTTCGTTTTCAATATACGGGCGGTTGAAGTTTGCGAATCTGAATACCGGTGGCTGTAGGTGAAATGTCTAGTACTGGTTGCATTCACACGCGAGGAACACAAACTATGATTTCGATTTGTTCGATCAGTTTCTCGATTTACACCCACATAGCAAAGAGAATGAATGCTTCGAGTAACTTCGCCGGACTTTGTATCGTTATCACGCCCGGAATAATACTGAACGCGCGGAGCTAAGCTCGTAGAGGGTATGAGGGATTATCCCCAAGTGGAAGTAGTGGGGCAGGCGGGTAGATAAGAAAGAAGGGAGAATCGGCCGCGTGTTTACGTGATTAATAACATAGTAGAAACGACCTTGTTTTTTATCTTACGATACATGTTTTCCCTTCCTTGCTAAGAGTGCCTAGCCTGTACAATATTATCTAATTATCCACAACATCCCACATTTGTTATTTAACTTATTTCGTCTAAACTCCAGACTCCCGAATTGAAATCATTTACACTTTGAAAAGGAAGCCCCAGATTACAATATGCTAAAGAATTCTTTGATTTCCTTTGGCATGAGTCCCAGATTTTTTGGGATACACTCCACATAGAATAAATTCATATAATATAAGCAGTCGTAATTAAGAGAACTCGTAAGTGATTCCATATTTTGCAGGAGAGACGGGCACATTGTAGTTTCAGTGCCAAAGACCGTATGTTTCTTTTACGAGCGTCTCGCGCGACGAGTTTCATATATTTTCTTAAGCACAGATCGATCGAAACTGTGAAAGAGAACGGACGGATCGTATCGAGCGTCAAAAGAATTGGAGAATCCTTGTTTCGTGGCATGATTTGGAGGTTTTTTACGCGAGAACGTTGCGAGTCAATACCTGTAGTCAATTTAGGAGTAGCAGTATCGTGTATTCGCGTGTAGGCTCGATGGCTGCAAAGTTTGTACATGTAAGACCGTGAAACCTTCGAGTAAACTTATGCCACCCCCTCAACTTACAATTAGCTTCCCTCCAATTTCACGTTTCACTTCTCATAACTGCTACCAGAGGCATTAATTAATCTCGAGCGAAAGAACGGGCTCGATTACTCCCCAAATTCTTAGCAGCCGATCCAGGAGCCAGATTAGAAACTCAGACGATTAATTCCTACTCGAGGGTGACATGAAATGCTGCGCACAAAATACTGGTGTCCCTAAGGAATGTACCCTCCTCGGAAGGTACTATGAAACTGTCGTAACTACTCCTTTCAAGTCAATGTCGATTAGTGAAGTAAAGGTAATAAGCTGCGCGTGTATCCATTAAAGCTAACTATCGATAAGAAGGTTGCATTAACAATAAGTTGTCTAAGGGCATAGTGTATCGCAGATGCGTTTGTATTCCGAACTGGAGCGATTTACATTGCGAGCCGTTTGATATCGGCACATACTTGTAGAGATAGGTAAGGAAACCGTTACTGTAAAATCAAGAGGAAATCGAGTTATTGCGAGGACTGCGGAGAATAATCCATTTTCTCATCACGAATAATCCAAGTGCAAACACTACGAGCTGCTGATTTATCAATTAATATACGAGGATGTAAAACGTATTGCCAGCGCATCTATACAATCGTTACTGAGCTTCAAGAATGACACAAGTGTTTGTATAATTGTCCACGATATCGATGGTCCGCTGAATTCAAGCCAAATTAACTGGTCAATTCAGAGTTGAAATCAGATCCCCGTATCTCCCCACACGGAAAGAACTGAAAGTATTTTATTGACAATAAAAATAGACGGATAGTAGAGTAGACTGGAAATGAAGTGAGGATGATGCTGGGGTGAATGTAATAAGTACTAAAGACGAATAATAATAATAAGAATAATGCAGATAAAAAGGATCGGTTTGCATTCAGGGGACCATGGTCTGAGGATATCTGCTCTGTGATCTACAAGATAAATTCAATTTCGTAATAATTAATTTTCGATCCAGACAGATGTAAAATTCAATGATTCTCCTTCGCAAAGAAATCATCGTCTTTTCCCTTTTGTTAAATATCCAGTTCCAAGCTGTGTATTTTATATAGCTTGCAGATTCCTCTGTAAGATCACAGGAGCCACTGTTGTCAGGAGTGTATAGTCACTAAATACCTAAGTACGTGTGCACAAGCATAATTAGTCGCGTACTGATGACGCATTCATACGCTGCGTGTTTCCCTCCGCGTTCTATTCGCATCTACAACATCCCACCCTCCGAACCGAATGAATCAGTGACAACGAGACGAAAAAACAATCAATCTACGCGAGAGAAATGTGGAAGAAGTTTTTCTAAGGAGCACTTTAGTAATTCGTAGCTGGCAAGCTTAATATAAAACTGGCGAATAAAACGCGGGGATTGTAAATGTGATTGCTTGTTGTGCCCGGCACAAATCCTAATCGTACAATCAGTGGTCGATATATACTATCGTCTATACGTATACATATATTTCAAAGAGATCGCTAATGTTTGCAAGATGATCGATTAATTACGCGGTAATTAGCCGGACTCGGTCTGGCTGAAGGGTTTCTTTGCGCATAGTGTCCACCGAATAGTAATTGTAAGACGATGTTTGTATGTTGGTATATGTTATATAAATGTACATATATATATATATATTTATAACATGCATACAGTGCATATAGATAACGTTGGCTATAAACGTAGGTACGTTCCACACGTTCTGTGTCGCTGTGATTGGTACATAGACTTAGGCAGTACCGTTAGAATGTAATTAACGTTAACGAGGGACAGGGACAGTCATTACTGTCGGTAGGATGAGCAAGTAAATTGTTTTACGCGTGGCTTTCGCGCTCTGACTCGGCACTTGGAGCTTTCATTGAGTTTTATCGCCCTTTTTCATACACACAAACGAGCCGAGGAAATTCAGCATAGCTAGAGATCGGTCTTTGGATATTTTAAATATTTGCTTTGAGTTTCGAGGGTGAAAGGGGTCCAGGTTATATTCTAGGATTTCCATTTCTGGATAGTACGGGTGGTGGTAGGAAGAGTGGTGTATTTGGGGGATCGAGGTATCGGGGTGTTGCAATGTTAGAGTGTGGGAGTAATGAAAAGTTGAAACGTAGGAGTATTTGAGTATTAGGGTATTGAGATGTTGAGATATTGAGTTGTTGATAAATTGGAGGACTGATGGATTGGAGAATTGGATTGTTGAGGTATTGGTGTATTTTAGCGTTGATTCAAGTTGGGCAGGTATATCGAGAGGCATGATAAGTTACACTGGCAAAGTTCTGTAATTAATTGGTAATTGAAATCGTGGCCAATTAAGGGAGACACTACTTGTTTGCTTAAGAAGCTTAGAGATATTATGTTTCGCTATTGAAACTTCTATGCGAGCAAGATTCACTAACACGTACTATAAGGGATAGTGATGTTGTTTTGAAGTCAATTTTTTTCAAAGAGTAATCAATGATTAGATGAACCTACTAGTTACCAAATGCTTCAGTCATTAATATCGTCCCCTTTTTATTCGTAATAGTGGCCCAGTGCTTTCTATACAGCTTCTATACTGTTCAAAAGATCGAGTAGCTTTTACAGGCACACGTTGGCGGAGCCTTAACTCAAAATTGACTTCAACGCAGCGCAGTAGATTCGACGCTTGCACTGCCTCTCCCATTCGCTGTAATATTAAAGAAATGACTGTCTGGCCTGTAGCACGGATGCTATCATACAAAGCCACGGGAAGGGAAGAAGACAAATGATGTTGTTGCATATATACGCATATATGTATATCGCCGTTAACTATCCACAGAAATTTAACAAAGAGACAAAAAAAATGAAGAAAAATATATATGTTTATGGTACGCAGTAGGGTGCGAAGGAAGATAACGTAAAATGAAGTCGCTCTTGCTGGCCGAGAGTCGTAGCGTGTCGATTAGCAGTATATCTCAAATATATAAAAGTATGTATATCTATCTGCGCGGTGTCGCTAACAAAAAACATTTAAAAAAAAATGATGAAACTCAAAGAATTTATGGTGTCGAGGCTTTTGCGCGAGTTGCACGATAGAGAATTTATAATAGGAACGAATATACACATGTTGCGACATTCTCTCTTTTAAAGTGTTAACAAAAAATATAGTGAGTTCTAAAAATTGAAATTCAGTTCCCGTGGAATAATGTCTGCAACATTTTGTGAAACTTTTTTGGTGACTGTCTGAGGGTATAATTTAATGTTACACTTAACTGTACTTGGAGGCAATTCTTCGTTGTGGTCGTTTTGTGGTTTTTATGTTTTGCGGAGGTATGTACCTTGATTCTATGTAGTCGAACACTTAAGAACACATATATACGCCCGTAAGAAATATATTTTTGCAGATTGAACGGTAAAAGCAGCAACTAATAAAGTACAAAGATTCGTACAACAGCTGACAATTAAGAAAGCAAATTCTATAAGACATATCCGGACATATCGTAGAGACGAATGGCAGAAGAAACAGCATAAATGATTTAATCTAGCACCGTGAAAGTTAGTTAATTGGGGACTCGATTGCAATCTGCAAAAATAGATTTGATTCTTGGGAGAATGGTATGGGAAGCGTGTGCAGTGAGTTCGAGAGCGCAACTCGGTTCGGTACAAAAGAACTATATTAAAAGATGATGTATGTGCTGTAAGCAGATATTATACGCAAGCAAAAAAAAACTATATATGATGAATATTGATATATAATATATTTATGGAAATTCGTGTTGACAAATAAATTATGTATTAATAGTATTGTGTTTCGTTTATGTTTTTCCCGTCATCGAAACTTTCCCATCCAAAACATCGTTTCTACTTAATTTCTTGGTGAGGTGTTCCAAGTTACATCGAGAAGGACCAGGACCCCAGAAACCCGGGAGAGAAAAATGCATTGCACAAAGTTGATGAGTCCAAAAGTGTCACAGACGGCTTATGAAAGTTTTAATGCATCCATAGAAATCACAAGGGCACGGGGCACGGGTAACTGATTCACAATTCGCAAAAAAATACATGTGTGTAGATATTTTTCCTCTTTTGTTTCATTTATTTATCTTAAGTAATAACCGAGAAAAAAAGACAAATTTAAAGACTTTTACCCTCATATTATACTTAAACGAAAGGGTGCAGCTCTAAAATTTCATGGAATGGTGTTTCAGCTGAGGAATAATATTTAGCAAACAATAACAAACAAATTTGTCATAGAGGTCGTCTGCACACGTTTACCTTGCTATACTCTTCGTGGAAATAAGTACAAATTGTGTTTCTATAAAAATCTATTAGTAAATGGAATTATGCAATATGTTTCTTGAAATTAGTCGTAACATTCAGACCTTTCTAGATTTTAAATGATTTCGATAAGATTTATTTTTAATTCCTACCACTCGTAGCACAGACGAGGTACAGGATAGACCTATCAAACAATGCATTTTTTGTCACCGGTTTGGGGGTCCCAGGACCCCCTTACCATTTTAGTGTCGCATGCAACATTACCGGTGAAGTGGCGAAACAGATTGTAACGCCACGTATGGTAGGAATTAGAATTCAATACGTGTAAAACTAGTTTACTCGAAACCCGTGATTTATAAATGATTCTGTTAGAGTAACAATTTAAAAATCGTTTTATGAACGTATTCCGTGCAACACCAGAGAATGATCGCAACAACAAAACAAGAAGACATACGCCTTTTAACATTGCTGTCCTATTCGAGTTTATTTAACGCAAAACAAATTATTTTAACATAAAAATTGATATAAACAACAACATTATTTGTGGAAGACATGCTTTCATGATGTAACGTGGGACACCTGAATGCCAAAGAATTGTAACTTGGTATATTTCAATAAGGTGCTGAAGCACAGAGGACTTTAAAAATTATCAAAAACCCATCAGTTCCAGTATATCGCTGAAATCTTCCAACTTGCACTTATCCTTCTATCTTAACACTATACTCGTGTTCCGGGGTCCGGCAGGAATAATCGAGCAACATTTAAAGTTACATATTTTATTCTTACATTCTACCATAGTATCGTAAGTTAGAGAAATTCTTATATCCGACTAGAATATTTGACAATAGCAGCTATCGGCTCGGTTCTCACCGAGTACCAGGTCTCACCACGAGAAGGTTGCTGCGCTTGGGAACCCGTAGAGAGATAGATGGAATCAAAGTTCCATCGATCTCCTTGTACATGAAAATCTTAGCCTACTAAACCAAAGAGATGGATGGAAACAAAGTTCCATCGATCCCTTCGGTTTAGATATTGAATCTAGAGGACTGCCAAGCAATAACTCGATTGAAATAAATTCAGCAAAGAAGGAAAGACTACCGATGAACATGAAAGGAGTATTGGATGGCGTCTCCCAGACGATTCCTCTTGCTCCGATGCGACTTGTCAGGAGCACCACTAGGTGTGACCTGACTCACAAGCCGTCTAACACGGAGACTGAGAATCGAACCGGGTGACTTACGCGGGCCGTGTACCAAAAGGTATACCCCCTGCGCCCGAAACTTTTCCCTTTGGGCAAGAACACCAAGGGATGAAACTGATCCACCCATACCGATTCCATGCTCAGTCGCTTGTTTCCGAAAACGGAAGCAGCGGCGACCTCCTCATCGGAGATGAGGAGCCAACGAAAGAGCAAAAAAGCTAATTCAGTGACTACTAGGCAATCCGCCAGGTCTCACCGCGAGGAGGTTGCTACGAAAATGGCCCATCCCGCAAAAAAATCTCCAATCCCATCCACCCTCCATTACAATCACCTCATCGCGTCTCGCATTACAAGCAACGAGAGAAGCGACAATCTCACTCTACTATTTAAAAAAAAATCCTCGGACGCGAATGAGAGATGGACATCGTAACCCAAATAATTCCCGGAAAATCTCAACCTTTGAACTTTGCTTGCAACATTAAAGGGAAAAGGCTACTGTAATCACAGTCTCAGTGCTATCCGTGCAGACAGGAAGCTTCTTCAGCAGGTTCACAGACGAAAGTCAATAGTACCGAATAGAATGTATCTCACACACAAATATGTTACATTAATTACACGATCAAAAAGCAATTCGAGCACCGGTGCTGAGTCTTAAATAGTTCAAGATGCGTAGGAACACTGGCTCCAAACTCGCGTTGACACTACTAACACGCACAGCCATTTCATGTTTTTAAATACAAACCACTGCACGTTTTTAAACGTCCCTAAGCAGTGGATCAAGAAGTTTTCTAGACACTGGGTGAATTGTAGTAGAATCTTGTTAAGCGACCTCCCACATGGTCCAGTAATCGATGAAATTAATCCAGGAATCGAGATATTACGAAATAATTTGCTCACGCGTTCACTGAGATCCGATCACGACTGCGAATAAAGTTGAACTGGCGGGTACATTGTTCGGCGATGGTGCGACTTTGCTAGATGTTGTTGACGTTCTGTCTCGCTTCAACGACTTCCAGCTAACTTGAAATTCGTCAAGTCCGGGAATAATTTTATCTATTAACGCTTGCACTTTTCGCAGCTGCACCTATGCACACTGCACTTTCCGTATGTTTTCCAATACTTGGGACCCATGATAGGACCCGAGAAAAGTGTTGTTCGGGAAGTCTTCTAGGTAGTGGGTATATCTCAGTGGAATCCTGTTAAAAGGCGTCCCATATGGTTCAGTAATCGATGAAACTGATGCCCGAATTGAGAAATCACGAAATAATATGCACTATGACATGCACACATGTCACTGAACTCTGAACCAATGATTTTCTCAGGGCAAGAAAAAATTTTATTTCGCAATGCGGGTTTGAAAAGTAACTCGATTTGCAGTTGCATCCATGCACCGCATAACATTCATGCATCATGCAACTTTCCGCGAGGCTTTTAAGAATTAGATTTTACTGTAAATTTCAATGTCCGCGATAAGCTAATACTTGTGGCAAATAGAATCCAATTATTATTACTTCACTAGAATGATTAAACAGTGCATTAGAAACTTGCGGGAATGTCAGTAACAACGAGAATTTTTAATACTCTTCGGCGTATGATACGTGAAAGGGTTCTACTACACGCAAAATACTAATAAACAATGTTATCTTGCAATTTATAGCTTACACAGGCTTTGAAGGAATACCATTTTTGAGCGCCATAGTGTTTTGATCCCCGAAATGGATTTTCGGAGAGAAATCCGCGTGAGTCGTTGACAAGCCGAGCAAAAGCATAGCGTAGCAAAAGCCTGCCTTCAAGCACGCACACACCTTTCAGCATTTCAACACATTTCAGAGTAGTTGCTGCGTTGGCCGCTGTCCATGAGCAGATGCCACTACATTCGGTCCTAAAATTATGGGTCGGTAACAGTTTGGGTGGCGACACGAACATCCATAAGGTGATAGGTCTATCCTATACTTCGTCGATGCCTATACCTCGCCTGTGCTCGTAGCGTTGTAATTTTATTTTAGATTGAATCGATAACGTTGGGTGTGACACGAAAATGGTAAGGGGACTCGCGAGCCTCCCCAGAGTGTGACGCAAAAGGTACATTGGGTGATAGGTCTCTCCTATCTGATCTGTGATCCTATAGCTGATCTGTGCCTATACCTCGTCTGTGGCGAGAGTCTGCCTCGACTTATCCTTGGTGGTAAGAGTATCCTCCGATGGTATATCAAATTGTGAAACAAAATTAAATTGAAATGAACTAAATTAAAATCGACCACTAGATTCGCTACGATTTAACTATCTACGTAGACTTCATTTTTGAAACGTAACTAAAAACAAACCAATGAACCGAGTCTCAATAACACAGGACTACCAATCCATTCAAAACTCGGTGGGTACACTTCCATAAGGTTTCCCCGTGGACTCCAGATGTCAGACTCAGATTAATACTCCAACGCGAATTAAGCCCAAATATAAATCAATTATCTAAACAGAGGCTACAAATATAAGATTTCATAAAATTCAATAGAAACCAATCTAACCGAAAGGCTATCCAAAACATTTGTATAATCTCTTGTTCGCACACCGATGCTTCGTCCTATAATCTAACTTCCAACCCCCCACATTGTCATCAATCGACCAACCCTCCCCTGATCGTCTACTTAACTTATTTAATTCCACAAGACTCCAATGCACCTTTGAATCCCGTCTGGATTCAGGAAGATCAAGATCGAGCGTATCAATGTCGCCCGGAGTCCCCCTAATCCCGTACGAGGGCAGAAAAGGGGGCAAGGGCTCGAAGGGCCGGTGTCATTCCCTTAAAAACAGTATCACCGTGATCCGAGAACGGTGATTACACACCGTTTTGCCTTCGCATCCGAGGCGACGTCGAGCGTGTCGTGTCGTGGCATAAAGGGTTCCTTTCATCGCGGACGAGCGTGGAGTCCTTCGTGGGCTGGGATAATGGAGCGAAAATCCCGTGGCGAACGATGCGCGAGATCGGATTTGTCGCAATTTGAAATTTATCCGCGTGAAATCAGCCTTAGCCCGAACAGGCGCCCATGCGTCGTTTTGGTAGAAGAGAGACGATCATTGGCGTTAAAGCCCTGCTTCATAAAATCAGCCCTGATACGCTAATAACAGAATTAACAATCCGCCCTAAGCACTACTATACTTACTTGCAGGCATTAGTACCAAAAATTAACATTTCAAAAGGGAATTGCAGGAATTTACACTTTCCCTCAACTCCTAAAATTCAACCACCAATTACAACATAAAAAATGTATTCCCTTCGCTCCCAATCATCGACAGGTAAACCTTAATCGATTCCCAAATTCAGTCACGAATTAAGCATCGAGGAACGGAATTGTCAGAAGGTACACCTACCGCTGGCGTTACGAATGGCGCCCAGCGTTCAAGGGGATCGCCACGAATCCGCCCCAATATCCAGCCGAAAAGAGCGGCTCGTGTAGCCAAAAACTCGCAAGAGGAAAGGCGCGGAAACAAGAAGAGAAGGTCCGCAGATTTATTCGTGCGAGCTGGCTGGCTCGGTTCCCCGAAGCGGGATCGGTGGTTGATTTAGTGTGCAGTAAAGGCGCGGCGGAAAATGCGTCGGAACCGAGAAATAAATGTTCTTAAGGAGCGTGCCAATAAATAACGGTTTATTAACGTACTAATGCCTCACGTGAAATTAACGGGAGTCGGGCCGCGGGGCCTGGGGCTTTTAGGAGGCAGGGGGCGAAACCGGGGGCCCCGCGAACTCCAAGTCTTAAATGAACCAGCCGCACGCTGCGGTTCTAATTAAAACAAACACGATTATAAGTTTCAACTTGAATTTACAATCGCCCGGCTGCCGCGCGACTACACCCTTCTCCCTTTTAACGAGTCCCCCGTCCGAGATTGATGGGGTCCGTTTTCTCCGAGTTGCAGCGACAATCGCGATGACAGCCTCCGGCGTAGTCTTAATTACAGATTGAGTATTGGTAACAGTTCGTTGGACGTTAAGGGGGTAGTTTGGATTCACTCAGGTCTGATCTGGAACGGCACTCTTGCATTCTTCTCCCATTTTCATGATCTGTGGCTTGAGTCTTCGGTGAAAGTTGTCGATAATTGCAAGTAAGGTTGCCAAAGAGAAAAAACTGGGGTGTAATGCTTAAAACTATCGACGACCGCGAGTGAATCGTTTAATATTTTGGAATGTGCGATAGTTTGCACGTCCCTGGCCAGTCGTTTGAAACGATAGCAAGTTTATGGAACTTGGGCCCAAGAAATACGAACATTAGACGCAATGAAGTAGCAGTTATATTTGCGTGGACGATAAAGAACGCGCGTAATTGAGTCCTCGCGGCGGTCTATCGCGTGTAAATAAATATCCTGGTTAATTGGTCGCTACCAGCGCCAGGAATTTTCTACCCCATACCTCCCTGCAGCCAATTGAATGCGCGCGTATTTGTAAACTGTCTGCAAAAGTGTACCCACGGTAGAATTTATTCGTGCAAAATATAAGTCGAACTGTAAGAATGATTAGAGAGAAGAAGCGATAAGAACTGAATACAGAATCATTTCTTATCACTTTATATTCTGAAAGATTTAGCTTCGAGAGACTGTCGTTTCGAGTCGAATCACGGTCGAAGCTTTAGTTAATGAAACTCGAATTGACACTCGCGCCGAGGAAGATCCTACGTCTCCCGAACGTTGCCAATAGGAATTATAATATTTTTATAAGGTCTAATGGGTGGAGAATGAAGTCTGGATATCAACCAGGCTGCTACCGAGGCCTGGAATGATCCTCCACGATTATATCGATGTTTAGGCACCCGCTGGGCGATCCGTCTAATCCGGATTTAGACTCGCGTGCATCCAGCGAGGGTATCGGTGCACTTGGCTGCATCCACGTGCGTATCTTCCCTTTCAATCGCGTGTCCCTCTGAATTTTAGACGAATACTTGATACAAATAGCTCGTCATTTTTTTTCCAAGCGGTAGCTCGTAGCTGCCCGTTGGATCGGGAGCTTCTTGGGCGCTTCTTTTTGTCATAAATAAAAGAATATGCGAAGCTACAGAATATATAAATAGCTTTCATGAAGCAGTAAAATTCGAAATCATCGTGCAAGTTTTGACAACTAAAAGACCAACTTAAAATTTAAAAAAATATGTAACCCAGAGACAAATGTCCCTTACTTCCTGAATATTCTCTCAAGTTAATTTATCAGTCCTCTTTAAATTCGAATTTAGCAGAAATAACGCCGCCAGTGGACACGCTGACAGTCCTTAATCAGAATACTCGGATAGCATTCGGTAACTTGAAACATTTCTTCGCCGGATCGTCCCGTGATAAAGGCACAGCGAGCTTTAATTACAGACTTATTATCGCCGGACAAACTTGGCCCGGCTATACATCAACCGGAACGAGCGCAACACTTGTAACTCGGTTTATTAATTTATCGCCGACCGGTGGCTGGCACGGGACGAAAAACGCCGGAAGGAAAGTTGCTCGTTTTAATTATTCCTTAATTAAAAATCCGCCGACCTCGGCCGGCTGGCCCGTTCCACGGGATTATAACAGTTTCTCCTGTTACCAGCGCCAGTCCTAGGCGACTCTTTGTGCCTGGTCTCTTTCTCTTTGTGCGGACACTTCATTTCGCAGGGCGCGAATCTCGCTAATCCGGTTAAGGGGCTGCCGAGGGATAAACCGAATTAAGGTGTCGAAGGTTCGGGCATCTGTTCGTTTACCTATTAGCTTTTCCCGCGAATTCCAGCCTGTCTGTCTTCGCAGTTCAAAGGGGTGGCGAGGGTAACGATAATAAGCACGGGACTATTGGGGGTGGTGTTAGCAACAGTAATAGGATCGGTTCAATATTTGCCTCTGTTACGAATCTTCTTAGCGTGCTCGTTGCCATAGCAAGGTGGTAATAAGAGTGACTCGAGGAACAGCGAACGATATCCTGAAGCGTCAATTGGATGACAGGGGTGTGCTGCAACTCGATTATTATTTACTGGCAGCCACGCGTGCAGGAGGCTAATTGTTTCGACCTCAATGCCCGGAGTAACGAGTTTCCTTGTGATACACCCAATTCCCGGCATCTAGATAAGGCCGTTATCCACGATGATCGAGTTTGCCCGCGGTGTACTCGATTACTAGTCAATTGGCGCGATCACTTTATCCCAGCCCCCGTGCTCTTCGCTCGGTACGTGGGGGTGATTTCTACGGCGCGATGGGGGACGAAGGAGCCCGCATGTCGGCCCAACGGATTCGCCCGGAGAGAAAGAGCGACTGTTTTGGAAACAGAATTACCGAACGCGCGCGATTAAGCTGGTTATGAATTATTCAGTGCTTTTATCATATTATTCGCGACAGTTGAGGGCTGAGGGAAAGGCTGATTGAACAGAAGGGGTGTACCGTGAAACGATGCAGGTGGCTCGTTTTAAAAACAAGGTTAGGCTTTGGAATACAATGTTTTAACAAGTGTACCCCTTCGTAATGGTACTTGTTAAAAACTAGGTGTCCAATTGAGAGAACTCGCGCAAGTTACTCTTGATAGCAATTGGGAGCAATTTCAAAAATTTTTACTCTCGGGTAGGCGATAGAAAACTCGCCGAGAGCTTACTATCCGACAGAACTCTCAGAACCGTGTCCACTAGAAATTGGTCTGCGCCTACTCTCTGCAGTTTCTCTTAGTTTCTTTTAAGCTACGAACGAAGTGAGGCCGTGATTATGAATGTGCAAAAACTTAGTGCTTTGATTATTGCTTATAATATTTTAAGAAAGAGAAATAATCAACGTAAAAAGAAAAATTGCTGGATCAGGCCCAGGATTCAGCGTAGACAAAAGTTAGGAGCATGTTCAACTCTTACGAGGGAACTGAATATTGAAGATGCTCTGCAGTTTCGAAACTTTGTACGCATGAATGCGACGCGCAGTTCTCCCGGCTAACCGCCTAGCAACACTTCTCTGGCAACGCCGTGCCTCGCAACGCCTATCTGGCATCGACGGATCTACTGCGACGCGAGCCTACTACGGGTGCGTTGTTCCACTTACGCCCAAATCGCCCGCAATATCCGTGAATTCCATTACATATAGCGACCGTGCGGGCGATTTGGGCGTAAGTAGAACGCACCCTACATAACCCAGAAGACCTAGGCCCCGGTATTCATAGCCGCTAATTATTCTTAAACAAATGCTTAAGCATTCGGCATCCTTTGCTAGCTACTAGGTTAGTAGAAGATGCCGCATGCTTAAGCATTTGCTTAAGAATAAGTAGCGACTATGAATACGCTCTCGACGACAGTCACTCTCGGACGTAGTGTCCACTTGCCAGAAATACATACTCCCGATAGATTCTCGCGCGAGTTTTACTCTCAAGTGGAAACCTACCTAAAGAGTAAATAAATTATTGGGTGGAAGATTGCGTATGCAGTTGGAATTTGTCAAGGATGGCGCACTGATCCTGTTTGCAGTTTGAAATCTCACGAGATCGTTCCTTTCCCTCAATCCAGCTGATTGCTGTGAGAAGCCGAGGTACCGCAGATGCACCATGGAGAAACAATAGAGGCAAACGAGGCGAAACGGCGTCTCCTCGTTTCTCCGTGAAATGGCCGAGCGCAGAAAATTGCCTGGAGAGGAGAAATCATGGCGATTCCACGGTGAAAATCGAGGGCTGGGAACGCTGGGATGTCGGAGACGTTAACTAGCCGAAGAAATCGCGCGTCCTCGAGGTCTCGTTAGGCGATCGTTCTTCTTGGAGAATCGAATGTAAATTGCAAAGAAATATATTTGAAACGCACTGAAACATTTTCAACATAAGTAATACGATTTTCTAAATTAATAAATTATATTAAAAATGTGTATTAATATAGAGGAAGGACATTTCTTGCAACTGGAACGGTATCAACGTTTACAAAGATGTTTCATTTTATAAGCAAGCTTTCACCCAGAAACCCCAAAGTGCCATAATTTCAAGGGGGTTGCCGGGCCCCCGTGGCTAGTTTACCACAACTAGATACAGCGGAACGATAAATTAAGAGCGTATCGATGCACGGGTGCAAGCCAAGGGTCAGCCTTAAAACAAACGTGTAATTTACCAGTGGCTAACCTGTTTTAGCGGGGGCCAACCTCCGTAACTATAATACCTCGAAGGGTAATGGGTCGAGGGCGAAGGAGCCCTCGAGGATTATGATGGGTTATACTTTAGTAGGCGGAGAGGACTCCCGTTTAAGCAGTAATTAAGCCTCGCCACGCCCTCGGTCACGCTTCTTCTAACCCGCGAAACTGGTCGGGAGACCTCGACCCGTAAATTATCAGGAAACTCGAAACTCGAACGCCGAACCGAGCCTGTCTACAAGTCGAGCCCACTGAAAAGCTGTATGCCTCCAAAGATTACGCTAAGTTCGAAGGAAAATGATTAATTAAAAAAAGTCTACTTCAATCTGTAATCGGATTGAAATAAAATGCTAAATATTCCAAGTACCGTGTTGAATTCTGTCATGCAAGTGTAATAAGTTTGAAGAATTATAAATTCGAAGTTTTCTAAATAACCTGGCTGAAATAAGGCTACCCTAAATATTCGGAGCGGATGAAGATCACCCCATTCTTAAAAGAAATTCGAGAAACCAGGGTTCCACGAAAGTGTAGCAGGGCTGGGCCGGGGCCCGCGAGTCCCCGATGGTAAATTTATAATTCATTCAACGTGCAGACCAACAAATTACGCGCGTCAACACAGAGGACGCCGTGGGGAAGGTAGAAGAAGCTCGACGGAGACGGGGGTGGTGGTGGTGGTACGGTTCGATCGTATAAATCTCACGTATTCGGCGGCGTGGCACGCCGTGACGGCCTCTAACGATATATTCTGATATAATTAAAACAATAAATAAGATGGCGTCCCACCGCGAGCACCGGGGGTCGAACTCTAGCTACGTTTCTGCCTCCATCGCAACCCCGACTCCTCGCCTCCTCTCTTTTCCTCTCTTTCTGCCACCGAGTCTCGCTCGTGCCTCCCAGAAATTACTTCTACACCGCCACCCCCCGCCTGTCCACTGCTTCCGGAGCCAAACTGGAGCATCTCGGATTCCCTGGGGATGAGAGATATCTCCTGAGGACTGGGAAACTCGTCACGGTCTCTAAGTCGATGGGAACAGCTGATTTCAGAATCAAACGTCTCTCTACTCCCACTTTCTTCAAGTTCCTAGCTCACTTTTGGAATATTCTTAGTTAAAACGGTGAAAGTATCGATGAGGATAACTATGCCGAGTGGCTGAACGATTTTTCTGTCATTTGAAACTATTATTACTATTATTTGAACTCTATTATTTCCATGACAACTTAAAATTTGAACGGACACTAGGGTCGAAACGCTTAAGAATAATCATAAGAGAAGCTCAGATTTACACGTTCATTGGGTTTGTCAGGTACTTCAACCCCTTGAGTGATGGATACTTTTTTACTTTTTTCCCATCTTACTCCCGACTCCCATTATTTTTCCAGAATATCCAGGCAGCGTCTGGGCGCGCGTCTGCCGGTATGCCTGGCATTTTTGGGCACCGTCGACCGCCGCGAAACAGTTGTCCTTTTACCACGCCCTCGTGTAAGACACGCGATCGCTATGCGGCTTGTCTTCGCCACTGCGGTTCGCCCGGAATCACTTGTTTCTGGACCGGACTGGTCGTGGAACGGATGTTCCTGGACGTGGAAACTGGAGACCGTAGGATCGACGGAGGATCCCGCGTTGGTAAAGGGCCGGACGATACTTTACCCGTTCGATGCACGCGACCGTGGAGATTCCTATCTGGGCTTGATAAATTGCTGTCCCTACTCGGGCACCCCTCCTCCCTCGCGTAGTTCTCTTGATCCGAGCGTTCCTCCGCCGTGTCCGGCGCCCTCGAGCACCCGGTTTCACCTTAATATTAATTTGCCCCTCCATTGTCCACTTTTATTACTCGCATATCTTACGGGCCCTTGGTTTTGTTGCGTTCGTTCCGGTCACTTTGTCCTTTGCTCCTCCGCGCGCCTTTCTCTCCGTATCCTGGTTTTGTTCCCGCGTGTCGGGGATGCTGCTGTTTTGAACGGCGAAGATGGATGATCCCGGGGGAGGGGGATTGAATGCAGCGAAAGAGTAACAAGAATTCCAGTACGATTCTGCAGAGTTACGACAAGAGGAACGGGGACGTAGGATCTCGAAGACAGCCGGTGGATGCGATCTGTTGGATGCAACACCTTCGAGACACTCGATGAAACGCACGCTAGGGGAAGAAGCAATATGTCGCCGTGAAGTTTTGCGAGAGAAATCGAAAGGATCGCGCAGCTCCGGGGAACTCGGTCGCGGCTAAGCTGGCTATAGAAAGCCCTGCGTCAGCTTGATGCATAAATCACCCCTCGTAAGAATTCGCAACGAAGCAACATCGACAGGCCAGCTACCTGTTGCTGAATTCCCGGGCGAGTCGCTATTTTTCATCGCATGCAAAGCAGGGGGAAACGGCGAAGGCGGAAGAGGATCTGGACCACGCCTCCGCCTGGGACACGCTCGATGACAAATTCTTCCGTGCCCGGACAATCGATGCGCAAATTGCGCCGATTGTGCGGCGAGTCTCTCGAGTAAACGTTAACTCGTTGCCGCACCTTTGACGAACCGTGGAAACGCGTTATTAAAAGCGACGACCACGCCCGCGAGCTGGCCCACGAGTTTCCAGACTCTCGAGAGGCTGGAGCTTCTTTGGCGCAGGCCAACCCCGTGAGACTTGTAAAAATATCGGGGCACACAGAGTGACTTTCGCAGATTTCGTTGTGTCATTGTCGTTTCGGGTAATTAACCCTTTCTTCGAGATTCTGTTGGGGTGCGCGTACACGCCCCTGGCAGGTAACAGCTCCGCGGCTCCATGTAAATAAGGGTGCACGCCTCGGCGAGGATCTGAACGAGAGGGAAGGTTTGGACACCGTAGGTGCACGAGAAATGATGACCTTCAGGCAAGGGGGGTGCAGCTCTATCTTTACCAGCTTCGATTAAATTAGAGAAGACTGTTTATAAAATTATTGCTTTGACTTAAGAAGAGAACACTAATTGAAATATATATATATATTTTCACAGAATAAGTAGCAGTTATTGAGTTTATAAGTTTCTATTTCTATTTTTAGCGAGTTTTTCAAATCTGGGGCTGCTCTAAACAAAAATATTGCACAAAACAGTACCTAATGGGTGCGGGTTCAAAAACAATAAATCTCTCATTTGTTATCGGATTTGCATCAAATGTGCATAACAACGTAACTCAAAAATTTAAAAAAATGGAATTGCACCCCCCTTGCTGCATTATGTTCAATTAATCTTTAGAATTAAGGGGGTAGGTTACCCTCGATAGACCTAAAACAGGCCTTTTGTTCAAACGCAAATTGTAAAGTGATAAATAACAGTACAGAGAAAACGCTTTTTTCCCTAGTTTTAAATAACAATACAGAGAAAACGCTTTTTCCCAGTTTTAATCGTTATTCTATGAGCTTTAACACAAAAAACTAAAAGTCTAAGTATCTCTATGTACATAAATGTTGTGAGTAAAACCGTAAAGGCCTGTACGCGGTGCACCGTTTGATGGTGAACCATAAAATCTCGAAAACCGCTCCACGATTTGGTTGAAAATTTAATGAGAGATACAGAAAACCATTTCCCACAATGTGTCGCGAGCAGACTTTAGAGAAAAAAAATAATACAATTTTTATGTTGAAAAATACGATTTCATCGATTTCTTGTACGAAAAACATTTTTTATCTTTTTTTAAGTATTTATCTCGAAAATCTGCGTACACACCTTTACGTTTTCACTCACAACTTTTATGCACATAGAGATATTTAGACTTTTCTTTTTTTGTGTTAAAGCTCTTAAAATAACGATTAAAACTAGAAAAAAAACATTATTTCTACTGCTAGTTATCACTTTACAATTTGCGTTTGAAAAAAAGGCCTGTTTTAGAGCGATCGAAGGTAACCTACCCCCTTAACTGTCTTGAAACTCTTAATACCCTTGGAGCCCTTATCTCCTACAGCAATCAGTTTCAGTATAGGTTCGCTTCGAGAAACTCTTACTTCGTTCAACAGAAACACCCACCACGCTGTCGCGTATATACTCGTCTAACAGTTGAACCGTGGTCCCCACGAGCACGGGACGGTTTAATCAACTAAGCGCGAGCGCGGAATCCGCTCGGAAGCTGGTAAAAAGCGCGCCCGTAAGGTCCGTTATGCTGGATCTCTTTGAAAGCGGCGCCGACAAAAGCTAATACGGAATTATTAAGCGGTGCGCGTCACGGCCGTCTGTTTTGCACCCCGTAAGCGCGCTGGCAAAGAAGTGGAGAAGGCGGAAACGAAGGGAACGCGCCGTAGAGGGTTGTATCCGAGGTACGGTGTCCCATGGTGTGTGGCAGCGGTGTCCCCGATGGGTTTTCAACACGGTGGGCTAGCACCACGCCTTGACAAGTATATCGTGGAATTTAATATAGCCAGGCCAGGGTCCAAAGGCAGTGGGAGGACGGTGGCGTCGACGCTTTCGCGCTTTGTACCCTGGGGGACAATGTTATCGTTTCCCTATTGAGGATGAGTGTGTTTGGAATTCGCGGGACGCTGTGATCTTTGGTTAGGGGATGTATGTTGATCCCGGGGAGACAAGAACCGCTGGGTCCTGCTGTCGCAAGGATCCTCTGTATCCCTGTATCCCCTGATTTCACAATTCCACGTTCTTGATAAACGTTGTCAGAAATACGTTCGGGAAGAGCTGAAAGGGGAGTGCCTTCGAACGAACGTTCGACGTCGACCAAAGAAAAATCGTTCGAAGGCCCTCGAGGCGAGCCGAACGGGGCGCGCACGTGCGCAGAAGTACGTTGGAGAGCCGAAAACAGTCGTTGAGATCTCGGTGCGCCGTAGGTGCAAGGAATCGTTCCTCTCCAGGGTCAGAGCGCGCGCGACGACACGAAAGAATGAACGGAGCGAGGGGCAACGGAGAAAGACTTTTAGAGGAAAGAAGGGGGGACAGACTGTCCCCTCGTCGACCTCATCAATGCAACGTTCCACCAGCGATTTCGCAAAAGTCGCGTCGGGCCCCGGTCCGCGACTCTTAAAAGCTCTTTCACCCCGATTGTTCCCGGCTGGAACAAAACGTCAGGCACCTGCTCCGGGCATCGAATTACTCCCCTTTCTGGCCGTCCCCGGGGCCGAAAAGTCGAACACCTGAGAATATGTTCGCTGGGGGGCAAGGCTGGACCGAGGCAACCCTCCGTCCTCGTCGTCTTCGGTGCACGGTATTGTGCCGACGGTATGTGAACGGAAGTGCAAATTATAGGCCCCGCGACAGAGATTTTTCTCACGATCGGGCCCGCGCCGCGGGACAGCTACGCGGCTCGTTGTTGCCGCGTCGTCACGAGGAAAGAGAAAAGGCCGCGGATGAATGGGAGACGGGGAGCTCCGCTGGAAATATTCGGGATGATTTTCTGTTAACGACGCCCGTGATGACGGTTAACAGTCGGCGAAAGGGCGGAGGGAACCGCTGGAGATCCCGAGCCAACGGGCCGAGCCAGGCTCCTCGCCGTTGCGCGCTAAGAAACTGACGGACGCACGTGAACGGAATGGCAGGAGATCGGGGCACCGTTAAAAAGGAGCGAATTAAGAGCTGCCGGGACACTCGACGGCTCGAGCTTTTTATAACGATCGGGCTAGGTGACGAGCTGGTCGCTCAACACGGTATTAATTAAGTTTTCGTGTTTTTCTCAGGCAGTTGTCGCGGCTGAGGCGTAGCTGGAGGGTGGGAGATGACAACCCTTTGCCGATGCAACGTTTAATCAATTCTTCTGATTAAGGAGTGCGCGAGTTAGAGTTTAAGGCGCGGGATTTGTAATTACTTAGATATACGAACTATCTGCTTTGGTGAGAGATTCATAAAAATTTCGTGGATCACTCTGACGCTTCTAAGATACCATGAAGTGTTTGATACGATTCTAACGAGGAATGGTATTCACGGTAAAGTGTCTATACACTGACTCTGCTGTTCAAGACACACAACACTCGATTTCTTTGTCCCATTGTCCCAAGGCTGTATTAGACCAATTTCTATTGAAGTTCAGCAAAGCAGCTGCTCTTTGGCGGACCTCGAGTGTTCTCACGTATCATTCATCGCTAATGTTCAAGCATCCATATAACTGGTAATTATTTCGATATTTAACCAAAACACTGTATGAAGATAAATACTGTTCAACTTCGTCACCATTTACTTCTACGTTTTTTGGAAGATTCCTAGCGTTTTGTACCTAGTTTAGATGAAACTCTAACGAGCGCGAAGTGTACCAGGGAACGGTTTCGACGGTCTCCAGCCAAAGATGGTGAAGGATAATCAATGATACTGGACGATAATGTCCGGCCGGCTAAGATGGCGTTGAGACAAGAAAACTACTCGGTGTAACGACCGTTAAAGAGGAAAAAAGGAAGCGACCGAGCAGCTGGGCTTCCGATTGGCTGGCTCACCGCTGGGCGGGAACTCGACAATCGACTTTTACAGTCTCTTGCTCTTTCACCCGTGGCCCAAGGATCACTGCAAGGATGAACTAACTGGATCCCGTTGTAACACGTTCCACGTGGACGGGGACCTTCGTCCGTTTTTGCTCCAACTTTTTTTTCAAAATCAGATTAAACCAGCGAAATCCCATCGTCCTGATTAACGTCCCATGAAAACACGAGCGACAGTTGAAGCATGTTTAAAAACGCCAGTCGAATACGTGTGAGGCTTGAATCGATATCTAACTCTTGCTCCGGAATTAATCCAAGTGTCCACGGGAACGCCATTAAGTCTCTGAATAAGGAATCCCATTGAGGAAGCCTCCGAGATGATATCTCTCACTTCTTTTCACCGAGGCCTGCCCCGAGTACTCCGAAAGCTGGCCAGACTCCACGGCGCGGTACAGTGTCCAGGATCATCGGAAAAAAGGCAGACGATCACCGAAACCGAGGCTGGAAGTACCGCGTCATCGACGGGGCCGATTCGTCGCGACGATTCGTCGGCCCACTTTCGGTGTCTTTGATAGCCCGTCTGGGGCGGGGGAGGTTGGGGCCGATACGACGGTGTTCCCTGTAGCTGGCCGATCCTTAGCTCGCGTGTGCGTGATCATTGCGTGATTGCAGGTACCGACAATGACAACAAGCACCGCGGGAGGCGTGACTTGGCAACGGCCGAGGACCCGAAGGCCCGTGGCTCTTTAATACGGACCCGCCGACAGCCAGCGGAAGAACGAAATGGGACAACGCGCGTACCGCGACGATGAAAACGCCTGACGGTAGGTACCGACAGGATGTTGCGTAATAGGTCGGTGACTTTGATACCGCAGACATGCCACCGAAAGACGAATGCTTTGGCGTGGATCGAAGGGAATTGTAAGATCGAGAGGCTCGTGATCCGGGGCTGGGGATTTTGTGACTGGAGAGAGTTTGGCAGAGGGTGCTTGGAATTTAGACAGAATTTCGTTGGAAGAAAGGTAATTGAAGAAGTTGGCATTCGGAAGATTAGATTCCGATTGGATATTTCAATTCATTCTGTTTTAATCTATATTACGGAGGATCAGCTGGGGGATCTCGCGACACCAGAGACAGGACGATCGCGGCGATATTAGCTAGTATCCCTGTTCCGCGAAGATTTACAACGCGGCCACCTTTTTGCACCGTATCCGCAAAAAGTGTCGAAGAATTTACGGCCCGGTTTATTGCCACCCGGCTGCGTTTCCACCTCGGCAACACGCTGGTGGGTGGAAGGAGGTAAAACGGTAAATTATCATCGAACCTAGGGCAACCGTCTCCTCTGCAACAATAACGCTGGATGTACGAGGCAGTAAATAAGAAATTGTCACGTTGTTTGCGTTATATTTCAAGCAGGTAATCCTCGGGCCATCGTGTCGTCCATTAATCCAGCGTATCTCGTGGCAGCTGCTCGTGCGGCACCCAATAACGCGTCCACGTAACGCCGAGCCAGCCGTGCTCCTTTCCCTCGAGGAGTCAATTCTAGCTGGTCCGGAATCCCAGATTCGAATCGTCGATATTTCGGCCGTTGAATGGGCGGCGCGTTTCCGATCGTCATTAATCGACGAAGGCCGCCCCGATGGCTTTACACACGGGACTCCTTCGAGGGAGGACTCGAGGAAAAAGGATGAGTCGCGGGTGGAAGGAGCGTATCAATTGTATCGGCGCATTGTTGCTCGATGGAGGAGCAGATGAGTTTCGCTCGGATGCTTTCAGTCATCGTGACGCTTTCAGCCTTCTCGAATGGAGAACGATTCTGAAATAGTGGCCTCGATGAATTCGGCATTAGACAGAGGTGCTCGCGCCTGGGTCGTGCCTCGATCCCTTCCCTTGAAAAGTGTATTAAACTGATGCTGGAGTGGGATCGAAATGGTCCCCGGAGTCTTCAGAGTCATCTACCATCGCGAGAAATGGAAGACGCGATGAACGAAAGGATTATCTATCATTTACTCGATTCTTGGCGGCTGGAAGGGCGACGAGCTTCCTGCCTGTATACGACGGTGATCGATGTTCGATATTATCAGGATAACTCGATGAATGCGTATTGCAAAGCGACGGTGATAGAGGAATCGTAATATGCCAATGCGACTGAGGAAGACGCGTTGCAAAGTAACGTGACGGAGCAGTTCTAGGCTCCTGAAGTAGCCCAAGCAGAGGCACTCTAGAAAAACGCTGGAAGGTTGAATTCGCGTGACCAACGCGTGAAAAGAAAGTCGATTCCTGAAGGACTCGCTAGCTGGCACGAGGGCCGTGTTGTCGCCCGTTTACGAAGCTTCTCTCGGCTTGCACGCGCTGCACAGCGCGTGCTGTACGCGCGCCTCGAGTAGTCCTAAGCACTCGGAAACATCTGGCCCCGTACTCGAGCCGGAGTCGAGTGGAACTCGAGGCGAAGTGGTACTCGAAGCGAGCGAGCCGTCGAAATAAAGCGTTTCCGCGCTTTTGAGCTTCCGCGCGAGAGCTGACGACGCGGAAGAATCATGGCGAAAGGAGCTCTCCGTTGTTCGATTCTTCTCGAGCGTGTGTTCCGTTGTCGTCGACTTGAAGATGGCCAATAAACGTTTTCTCGCTCCTACGAGGCGTTACTCATCGTTGATCGGTCACTGTCGTCACTTGATTAATTGTAACGAAGCCCGGTGCCATCCTTCGGCGCCCTACATCGAAATTAGGTGTCCTCCGAGCAGCCAAAGGAATAACCACGATCCAGGAGGACCCTGGCTCGGCATGAAAGGCTCCATGAACACGCCAGGTCGGGGAACAAATAATCCAGCGCTGCGGAGAGCCGTGGCTTTATCGCATGCGACGTTTTTCGGGGTGGCACGCGTGTCGACCATGAGCACGAAGTCGCATTTCGCACGTATGCGTGTGCCAATGCCAAGTGAATCCCGGTGGCGTACAGAAAGGACCCCCCGCGAATGGGCGTTCATTGTCGCGGTTGCTTACGGGGGTTCCCGCCGTTGAATGCGTCTGCCTCGTAGTCGTCTCGAGCGTGCCTCTCTGTTCTCTGTAATTTCGTCGGCGATCCGGAAAAGGGTGGCACCGAATCTCACCTCGCTTCAAACGAAATCCTCGTCGGATCAGGAATTCCGGTTAAATTAAATCTTGGGCTTCTTTCCTCGATGACAGCCGAGGAAGTTTCACGTGCCTCCTGGCGAGTCTTCATAACGCCAGGGCGCCTAGAGCTAGGTTCTCTAAGGCCCGAGGGGTGAGTCTCGCGATAGTAGATTCGTAGGTCACGATAGCGTTTGATGGAGAAGCGTTTGGTTGAGCTTTCGAGGTGGTTGATTGAAAAAACCCACGCGTAACGTAGAAACGCAAAGGGAAACGGTCGCGTCAATCAAATGACCAGTAGCAGACAGAGAGACCCCCCGCGAAGGGGGTACACGGTGGCCGTGGAGGAGGAGGGGGGCTCGTGGCGGGTGCCATTGTCGCGGTTCCTCGCGGGGGTTCCTCGCGATTGAATGCCCTGTCGCCCTGGGAGGCACCGCGACGCCCGTTTTCGCTCTATAATTTTAACAGCCGAGTCGATGATTTCGTCTCTCCGCGCTCCTTTTTTTTCCACCGTCTTTTCCCCCCTTTTTTTCTCCGCTTTTGCAAGCGGCCACCGCTGCTCGCAAACAACTGCCGTCGGGCCACCTGGTTGTTCTAAGCCGATCGAACAGAAAATCTCTCGGCGTTCCTTGGACGTTTATCCATCAGCCACCATCGGAGTATCTGGGTCCAACCGCGCCGGTGACGAAATGGCAACGGATTTCCTTGCGACTCTCCCTGAATCGCAGCCCCTCCACGCACTTATTATAAAGAATTGTGACGAATTTTGGCCGTTTATCTAGCCGCAGTGTGATTTAAGTCTAGTGGCTAGGGGTAGAGTTCACCGATACCAGTAGACACTTATTAATAGTGCAGGATACTCAAATTCACGATCTCAGAAATCTCCGAAGGTACCAACACCTCGTTAACGTTCGGTAGAGACGACAGAGACCTCCAGGATCAAATCCCCCGACAAAATGGCGAGCTTCCCCGGCTGCCGTTGCCGCGCCGCCCTCGCCAGGCTGTCGATTAATTAGGGGTTAGTCCGTAAACCGGCAGCATTGGCCAGAGGCTCGATTCTCGAGATCTCGAGTCAGGGAGGTTTCGTTTAGCGATCATTACGCGTTTAGCACTCGTGTTTCCGCCCAGAGTCTGGGGCGCCCCCTAGCGCGGCTGGAATAAAGTAAAGGGAGGCAAAGGACCCCCCATCTCGCCTTTATCCAGCATGGAGAACCAATGGGGGCAACCCGGTGTCGGGCACTGTGCAATGGGACACGCACAGAGAGTATGTGGGACACGGTGTTCTCCGTATGTCGTCCGGTCTACCCCCCACGTGCTCGATTCCGTAACTTACCCTCGCCCCTCTTTCTCTAACCACCGCCGCGGCCCTCGCCGTCGAAACGGCGGGCTCGTCTAAGCGAAAATAAGTAGCTATCGCGTGCCTGCGATCGAGAGGGAAGTAAAGCAGATCGTAGATAATACACTGATCCGGGCTGGCTGCGATCTGACTTGTGACTGTGATTCAGGGATGGGGTATCTAGAGATCTGACCTCGAAGACTTTCTAGTCCAAAGGTTCCCCAGTGTACGCCTTTTTTCTCCGACAAGTTCCAACGTAGGTACCATTCGCCAAAACTTTCTAGAAGCAAAGGTTTAATTGGAGAAACTTGAAGGGTGCTTCCAGCTCGTGGAGAGAAGGCAGGCTAGCTATGAGGAGCCAGGCGAAGTTGCGTTACGTCCGGGCTTTTTTAATTGAGAGATTAGAAAAGGATGGGACACCGGCGCACGGGGTTGAAAGATAGCCATTGTTTGACCGCACGCGGCGCAAACGCGGAGCACTCGTAATCCCAAACAAATTTGCGGATTACACTCCCAGCATGAATTATTTAATCTCAGCACGGTCTCATTGGTTTAGTTAGTGACCCGTGGGGTTTTACAGAGGAGATCGCACACGCCCGCTCACCATGATTCCATGCTGGCCCTGTCTCTTTCGTCCCTTTCTCTTCCTCCTTCGTCCCTCCCCACTCGCCAGCTTCCCTTTCCCGTTCACTCGAACGTTTCTCGATAACACAATTTCAATTCACTTCGATCGAGAAGAGTTTCCGCGCTCCGAAGATTCAATGGAAAATTAATGATCCTGGGAATTAGCTGGGCGATTAGCTAGATTCATCGGATCTAATTTGAAGGGAGAAAGCTGGAGGAAATTATGGAGGATATTCTACTTGTTCGAAGCGCAAGGTTTGCTCGAGTATGGAAGATTCGTGCGTCCTGTGCGTCGTCGATGTTTCTGGCGCTCCTCGGTCGTTCTTTCCGGAGGGGCCCAGCCATTACTTGCGAGGAACGTACGCGCTGCCTAGCCATTAAATTTTCGCCCCACATAATACGCGGGTCGATCATAAAATTCGGCGAAAAAAGAGCGGCAAAGGTTATTATTTACAGCGCAAGGACCCGCGAATCAAGATGTAAGCGTGGGCGACACGACGAGACAACCGTCGCTCGAAAGGGGGAGTGGGGGGCGAAAAATGTCCCGGTCGAAAGTGAGCTCGCGCCTTTTTATTTTGCGCGTCCCATCGATCCGTTAAAAGCGCATGAGCTATAAACGCTGATAATCGCGAACGTTCCTGAATTTCTTCTTCAACACGTCGACGATACTCAATTTAATGCCGATGGCAATGCTCCTGGCTCGGTGAATAAATTCAGGAATGGCGATAAATATCGATGGAACTTTACTATAAAGTCTTTCAAGTTTCGAGGAACCATCGACGCTCAGAATGCCCATAAAATCCTGCCATCGGAGAAGCAAAAGTGTTCGATTGTGGGGTGGAATTAAAAGTATGATTTTACTTTATGAATCCAGGAATCGCCATGGAGGATTGCCAAGGGTCCACAGAATTGACGAAACATGTAAGAAAGGAACATCATCGCCGCGGTGCGGACATATTCCTGGCGCCGTTCGGTCGTACCGTTGTCGGTGAGGCAGTTCATAATTTTCGCGTCCCACGCCCGTATCTCGCGAAATAATCACGCGCACCTGGACGATGCATAAATTATCTAGCGTGAGATATGACGTCGACGGTCTGGCGGGAATATCGAGTCGATTCTGTGGAGTAAACACCGTGCAACGTGTCCCTTGATATCCTTTTCGCGACCAATGGGACAACTGACAAGGTAAGATCCCGAACCCGAAAGTTCAAAAAATTCCGTAACTTTGTGAATATGTAGCGGATTTCCTCATGATTACAACGCAATTTTTATTTGCCGCCCAAATTCACTCGAAGGGTGTGAAATTAACCCCTGAAAATTCGGCTATTTTCCGATTTTGTGTTATAACTCGCGAACTGTAAGACACAGAAAAAAAGTTTCAAGACAAAAGTTACTTCTTTTAATTAGATCTATTATTTGGTAGAATAACTTATTTTACAGTTCACGAGTTATAACACAAAATCCGAAAATAACCGGATTTTCAACGGTCAATCACACCCCCTTAGAGTGAATTTGCGAAGCAAACAAAAATTGCGTTGTAATCAAGAGGAAATTCCCTACATATTCACAAGGTTTCAGAATTTTTCGAATTTCCGGGTTCGAGACGTTCCCTTGTGAGCCACTTGACGGCCCACTTGCAGAAAAAGAGAACAGGAAGTGGAAACAATCGAAGAAGATGGAATTTAATCGACAGCATTCCTCCGGCACACCTTCGACTACCTCCCTCGAAGGCCAGATCCCTCTTGGGGGAAATAAAATAGCTAGAAGCTCACGGGACCAGCGGCTGGAGTTATCAATGAACGAGATAAGCATCGTCGATGAGGCCTCGGGGACACAGCCGAGAGCCACGCTGCAGTCGCCTCTCCAGCTCCAGCTAACCCTCTCCCCCGCCCCTCAACGCCGGCCGCCGCGTCTAGACATTCTAAATTTGAATAATATTTTTATGAATGAGTGGACGCGCCATAAATCCCCGCGTGAATACTGTGGGACCAGCATAAGGTTGCCCGTGCACGCAGCCACACTACGAACGTTCACGCACACGTGGGCAAAGTCGGTTGGGGAGAGCGAGAGGAGTGGCGGGAGAGAAAAGGAGAGATGGATACCGTTTATTAATGCCTCGGGATTAAATCCTCCCGGATCGAGCGTGTAACGGAATGACAAACAATGGAACGATAATCGAAGGGACGGAATTCGTGAAACGGAATCGGGGAACACCGTGGAGCTGGCTGTTAATCAGCTGGACCGTTCCTCGCTGGAGGTGGGGAGGCTGGGCTGTTAATTGCTTTCGAATTTATAATCGGCCGACGAGGAAACTGAGAGCTTGGCTACGAAAGGGAAGCTGGATGGTCGAGTTCTGAGCAACGGGAAGGATATCACTGTGTGTAAATTTTTCTACAGGCAGTTTAAAAATGGAGTAGTGAAATTCTGACGAAGGTACCCTGAGGAATTCGAGATCTCGCGTTTGCGTCTACCGAGGAAACCGAGTAGTGCTTGTTTCGGGTATCGACAGTGTATTTGATACAGAGAACCAGGCGCCATAAATATTCAAGCACAATGATAGATTCGAAGCGGACACACGTGCTCCGTGTTCGCCCCACAAAGGTGGATCCCCGTGACCCATGACTAATAGGCTTATTATTTTATATCGCCTCGCATTTGTTATCGATATTCATGCCACCAGCTCGCACGTCTCACGTGTTCCACCGTCTAATGCGGTGTCTGCTTAATCGCGCGGAGAATGGGATTAGATATCTCGCGTCGATCGCTGCACCCCCCCCATCCCTTAAGTAGCTTTCCCTTTCCTCCAGGGATAGCTACCGCACCCTCCTGCTTCTCCACCGAGACTTAACATCCCGCCAGAGATCCTTCACCTTCGGACCAACGAAGCTGGGAAACTTTCACCGCCAGACCTCCTTCGCGCAGTACGCCAGCAACATGTTCCTCTAAAAGCACGATTTTAGCAACACAATCGATACGCAACCCGACAGAAACTAGTCGAATTGGATTTCCCTTTTCACGCGTTCCCGCCATTGTCTCCGATCGCTCCCTGACAGCCGGAACGAACCAGCAAAGACCCCGCAGAATGGAACTCGTGCCGGCCAAATGTTCCTCGCGCCCAGGCTTTCCCCAGGTGTACCCTCTGTCCCCGGAAACATCCTCGGTATCCTCCAACGGCGGACGTGGCCCCGGGGACGGGGCGCCAATTTTCAAAAAGACGCCCGCGAGACGAAACAAGAACACCTCGAGGGGCCTGGAGGTGCAGAACGGCGGAGCGGGACGGCCACGGGGACGGGGAAGGGAACGACGGGACAGAAGAAAACGAGAGGAGAGGAACACATGTCGTTCGCTGTACCCCGCGGTGCCACGGGGTTCGATGCGTGGGATTCATATATTAAGCGCGAGGCACCGGCCCCGAAACCTGGCGATCCGAGCAGGAGGATAAGAAAGGGCTGAGGAGCAGCGAGGGCCGAGGGGGAGGAAGGGATAGACGGAGGACGGTGGCGGCAGGAGGACCCGGTGGAGCCTCCGTCGGGAAGGAGGACGGCTGCGAAGCGAACCAGAGACAGATGAACTAATGCTCGAAACCGCGGGGGGCGCGTGCTTTCGAGCATCTAATGATTTAGCCGGTGCAACGACGCGCCGCGCCGGTGGTGCTGGCACCGCTGATACGCCACGTACCGGTGCCAGCGGTGATGCTGAGCGGTTATTCTGGTGCCGGTGGAACGATCGCGAACTCCATTTTCAGCCGGGACGTCATTCATTTCGCCTAGACGACCGGACCGAGCGATTTCGACGCGCCAGCTCCTTCGAGCCGCGGAGAAAGACTGTGGTGATGGCTTGGAGAAATATTAGCAGATCTTTCTGTAGATCGATAGATTTAAGGGAGTAGGTTACCCTCAACAGCCCAAAATCAGGCCCTTCTTCAAACGCATATTCTGAAGTAATAAATGAATTTAATTTTTTAGATAATTCTGAAGTAATAAATGAATACAATTTTTGAGATAATTTTTGTTTTAATTTTTATGCGCCATTTCGTTGACTTTAATGCGAAAAAAGTAAATTTTAAATATATTTATAGGGAAAAAAGTTATAAATATAAATGTGAGAGCGTGTACGCGATGCACCGTTTGATGGTGAACACGATATCGGAAAGAGGAATTACTTGAAACACAAAGTAGAGGCATTTTTATAGTCTGTAAGACAGTCACTATCTTATGCAGGAAGCAAAATTTTGATAAACAAATTAATACAATTTTTATGTTGATGTTTCTGATTTTATCCAGTTTTTGTAAGAAAAATAGATTTTTTTTTTATCTTTTTTTAAAGAATTTATATTGAAAATGTACTCCCAATACATGAAGGGGAATAGTTTCCTGCAGCTCCCTGTAATGTTTCATTCAAATCGTTGGAGTAGTTTTCGAGATTTTATATTCACCGTTTTGGAAAATGTAGTTTCTGGGAAATCGCGTTTAAAGTTGGACATCGTTATCCGATCTCATGTGCAGGCTCGTACATTTTTTACTGCAATTCCTCCAATGTTTGGAATTTCGGGGCCCGGTTGCGCTTAAAGTACGTAGAAAAGCTGTACCTGGCGGAATATGCAAACATCCTAAAAACCAATTTTCGAAAATTTTGAGGGAAACCTACCCCCTTAAGTGGCAACTAGGAAGACACAGGGGATTCACAGCCTTCGTTGCGTACGTTCATCACGACTCTCCTGACCGATTAACGAGCCTGATCGCTCGATCGGACGCGCCTCGATACGCTGGCATGTTTCAAGGGTCTTTTCCCGATCGCCGCTCGATCCTTGGATTATCCTCGAATCCGCGGACACGATACCGATCGTGTCTCAGTGCAACAAGGTCACCAATCACCCCCCACGGGACATCCACGTGCTTTATGATCGCGTTCGCGACTATACACGTCCAGGGGGCGCGGCCGCACGTGCATGTAAACGCGTTTCAATCTCGTGAGAAGATGTCATCGGCGTTCTACCCCGGTGTCGCATAAATTTCATCGTTATTTTCGTCGTTAAAAACGAGAGACCGCAGGCTCGCTGGACGTTATCGTCAGCGACCGTTTGCTCAGTATCGGTACTAGCAATCACACGTTACTTTAAACAGGCAAATTCTACTTGTATTAGAATTCGATTACTCCGCTTCTGGAATCACGAATGCAGATCGAGGTTACGATTAGATCGAGTTCGTGCGAGCTGAAATAACCAAAGCCGCGGCAATAAGGTAAATGTCCCCATTACTGACCACGTCCCCATTAGTGACCAATTCATTTTCTTATTGTTTATTGCAACACAGAAAGCGAAATATAAGCGAAATATTTCAGTTATTGTTTAATACGTTATTTATGTAGCCGTACATTCATCTTTAAGTAAATTCACATGTAAATTAAGACTTGGTCATTGACATGAAAGTTGACAGGTTCTAATACCGTGAGGTTATACTCCAGATATCATTAAACTCGCAAACTTTACAATAAAAATACATGGATCCATGCAGTAACTTACTCAAATTAACGAGAAATATAAACAGAATTATAAAATAAAAAGAAAATATCCATTTTCTTTCATTATTGTAGCAGAAAATCGTGGTATAAAATAGATGGTCACTAAAGGGGACATCAGGTCCAATATAATTTTCACCATAATCTTTGTGTAAATAGTCAAATATCACTCTAAAACTAATTTGATTAAGAAACTAGAGACTTCAACAAATACAATGATCCATACTTTACTCAAATATTGTCGTATATTAGTAAAAAAAATTACTATTTTGAACCAGTCACACTCTTAAACGGTCGTTAATGGGGACATTTACCTTATTCCGCGAAAGCTGGCAAATTTCCCTGAAAAATATTAATGCGGAGGTTTGCTGCGTCGCGTGAGCGAGCCCAGTGCACGTCGACGAACCTCAAACAGAGCATCGAGATTTACGCGCGATTTCGAGCGTACAAATGCGCGATCGCGATCGCGTGCGGCCCGCGACGACAATGAATCGCATCGATCGAAGGATCAAAAGGGGTTGATACGGGGTTCCTGACCCCGGGTCGCGACGAATTCGCAGAAAATGGAGGGCTGGCGGAGGCGTGATACCGGAGGGTCCAGGGGAATCAATGATTGGACTCGCGAGCACACAAAGGTGTCGGAGGAAAATCGATCTGGGGGCCCGAGGTAACGATTTCTCGATGACGCGGACAAAACGCCGCGTCGCCTTTCGAAGTGGACCTCTGTGGATGATGGACGAGTGGCGTGAAATTGAAATTTTTGGTACTTGCCCGGCGGAAGAGTGATGGCCCGCGTTTGTTCGACAGCTCGAGGATCGAACATAACTAGCCAGTGTGTCGGAGCAATTTACCTAAGATTGGGCGCGGAACACGGGGACGATAAGATCGGAACAGCGCGAGCGCTGCAGAAAAGGAAAAAGGGAACGAGACTCGGGAATGCCCGATTAAGGGATACGTGACTCACGTCAATGCATCACGGGGTAAAATAATTGTACATGTGGACGCAGGCACGCACGTTCGACGTAAATTCTTCACGTGCACAACACTCGCCGTAAATCGCCAGCAACACGCGGCGAGCCCCCTTTTTTTCTCCTCCGAGCACGTAAATTTCTCCCTTATCGGGAGTAATTTACGCCCGTCCTGCCGAAAAAAATCACACGATTCTGCAGCTTGAGCTTTTCCATTCTTCCCTCGACCTCGCTCCGGGAAACACTTTCTCTGAGGAACCCTGGAACCCTTCCACGAAGGGGCTTCTCCTATTCACCTCGAATTTCGAAATCCCCAGCCCTCCGATCGCACTGAAAACACATGCTCTCCCGAGCATTCCTGCATCCCCAAAACTGCAATTAGACCGACGTCCGTCGGAGCAGACAGACCGAGGGTCCACGGGAGAAAAGCGACAGAAAAAGGTGTGCGCGTCTTTGGGAGCAAGTGATCTCTTCTCTCACCCCCGTAGAAGGGGCTGTAAATCACTGGCTTGTAATAAGTCGTATATCACGATTTCCCTTTTCCTCCGTCGTTTTCCAGCGGGCTGGCAGAAGGCCGGCGAACAATGAGCACGACCAATATTGTTGAAACACTGATCGAACGGGCCCCACTTTCGTCCTCCTCCGTAGACGAGCGGGTCCTTCGGCTCTCCCTTCGTCCTCCGTCGTCCGCAAAAGGCCACGGGCTGCGCGTAGTTTCACTTCCGCCGAGAATGTACGCGCTGGCCCTCCGCTGGCGGCCGTAAGGGCCAAACACCATAAACTTTTATAGCCGGTAGTGGTTTCGCTGGATTTCCCTCAGCATGATTTATGGTCTCGCGCCAGTTCATCCCGGCCGGGATGAAAATTCTACCGCGATACTGTCCTTCCCCAACTTTTTTGTCTCTCCGAGTTTCTTAAGATCGCTTGCCACCGTCGCCGCTGCCACAGTTTCTAATGGCCCCGGGAAGCCTTTGACTTTTAACGTCTCGACTCCCGGCCCCAAGGTTTACGATCGTTCCTGCCGTGTCCGGATTCTGCGGAAAGTTCGTGGAAAACAGGGCAACCGTATTCTTAGCGGGTCCAGATATCCCTGCCACGCTGATGGATCTGCCGCGCGAAACGAGTTCGCTGTTACGCCGCTTGTCCGCTCCGTAATTACGTAGAAATTCACGCTGCGATTTAATGGCATTATTGCCGGGCGCGGTATCTCGGGCTCATTACATCGATGAGCGCCGACCGAGCGATATTTTATCGGCTATCGAGGGTGCGAATGTTGCCCGCAGACTGTACCAAGCCGGTGTAATGGAACTTCTTTCCTCGAGCTTCCTTCCTCTATCTCCTACAGTGTAATAACATTTCGCAGCTCACTCTCCCACATTAAAGCGAATCTTCGTCTCACTGAAAGCCCTGCTGTTTACCTCCCACTGTCAGCGAATCACAATCACCTTAGGGCTCTACTCCGAACACAGACGTCAACGCGACAGATTCCCCGGAGCCGGCGAAAGGTGCAAGCGGCTCCGGACGGTTCGGTCGATTCTACCCCAGAAATCGTTGCAGCTAACCGGAGAACAAGCGCGCCCGGAGTCAGGTCTCTCACGCGTGTGCCTCCAGGGAGTGAGGTGTTTCTCGGTGCGAGGAACTCGGCAATGAACCAACAAAAGGATCGTCCAGCTTCGCACCGGCCATTAACGGTCATTCCACGGCGGTGTCGGATGACTTTCCTGGAGATCATTGTTGGCCAGCATCCTGGGTGGCTTGGTTTCCTTCGATCGCGGAGGGCTGTACGAAGTTCTCGCCCGGTACAATGCTCCCGCCGCGTCTTTTCTCAACGATTCGACCGCGATATTCTTACCTGGCCCCCGGAACGTCTCTGCACCTCTTTTCACCGATCGGGGGGGGGGGGGGGGGGAGGACACACGACTCGGTGTTTTGGGTACCGGTGTCGTGGTACCCGTTTCCACCTTTTCACCGGCCCACTGGCGCGCTTCCCTCTGCTGTGACTCGGGCCCATTCAACGGCCAGGACATCGTACGGCCCATCTACTTCACTCGGGGACAGTTCCACTTCCACGAGCTCGTCCCCGTGTTTGGGACCGCACTGGGGGTTCCAGAAAATTGCGCCGAAAGCTGCTCAATTTCTCGTTCTAACAGCCGCATAATGGTGGACCGCGGGATTCTGCCGCCCGATGGGATCGTGGCCTCGTCCTTTCGTGATTTAGATGTTCCGGGGAAGGGAGACGCTCGTCGAGCATGAGTCTTGCTATTTCGGATCTATTCTGCCAATCGTGGCGCAGTTTTTTTCTTCGAGATAAAGGAATGCTTTTCCTTTATCGAATTTATCGTAGAGCTTCGTACTGCTTAAGGTGAATCCGGGAACCGCAGTCGAGCCGGAGAGTTGGTCCAGCCGCTATATTTCAGACTCTGTACGTAAAAATGTGTTAAAGTGTAGAGCAATTCCTTCTCTAGAAGCCAAACAGTTGAATGAATAGCGTCATTTTGCTTGCTTCTGTGATTTTCTGGATTTATAGGCTTTAAAAGGTAAATTGAGGTTACACTTAACCTCTTTTGTCAAACAGCGGTTGTATAGAATCTTATTTAAAATATACTTCTAAGTTTATTTTCGTTCAATGTTTGGGATAATAAGATAGTGGAGATATTGACAGCGAAAGTATTTGGCCATATTAACTCTTCCTCTCAAAGCTAACGAGAAGACTATCTATCGCTGCAGAAACGAAAGGTGGTAGAGTTATGATTTTTTTATTATTTTAGTTTATTTTTTATTTTTTATTATTATTCTATTATTAATTTTTATTTAGTTTATTTATTCGCTTTTGTATTCATTTGCCTTGCTAATCGCTAGTAGGTAGTTCACTTTTCCTTTCATGTATTCTTTACTTGTTTAGCGTAAACAAATTAAACATCAATGTATCCCTAGTTGTATTCACTCATAAATAATTTTGCTTTATCCTTTGTTAATTTTCCATCAATAATTATGTGATTGGTCTCTGCCAACGACGAATACCATTTCTCCCGGCACCTCGGGAGGTGGTCAGATGTCATGACTTCAGTTTTCAACCCGATTTACGGTAAATATTGTCTTAAAGCAAATATCGACCAGTTTTTCTGAATCAGCATAAAATTCTGTACATATAAGTTTGTTCTGATAAAATAAGTAATTTCTATATTAGTGTTAATAGCCATTTTATATTAGGTCGACTGCGTCTCGCGGATTTACCCTAACTGTTTAATAGCAGTTCGAGTTGAAGCTTCCGATGAAAAGCCTGAGTTCCAGGTAGCTCCGCGTAATCGCCGCCTTGATGAGATAAAGAAACAGCTGAAGACTGAGGGATTATACGAATGGAAGAGGATTTTCCTTGGGGATGAAGGAAGAAGTGCTTGATTTCAGAAATAGATGATCTCCTCTCCACCCGCAGCAGAAGCGAGCAGGTAGGGGGAAGCGAAAGGAGCAGACGCAATGGGTGGCTTGATTATAATAGAGGTATCATTCCAGTGGACGATACGCTTCCTCTTCCCTCGGATAATTGCGAATGGCGTCCTTTTATGCTGGGAGGGGCGGCTGATCAAAGCCGCGGATAAATAAAAGATAATCATCTAATTATTCCATTCAAACGGTCGGCTGCTGGCTCTCAACGCATCTCCGAGTTGTACTCGATTGCCCCGGCGGTCATTAAGATCTCGCCGATCGTATTCTCGATCCTTTCCACTCCCCCGTTTCGTACGAATCATTGTGACCAAGGCCGGCAGGGGTGTGTTACGGTACAATGTGGCGGGCTTGTTCGAGTTAATTGTAATCGAATCCCTTCCTTCTATCTCGCAGCAATTACGACGATCTCGTCTAATTTCCCTGACAACTGGGATCGATCGGCCGTATCACTTGCCCCTTTTCTTCTCTGATTAGCGACCTATTGTCGATGACCACGGTTATCGTCGATTGCTATCCAGAGAAACGTCCGGGGACCTCGGCGATAAGTGAGTCGAGGGGATCACAGTAGTGTGTAAAAAGTAAATCTACGATGAGTTAAGTTCTTTAGTTGCTGATTGTTCTGAGCAACATTGAAGCGAGGATGATAAAGATACAAGATCAATACAAGAGCCATTTAGATCTGATCAGTTTAATAGTAGTAAATCTTGAGCAACGATTCGAGTCCCTAAGCTACACGTTTCCATAGGCAGGGTGCAAGAAGAAGATTAGATCGAAGTAACGCGATCCATGGAGCCCTCCGACTAGGTGTGACCAAGAAGCAAGCACGGGTGAGACGGCGTGTCTCCTCGAATTCCGATAAGAATCTGTCACTGACTGACTCGCTGCTACACTAATGCCAAACGACAAGATACTCACCGCCAGATAAAATGCCGGGAAGTTCGACCAGTCATTCCTGATGCTGCGACAGCGTTTGGCCTCTGCTGCTCCGACACCTGCGAAATTTTGGATGCTGGCTTCTGAAACGATAAATGAACAACAGGTTACCGTAGAATTCCAGGAGAATGTACATCATGAATTAATTTTACAAATTTGTATCTTTAGCAGTAACCTTCTTCCAGCGTGATTGCATCGGAGCAATCAAGATGCGTAGAGAAAATTAGACACTATAACGATTCGGAAAGAGGTCCAAAGTGTGCGGCAGAGTTGAAGGATGAGAAATCGAGCACCAGTTGGAAGAGGAAGATCGATCCAGCTCCTTTTTCGTAACGGATTTCGACGGACGCGTCTATATCGAGGTGGGCCCAACTGGGTGAGTGGGTGACTGACTCTGGCATTGTCGTTCGGCAAGATATACGACTGTCTGTTCCCAGAAACAGTTTATATTCCGGGCGGAGGCCCCGGAGATCGTTATATTCCTACCTGACCCGAGAGATCCTGGTCGCCCGTTCGGAAGCGCTCATGTTTGGGATTCTGCGTCGAAGGCACTCGGTCAGGGACGACTGCCCTGTTCGGATGCCTTCGCGATCAATTTCCAGAACTTACACCTCCTCGACGCTCGTAACTCCCACTGGCCAGAATTTATAGCGCCACACGATTCCACGAGAATCATCTAGCCAGTCGTTGTTCCTCGAAAATCACCATCTACGAAAAGATTCTAGGTAGCCAAGCCAAACGAGTCACTCCAGTTCCCTTCAATGAGAATCTCACGCATCCTTTACTTACACATTCGATATCAATCGCCGTCAGTTTAATGATCATCGCGTAACCTGATTACCTGCGATCGATATTCAATAAGATCACCAGGCATAGCGACTCTCGGCGCAGCCGACTGCCATTTAACGGCTGCGAGACAGCTCGTCGAATGTAAATCGCTGCCGAGGAATCTGCGGACGCATCCAGCGACACCCGGCGTCCCGTCAGTCTCGCTGATCGGAATTTATCATCGGCGCTGGGGGCGCGCTATCGATCCAAGCCAATTGCCCGGACAATTATTGGCCCGTGTGCGCCGCGCCGCGTATCTCGTCACCGCTCGTTCCGTTCATCTTCACGATAAAAGGCGGCCGCTTTATCGCCCGATCTGGACGCGACGCAGCGCCGGTTGACAACGGTGACGCGCCACCTGGGGCGCGTTTTCTCGCGCGTAGGCGCGAACAATGTTAACGAGAGGGCGAGCGGTGAAAAAATTTACGCGGCCCTCGCTGCCATCCTTCACGCGACCTGGCAAATTAATTCCACCGGCGCTCCTCGTTTCCACGACTGCCGGCCAGCGAGCCAATTTCGACCACATGCTTTTCCAATTTAGTTTCCTGGGTGAATTTAATATTCTACTAGCTCTCTGGTGTTTTTTCATGCTTTCAGATCTTCGATGAAGGATGGTGTAGCTAAGGTAAACGAGCGGAGACTGCTTCCAAGTGCTCGAGTCCCGTGAGAATCGTGTCCAAGGCATCGCACAATGGTCAGGTTTGGTAATAGTGTCGCAAGAGAGCCGCTCGAAACGACGGAAACTTTGCCATTGACGGATTCGTCACGCAGCGAGTTCTCTCGACTCCGTGTTTCAGTAAAACGGCGTGGCAATCGAGTCGTTTCGCGAGCTGCGGCCGAGCGGACCGAGAGGGACGGAGATGCGGAGAGAGTTCTTTTGGGAGCATTCGGACCCACTCGGCCATAAATAATGCCGAATGTTGGGCCCCCATAAGTCAGGTAGACTCGGTCCCCGCACGGAGACTGTACGAGTCTATATCGAGAGGGAGCAGCTCGTCTCTCCTATCCACCGCTTCTCCCCGTCTCTTCGTCCTCCTCTGACGAAGGCGAAAGGCCTGTTTGGGTCCCGGCGGTTTTCAGAGTCACGCCCTGGAAAGAGGTGGCCGGGCGAGGGCGTATGGGAAAACGGCTCGCATACAGGTGCGATATACGTGCGCATTTATCCCGCGGACGTCTTCATAATCTGTTAACCTCGATGGAAAATAAGCCACCTGCCCTCCCCCTCTCGGCTCTCCCCCTTTTCTATTGCAATCACGAGGAATATAAACAGACCGTAGATCATTTCACGGGCGTTCGACGGTGGCTGGGTCCTTGGAATAATTTCGGGGCCTGGCACCGCGCGGGAGGAGAGCCGAGCTCATAAATTCACGGATTACTAATGGTAAAGGTATTTCAAAAGATCCTTCCAGTAAATTCTTCGAATAGCGAGTATCCTCGAGACTTCACGCACCGTATGTGCATGAAAGAAACCGTTTCCACAGTCCCTCGTATTATTGCCACCGCAAGGCGAGCATACGCTCTGAATAATAGCCGAGTAAAAGCTCGGATCGGGCACCGGGCTCCAAGGAAACCCTTCACTCCAGCTTAATCGAGCTACCTCGATATCCAATCTAGAGGAATCGATTCCATCTCGATTTAACCTGGGCGCAGGACGAGTAACGCATCCTCCGTACGCGAGCTACTAAAATATTTTCCGTGTCGCCGCAGTGGGGGCCCGCTTCGTCGCGATCCGGCGCCGGAGCGAAAGCGATTTTCTATGGCGCGGCGTATCGATAACACGGAACTAATGCTGTTCACTTGTTCGCCCCCCCAAGACGATACCGATCTTTATAGAGGTCGTTATTACCGGGGCCGTTCGCCGATATATTCGCGTTAACGGCCGCGATGATTGTTCCGTCGAAAAGGCGTGATCAGGAAGGGGCGATAAGATTGATTCCCCCCGCGATTATCGCGCCACTTCATGCAATTTCGCCACGGACCGCGGGCCGCGTACCACTGCGAACGATTGCTCGTGCACCGGCCATGCTCTATTCCCCACGGTGCAAACTGGCGACTCGCGACGCGGTGGAAAAAAAAAGAAACCGCCGATGGAGTGGACCTTAACGATTTTGGTGCGCGACGGTGTGAGTTTTTACCAGAAAACCGGCGTTTCAGGGTTCCCCTGCGCGCCCGCCGTCCAGCCTTGTCCAGGGAGTCAAGTTTTTCGGGGTGGCGAACGCTGCCCGCGGGGCGTACGATTGTCGTCTCGCGTCGATGCGCCGGTTCGCGTGCGAAGAACCGGGGATGAACTTCCTCGAACTCATTGAATACCGGCTGACTTATGTCCCGAACCGGCGCACCTAAGGCTCTCGTCCTCTACGTCATCCACCGGGACGCGGTGATCGCCACGGAAAAAGACGCCGACGAGCAAGAAGCCTGTCCCTCGGCCGCGTAAATATATCCTTCCATGCGGCCAGTTTACCTACGTCGATGATCGTCAGCGCGACGAGCAGGCTCGATCAGAACTTTTGCCGATCGCCGGGGATACCTGTTGGCTGGCGATGGCGCGGGATGCTAGATCACCGAGGACACGGGTGAGGGATAGGGAACGGAATTGAGTGGAATAGGTCTGAGAGACGTTCCAATTAGGTAGATAGATCCGAGAAGGGTATTGCTTCGGACAGAGGATTGCGGGCTCCAGTAAGTCAGCTGTCGTAACTCTTTCGCGGAAGCTTCTTACGGCGATATTTCATAAGAAACGTAATAAAGTACTCCAGATGCAAGGAGAGGTTGCGGCGATACAACGAATTCCAGCGGTCGACTAGGGTGTCCACGTTTTGTAAAGCTCGGGGAACAATTATAGGGCCGCATACAATGGCCACTTTGCATTTCGATGGCTCCACCCCCCTGATTCTATTCCGAAAAACATAATCGCCGGGCGTATAAATGAAGAGGCACCGTCGCATAAGTTTCCCGGGGGCAAAAAGACGACCGGGGCTGTCTTTGATTTACGAACGTAATCGGCCGCGTTCGATTAATAAATCCCGAGTTCTTCTCGGTTCTCCGGGCCCGACGCTATTAATCGTGATTAATTATCGTTCAGTGGGGACGCGTAATTGAGTACGTTATGGGGTACGCACCTGCTATATAGTCGTTGCCCTACGTACCGTCATCACTCACGTCGCGAATGTGAGGCACGTAGAACGGGGACGCTGGTCGAGCGAAGAAAACTGATGAAGAAAAGCTGCACTGTCGTGCGTCTCGTGGAATTTGTAAAAAGGAGCTGCTTCGTTAAAGGATCTCGATCCGCGGACTGGGAGGTTGTTGCTCGCTGCAGCAGTGTCTTACACTGTAGGAGCGCTGCTCGGAAAGTATCCGCGCAAGAAATTATTCCTATACGGAGTATTCCAGGTATCTCGACTTCTGGAAGACTAAGAATCGTCACTTTCGCTGCGACCACGGTTTCGCTGGTCACGGAAAGAGAAACTCCGAATCTCGCACGACCCCCTCGGAAGGGAAAATCACGAGGGTCCACGGCTGGTGGAAGGTTAAAGCGAGAAACCATAGATCTCGAAGGTCCTCTGCGTCGCGCGTGACGTCTCAACTTTCGTCGAAGCGGAACCCACGGTATTTGTTTGCCATTTAGGGCCATTTAGAGCGGAACCCAGGGCGCGCGCGCCGTTGGCCCCCCCCTCGTTCACGGCCTCGATAACGCCCGGAAACGTCTCTTTATAAACCCGTGCCCCGCGTACCCGTGGCTGTGTGCAAAACTACAAACCATTGGGGCCCCGTACCAGCCGTTTCCCGAATTTCCACGGGGCCCCAGCTACGCCGCATTTATTCGTAGCGACGTCGCCGGGAACAGGACCCCCTCCGTAGCTTTTGACGGATTCGTTTAGGTCGACAGGGATTCGCCACGCTTTTTCGACACGGTCTCTTATTCCTGGGCCACGGACTTCTTCGTGCGTCTCGAGAACAACCCTGGGCCCTCTTTGCTCGCCCCGGACGAGGCCTGCGAGACCGACTCGTTCCCTCGCGGACAACGCTCGGTATTCTGGCGGGCAGATGCTTCGGATCGGGTACCAAAGGGATCGCCCGGTTGATGGAAGAGTTATAAATTAGAGGAACGCCATTGTCCAGCGAAGAAAACGTCTCGGTTTCCGGGGCAGCAAATATTTTCATCCCTGGAGACTGGCAGCCTTTCAAACGCTGCGAGATTTTTCCAACAGGCTAGTTGTTGCTGGCGTTCACTTAGATTGTAACTGACATTTTGGGGGAGAAGTTAAGTAGATCAGTGCAGGGAGGGAATTAGAAGTAGAATTCTTCGAAATCTAGATACCTCTCGAAATCAGTAGAAAAGGTGATCGTTACGTTACATCGTGGACAATATTTTTTACAAGGCAAAGGGGCTGTAAAAGCTGTATCTGTTTTTAGGACGCAATAAAACAGTCAATCGTACCTTTTTCAGAACTTCAGTAACCTTTTCCTTCGTCTTTCGCTATTTATCATGAATATCCTGACGTATCTTGAGTGGCATTGCCTTTCAGAATTCTAGCGAATTTCTCTAATAAGAAACAGCTTCATTTCCAACCACCGGTTCTCCAGAGTAAAACAGAGGGACAGTTCCTGCAAGGGCACGTGTCCCCAGTGTTTTCTCTTCACAGTCCTCTCGTTCACGAATGTTCCAACTCGTATTCCAATCGCGGCGTCAAGTAGCATGACTTTTGCCGTAACGCGGGCTGTTTTTTTCACGCTGCGACCGTGAAAAAGGGAATCCCAGTCTCTGTAACAAGCCGGACCTTCTCGCCTCGGAGGTCCGTGCGTGGGGTAGGTTGCGTGTGGACACATTGTGCCCGTTTCCGCCCATGTGCCCGACACACGCGCTGGGTAAATAGGAAAGCGATTTTTCACGAGCGGCGTAAACAGCCGTCGTGAAATCTGTGGCAGCCGCGCGTTCTTCCGCAAACGGCACTCTCTGGGCATTCTGGGCACAGCCTCTGACAAGATTTATGCCGGAGCCTCGAGGGCCAGCCTCGAAATCGTCCTTAAACGACGCAACCATCCGTGGTTCGAACTTTCCCATTCGCTATGACCATCGATGAGGAGTCACTCGCAAGTCTTCTAAAGTTGGGAGAGAATCAGGGGATGCAAGTGGACGCAGACGTTGGCATATAAACGCAGAATATGTATTATCCTGTAGTAAACACCGTGAATCCTTCGTCGAGTCGATTTTAAGGGGTGCGAATGGCTGGCCTCCCTGCGGGGGAAACAAGGACATTATTCGCGGTCTGCCAAACTTCGCCCGAGATCACCCCCTTCCTGTCCCTATAAAACGTGCGAACGGCAGTCGTTACATCGTGTTTGTAATGTTTATAGGAGATGGTGTGAGCTAGTGTGTCGGACACACCCACGCCACTCCCACTCGGCGTGAGCCCGTGCTTTGCTTCCTTCGACTCTCCGTCCTGTTCGCAACCCCTTCTGTGCCCACCGATCCTGCGTGCTCCGCGAAACAATTTTGGGCGGCCGTTGCGGTGGATGCAGGGTCGTGGGCACTTTAATCGAGCATTTCATGTCTCCGTAGACAACTGTGTATACATTCACGGGGTGAATACTGTATTGTGGTACAGTGGAGCTTAAAAAGTGACTAGTTATTTCGTGCTGACTTTGAATATCGCTCCCTTGAATATTCATTTTATGTTTACGGCCGTTCGTACAAAGACACGACGCCCGGTTGTGTCCGAATTAACGCACTAAACGTGATCGGCTTCTTCGCGCGTCAATGCTCCGTTGCAGCTAGTAGTTTAAAGCGCATATAAAATATTGATCACGACCAATTAACTTCCAGGCAGAAGTCAAGACCACGCCGGGACGGAGACACTCGGGCCATTCTGACTTTCCTTTGTCCGCGCCATAAACTTTTGGAAAGTATACACCTGGAATTCACTTTCGACCATTTAGCTTACGATCCCCTCGTAAACGCTGTCGAAACTGATGTCCTCCCTGAACCTCGCTACCCGAGGATGGCGTTATTTACGACGTACCCTGGCCGGAGTATTTTTATTCTTTCGCTCGAATATTATCATCTGTAATAAATTGCCGGTGAGATAATCACGCCACAAGGTGAACAGATGTAATCCTTTCTCTTAATCGAGACGACGGGTGCGTATCTGCGTCTATTGTCGATCTAAGTCTTTCGAAACTTTTATAGGGGAATCAAAGGCAGAGGAAGCAACATATTCTTGCGAGGGTGCAGTAGAGATATCGTTAAAGAGTGATCTCTCAGCTGACTAGTTAATGAAGTCCCAGTATGAACGAAGAGGATTGGCCTCTCGGGGTCCCAGCATCGTCTTGGATCGCGAGTCCAATTATCCACTCAAATTCATCGCCTCGAATATTGACAGCGCGCAGAATAGTGGTACCTGTGCCCCGACCAACACGACGCGCCACCGAATTTACGATCAAACAAAAAGCGCGCGGCAATAAAGGTGACAAAATATTTCCATCGGAAAATATTTACGACGAGCCATATTTCAAGGAGCAGTGGCACAACCGCCTCCACCCCACTGGATCGCCGAGCCGAGCGTTTCTGCGAGGAAAGCGGCATTGTTCCCGCTCGCCGAATCGACTATTTATTGGTATCCGTGAAGCTGAAGTACGTAAATCTTGCGGACGAGCTGCCGGCACAGCATCGAGCCTCGTAATTTGTCCTACAACGTTCTTTTTACAAGCTGTATCTGCGAATTCGCGTTCCTCCGAGAAGGAGATAGCGTAGACTGCCAGACTCTAGGAATAGGATCCTCGGAAACGATCAGACACCTCTTCTGAAAAGAAACAAAGAAAACTACCCCTAACGAGACACATATTCCAGCTTCGAATACCAGACGAGAGCTGAACGGCTCGTCGGCCAACGAAGCCCATACCCCTAAACGAGGTGCATCCGCGGCCCGCAGAGGGCAAACAGCCCGAATCGTCGCGTCGACAAACTATGGAGACGTCTAGGACATTACGCGCCGGACGAAATCGTAAAGGGTTGACTTTACGGGCGGCAGGGCGATCCCCCGGGCCCCCAGAATTCCTTCGCGGCGGAATACAGCGGCAGAGGGGGCGTCCTTCGCGATACACGAACGTCCTGCCTTGAACTCTGCCCGCGGAATTCAGGATTAGAGGAAGACAGGTCGACGGCGCGTAATTCTTTAATCGCATCGGCTAATTGGCAGTGAGTGGCGCCACGGTGCCACGGGACATCGCCGATGACAATTATTCCGCGAGAGGGGGAACCCGGCCGTAAATTGCTTCGGCATTTTTATCGTTCCTTTAACCGGCCGTTTCCCCGGGTCCGCCGTCCAGCCGCGTTTCTTGCGTCTCGGGGCGCGTGTGACGAGAGACCGGGCCCAGGCCCTCTAACCGGCTGTAATTTATTATTCTGAGGGACGATACGAATTCGCTAATTGAGACTAAAGCGGCTGAGCAACGGGGTAAGCGTAGAATGCGCATGCGATCGATGCAGCTAAATCGCGGACGGACGTGGACAGATTCCCGTGGAGATTCGATTGTAAAACGGGACTACGGTTGAAAGAGAGAATAGAAGGAAGTAGATTCTAATTTAAATTGAAAACTCTACCGGCGCGTATCGATCTATCGAGTAACGCAACGCATTGTATTCCCCCGAGGCCAAGATCGTAGAACAATGTATGCAAGGATGGAAGATCGAACGTAAAGTGTTATTGCTCGTTGGAAAGAGATCCATCCAAGAGGGTTCGTAGTTCCATCAGTGCCCCATAGTCTCCGGAGCAGCTTTCCACCGCGTCTGACAGAAGATCTGACCAGGGAACGTCCATAATGACAAACCGTCCCGGTCTCTCGCGAACGATCGGTTCAGGGCCGTGGCCAATGTTATAAATGCATCGAGGGGGGAAAAGAAGCGGGACGGGTCGAGCTATCTATCGATAGCCGATATCCTGGCTGCGTTTCGTAGACGCGACCGCCTCGGCAAGATCGATTTGTGTCGAGGCAGGTCCGAGAACGCGAGATGGATGGGCCAGAGCACGAAATCTATTAGTCATCACCCACACGATAGCCAGCCGTCTCTCTTCTTCTCCTCTTCCCTTCCTCTACGTTTCTTTTCTCCTCCTGTCGATGGTGCAGACAGGTACGTCCGATCAGCGTTATTGTGGCCGGCCAATCGCTATGCGCGTTCTGTGCACCGCGGAATGTTAATGCGTTCGTGGCTCGAACACGCTGCAAACGATACGTGGACCTTTGCCGTGCGCCGTGTAAGTTCCTTTCGGTGGTCCTGCTCGGGGGACTCAAGGGACTCTCTAGGAATATCCTCTGCCGACGTGGTTCATCTGGGAACAGAGGATAGTTTCTATCGCGTGGAGGGAAATCGAGGCTGGCCCAGGGTCCAGGAACGAGTGCGCCAGCATCACGGAACTCTGCGGCTAGCAGAGATGCCCGGTACAGAAAGAAATCGGTCGAAACGAGCCAGTTAGCCAGGCTAGATTGCGTCGGATGTTCCGGAACGAGCGACGGCCGAGAGAGGGGCAATCGGGCCTCTCTCGACAGAGTTGCTCACTTCCCGCCACTCGGGAGCACTTCAAGTCCATTCACTCAATTCATTTTCATCTCCGATTCGCCGTCCACCCTTCCTCCTCTGTTCTCTCATTAGCAGTCTTTCCGGTGGCCCCGAGACTCCGATCGCCGCGAGATTCCTCCAAAGAAGATTAGCCCCAGTTTCCGTCCCCCCGGAAAGCCCGCCAAGATTCGATTGTCCCTTAATGGAACCACGAGGCGGCGTAACGAAGACGAGCCGATCGCATTCGCGCGTGCTTTTCGGCGGTTCGATGAATCGGTGGGGTTAATTGGAAGATGAAGTCGAAGTAAGTGGCGAGGGGTGATCTAGAGGGAGCCGGCAATCGGGATAATTCCGTCGTGTTTATATTGGCGTTCGGAGGTGGATAGGTTATGTAGATTGAGGTAATTGCGTGCGCGGTGGGATGACGTCAAAGATTGATAGCGCTAGGAAATATCGCGGACAATTCAGATCGTCCCTGTAGCGACGTGTCCTCTTTGCAGTAGGACGTGGCTTAATGCTCCTAGGCCTGATTGAGTGCACTCCTCTTTGTTGTACCAATCGACCCAATATCTCTCGTTCTTGATTCGCCAGACACAAAGGATCGCCAACGATACGGGATAACTGACGAGCCACTGGGCGTTTTATTAAAAATCATCGTGTCGCAGCGCGTTGCTGGTCGAGGTCGAGATAATATCGCTCACTTATCATTCGGAAGTTCCGCCACCAGCGAGACTCATCGCTGGCTCCAATCAACAGGCTATTCACTAAACAGGCCAAGTTACAGTCATCCTATAATTACCCTAGGTTCGCCGGTCGCGTGGACAATGGCAGGAACAGCGGACAGAGAAAAAGGAAGGTTGATTTGCATAATTAAGTTAATTACACCAGGGGACATTGATTTCGGAGTGGCTGGGAGCGCGGTCAAAGAGCGAAGGCGAAGGAGGACCTATCTCGCATCTTCGGGCGTAATGAGCGTTCGGTTACAAGATCAGCCCTCTTGTCTCCGAGAGAGATCTCCGAGAGGAAAGCTGCCGACGACAGGGGCGTGCACGAGCTGGATCTACGTGACCAAGATGTCGAAAATGAGCGTAGGGCGTGGCAGCCTCCCGATGAGTTACGATGCACCCTTTGTCTTAGCCTGCTCCACGACCGCAGGACCCGGGTAATTACGATCATCTCCATCGTTTTTCTTTCTTCCGTGGCCCCGACGCTCGTGTCAGAGCACGTACGGGACCACCAGCCCCTCCGCGGGGCGCAACATCCACGCTCCACCCCCTCCGAGACACTACAGCCTTATCAATAATTAATAAAACCCACTGCAGTTGCTGTTATGTAAATATTTTCGACAACGCTCAAACTATCCTGAATTTGTGTTAATGCCTCTGGTCGCTGGCGGAGTTTCTTTCCTGGAAAATGTCCATCGCGGTCCTTCCATAGGGGTAGGCTAATCGGGGGATCTTCGGGGAATAATACGATATTTCGTAGGACAGGAAAAAAAGAGGAACGAGAAATGAGGAAAGAAAATATGACGGGGGAGGAACGTATACCTACACCTACACGTCTGTGGCGAAGGGATAGCCCAGGGAAGTTGCATCTGCTGCTCACTGGGGGGTGGACGATCATTTTTTAGGGGTAAGACCAGCGATCGTGGGGGTAAGTCGCCTAACGAATCGTTTTTGTTCGCGGGCCGGACAAACATCCAGACGAATAAAAATAAAACGCACCGCCGCCTTCCTCGCCCCTCGGTCTGCATTTGCTCACATTGTGCCGGGCTATATTTTCATCGGCGACGGCGCGGGGAATTACTAATGTACTTATTAATTGATCCATTCAGCCCGTAATAAGAATTTATTGCCGTCGCTGCACCCGCCAATTGTCTAGCTCTCTGCCGTCGCTTTTGTTTTCTGCGCCCTCGTTAAGGGTGATTATCGATCTGACCGTGGAACAGTGGGTAAATTGATTACGAGAACAGTGATGGTTCTACCTTGTCGTTGCAACGATGCTTTATGCTCGACTCGGAATGATCGATTTCGCAGAGACAAGTCGATGGTGCTTTGATTTTAGGCAAGCTAATGCGCCGTAAAGCATAAAACGCCGAGAGCGAGTGACAAGCCGCGTGTAGCTGTAAATTCCCTCGTAAAACTGTGCCGCGCGACGTGCTCAACTATAAATATTAATGCTGCCCAAAAACGGTTTTCCTCTACGCCGTCCATCCTTTTTTTTTTCCACCTCCCCAGGCGTACTCGGGAACGCGTGTCGTAAATCAAGCCGCCAGAAGGAGGTTGTCAGCGAAAAATACGGCGGATAAAGGCAGCTGGGGGTAAGAGTTTGTTTTAGATGCCAGAACCCCTTTCGCTTACCCGAGAAACATTGCTTTCGCCAGCCACGACTTCCTCCGAATCTTCGGGGATCGATGGGGGAGGTTCTTGGAGTCTTACCCACATCTTTCTCGCGATTTTTCATAAAAATCCTACGATTATTTAGGCACATCAGCCCTTTCATGCAACCTTTTCTACTTTTAAACAACAAAATATTTAAAGATCCAATGGTCCAGGGGTTTAAGAGCAAAATAGGAGGATGCAATTCCGAAGAATCATTTCAAAAACATGAATATCGACGAATCTCCCCCTGAAGTCCAATTTCTCTTCAGCGTTCCTGGGAAATGAGAGGAGATATTTCATTGTTCCTAATGGTGAGCTACGCATACTGCCAGGGTCAGTTTCTCCTCCACCATCTTCACGGTTATTCGAGCTGGAATGACCAGCGGCGGTCACGGTCCAGGGGAAAGATAAATAAATTTTATTATCATATTCCGTAGATTTTTCATTTTCCACCAGGGAGAGGGGGTTGAACGCGAGCTGTTTGGGGAACTGCAGACGTTCTCCCTAATATTTTTGTCGGCGATCCCTCCTTACAGATACCTATCGGCCCTTATCTCGGCTTGCATCGCTCGTAGAAATCTTATCTTTCAGCCGCCTCGAGCCGCCCACCACTCTGTCATCCTTGGCTCGGGATGCTACTTTGATCCTGACTTCCACCTTGTTCTTCGAGCTACTTTAGCTGATGTATTTATCACGATTAAAGTATGTTCTGTGGAGGAGTTAAATTCAAGGGAGTTCAGCTAAATAAAATTCCCCTAGTGTATACACGTTTTGCACCCACAGCACGTCGGGTAAAGAACCACGAGGAAAGAATACCGAAGTTGCCACGGGAGGAGAATCGAGTGTCCCGAGAGGAGCTGGAGATCATTGAGACCGACCGACAGAGATCGTCATGTTCCTAATGACTTGGAGACAAGATCTAGGAAACCGATCGGCTCCACTTCTTTCCATTCCATCTGACCACGGGATCTACAAAGTTTTGCGTGTCGGCCCCCTTTGGTCCCTCGACTGCTTCGCCCCGCCAAGTGGAAACGCGCGCTCTCGCCGGATCGTAACAAGACTTTAGTGGCCCGTAAATTACGCCGACATTTCCAATTATGTGGCTTTTCGCGCAGGGGCCGCTGTTGACCAGTGGTTACTCGTGTTTTCGTGTGTTCACGCACCGAAACAGATAACCCTGCCCCTCTTTTCTCGACCTGTTTTACGAGTCCGTGGTGTGTTCCTTTGCGCGATAGCAACTATTCTAACCAGCCATTCTCCGGACTTTCGGGGACGACATTGCGGCGAGGTTTGTGGAAACGTATGGTGCCATCGAAAGAATTAAAGCAGTGAAAATGGTAATAAAAATTACTATTGTAGTTAGGGGTTATGCCTACCTGTATGATCGGAAAACACAAGTATTTTCGGGATTTTTGTTTTTTAGAAACCTGAAGACTCTTTTAAATAAATAGTTGTATATTCGAAAGTATATTTTTTAAAGTTCTTGCAGTTGTTTTTTTGCAACGCGATATCTAAATAAATAATGGAATTATACGTGATCTCTCGGCAGGGTTTTTTTAATTTAAGTACTTTACTGTCACCACTGTAGCTTTGAGCTGGTTCATCAGAAATAAAAAAATTCGACGAAATTCAGTTAGTATATTAGATTATTAAGTCCTTAATCGTGGCTTTTTCATTTCCGTTGCGTAATTTTTATTTTACAAATGAAAAATGATTAAACATGAGAGCGATACTGTGGCGAAAATTGATACTTTTGCTATGAGAAGCCGCCATTTTATAGCAAATTAAATTTTCGAGATAATGAACGATTAAGGATTAGGTAACCTAATATACTAACTAAATTCTCGCGAATTTTTTATTTCAGGTGAACCAGGTCAAAATTAGAGTGGTCACCGTAAACTACTGAAAAAGAATCGCTGATATTTCTTTTATTTATTTATATTTTCCATCGCAAAAATTACTACAAGTAGTTCAACATGTACACTTTCGAATACATGAAGCTTTGATTAAAAAAGCCTTCAAGTTTTTCCCCCAAACATTCTCGAATATACATGTTTTTCAGACCTCACAGGCAGGCATAACCCCTTCAGGGGGTAGTGGACTATTTCAGTTTCAGAAAATCGATTACTTTTTTTTACTGATTTTGAAAGTTTTACCCTTTATGAAAATTTTAAACAAAATTTCATGAAGAAATTCAAATAATGGTCGAAGTTATAACAGCGAGTGTAATTGAATGCACCGTTGAGTAACGGCCTCGCAGAGTGATATTGGCATATGGTACTTAACTTTGAAGCCGATTTTCTCGAAACACCATTTTCAGAAACGGCGTAGATCATGACTCTTGAACCAATGAATATTTTCACTTAAAACTTTAACTGAAACTGTAGAATTCCATACTTAATCGTGTAGAAATTCCGCATCAACATTGGATGTTTGTAAAACATTTTATAACAGATTAAAGACATTTTTTCCCGTAAAACTGTAGAAAAAAATTGATTCGTGTGTAACTTCCACAATTTTTGTTCAAATTCATCGGCAAGTTTCCAGATTGTAGATTTTTGTGTATAGAATAATCACCTCAAAGCGTTTTACTTTCAAATGATTGGTTCACCTGAATCAATGTACACCACCTGCAGCGTCGCGCCGTACAGGACTATCTTCAACGATTAATAACTTCGACAATTTTATACATTCCGATGATTTTTTTTGCAAATACTCGCAAACGTGCCCACAATAGATTATCAAAAGCACGACTATAACCATTGTTTGGTATCAAAATAATTTATCGTCAAAGAAACTAACGATTTTACATATCCAATAGTCAACTTGGAGCCTGTGAATAGAAGTTCAAAATGATCCGTGCAATTTAGAACCTGCAATCTACATTTAAACATAGATGGCTCACTTGATTTTATGGCTGGTACAGGTATGATTGAAAGAAATACTTAAAACATAAAATGAAAGTTATTACACTTTTTATTGCACCTTGTAGGGGAATAAAGCTTGCAGAACGCAGGTCAGAATTGAAACTATCCTAAGTGACCCTGTTTTTCTGTTTCCACTTTGAATTAACGATTAATTAAAACAACCGTGCAGTTTCCTAACGAAACTCGAAAAAGTGAAAGATAAAGTGTTCTGTAAAGTTTCATGTCAGGCTATGGTGAATCGTGAGTTCTTGGGGCCAACTTATTCCCTTCTTTTCCCCATATATTAATTGGACGCGGGACACAATGAAATATCTGCCCTCGGTTGGGGACGTTTAGTTTCTGCCGTTGCCGTCACTCGATAAAAATGTGGCCGCTAAAATTCAGTTCAAAATGCAGGACGGACGCGTGCGTCCGTGCGCAGGGCTAATGTGAATGCATCCACACGGACAGTCGATTTGATTGTGTGCGACAAATGCGTCGTGCTGTTAGTAAGCGACAGAAGGTGGATGGAAAGCATCATTCAGATGTACCTCCTAAGTGCACGAAGGAGCCACGAGTCCGAGCTTTATGATAGTTATTAATATCAAATAGTCAGCCACCGTGCCCATTACGGACATAATGGGACGCAATTTTTTCCAGCGACAATGAGGCACCCCGTTAAACACTCGATGCCTTTGCATTATTCACGCGGATGATTAAGCTCCGTTAATATATCCAATGGCAGCACGTGAAATCAGAGGACGACCGAGCGCGGAGCTGCGTGAAACAAATGCGCCTCGAAAGCGCATAGAAACCTAGCAACGCCTCTTTCCTTCCTTAACAAAGATTCGCAAAAAAATTGTTGGGGATATGGAAAGAAACGCGGGGACTATAAATCTTCACGAAAATTCTGAGGCAACAGTTAATTGTCAGCTGGCTTCGAAGAAATTCTAATTGTCCCTTTTCATTGCCACTTCCAGGGAAAGAACGGTGTACAGGCAGGTACGACAACAGTTTCAATGGCTAAGTTCCGCAAACGGTTTCCAACTCGACCACATTCATTCTCATTAGACGCATTGGGAATTTTCATTTGTTGACCGAGATTATTGGGCCCATAGTGCGTTAGATCCGTCAATAACCTGTCGCCACAGGTAAGCAAAAGGCGAACCACGGAAGCAGGTAGCTCTAGCATCAATGGCGAAGTAATCCTGTTTTATTACCACTAAGACAATACAACAAAGCAGTACAATGCTAATCTGCTTCAGTGGTGGCGGTGTTTAATCGACTTAAAAGTCCCCGGACGGAATCGACTGATAACTCAAGTGCAAGTTACAGCTGAAATGTATGAGCCCTGAGGAAATTCGATGTAACTCCCGTTGGAGGGACCAAGGTAGGCCAATGTTTCCCATTTTCAGCAACTCATCCCCGATTGTCCATTGTCTCGGCCAAGGAGCACGAGGCCATGGGGTCCCGTAGTGCAGAGCAATTCGTCGAGGTGATTCGATGAAACCGAGCCACGGGAAAACCCCAACTCCCCCCCCCCCCCCCCCCCCGAAAAGGGTTGCCTCGCGGTGGCTCTCGCAGGTTTTAAGGTCATTTGTTTATTGGCCTACAATGGCCGGCGCGACCGCTAGGTCGCCGGGATTAGGGCCATTAATTTTCCTTCCTCGCGAGATCCCACTAATCTGCCCCCGGAGGAACGCGACGTCCGCGTTTCACGGCACATTTTACCTGTCCGCAGCGGCGAGCGACCCCGGACTTACAAATAGGTGCAGTTTCCAGGATGCTTTCTCGATCCTGCCGCGATTAATCTCCTATCGACGGCGCGATCGGACACGAGGTGGGAATACTCGATCAAGCATCCAATTCTTTCCCCCGTTGGGCGGAGAAGTTTCTGGGAACGTGGAAGATAAGGATCGAGTGAAATAACGACGGAGGGAATGATTTTGACGGTGAAATATCGAAGTATTTAATTCGCCGGCGAGTTATCTGCGAGGCTCTTCCGCGTCCTTTCAACTTCTGCCAGGCAGAAGTTTTCCGCGGGCCCGGTTCTCACGCGGAAGTAACCGGGGGGAGACCTGGAAACGCCGCGTGTCACCGATTATTAATCGCCGCTGGGAGTGAGTAAACTCGGTTAATTGGATAAGCGAGCCACGAACAAATGTTCGCGTGATTACGCGCCGCGGCCAGTTTCAGATACAGCGTCGGGGTTAAACGTCAACCGAGAAATTTCCACCTCGTTTCCCCGGCCGCACGATTTATAAACGAGTGGCTCGCGTGACCGCGAGCCTTTCTTGCCCTGGCTTTAATATTTTCCCGGCTAATCGCGCACTTAAGCTCGGCGGTTGCACGAACGCGCGGCTGCCAGCGAGCTTTGCTTTCGCGTCGCATCGTTGCCACCGTTTACGGTTTGCGGCGTTCCACGGCGAAAGCGGGCATAACTTGAGGAAGTAATATTGCGGCAACTCGAGGAATACTTATTTCCTATTAACTCTGGATTTTATGGGCGTGCCTCCTCCAATAATTGCGCTTAACTGAGACTGGTATGTATGCAAATAAACGCGGATAAAAGAGGACCACGGGCTCGTTAAATGGGGCAGCTGAAGATCCAACTACTCCAACTGGAATTCCTTCAAAAGCCAAAGTATTCTCGCTCGAAAAAGTTCCCCCCTTGAAATTTAACATTCATCCACTTCGACTACAAATATCCTCGGAGATCAACATCACGACAGAAACATCCCCCGATGAATGAAACGCATGGTGCACTCCAAAAGACTGATCAACCCTTGAAAGCAAGATCCACGTCGAGGAAGGCATCGACTCCACGAGGGTGCCCGTCAGGCGTCGACGTCGCGACGCCCATGTGGCCATCCTCCCACGATAGGCGTTCACGAATAGGCGGAGTCGCGACATGCGCTCTGCACCGTATCCCGCCCATGAGAACCGGTCAGATTGGTGAGAGGCCTCAACATCCGACGTGGGATCCAATTGCTAGGCCTGGGTTAGGTCTGCCGTTGGTGCCGTAGCCGCCAATGGGACGCTGGTATCCGCCAGGGAACGTACGCCAGTGGTGGAGCCTGTGGCTAAATCCACGCCGCGTGGGACAGGCCACAGTGGGGATAGGGGGTGTTTCCAGCAAACGCGTCGACGAGGACGCACGAGGTTGCCCGAACCTGGCCCCTGTTCCAGGTGCTGAAGAGAGACCGGGCGAAAGGCCTGACGAGGACAGCGGCAAGGTTCGAGGGGAACGAGATAAGGACAGAGAGATGGAGGGATGAAGGGAGAAGAAAGAGAGAGAGAGGGCAGGTTCGTAAACGCCGAAATCGGCCGAGTTGCTCCTCGGCGGGAGCCCAGTCCTTACTCTCAGTCCCGCTGTGAACGCAGCAAGGAACGCCACGGATGTTTCACCCTCCCAGTTCGGTGCGTTGGAGACGTTGACGTTGAGTCGTGTGCCCGTCATCGTCAGCGTGTCCTCGTCTATTCCGTCGCCGCGGCGGTACACACCCGGGTAGTCAGTGGTTTCCGAGCGAGTTCGACACGCGATGAAGCTAACTCGTCCTCGAGGCTGACGTTCAATTGAAAACGTCCACGGGACCGTGATAGTATATCGTTACGTTTTGGTAGCAGCAAGGACTACCGGCTCGAGTGTCCCGCGCGATAGAGATTTCGGAGTGCGAAGTAGCCGCGACTGAGGCACCCAACGCGCGTGCCCGATGAATTGGAGCAACGATAGAAATTGGATCAAGTGAGCCCGTCGTGCGAGGAATAGCTCCCTCGGGGTATTTACGTAGGGAGCCTGGAAGCGTATGGACGGTGCGACGTGCTCTGTGACGAGCAACGAAACAGTGAACTCGAAACCAAGTGGATTTCCATAGACAGTGTACTCTTCAGTGATAGTCAAGTGCGCCCCTTCTCACCGCGTACGAACTTTTCAAGGCACAAGTCGTAAGGGTGGCAAGGTAGACGGATCCATGAGGCGTTCCCGTGAGACATGATCGTGGCCTTCCTCCACTGACGAACTCTCGGCCGTAGCATCCTCGTCGACCACCATGATGAACGCTTTCTTGGACGGCGTGTCCTCGCACCCTCACCACCTGGCCAGTCTGGGCATCAAGTTGTCGCCCGGCGGTGGAGATGTCGTGGGTGCCTCCACGGACGCCGGTCCAGGTGTGCAACCAGTCCCGGGAGAAGCTCCGTCCCAACAGCACCATCATTTCCATCCCCAAGGCTACCCACCTCACCACCCCCATCCGGCGTCGCACATGGCGCCGCACATGGGCCACCACATGAGCCATCACCCCGGCTACGCGGCCCGCGACTTCCTGCTGCGCCGCGAGCACGAGTTCAACGCGACCGCGAACCCGACCACCCCCGAGAGTGGTCTAGGACTCTTCACCCCGCTGCACCACGACGGCACGGCCGCGACGATGCAGCAGTTCCCTCATCATCCCAGCCAACATCCCCTGGCGGCCAGCCACTACCCTGGCCACTACCCCCAGGATTCGAGGCTACCACCCCATCACCAGTACCTCGGCGCGCCTCATCTCACGCCAGCGTCGATCCACCACCAGCAGCATCCCGCCGTCAGCCACCCCAGCCATCATCCCCACGGCGCGTTCCTCAGGTACATGAGGAGCAACGGTGCCGGCGGCGGTGGCGGCGGCGGAGTAGCCGGCGGCCAACGCCAGGAGATGTCCTGCATGTGGGTAGACCAGGACGCTCCAGGGCCCGGAAGAAAGCTCTGCGGCAAACTCTTCAACTCCCTCCACGACATCGTGACGCACCTAACGGTGGAGCACGTGGGCGGACCCGAGTGCACCACGCACGCGTGCTTCTGGCAGGGATGCTCGCGTAACGGCAGGGCCTTCAAGGCCAAGTACAAGCTCGTCAATCACATCAGGGTGCACACCGGCGAGAAACCGTTCCCCTGCCCGTTCCCCGGCTGCGGCAAGGTGTTCGCCAGGTCCGAGAACCTCAAGATCCACAAGAGGACGCATACCGGTGAGTAACTATCTCGTTCGGGTACAGCTTGCACGGCGCGAGTGACACAGTGACCGTTAGGCCGCCAGCTCCTCGAATGTTTTGGTCGAGGAGCAGGCTCGCCGGTAGATTAGGGGACGATCGAGCAAGATTCTTCGCAGGAATCTGTGGTAGCGAATGGCTCGCTTCGGGTCCCGAGATACGGATCTCCGGTAACGAGCAGTGAAATCTACACGATGATCGACGAGGCTGTAAAAACCCGGGGACACTCTAAACACCAGTCAGACTTAAGCACGGGGGCCTCTCAATAGCCGGAATTGGATTAAGACTCGCAATTGAGTCCACGAAAGTTAATCTCCGCAACTCATCGCCCCACCATCTTGATCTTTCCCCGCCGACTCGCGATATCTTCTTTCAAACCGGCCACCGCGCGGCCTAACCGCCGGAATGCCTCGAATTCCCTCTAACTATACCCGTGGCCCCTTTAAAACTTTAAACCCTGTCACTCGCTGATCTGAATCAGCCACCCCGTTTCCACGAACGAACGGCCTCTAAATTCCTAGAGCACAAACCACCGTGGACGCTCGAAAATTCCCTATAACGCTTGCCGAATCCCACGCCATGAATCACCCTGTATAGTGTCCTCATCGTCAAACGTAGGAAGGGGGAGTAAGAGTCTATTAACTCGCGGGGTACAGTCACCTAACCGCAGCAGAGGAATAATCTCTGGAAATCGTTCGATGGGTATCGATGGAAGGGTTGAATCCGCAGAATATCATAAACAACTCGCGAGAACGGTTACCATCGCCGTTTCCATCCCACCGGTTCACCCTTCTTGTTGCCTCCTTTTGGTCCCGTCGTTTCCCGTCCACGAAACGCCCCCGGCGCCTGCAGTCGTTTCAATATAATCAACCGACTCTTTACGATGACAAGAATTTTTCGGGGCGCAATTAAGAAATTACCGGGCCATATATCGTGTCGTTTTATGCCCGCGTCCCTTGGACAATGTATTTACATGCTTATACACGGTCCAGCCGCGTTCCCATTGGCCGGGGCCCGTCGGACAGACGCCAGGCGTCCAACCAAGCCCGTCCAGGAGAGGTGCTCTCCCTTCGAGACCGGCTGCCGTTACCCGAGATTCCTTTCTGGACAGTCACTACTAATTTCACCTTGTAGTTTTATTGCCCCGTGTCCCGGGGAGACATCGCGGTGGTTCCTTCTCCACTGTCCCCTTTTTTTTTTCTCCAATTTCTCTATACGCTTCGATGCCGATTCCTCCGCGGATCGACCTAGCGATTCAGTTTTAACGGCGCCACGTAAAACGAGGGGACCCGTAAATCCATTAGCGTGTACAAGCGTACATCTGTCGCTGTACCCGCGCTAATACGCTCGCGAGCTCGCGTTTACGCGCTCCTCGGCTCGCCCGTGCACGCGCCGTGCTGCGACGTTAATGGCACTCTTTAGTCCTGCGACGGCCGAGCTTTGATTTGCGTTCGCGCCGTTTCTCGCGCGCGAGAACACGCTCCAAGCGACTTTATCGCTTTCGCGGAGTCGCGGCTTCGCGACTGCCATCCCCTGCCGCGTGGGCGCCTGGGAATTCTGCTTTATGCCGCGTATCCGTCGCTGGTGCCAGCTTGTAATTGAGGGATCAGTGGATAGGTCGGCGGATTGGAGCCTGAATTCAGAATCTTATATCGAACTATCGATACGACGCATTATTTAGACAGTTATCGAGGTCGATATGCGTGAAATTTCAGCGCGCACAGTGTAAATATAGAAATGGGTCTATTTTCTTTATCTTTTCTTCGGGACACAAATGGAAATACGCAGGACGTGTTTTCATAGAGTTGGTATTAAACCCAAAGAGAGATTATCGAGGATCTGTTGTAGTCAACACGAGTCGGAATTCAACTCAGGTCTTCCTTTTGTTCCCCGGATCCTTGGAGCCCCGGAGAACGTAATACTGTATCGTTTTTAATGACTGTGGACGATGAATCGTGTATTTAAGCGCGGCAACGCTTGCAGATCGCGAGAGTTTCCGTTCACACGAACTCAACGCGCGAATCGGCTCGCTGCCCTTTGTATCAGAGGCTGTATATCACTCGCGATTAAGTTTCGTTTTCATTTATAATCAGCCGCGGCTTAATTGCTCGAGATCAAGCGGCTTGAAGATTAATTATGAAGTACCGAAGTGAGTTTCCCTAATCATATGCGAGGGAGAGCCGTGATAAACGAGCGAACTATTTGTTGGCATAATGGCAAGGTGTTTTATCAACGAATCCGTAGCTTTGAAGTGCGCGTAGTCGGGAGAGAAATCAATTAAAATTCATTTAGCTGCGCGTCGATGAACGAACGAGGTCCTCTAGCAACCCCTTTCGAGGTAAATTGGCATTTTCAAAAAACGCTCCACGCATGGCTTCACGCTTTGTTTCCAACCGTTCCCCGTTCACGCGCGTGCACGCTCAACGATGCCCCTTTATTGCCTCTCTCCTACCCCCTTCGCCAGCGTTCCCGCGACGCACAAAAGCGATTCTTCTCGAATTCTTTGTTTAATTGCGAGCAGAGGACAAATATTTTGGCCGCGCGAATTAACTGGCGTGTTAGGTAACAACCTCCATGATTGTCATATCGACAAACTCGGAATAAGTTTGCAGAAATTTGAACGGAATTTAATTCTGAATTTCTTCATAAATCCATTCCCCCACAGGAATCACCTCCCCAATATAATATAGAGGAATAAGCTCGCAGCAATTTGAACAAAATTTAATTCTGAATTTCATCATAAATCCATTCGCCCAGGGGGTGGTCCCTTCAATATAATATTCAATCCTCAAAGGTAACAATACTTAGACACGAAACGAACTCAAATTCTACTCCCCGGGACTTCGTTCAATCACCTCAGTTCGTAAACCATGGAATTCTATAAAGTTCTCTGTCATGAAAATCAAGAAGAAGGTGATGAATTCAGTCCTCCTTGGTACACTCACAATAAACACATTTCGATTCAGGAAATTTTCATCCAATTGGAAGCCACTGGGGAAAATGAATCTCAATTTCAAAGAGTTGGACTGACGATCAAAGTTCAATCTCCTGGCTCACCCTATCGCAGATGGGACAATCGGTTCGCGCGCGGGCGATCGTTTAAAACTTTCGTGCGTAAGAAACGTTCCTATTAATCCGCAGATGCGACCCGGTTGGAACGGCGTCAGCCATTAGGCATAAATTGATATGCATTATAAAGAGACGCGTTCCCTTCCCATCAGATAAAGAAGGATGAGACTCGAGGGCAGAGAGGAAGAGAGAGAGAGACGGGGGGATAGAGATAGAGCGAGGGGGAGGGTGAAAAAAAGAAGAATAGCGTTGTAACACGTCGAGGCGATCTCGCGTGTGCGTGGTGCCGAAACGGTGACGATTGGTCGAATTGACAATGGTTTCCCCCCAGGGCTTGTGCGCCATTGGTCAGGATTTTCGGGGGGTTAGAGACGCGTAGAATAAGGGGATGATACGGGATGAGTCGACGGGGGTTGTTGTGGAATAAGCTTTAAGTAGGGGCGAGCGTGTCGAGAAGGAAGATAGAGGGAAGGGGAGGCCCAGCGCGAGTAAATGGCTTCTACCGATCTCGAAATTCGAACGGTCGAAAATTCCCTTCGATTCTTTTTAGTTTACATGCTTGAAATTATGGTTAATAAAAAAAAAGACCAGGTAAAAATTCAGGTGTTGGAAGCGGTTGAATAAGGAAAAATGTGAGAACGGCGCAGGGAAAGAGGCGGAAGTAGAGTTGCAAACGGAAGATGAATGACGCCGAAGGGGGAGGAAAGCGGAGGTCGCCGAGAAAAATGAGGAAACGGTGCCAGGAAGCGCGAGAGGATATTTGCTCGGCGAGCCACTGCTAGGAAATCGACGACGATCGACGATGCCGTAAACCTCGGTTCCGGGGAACATTGTAACTCTCCCGTAACTAATGGCGGCGAGGCTCGAGATCGGAATCGAGATGCACGATCGGATTTATGCGAGAGCAATATGGAAAGCCGGAGGCATTACTGCGATAAGCACGTGACGCGGCTAGAACCACGTCGTGAGCCGTTCTTCGCATTCGAAATCTGCTTTCCAAATACAGCGGAGACAAATTATTTTGTCGATAGTGCCTTGCGGGGCGCTTGATACATCGGGTGGCGCGATTGGACAGCCTCGAAATTAACATCGATGAATATTTATATCTGCTCGCGTGTTTCGTTTAATTTAACAAAATCAGTTTCGAACAACTAGAATTAGGTGTCTCCGCGGACAGGTTAGATCGAGGAAGCTTGAACTCTCCGACCGATTTCCTACGCGCTCCGATCGAGTAGTATCGCGATGACAAGGCACGATGATGTCGATGCAAGACGCGAAAAGCGCGCCAACCCCGACGTTATCGTACCGACGACTTATCGAAATCTTTCTTGTTTGGAAGATCGATCGAACCGGCCGGGCAAGCGCACCTCGATCGAGGGCCCCCGATTCGGAGATAAAAACGCGTCTGAGGAGCGGTCCGCTCGAGCCGACGCGACGGCTACGCGCGCAATACTCTTTAGCGCTTTCAAGCGACGACGATGATCGATTGTCCGGCACTTTTAACGTCGTCACGCGTTAAATGCTACGATTTCGAAACATCCGCCGGTTATAGAACTGTTCGGCTCATTCAATTATCGCTTTCGCAAATCGATGTCGGTTAGCGCAAATCTAATCAGACCGTCTCGCTTTAATTCACACTGCGAACCTTTCGCTTCAGGCTGATCGAGGATACTCTTTCTCGGAATAGCATTCTATACTTTTCCTTCGCTTGTTGGCAACTTTTTTCCAAGTTAAATACACGACGAGGCGATCCGTTTCTTATCGAAATCAAGTCGATTTCACGCTGCTGTGGAGTTGGGGGTTAATTAACTTCGTGAATGGATTCATCGGGGTACGAGAAAAAGTATCTCTCCACGAAGTGTCTGAGAAGACGGGAGCTTCCGTATGAATTGTCACCGCGGGGAACGCCGTGGAGAAGCTCAAGGATAAGCCTCCGCGGGTCGATAAGGACGGGACAGTCCTTCGCGCCTGCACCTCGAAAACCAGCCACCAATAAAAAACCACCCTCCGGTTCCTGTTTATGCCGCGGCTTTGTTATTCCGCCGCCCACACCTTCATCGATCGCGGCCGGCACGGAGTAACTCCCTCATCTTCGACAGCGCGGAACGTGACACGAGATACAGCCTGCCGGAAACGCGCTCTGCCGAGGTGTTGCGAAGAAAATGTATCCGCGGACGTCGATACGAAATCGCGATAACCATCCCACCGAACGCTTCAGTTAATTTGTCTTCGCTCCGCGCAGCTGTAGATGGGGAATTATGCTGTTTCAAACTTGGCTTGATTTGGGTGACTTTATGACTCTGCGTTTGATACTATAAAGGCTCTAAATATTGAGCATTCTAGTGGAAAGATTCAGTATCCAGTGTAGGTAGTATTGTGTTAACGGGAGAAACCCGTATAAGCGGTGTATTTTTGCATCAATTTTTAGGAATTTTTTGCAAATATACCAATACGCTAATCCTTTCGGAATTTGAAGGGTACTTTATTTAATATTATAACAAGCAAAAAAATTTGATAACAGTAAAATTATAATAAATACAAAAGAAATAGAGCGGTATCTGAAATAGGTTTTTTGTAGATGCAAAACGGGGCCAGTTGTAGCTTCTGTGGTAGTTATGTGAAACAGACCAATAATTTTGTTCAACTTATGTACCAATTGTAAGAATATGAACCACAAATGGTGTAAAAAAATGGCATATTTTAAAAATGGCGGAACTTCGAACAATTAGGTGTAATTTTCGCCAAAAATTCGCGTTTTATTTGTTTAAAAACAGTGGTTAAAATTAATAATTTTCTTAAACCTTGCGGTCCATATTCTGAGGAATATTATGAACTAAAAGTCTGCAAAATTTGAAATTAATTGGCCAAATAGTTTTTGAGTTATCCTCGGCGGTAATTTTGAAAACGTGGTTTCGAGAAAGACGCGTTTAAAATGCGATTTATAATAGGTATGCTTGGCGCAGTGACTCACCAGGCTATAATATCGACACAGAGTTGAATTTCGGCCTATAACTTTGAGAATAAATTTTTCTTCAATCTTTTAGAAGTGATTTATGGAAAGATTTTCGTTTCCATTCCTCGTTCGACTTATATGGTCTTCTCCCCTTAAGAAGATCGCTTCGTCCACAGTTTCTTGGTTCGAAGAAACTCGCCAAGGTTCCAAAGAGATGTTCAAAGTTCACCGAGTGCACGTCTCGTGTCAACAATCAGCCGAAAGGCTACTCCAAATATCTGGTCCCATCCGGCGAGTGTTTCTTTCCGAAGTAAATCTTATTGTACCAGTAGCCAGACGCTGTTAGTTCCCGAAGGGTCATTAAAAGAGGATTCATGCCGCCAAATCTGCAGCTCTGTTCGCGGTGGAGCGCGTAGCCCCGAGGGCCTGGTATATTATTTGAAACTGATTTAGACTGAAAGATTTGTTGCAAAAGCAAGCTGCCGAGAGTGGGCAATGCCGCGTGCTCGTAGCCCCTGGCACTCTTTCAGACCATCGTAACCGTCCCAACTGTTTGCCGCTCCCGACACCATATGCCTCGGTTCGGGACGTTACGCCTTCGACCTGTCGATGATCCTGTCCGCGATCGAGCACCTAAAATCCAAACGACTCCATTTCGCCGAGGATGACTCCGAAGGGACGAGGCTGGATTTACGAATCGCGGTCGACGAGCGTTCATTGCGGTTTCATGTAGTTGGCGAATAGGAAATCTGCTGCAAGGTTTCTCGTAAAACTTGGGGGACTACTATAATATGCCACGGAACACGAGCCCTTGTGTTATGGGCTGAGTGAAAGATACTTCGGGGCCCATGAAATTCGACTTACGAACGAGGCCATCTCTCAGATCACTGAGCATCTAGGAGCTGTTTAATCGCTTTCGACGGTGGAAGGGGAAGGAGGATCGACGAAGGAACATTCCATTCGAGTTAATGAAGAACGCGATCTACAGGGAAGCCCGTTTTCTCGGTGCGTCGAAAGCGGAAGCGGCTGTTGATACAGTTAATGGCGCGCGTCGGGCTTGATAGACAAGCAATGCCGATCGAGACGACGAAGGGACACCGGTTCCAGCGCGAAACCCGCGATGCAGCCCGATAATAGATAGGCCGCCTCGCTTGATTGGCTTCTACAAAAACAGAACTGGTTAATTATCCCGTCGATCCACCCTTTCCCGAGCTGCGGTTGCGGGCTTTTGCCACTCTCGGCTCAGTCAGCTGAAAAAATAACGAGGCCACGCGCGCTCGCCTCGCTCCCCACGCTTATTGATCACTGGGCAGAATCGTCTTCCCTCTCGGCGTATATTTCCTCATTTATTTCGAGGAACCGCGCCGTTCGATTACTATTCTAATTCCAGGTGACGTCTAATCAGGGAGAGAAAGTCCCAGAAACCGATGAAACTCCGTTTAGTATAGGTCGATGATAGGTTCAAGATCGACTGGTTTGAGTGAGTAACGATGTACCGCCGGTGGAAATTCAATTCTCTGGCCACGTGAGCAGCCGGGGAGAGAATGGCCGGTTCGCGTCGCTAGCGGTCATAATTTTTAACGCGATTCGTTTGATCGTTCACGCGAGAGTAAAGGCTGAAGAGGAGGAGCCTGCGGGAACGGGCACGGTTAGGCCTCCTAGCCGGCTGAATGAACGGTTCGGCGAAGGAACGGTGAACGTGACAAACAGGTTTCTCATTAACGCGGTGCAGTTTGACGAGAGGCCTTCGAAACAGCGCGACGCTAATTGCGAGCTAACGCGACACGCGCTGCTACCACAGCCGAGATTTCGGTGTAACAGGAACACCCGCGGCACCTACGGTTCTTATTCGAACCCTGATTCGTTCTCTTTATCGTTCATACATCGGACGATTGTATCGATTCCTCTATATTTTATAACTGCGCGAACGCAACGTGGTACAGACTCGATGATCGCGAGTGTTGAAAGCGGATATCAATTGTTTTGGCATCGGCAAAGATACTTCTCGGCTAAAAGTGTTTTCGAGTCCCGACAGAAATAAAAGTCTCCTCCCACTCGGATGCCTCTGAAACTAACCCGCCTCACGCCCAACATTTCATTTCGCCGGGTTTCTGTGAACACTCGAGAATCTTCACGCCGGAAGCCCAGTATTATTCCATCAGTCAGGCACCGCCGCGATCGGTTACAATTTCTTTGAAAACTGGATCGAATCCAGCCACCGTTTGGTCCGCGTAATCCGCTATCGCGAGAGCTTCCACGGGCTGACGTAAATGCGTAGGTGCAACGAGGGGCAGGGTGGTGGCGAGATGCCGGGAGGTTGGGGCGGAAAAAGAAATCAAACATTTCTGGTTATCTTCCAGCGTGATGGGCCGTTCGACAAGAAAATAACCCCGCGTCTTCTCCCTCCGGCTCTCGAGATGAACTTTTTCTCTTCCCCCGTCCCTCCCCATTTCCATGGTTCGACGGTGAAACGCGGGAGAGTGGATATTACGGTCGTGGCTGGGCCGTCTGCGTCGGGAAACAGCGGCGAGAAATTAAACCCTGGCTAAGTGACCGTGTGTTATTCTGTTTGCGAGGAGACCGTTGGAAAGATCCTCGAAAAAGTCTGCTGGGCCCAGTGGGTGACCGATAATCGCTGGGGCGCATCCGTTAACACGTGATATCTTACTCTCCGGCTGTTTAAGTTGTAAAGAATTCACCTCTCCCCGCTGAATTGAAAGCGCGAAGCCCCCAGAGGCTTATGAAGCTAGAAGTATATTTCTAGACCACCGTTTCCACGTAACCATCGCATCGGGAGTAGTGAGAGCGCGAGACCGAGGTATTATTTCTCCGATAGCACTCCGGTGCCAAGGAAATGTACCCATCGACCTCCACCAAAAGTCCAAAATCTCCGCATCCGAGAGGTCGTAAATCACGGAGCGGAGTTCAGAGAAAGAGCAGCAGGAAGAAAACGAGCGACCTGGAATTCCAAATATTTTCCTGGACCACCCTTTCTCTCCCATCCACAACAGACTCCGGGGTCTAATCGAATCGGGCCCCGGGGAATTCGGTCATTGGACGTCGCCGGGGGACCTCTTTCCCTCGAGAGGAGCAACAATGAGCGAGGAGGGAGCGGGTAACCGAAGACGGGGTAAATCATCCCGAAGTTTGGTCGGTGGTTGCCACCGCGGGCACGGTAGCCCCCGTCGGAATAATGCGTTCCGCCGCGCGCTAAAGACGGCCGCGCGGCACAATGACGATCATCGAGAAAATATCGAGTGTCCGTAACATTATACTTTTGTGCCGTTTAAATGCCAGCGACCATCGAACGTGGGGGACAGCGTCGACTCGGGCGCGCGATTCCACTTGCCTCCCCCAGGGGAGCAGGGGCCCCCGGGCTGCCTTTGCACGCGCTTCTTTCGCGCGTTCCTCAATGCCACGGGACACCGGGTATCCGGATCATCGCGTTCGCGAGAACTTTCCAGCTACTCCGCGGCGGGTAGGCGAAGAATAGGCGTATCGTTTACGATACTCGGAACCGGAGAGGGTGGTGGAGCGCTTCCGTGGTTTTTCGGTGTTTCTAGTTTCTCGTTCGGCTCTGTGGCGTCGGTCCTCCCTCGTACCTTGAAATTGGAGTCTCCCACTTGGAGTTTTTGTGCGAACAGGCGAGGGAGACGTAGACGGATCAGTCTGTGCACTCCGTTCTCAGGGATCGTTCTGGTATCTACGATTTGCGAGAGGTGTCCAAGTAGATTCCATTCGTAGCCGCAGCAATTCGTAGCGTGTCATGCCAACGCGCGCATTAGACACACCGATCGGAACCTGTCCGGCGTGTTCGAGAAGACGACACCCATGTGTCCCGTTTCGTCAAGCCCCGTGGTTGGAGTCAAAGGTCGAGTCGAACCGTGTCGTCATCGGCCGGGACGTTTTTCCCACAGAGTACTCCTCGTCAAATCTCGCCGTGGACGGAGAAGTAGAAGAAGAAGACTACGACGAAGAAGAAGGGTCGGGCGGTTGTCTCCGTGGTCTGGTAGGAAAGGTCGAAACAGGGGGAGGGATAAATAAAAAAGAAAGCAGAGAGAGAGAGAGAGAGTGAAGGGGAAGGGGGAGATACGAAGGGAGTGAAAAAAAGGAAGGAACGAAGAGAAGAGCGGAGAAAACAAAACGGAATTGCGGCCTAGCTGCGGTGGATGATTTAGGGGGCGAGGGTCGCGGGTCGAGACCGGGCTCTGGAATGCCGGGACCCTCTTCTCTCCTCTTCGAGCCCATCCTCCCTTCGATTACCCCTCTCTGTCCCTCTTTCCCTCTTTTCCACCGCGCTGGAATCGCTGGCGGAGGAGGATAAAATGATAAGGGACAAGGATAACAGATAGAACATTTACATAGGTCGTTAGTGCGAGGCGCACGCAGGGACGGTCAGCTCCTCTGACTTTTGGCACTGCTCCTGACGACCGTGGGAGCTCACTTTCGCCCCAACATCCTCTCCGCCACGTCGCCTACATACCCTCCTCCACGTCAACTTTCTATAAAAACCCTCGCGCGTCTATGTATCAGACTCGAGCATAAAGCCCGGGCCATCTCCAAGTATCTATACTCCAGAATCATCCCGCTGTAGAATTGGTTGGAATTCCACGAACACGGGGAACCGGGCATCCCAAGAATGCCACGAATCTAGTTCGTAAAGAACAGAGCTTATCTGGATCGCAGCGGGGACGAATTATTGCCCGGGGGCTGGATCAATTATGTAAGTAGTCGCAGGCGGGCATAATTCGTCGCTGGTGGAACTGCTAGTTTAATTAATTTCGCGAGCGGGTCGGGACACGCGAAGAAGTATGTGGCTCTACGTTCTGGAAATCGGCCCGTGTAGCCTGGTGTGTGGCTCCGCGAGAGCCTTTAATCGGAGAAACTCGTCGAGAGAGTGGCTCCTTCTGTTCTCTGTCCCACGGGATCCTGGAGGACTGACCTGAAGGGTCCGTCAAGAACGCGTCGGGATACGCGTGGTGGGACCCGGCCGGCCACGTCGTATTATAATTTAATTTCGTAACCCGACGCCGTGTGCCCTAGCGCTGAGGAATTATCAGGGGCCACGTTATAATTTTCTCGTACGATAATCCGACGCGATCTTAACGTCAGCGCAGGTCGGGGAACCGGAGGGTCAACGGATCGCGTAACGTTCAGGCGCGGAAACCGATGGCGTCTCGCTAATACACAGTGGGCGAAAGCACACCGGGACCGCGGAGATCGGATAGATGTCGGAAAAATGTTCAACGGATCCACCGGCGAGGGGGCCTGGCTCGGTGGAAATTACGGTGTCAAGCGGGAGATAACAATCGAGCGAGTTCGTACACATGTTAAAAGTCGCTGTACGCGCTAGCGGTCGCGCTCGGAGGATTTATAGCCTGGCGCTGTACAATGAGTAGAATGGGTTGTTAGCAAACACCAAGAATCACTCGCTGCCGAGTATAGATCCGGCAGATTGCGTATTGTTCGCGGCTAATTAGGATGCTTTAGCCCGGGGAACGGTAAAACCACGCGCACACGGTGGACTGGGATCGAAGATCCAGCTGGCTCCGTGTGAATCCCGCGGGGGTATCACGGAACCCGCCGACGTCGCGCGAATTTTTCGACCCGAGGGCACCCTGTGAACTCCGCTCCTCTCCGGTCTTTCGAAATACCGAATATATCGGGGAGGCCTCTCACTTTGGCGCCGCGAAACATTGATCACTGGCGGGCGCAAAAACGCTTCAAAGGGGACGCGGGAGCGTCAGATAGCGGAAGGTCCCGATAAATAAAATTCCAGCGTGAAACGACACCGGAACACGCCAACGGAATATCAACGATAAAAAGGCCGGTCGAACGGACAGGAATAAATGAAAAGCCGGCGGAGAGATCGAATCAAAGCTTCCGCGTGCGAGCCAACATTTTCTCGAAGCGCATCAACCATATTTCACGGGCCACGGTCCCACCGAAATTCCACGCCGGCCTACACCGTTCGCTCCTCCAAACAAGAATCCTCTGCCCGGTTAATCAGGGCGCGGAATCATTAACAATCAATTAACCCCCGACGTTCGAGGACAAACGGGACGAGCCTCCGGGGAGAGATCGAACACGCCCCTCTCCGACGTCGGACCGGGGGAATGCCTCCGATGAAAAAGATGAAAAGTGGGCGAAAAAGGACGAAGGAGAGAGGAGCGAGAGTGCAGGAAGACCGCGGCGAAAGAATGGGGAGGAGGAAGAGACGGAATCGAAGGGTACCGCGGCCGTCCACGTTATATTTACGAAGAGTCTCAGCCTCTAATGGTTTCGATGCGGTCGGACGCGCGCGTACCTGTCCGCCGATGCGTGTGCACGCGTGCACAGCTATCCTTCATACGGTCTCGCGTGTTCTACCGGCGTCGATGCACGCACACAATCCCGATCCGACTCCCAGCCCTCTCTGTCCCCCGTTCTCCGTGGGCCCTATCACTGCGAACGTAGGAGGGTGGCGAGGGCCAGGCCACGCACGGCCAGCACACGGGCGTGAATTATGCCTCGCGCGAGATGTCAAATTGCTCGCCGTATCGTAAAATATACAACTCCTCGCGCTGTGGGAAACATTATGTTCTCTCCCACTACGCGATCCCCATCGGCCCGATCCTTCCCCCTTTCGCGTCCGCCGATTGGCCCCCTTTCCCCTCTGGACGAGGGCCGTTCCGTGTCTCTCACCCTTTATGGGGCGAGCAGCGACGAGGACCCCGCGATTCACCGGACGGGAACGCGTCCTCGGATTGCGTTTCCAAAGGGGGAACTGGGGCTGGTGATCCTGGACGCTAGGTTCCCGATTGCGAGTCCCTTCCGGCGCGCGATTCTGGGACCCTTTATTTGCGCTCTTGTTCGGGGGAGGGGGGGGGGGGGGGTGGAGGAATATTTGACGACAATAGGGGCGCGGGGTGTGGAGAATGGGCGGGGAATCGAGTTTAAATCACCTTCGAGGTGTGATGTTTAATTGACTCCCCGCTTGTGTCTTGAGTAGACAGTATTCTGGTACGAGAAATGATACGAACCAGCGAGCCTGTGCTACGCGTAAAGTGTTACCGCAGCTTGGACGCCCCGATGAGTTTTTATTCCCCAGCTACAGCTCCAGTTGATGAAACATTGACCGTACATGATTACATCTTAATTAGAAGAGGAAGACGCGTCGGCTCCGAGCTGCTGGGACTGTCGATCGGCTCGAGTCGGAACAATCGATCGATCCGCGAGAGAGTGTCGATGGATATCCGCTTAATAGCCAGAACGATAATACGGCCGCAGGCTGCGTTCTGGGACGCGATCTGATTTAGCAATCTTTTCGCCACGCCCTGTGTCTAATCGTTAGAGCAGCCCCGGGCCCGTTCATTAATAAGCCTAAAACTGGCCCACACACGAGAACCAGCCGGGCCGGAGTGCCGCGTCAACCTCGAGAATGTTCCCCCAGGGACCGATCGCGCAACGAGCCGCGCAGAGGGGGCGAGGAAGAACGGAGGTGGAGACGAAAGTTCGTCGAGGATCTCCACGGCTCGTCCGCGAGAAAACGCCGAGTCACCGGCAGTCAATAAATACCGATCGATCTTGCGCCAGCATCTATTAATGACTAAACGTCGGCTAACCAAATTAACCGTGACTAAAGTGCGTTTAATTCGGCGTTCCACGATCGCCGTTCGCATTGTTTCGAGCATCATCCCCGTTCGGAAATTCCAAACCCGCGTTCAAGGATATTCGAGAGCCTTTAAATCACGCGGTGCATTCTGCTTTTAAGTAGCTTTTCCATACGGAATCCGCGGGAGGATGATTTAAGACGATCCTGAATCATTTACCCAGACACGCAGGTTCCCATCAGTGATTTCCCGTTTCTTGGGCGATTTAATCCTCGGCGGAGGATGAAATAAAAGCAGCGCGATAAAGAAAGCGGGTGAATTTACATCGTTCGATAAAGGATCGCCTCCTGGAAGCGTGCGACTCGCGGTTACCTGGTAACTCGATGTATCTTCTTTCCTCCCCCTTGCTCTCGTTAGGCCCTCCCCGCCGCGTCCTCCTCTCCCTTTATACGCCCTCGAGTATCGCGCGAGGCCTCCCCACTTAATCCTGGCCGCGCGTAAATCATCGACTTCCTTCTTGACGCCTTCGAGGGTACTTGGCGCGGCCTTTCCATGGAAACAGAGGGGGAAGAAGAGAGGCGGATTGAAAGTTTTCCAAAGAGTTCCGACCTTGGGGGAGGAAGCTCCCTCGCGTCCCGCCACTGTCACCCTTCACCTCCGATATCAGCTTGAGAAACGGGACGAATAGTGAAAGGAAGGGATACAGTAAAGCACCCGAGTGGTATATCGATCGCTACGCGTGTTTTCCCGCCACTAATTAGGCCACTTGGGAAATTCAAAGTGATCGCCAGTTGGCGCGAAGATTCGGTGACGACGGGAGGCGTCGAGAGGCCGAGAAAGCGGTGATACGAAATTCAAAGCGAAATACAAAGCGGGCCGCGACACAAGGGACGGCTAAACGAAGGCTGTCGAGGGGTAAGAGCGACAGAAGAGGGCCTAAGTAGCCGTGTACGTGTACGCGTACGGCAGCACTCGAAACACAATTCGTTCCGGTTCTCAAAACCTGAAATGCTAATCTGCCGACGTTTTCTTTTGACCGATTACTCCCTCTTATTCCCTCCCCGGCCACTGGCCCTCTTACACACTCTCTCTCTCTCATCCTCTCTCGCTTCCTCTGTGCCAGCTACACTGAAAAGTTCCCGTCGTCGATCAGCACTGCAACCTTTTCGCCGACTCGAATCGAGGACGAAAAGTTCCTTTCGGAAAAATCTTCTGGCCCGGACAATGGGGCCTCTAACAAGCGGCTTCCACCGTCTCTCTCTCTTTCTCTCTCCCGTTCCCCGTGCCCAGTGGCTGCCACGTATCCCGTCCTTCTCGCTGGCTCTTCTGCCGTTTAGCACCGGTGCACAAAGATGCAACAAAGCGGGGCGAAGTTCGCCGGCGTGCAGCAACCCTCTTTCCGTCTAAGGGGCGACGGAGAGGGAACGCCGGCCGAGCAGCGCGGCGAAATCTGTTTGCTGTTTTCTCTGTGGCCCGTGCAAAAGTTGACGAGACTTTCAGTGGCTGTTGAATGGGGGGATAAGGGCGGGCACCTAATACTTTGCTCCTCAATGCCGGCCTTCGAGGGCCCTCGAACTCCGCTGCCGCTGTTTGTGTACCTGCGCGTCGAGGGGCACGCTTCGATATTGGCGTTTCGACTGCTTTGGAAACCGTTTACCATCCACGGTTAGATGAATCCGTGCGATAGGAGGGACCGCGGCGCATGTGGTCGCTCGCGATATTCGGAGATTCGAGTGCCCGGATTCACGATCTCCCGACGAGAAAGCATCCCGACTAGGCACTAGTTAACCGATGACAAACTTCTCGGTTACCATATCGCGAGGGGTACCCCTGTACCGCGAGCAACACGCCGCGAAGAGTCCCTAGCGCCTCTCTCCCTCGCAGCGAGGACATTCAATTATGGTAGATCGGTGCAAAGATACGAGGCGGCGTGACAACTATATACGCGCTGGTCAGTGTCCAAAAAAAATGCCACCTTCCACGAATAAATAACGCGCGTTTTGCATACGGGGAGGGCCGACCAGGGCCGCGCACGGTAGCCAGGGAAACAGTTGCTGGCTCCGATAATCTCTCCAACCACTTTCTTTCTCCGCCTCGTCGACGTGCCGGCGTGTCGGATTACGAGTAATGTCGTTAATGTAACTCCAAGCGGAGACCTGCAATTTGGGAGGCGATTTCAGGCAACCCCAACAGGATCAACGGTGGATCTACATTCCTGGTAATAAACGTGTGAACATTCGTAGGTTGAATGCCAGCGGAGGCTCGACCCCCTGACCCGAAATCTCGATCGAAGTATCAATTCTCGTGTAATCAACTCCGGCCCAGAACCACCGTGAAACCCTAGTCCCCGGGATTTTCTGTTTTCACGCGGTCGACGGAAGGACCCGGTGTACCCCGACCCTGGTAACTCTAGATGGGCACCGGCATACCGTGGCCCATGGCGCCCCTATCTTTTATGCCGGCAGTTTCTGAAAATCTCCGAGTTTGATCTGACTCCCGAGCGAGAGAGGAGCGGAGCGGAGGGGCCCGACGCCGGAGAGAGGGCGAGAGGGAGGCACGGGGAAGAGAAGATTAGTTGCCAGCGACAGAGGCAACCGCAGCAGCAACACGTGTGCTCCGTGGCCTGGAGTTTACATAAACACGTATAAACGTCGTGTAAACCGGCGAGAGGGAACGAGAGAGAAGCCCCCGGACCCGTGTGCGAGTGGCCTCGCACACGGTAGCATCCCGACTCAGATAACGGGCAAGGATATACGACTCTAAACTGCACCTACGTGCAGGACACTGGGCTACCGAATTTTCGAGAAATCAAGATTCCCTGGCGATTTTTCGGAACGATGCCACCGCACCGTAGAACCGGATCGCAGGGCTGAACCGCACCAGAAGGAAAAGCTTCCTCGATTCGGGGTATCAAGGTCCGCTGGGGCATTCTGCATTCCTGCTGTGCCCAGGTGGACTCTCGGCCCTCGAGTAAAAGTCCTCGACTTAATATCGCGCTAGGTGTCTCAGCATTCTACACGATCGAACGGCCTGTTCGTCATTCTCGACATCACCTTCCGAGATCTCGGCACGATCGTCTACGTTTCATCTCGGTGCGATAAGAAAGATCCTGGCGAGATTTCCGGAGCTGTTCCAGATCGATGGGGCAAGAGGATACGCCTAGTTTTCAGCGGGACCTCGTCCGAGGTCATCCTTTATCTTATCTCGACGTGATCGAGAGGCGATGTTCGGAGATCCAATAGGGATTCCCTGGAGGTGTATATCACGAGGTGTTCCGCACCCTCCGGGCGGAGAGGAAGAGAGGAAAACGGACAAACACTCGAATTACCACGGGAAAGAAACATCTGCCGATGGCGCTCTCCCTTTCAGAGCCAACATGGCGGAATGATCGGCGCATCAACCGGTAGTTACGTTTACCCACGGGTTTGCGGTTCTTTTTTTCGCCCCGTCTCCTGCTTTTCTTCCCCTGCTTCGACTTTTTCCCCGGTTTTCCGCGCCCGCGGAGGCCTCGCCCCTTAGTTTGCGGGCGCACAACAGCGGAAGCGTTTCCATGGACGCTGGAACATCCTTGATTCCTCGCCCTTTTCCAGGCAGGTGGTTTTTTTTTCGGAAGCATCTTCCGTGCAAGCGAGCAACTGTCCCTGCTAATCTTCCTGCAGTTCGTAGGGTAAATCCGGGAGACGCGGTCGGGTCGGAGAGTTGGGCGAGTCGCTATATTTCAGACTCTCTACGTAAAATGCGTTAAAGTGTAGACTAATTACTTCTCCAGAAGCCAAACAGTTGAATGAATAGCGTCATTTCGCTTCCTTCTGGGTTTTTCTAGATTTATAGACTTTAAAATGTAAATTGGCGTTACGTTTAACCTCTTTTGTCAAACAGCGGTGTACAGAATCGTATTTAAAATATACTTCTAAGTTTATTTTCGTTTAATGTTTGGGATAATAAGATAGTAGAGATATTGAGGGACAATGCAGCCAAAGTATTTGGCCATATTAACTCTTCCTCTCAAAGCTAACGAGAAGACTAAGGTAAATGTCCCAATACCTGGACACGTCCCAATACCTGGACACTAGTGCAAAGAATGCTGATTATTACGTTTAATATTCGCTTTATCCATAAATAATTATTTTATTCAATTACTCAAATATATAATAAAATATACTCATATACATCTTTTTCTTAGTAAACTTGTAACACTCGTAATAAAAATTAATTTTCTTGAACTGTACAGTTTACACCATTTTAGTATCGCTCTTGTCAGATTTGCTAAACAGTCTCTACTTTTTCTTAAGCGAATATTATTAATAATAGTTAGTATATTGATACAACTAATACAGTTTTAGAAAAATGGTACCTTGTAGTACTATTTTTTGATTGGAAGATTAAAATTAAAGTTCGTATTAGTTTTTTATTCACGTGTCTATCTTCTGGTACAGTGAAATCCCGGAACGTCCCTAAATCTGACCACGTGTACAAACTGTGAAATAAGTACGCGTTATTGTTGACACAATAATAAAATAATTATTTAACACCTTAACAATAATTTGCACCCTGCAAACACTTTGTATTCTTCGTATCATGTTTTAATGATAATATTTAATTCATGTGTGAAATTCGTGTGTAACACACGAATACACATAACCTTAAAATTAGTCATTCAATAATAGATTCTTTTACTTAAGTTTGTTTACTGATTTGAATAAATTATTTATACAGAAGAAATATGCCAAAAGAATAACTCTTGTGTTGTATTTTTGTTATTTCATTTCCCGAGAAAGCATCCAAAATCATGTGTCCAGGTAATGGGACAGTAAAATCGGGACACCGGGACATACTAGTTAAGCTGTCCAGGTATTGGGCCATTATAAGGACTATGAATTTTCAATATTTTACAAAATTATTAAATCCTAAAATATGTTGTTTTTTTCTTAATGATAAAGTACACACGAAGCCCCATATAATTGCAAAATCGTTTTTATATAAATTGATTGTCATAACTGAAAAATGGACAAACGTGTGTCCGCCGTACCTTAAATGTCCAGGTATTGGGACATTTACCTTATCTCTCGCTGCAGAAAGGAGAGATGGTCGAGTTATGATTTTTTTATTATTTTTGTTTACTTTTTTTATTTTTTATTATTATTGTATTATCATTTTCGTTTATTTATTCATTTTTGTATTCATTTGCCTTGTTAATCCCTAGTAGGTAGTTCACTTTTCCTTTTATGTGTTCTTTACTTGTTTAGCGTAAACAAATTAAATATCAATGAATCTCTAGTTGTGTTCACTCGTAAATAATTTTGCTGTATCCTTTGTCAATTTTCCACGGATAATTATGTGAGTGGTCTCTGTCAACGACGAAAACCATCTCATCCGGGACCTCGGGAGAGGTGGTCAGATGTCATGACTTCAGTTTTCAACCCGATTTACAGTAAATATTGTCTTATAGCAAATATCGACCAGTTTTTCCGAATCAGCATATAATTCTGAACATATAGGTTCGTTCTGATAAAATAAGTAATTTCTATATTAGTTTTAATAGCCGTTTTATATTAGATCGGTCGCGTCTCCCGCATCGGAAGATCAGGATACTCGGATCGGTTGGGAAGGTTGAAGAAGTTTCAAAACTTTCGAAGGAACGCGACTAGAAAGTCAGCCCTTGTTACGGCTGGACGAACGTAGAAGAACAAGAGACGGAGGGCAGCGGCAAAAGGCGAGGATCGTGATGCAATGAATCGCGCGCGGCCAGACACTTCCATTTTCGGCCGCGCGATGATTATCCAATCACGATCAGCCGATTCTAATTCCAGCCGGGGGCCACGGTGCCCGTTGGTCGTGCAGCTTTCATTAAATCGCGACGTTCACGTTTCGATCCCCGCTTTTATACCGCCACACGGAAAGCTCATCGATCATAAGCCAGAGCGGCCGGGCGATCCTCCGATCTCGAGTCCTCTTTCTCTCTATCTGTATCTCGATCTCGACTTTTGCCACGGGGACAAAAATCACGGTGGAGGCGGAAGGCGATGGGGAGGACGGGCGAGGGAAAGGGAACAGGGTAAGGGAAAAGAGGGACGACGGGTCGGCGCAATCAATTTACAAAACGCGAGCCCTCCCCTTATCTAGATCCAATATCTCACGCTCCTAATCCGTGCCAAGATCGATCTCGCCGACTTTTCGGATCTTATCGACGGAGACATGGACGCGCGCCTAGCACGGAATCATTCCTCCGTTTCCACTAATGCCGAACGTATAACAAGAAAATTATCCACACGAGGTGGCGACGATAATAGGGGTTGGCAACGGGGCCCCGGAGGTGAGGGGAAGCTGCTCGAATGGTTGCCCAGATTGGTGGGGAGGGTTTGGTTTTCTGGTACGGTTCGCAACAATGTCCGATGGCCCCGGGACCTGGTGTCCTCCTCGGGTATAATGGTCGCGAAAAATCATCTATTATCCTTCGACGGGGGAAGGAGGACGAAGAGAGAGAAAGAGAGGAGAGGCTGAAAGCCGGCACAATAGTGTACGCCCATATATCACTCGAGAGATTTTCCGAAAACTGCAGTTCAATGAGTCTCCTACTAAGAAGCATTCAAGGAAAGATGGAATTCTAGATTGCTTTTGTACTGGCTCTTCAAGGTGCGAACCGTGCCGGCGGATGCCCCTGTGTCCGAGACTTGGCACAGACGGAAGTGTATCGATAATAAATCTTCCCTGGGAGGGCTGCGCATTATACGACCTGCGATGCAAACTGCAAATATCGTTTAAATGTCTCGCTCTCTCGGCTCCATCTGATCCGACCTGGGGAAGGAGGGTGAGCAAGTGCTCCATATTCTATATTCCTTTAGTCCCCGTTAATTGTCTCTCCGAGACCTATGAACCCTCCGCTACGAGAACACATTCGATTCCCGATTAGCATCGGTATTTCTCTGATCCAGTCGCCGGCGTATTATCGTCTTTTATTTGGTGAGTATCTGGATTCGGGACACGGGCGGGATCGTGAATCTCGAAATACGCGGCCTGCACGGATTGAAACGCACACGCGCGGCCGCGCGCATGTGCTCTCCTTTCTCTCTCTCTCTCTGTTCGATCCGAGCCGTAGCCAAAACGATTATAATAACTATTTTATCCGGCGCGGATCTGGGCCATTGTGCCTCCCCATTCTGAAAGTCATAACACGGTGCCTACACTGCCCTTCGGGAACCGCTCTTCGGGGCTCCCTTCTCGCTGCTCCACGCTACACATTCTAACCCCGCTGCACCATGAATCTCGAGTTTATACCGTCCCCCGTGTGTGTGCGCTCCGCGTTCCGCTTCCCCTTACAACGGTACGCTTTCACGAACGCGTACGCGCGACTGTGTTTGAATTCTGGAGTAATATTCGCGAAATAAGTGGCTAGTGGTCGCCTGCGGGATTAGAGACGAAACAGAAGTACCTGCTGACTAAGTACACATCTTTGGGAACCTTCAACGTGGTTAGCTGAAGGTCTGAATGAAGTGTAAGAAGCTCACAACGTGTATCTATCATGGTGGAAGCCTCGAAGACAACTTCGGTTGTAAACTTCAATTTATAACTTCGTACCGCCTCGCTATCATTAACCAGGCAATTACCAGCACTGAATCCACCTTGAGGAGGGTAGGGAAACTTCGCTAGGGTAAATCCGGGAGACGCGGTCGGGTCGGAGAGTTGGTCGAGTCGCTATATTTCAGACTCTGTACGTAAAAATGCGTTAAAGTGTAGGCTAATTACTTCTCCAGAAGCCAAACAGTTGAATGAATAGCGCCATTTCGCTTCCTTCTGGGTTTTTCTGGATTTATAGGCTTTAAAATGTAAATTGGGGTTACATTTAACCTGTTTTGTCAAACAGTGGTTGTACAGAATCGTATTTAAAATATACTTCTACGTTTATTTTCGTTTAATATTTGGGATAATAAGATAGTAGAGACATTGAGGGACAATGCAACAAAAGTATTTGGCCATATTAACTCTTCCTCTCAAAGCTAACAAGAAGATCACTTCTCGCTGTAGAAAGGAGAGATGGTCGAGTTATGATTTTTTTATTTTTTTTATTTTTTATTATTATTGTATTATTATTTTCGTTTATTTAGTTTATATATTCATTTTTGTATTCATTTGCCTTGTTAATCGCCAGTAGGTGGTTCACTTTGTGTTTGATGCGTTCTTTACTTCTTTAGCGTAAACAAATTAATATCAATGAATCTCTAGTTGTGTTTACTCATAAATAATTTTGCTTTCTCCTTTGTCAATTTTCCACGGATAATTATGTGAGTAATCTCTGCCAACGACGAAAACCGTTTCTCCCGGCACCTCGGGAAAGGTGGTCAGATGTCATGACTTCAGTTTTCAACCCGATTTACGGTAAATATTGTCTTAAAGCAAATATCGACCAGTTTTTCTGAATCAGCATAAAATTCTGAACATATAGGTTTGTTCTGATAGAATAAGTAATGTCTATATTAGTTTTAATATCCATTTTATATTAGGTCGCGTCACCCGGGTTTACCATATCCTTCAGCGTTCTGAAATCAATGAAATCTTCGTAGAGTCCTTGGAACGCGTCCGAACTTCCTTGCCCGGCTAAAGCCTCCCTTTCCCGAAGAATCCTGTCGCGTATACAGGTAAAGAGGCGAGACACGCAGGACGATATCTCGTCTGGTGCGCGCACGTGTGCAGCGGAGCGTCTTCCTATAGGAGAAGGCCACGCACACGGGGCCGCCGTTCCTCGCACACGACCAACGGGGGCAATATTTCACGGCATATTGTTGCCATCTGCACACGCAACCCCGCGCGCACGACAGAATGCACGACGTAGGAGAGACGCGAGCTTTTATTTATCTGCTATTTATTTGCCAACGTAGCTCGCTACCGAAGCGGCCCGGCGGGCTCACGACCCTGCCTGGGACAGATTTGAAAAGTTATTAATCGTCCCGTTTTTGGAAGGAGCGCGCCACAGAGCCCCGGGGACGTGTCCTCTCCTTTCATGCAACGGCCATGGGGGATAACCGGGCGTCGTTGGCACCTCGCTCTGGAACCCTCGTCCCACCATTGGCCCGAGAAGAGGCTCCCTCGAGGAGGTGCGAATCGGTGGGTGGAGACGATCAGCGATGAATCGAGTGGAACGAGGTGATCGGCCCGAGGCACGTGGGGTATCGATACCGAACATTATCGCTCGGGCCCAGTCGCGTGCAACGTCCTCCTTCAGCCTCGGAAACATCGCCAATCTTGTCGAGTTTCGTGGGCGAAACCGGGACGAATCGTATCTCTGATGGTTTTAAGGAATAAACTGGAATCAGGATGTCTATAGCCTTTCCAAAGAGTAGCAATTAATGCCTGATAGATCGTGGAACGATGATAGGAATTGCAGTTAAAGTGGGACGACATAATTCCCAGTTTTTTCCGTAGAAGCTGATCGGTGTACCTAATCGCGAATAGGATGTAAATCAAACATTCGCGATGGTGAATTGCGAGCATCGATGTGTCCGTGGCGCGGTAGCGAGGACCGGAATTTGAAGCACAGTCATGTGAAACGTCAGATAAGCCTGGCGACACCACCAGGCGCGGGCCCGCTATCTTTCCAGGTTCATAAATATTTAAGACGCCTTCTTATGACGGCGCTGCCGTAAGTACCCGCAGTCCACGTACCAGCGATTTAAATATAATCTGTGTCGGTGGTGATACGTCACCAGGGGGGGAACATGGCAATGTTATCGCGCTTTTCACACGTGAGATGAATAACGACGTCGCCTACGTACTAGCCGCGAAAACTTACCACGCTTCTTTGTCGCCAGTCGCGGCCGACACGCCGGGACTTTCCACGCGATGCAGGCCGATCGCATTAATAACTCCAGCAAGCCTTTCCACCGGTTCGAGAAAAAGTAGAATTGCGCCGTCTGGCTACGCGCAACGATCATTAGACGCGAAAGAAAAGAGACGCACTGGAGCGTGTTTATGAAATCAGGAACTAGCTTGAGTACATTGTGGATGGAGGACAGCGGGGGATGGAAAAGTGTAAATTTCTCTGATGGAAGATAGGGAATTTATATAAGATACTAGCAAAATACCGCCGCGCTTTGCTTCAGGCCTAAGAGAGATATTGAGGACTCCATGAAAACGCATTTCACCCCTTTTCACCACCCCCCTTGGGGGTTGATAAAGAAAGGATACTGAAATTATTTTCTTGGCATTTATGCGGGTAATGTTTGAAGAACCAAATTGATATCTAATCGGACCTAAGAGATATTAGGGAACGGGGGAGTCCGAGAAATAACATTTTACCCCTTTTCACCTCCTTTGGGGATGGAATTTTCAAAAATAGTGGGTGTCTACGGATCGAACCCTCGGCCACTTAATTCCCGCCGCGGTGCTATTTCGCAAGCGAGAAGCGCTCGCCCTGCCGCGAACTACTATTATTTTAAAATGATTATTTAAAAAAAAATAAAAACGTTAAAACCTTCCACACGTCAAGACGAACAAAGTGATGTAACATACTTGTGGCTACAGTTCATATTTACTGAGAAACCTCGCATTTCAAAGTATGCAACTTCAATTTTATATAATATAGTATATATTTCCAGGTCAAATGGGAATAACGAAGGAATCACTACGAATGTCGAAAATCCGTTGATTCCGCCCTCGAAATTGCCCCTAGGGGTGCACCTTCCACCGGAACTTTCTGCATGCGAACGATACAATTAGCGTGCGCAGAGAGTGAAGAGGATCTAATGGGGGCGGGTCGGGGCACGGGAAGAGCAGGAAAAATATTTTCCCCCAGGGCAAGGGAGGAAAAGCTCGCGGGGCTCGAAAGCGATTACATCGTATCGCGGACCGTTTCATCATGATTTCTGGATATCTTGATGAGAGCACCGGTGGAACGTACTCTCTCTCGCCCCGTTGGTGGCGGCGGCGGCTCCTCTTCGCCCTGGGGGCGAGAGAGCAGAGAGAGATATCGAGAGATAAGGTCCCCTGCACACGAATGGCCGCCGTCGTCGGGGCGCAACGAGACCGTGTGGCGTGACTCTTATTTATTTCCACCGGAAGTTGACTGGAATATATTTTACCGTCGGCTCGCACCCTTCCCCCCCCCCTACCCTCGGCCCTACGTCGACTCCCTTTTCCGGGGCTTCCTCCTGGCGCTCTCTCCGAGAAGTGCGGAGACGCGCGAACAGGAAGCGCAAACTTGGCGGATTTTTTATGGGGAAAATGGTGGCCAACTTCGCCCTCTCCTTCCACCACCAAGCCTGGGGTAGAGATGGGGAAAGAACAGAGGGGAAGTAGTAGTCGCGGCTTGAGTCCCGAGATTCCCGTTAGCGGGAAGTAAAAACGCGCGACCGCTGGAATACCTATGGGATGATGCGTATGCTCCTCGGGAGCGGAGCAGCTCTTTTCGCTATCGTATCTCGCGATCGCGGAGAAGTCGCTCGTGTTGCCCGCGAAGGGTGATTGGAAAACGCTGATAGAGATCTAGACTCGCACCTTTCACGAGCGGAATTGCCTCTAAAATCTATCGGCCATGTATGTACTTGTGTTTGCAGCTATTTACACGCCTATGTGTTCGCTGGAGCTCCGAGGCCGGCATTCAATTATCGTTCCTCAACGGCCCGCGAACATAGTGTACCGTCTCAATTACACAGTCATTAATTCCCTGTCTTCTTTTCTTCCAGGCGAGAAACCGTTCAAGTGCGAGTACTCCGGCTGCGAGAGGCGGTTCGCGAACAGCAGCGATCGCAAGAAGCACAGCCACGTCCACACGTCCGACAAGCCTTACAATTGTCGAGTCTCCGGCTGCGACAAGTCCTACACCCATCCGAGCTCGTTGCGCAAGCATATGAAGGTACGTCCGCAATTGGAATGATCGTAGACCAGTCCGGAGCCATTCCCCCCGACGACATTCCCAGTTTCCATTCGCAGTTCCGTTCCCGGCTCTCCGTTACTCCATTTCCACGGGGATCGAATTTGCATAAATAGCCGCGCTAATTGGCCCGCTGGCCGGTGGCCGCGCGCGCGCGCCGCCGCGTTTCCTCCCTGAGGGCCGTGAATCATCGCAGCGTGTCGCTGGTGATTTTCATAACGCGTGTCGAGGCTGTATCGAGAAGATCGGGCCCCGCGTGTTTGCCGTTTCGTTTCACGCTAGGGAACGCCGGTAGACACCGGGGGGACCGGGTAAAAAAAGCGACCTGTGGGAAGAAGAAGGTATCTCGGCGTTAGGCGAGGTTCATGCACGAACGGCCACGGAATCTTAATAGGAAATTATCCGTGGCACAGAGCGCGGGAGAGAGATAAAGAGCGGAGGGAGACGGCGAGGGAGAGCCAGCAAACCGTCCAAAAGCCAACTCCCGAGATACGTGCGCGATAGGTTCCGAGGATAGGAACCGAGAGCGCCTTTCGCTTCTCCACGCTTTTCGCCGGCCGTGATTCGCGGAAGGCAGTCGTCGAGATTTGCTCACTGAATTATGAACGAAGGACCGGCAGGGAGAGATGGAGACGGGAAACGGAGCCTTGATCCCCGCTCTCCCTGATCCTCCGGGCTTCCTCTTTGGTTCTGCCAGCGCGCCTTCCGTTCCTTTTGCTCGTGATTCCCCCGATCTCCGAAGCGATAACTTACGGCGATCAAATACGGCTAGCTGCGTTTTCAGCCGGCTACACGTCGGGACGCGCGCCGTCGATCGCTCCACGGCCCGTGGAAAAGTAAATTAAGACCGCGCGGCTGGGATTTATGGTTTGTTTCGTGTTCGAGAACGTACCGTCGGGGTTCCAGGGATTCAGGGAGGTGTGACTTTGCGTCGGGAAACGTAGACCTTCTAGCTTCACTGATACCTTATCACGGGATCAAGGATCCACGATGAAATCCTTAAAACCTCCTTCTCCAATCTCCTATCTTAATAGCTCCTCAGGCTCACAGCATCGACTTCGCGCAATGCAACCTCCCCCAGTCTCTATTCCACGACAGTGCGGTCTAACCCTCGAGAAAGCAGCTCGAGGACCACGAAATTTCCCGTTCGAATCTAACGTTAGGCTCCGCCTCTTGTTCCAGGTGCACGGCATGACCCTGGGCGAAGGCAAGATAGGAGGGGGCTACGAGAGCGAGGGTGAAGAGAGCAGCAGCAGCGGGGGTAGCTTGTCCGTGACCGGGCACACGGAGTCTCCTCAGCCGCCTCCAGTTGTCCCGACAACCACCGCGGCCAACCCACCGTCGAGTCATCCTTCGACCCGAGGGCCAGAGCTGACGGAATGGTACGTCTGTCAGCCGCCGACGGTAGGCCCTCAGCACAGTCCTCTGCCAGGACCTCCGCCGCCTCATCACCTTGGCCCTCACCACTTCAACCCGCTGATGCATCACCAGGCGACTGCCTACTAGTTCCTGACCAACGGCCACGGACCACGGTGCAGTCCTTCGAACGAGATCCACCCTACGTCGACCAATGACGATGGGAGCTGCTGTCAGGCCGCGTACGCGTGGACCTTCGGTCGAAAGGACGGACGGACGACAATCACTCGACTCTGACCACGCGAGACAAGTCACCGGACGATGTTCCAGAAGCAACGGGACCTTGGAACAGTCTGGCTTCGATGGGACACGGGCTCGGAAGGTGATGGTGATGGGTGTCCCTCAGTGCCTCGTTCTACTAGGAGTCGATGGTTGTGCGAAGCAAGAAGAGGACTAGAAAGCTGAACAACCGTCAGGGGATCTCGGAGGATCGGTGCCGTTCAGCTTCTTTGTTTCGACTCGTAGAATCGACGACATCAAGGAATTCTTGCGGAAAGTAGGGACTACACTTGCGACCAAAGTTAAACGGAAACCGACTCATCATTAGACTGTCATTAGTATTTATTTTCGCCTCGCGCGCAGGTATCCGCGCCGCGGTCTCCAGCGAGCATCGATAGCCCGATAGGAGGGACTTGTTCCAACAGCGCTGGGGATACAATTTCTCGGCCCACCGACCGTGAACGAGGATGCTTACGAAGATTGTGTACCATAAACATCGAACTTCGGGATGAACCAAAAAGAATGTTATATACCTCCGCTCAGGGAGGTGCGATTGTAAATACAATTAGCCTAAATCACCTGACGCTATCGCGCTACCACGACGTGGGAGAATGATTGCAAAGAGAGAGAGAGGTGTGTGTCACGCGTTCTTGAGCACGGAAAAAGAGGAATGCTCCGGTATAGTCGGCGTTGCGAATTAAGTGAAGCAATTCAACCCGGCGGATTCACGTAACCCCGGCCAGGTTCGTGCCTCGATTTATCAATCGGGGAGAGAGCGGCTCGGCCAGTCCAGGCTTTAATTGTTCCCTCGGAGCACGACCAATCGAACGCGCTTCTCATGGACCCGAGTACTAATTAAAGCGTCGATAGTAACCGAAAGCGCAGAGTGCTCGCCGATGTGTACGCAACCCCCCCGCGACCGGAGGATTTTATCGACATTACTGTAAATATATTATAGTCAGATTTATCGGAATCGCGGATATGGCGGAGAGGCGACGAACGCTAACGCGGTTGTACCCGTTGTAAAATATGTACTACGACTTTTTCTTATGTGTGATATCCTGTAAATACGAGAGAGAGAGAGAGAAGTTTAGGGCAACGATAGGCGATTATTAACGATTATTGTAATGATTATTATTTTTTTCGTTGTGTACATGCTTTAGGTTGGCGGAGGAGAGAGGGCCTCTCGATCATCGACCATACCTGTATCATATTATAATATTTGTTTTGCAAAGATCTGAAATATATTGACGATGCGGTATATTAGAAGACTGTCTGGTTTATTCGCACCGCTAACTACCTGTACCCGTTTTTTCTTCACGTCGGTTTGGGAAGAGAAGGATTTAATTGCTGATGGAACCAGGACGTGGCCAGCTGTCGAGATTTTATAATGCATTTCTTTCGACGGGCGGGGGGGAGATGGGGTTCGTAAATACGCGAGTTTAATGTCATATAATTGATTATTGAAAAGCTGGCCGGACGATGACAATGCTACACGCGAGAGGACCTCCAGGACCCAGGGCGACCTTTTTCGTACCGCGGAGGCGGTGGATACTTTATATTTGTATTGTAACGAAATTTATGAACGATCGAGATAATAAAATCCGAGGAGGAATCCGCCTGGCCACGGAGTTTCGGGTGAATATCGGCCGACTAAGCGCGTCTCCCTTGATTTCGGTCCTGAGATTACGTCGTATCAATAAATAATAACTTTAACGTGAGGAAATTAACGTTCCTTTTATTGCGCGGCGTATACCTGACTTTACGAGTGAATTTTAATTCTCGAAATTCCCGGCCACCACGGAACCACCATTCACACTCGAATCATTGGCGAACATCGATTTTCGATCTAGAATTTTCTGTAAAACACGTATATTTAAACTTCCCACCCTCGAAGACAATCACCTCGCGAAGTATCGCACAAAATCTTTTTCACCGCCGAAAGAAAATCCATCGATTAATTCTCCGAGTTCACCATTGCTTCCCGAGACACAGCGGCGGCCGAGCAAAACGAGGCAGAAACTTCGGAACGCGACGATCGCGCAGGTCTCCAAGATTCCTAGGCAAGATTATAAAAACAGTTTCCCCGCGGGATTATAAATATCGCAGAGGGGCCCCTTATTAAACTGGTCCCCGATGCTCGAACGTAAGGAGCGTCTTCTCCGCGGCGGGCGTATTGAGCGGACGGAAAAAAAAAGCGAGCAAAGAAGGGAGCGCGTGGTTGCGGTCGTGTGTGTATGCACGCGGCCATATACATACGTATGGGAAAGGTTCGACTGGCTGGCATGGCGCCACAATGTGTCTAGGCACCTACGCGAGATGTAGAGGTCGAGGAGGAAGAAGAAGAAGAAGAAGAAGAGGGAAGACGGCGGAGATAGCATCGGTAACGGGGAGAGGACGCCGGGGCCATTTTATTGCTCGATAAGCAGATGAATTCGTCAGATAATTCCCTGGCCCGAATGCAGATGATTTTATTAGCTGAATGGCCAGTACACCAGACGACGGAATTCTTCGGGCTGGGACGATTGAGATGACACGGGCCTGGATGAGATCCCCGTCGGATAAAGGGCCGCGTAGATCTCTCGGGTGTCTTTGCATCGCCTCGCTTGATCGATGATTTTCCCCCGGTTTTTGTAATGGAGTCTCTGCCTACCGCTTCGCCCAGACCCTCTCCGCGTCCGAGAACTACACCTTTCTTATTCCCCGTGGAACACCCGAAGCTCAGCTCCAATTGCCATCGCCGGATGCACCTGAGTCGTGAAAGAATATTTCAATGCTCAGCCAGCGCCGCGCCTAACTTCATCAGGTATCCATGGACACGCCGGTAATGATGGCGTGTCTCGTGGGCATGGTTCGTTTTAAAAAAATTCGCCACAGTGTCCAGGGCGAATCAAGCGGACCCAGCAGCGCCCGCGAATGCTATCTCGCAACCGTGAACACGGTGTCCGAGCTCGGGACCGTCCAATCAGTCAAGCGGTCTGATGAGCCGGTCGGCAATCAAACTCTCGTCGTTTCACAGAAATCTCGATGGACGAAGCAGCTGGACCCTCGTCAGAGAACGCCGAATAAATATCGTTTCAGAGGAATAGCAGGTTGCGGGAGAAATATAGAGGAGGGGCGAAGGGGCCAGAGAGATTCAGAGATTCCATCGCGCAGTGGCCAGACGCGAGAAAGTATAATTCCGTCCACGGGGACGTCCTTTTGTCTTTGCCTCCTTTTTTTCTCTCCCTCGCCCGCTCATAAAGCCCCGAGATCCGTATTAAAGGGCTCGACACATAATTAATGTCGGATGGTCACGAAAGGCACAGGGATGCTGCGCGGTCCGTGACTTCGCGAAGAAACGCGCACGCGCGACCTCGGTGCACGCTTGCACCGGTGTCGCGTGCCGAGGCGTGCAGTTGAAGCCTCTTCAATTAGAAAGGTAATTACTTGCGCACTAAGCAGCGGTTTCCGCGGATTTATCGTTGAAAGGTTGGAGTGTGTCAAGTCTGTGGAGCGACTTGGGCCGAGATCGAAGGGAGAGGAACGAGGAAATAAACCGTCAGCCGTCAGCTGTCGCGAATCTCGACGCGGTATCGAAGAACCAGCGTGGGAGGATCGATCTTTCGTGTGACAAGGTGTCATACGCGGCAGCGAAGGCGTCTATGGAAACGCTTCCGTAACGACTGACAAGCCAGTACCTGAAGAATTTATCGGCGACGTTGGAAGATAGACGAGGCTTCCTGAATATTTCCAACGAACGAGAAAGGGGGAAGGATGGAGGACAGGGGGAGTGAAAACAGCGAGAAAGAGGAGAGCGATTTGAAAGTCGTTAGGACCGGCGGACACGATCGGCGACGCCACTTCCGCAGAAACGACGTAAAACGATGTAAGAGGATTAAAAGCCGCCGGCCGATTGGCTTCCATTACCGGTCCTGTCCGGGCCTGTAAATCCTCCATAAAGCTATTGATAAATCACGACCGCGCGACTCGCCTTAACGATCTCGCCTCGCGCTCGGTTACGAAAACCTCGACAAAAGGGCGGCTTTTTACCTCGTTTTAACGGGAAACCGGCTTCGGGAGCGATGCTAACGGGGAAACCGGGTTGCGTCCTTTGATTCCGCGAAATATTTACGAGGTTAAGATCCTGCCGGACTAATCGGGGGAAGCCGCGGTGGTGCTCCGCGGAGGAACGGCGACGATTTCAATCGATTAACGAACGCCCGGAGTAGCTGTGACTCGGTCGATTTACTTTTGCCCGCGGTGTTGTGTAACTCGCTCCTCCCATTCCTTCTTTTTTTTTTCTTTTTAATGCGGATCGATCGGCTATTACCGGTTTCCGTGCCGGCTGTTAATCCTCCGCGAGGCGATTGATAAATCACGGGGAACATTGTAGGTTCGCGCGACCGCGACACCCGAGTCCAGATTAAAAAGCAGGGAAGTTTTCGCTGGGCCAGCGATAAATCGTCGCCGGGGATCGCTGTTGAAGAATCGTACTCGACTCGCGAATAAATTACCTCATTGATAGTTTTATAAATAATACAATTGTAGGAGCTGAGTGAGATTTATCGGTGTCGAAGGTACGAAGCATGCGCGTTTAGTGCTTAAACGCTGGAGCTTTGAAAGCGATAGGGTGATGGACGAAAACGAGGTGGGCAATGTCGAGTTTCCAGACGAAGAGAACACTTCTCGGTGAATGGAGAAGATTTTATGAATCGATTATGCTGATATTGCGATGTCTGTGGCTAGCTGGAGGATCGAACTCTCCAAGACAGTTCTCACCGAGCGTCGTGTTCCAGCGAGCCCCATATAAATCTGCCCGAAGCACGAGTTATACGGGGCTACAACCGCCCCGAGTAAACTTTTGCCTCCTTTTCTTCTTTTCGTTCCGATCGTTTCCTCCGCCTACTTCCCTGGTTTTCTGCCACCTAACCGGGTTCTCGTGCTCCCTATAATCCTGTCGCCCTTTTTCATCCCCCCCGCCACTCTGCTAAAGTTCATGAAAACTTTAGTCGCTATAATTAGCTCGGAGTTCTATCGGCTTCCTAACACTTCCCTACTTTCAGTACCCAAGCTCCAGAACTTTTATTTCTACCGATTGTCGATCCTGAGCAGCCCAGCAACTTAAATCATAGATCGTCCCAGTATATCGATTACACGTCCCGCGCAGCCGTTCAATAAAGCACGGCGAGGACGATCGAAACGATCGGTGTTAAGGGGTTAAGGGCTGCTCCCGCCAAGTGAAACTGTGTCGTGTGCTTCGGAGCCGGATCGCGGCCCTCCATTCAATGAATAACAGCGTGGTGTGTGCCGATAGGCTGTGTGCATACCGATCCGGCGCGGCCACCGCAGTCTGTTGCTCTCGGAGAGATCTTCGCGCGATGGTGTGCGTGCGCTGGTATGATCTACGGGGGTTATTACAACGGCAGCAAGCCACGACGCCGAGTGCTTACCGAGAATACAGAGCCAGCCTCTACTCTTTGGCCCCTGCAACGATATAACATCCTCGCCCCACCGTCCTACCAGAAATCGCCCGGGTAAATACAACTCGGCCGACTGCTGCATTCGCGGTCGCCGGCCGCGTATTTCTTCGAGGATGCTCGAGTTCCGGTCGGAATTAGGCTGGCCCCAGTTCCGAGCACCGATCGGCGAGAAGCCAGACGCTCACGACGCCGCAGAATTTATGATTCTCCCGGTACCACGGCGCGATTTCGAATCGCTCGCGATGAAAGTGAGAGAGAGAGAGAGAGAGAGAGAGAGAGAGAGAGAGAGAGAGAGAGAGTACGAAGTCACGTCAAGGGTCTGAGGTTCGAGAGCCGAAGCGCGAACGAACCACCAGAATTGATCCGTTGATGGACGCCTCTATGATTGATCTATACTACTGAGACGCCGCGCGGGAGACGCTTAGCGACGAGTTCGCGAGCTTTAAAATCGACCGAGCAGCGTAGGAAGCACGGTGCCGGGCAGATCGGCGACAGGGTGAGATTTAATTTGTCCCGAAGCGTGAGAAGGAGCCGGGTATCGGCGAGCAGCGTGAAACGAGACAGAGGCGAGAATGAAAGTTTCCGGTGGGATGACCTGGCCGCGGGGCGCGAATATTGCGACGGTCCTTACCAATAACCGGAATTTCACCGACCCGCTGCGAGTAGTTTTCGTTATTCGAGCGTGAAGTATTATCGCGAAGGAGGATAAATGGAGGCAGGCCGCGTGGAAGAGGAATAAAAGAGGAGGGCCAGGCGAACATTTACCCGTCTGCTCCGATCCGACGAACGGGTGGGACGGAGGCAGGCGAGCGGGCAGAAAGAGAGGCAGGAACGAGAGTCGAATGAGAATGAGAGTCGGAAAGTGCAATTTGTAGTCGCTCTCATTTGTCACTGTATCTCCCTCCGCCCCTTTTGCACCCTCCTTGGCCCCCTCGCCCCACTTTTCATCATTCCCCCCTCTGCCTCGCCGACTATTTTTTACCCCCCTTTGCCTGCCTTCCTTCCTCGCGGGGCCCTCTCGCTCCCACCGCTCGTACGCGTCCGCGTATACAGGAACACCCTCCCGTTTCCTCTCCTCTCTGCTGCTCGTCGTTTTTGGCCGCTGCCACGTTTCTCGCATCGTCCCCCTCCGCGCCCCGTCTCGCCGCGCGGGCGAATCTTGCGAGATAATAAGCTGATAAGGGATTTATAAATCCACTCTGTGTAAAATACACGCGCATCTGTCAAGCCGTTGGAACGATCCCCGTGATTAGCTCGGGCGTACATGTACCGGTGTTCCGATCTTATTCTTCTTCGTCTTTTAACCGGGATGCGCGTAATAAGAAAAATTCCCCTCGCGATGGCGCGGTGCTTAGTCGATAGTCGGTCTTTCGGAAAGATGCGTGGGAATGGGCACCCTCCTTACACCAAAAGTTAAGGTGCCTCTTTAAATCGAATGCCCACGCATCTAGCATAGAAGACCGCATAGTACACCTAGCATCGATAAATCCTCCTTGACCGAGAGGTAGAGCGGAGCAGAATCGAGGGACTGGTAATCCTACCAGGATTACAGCCGTGACTGTTCGTAATGACTTCACAAAAAGCGACGATTTCTGGGAACACGTTCACGACGATGCTCGAGAGGAGAGTCATTTTTGAGCCGTTATGGGACCTAGGCCAAGCGACTAGGTGGAACAGCCGAGAGGCGTATTCCGGTATATTAACACGTAACACATCAAGAAGCACGTCACACGGGCACACCTGCGCCACGGTCTCTCGACCGGCCAACACACGCGTATACGTTATTTACGCCCTGTAAAAACCTGTGTTTTCGACTCACGGGTCCCATCGATGGCAACCGGAGCGCCGGTTCTCCCGTTCACGTGGCCCGGTTATAAACGTCCGCGTAAATTCGAGGCTGGTTAGAGATCGTAAAGTGGCTGGATATGGTCGATACGGCCGGTGGCGAGCCACAGAAAATCATAAAGTCCGCGCGCGGACCTGCTCGTCCCTGAGGGAAACGGGGGAGCGGATCGAGACTGTTCCACGGATAGCTTGCGGTCGCTTTCTTTCGCTACTCGCGGTGGCAAAGTTTTGGTGTATCGGCGGAAAGTCGACTTTATCGAAGAAGCCGGTGTTTCTATCACTGAAGGGAACTGATGTTGAGGAAGTTCGATTTGCATGTTAGGGTAAAGGGCCCAAATTTCGTCCCCGCGCCTAATTTTGTCCCCCTGTATTTCTCGATTCCTATGGTTGCATTTTCAGTGTCATCGGGTGGTAAATGGTAAATGTTGCATTAGTAGGATTTGTAGGAAATGTTGCATTATTATTTCGCAAAGGGTAGGTTGACTACTTGTTAATAACTTTTCACTGATATTTGCTCTACTGCGGAAACATTCACTGTAGAAAGAAGTCCCTTCTACTAAGCCATGCATTTATGTCCCATCCCGCGATCGCACGTATTTTAAAAGTTATCAGCGTTTGTCAAAAAAATTGACTAAGTAAATATTTTTTCTTAAAAATTTTATTTTTTCACGCTCTATATAGTTATAATAGGATAAATGTTAAGGGACTATTTCAAAGTTGGTTTATTCGACGATCTATTGATATAGTATTTTGTTTATACATAAATAATTGAAGGTTATATAGATTATTGAAGTCAAAATGATCGGTCGGGGCTGCTTGACTAATAAGGTTTAAACTGTTATTTAGTTATTAATAAAGCGATTTTTATTTTTTATTTAAAGGGTTTAGACGGGTTAGCATAGGGAAAACGGCCCCAGCGCCAATGTTAGTATTTATGTGTACCAAATAATGCTCTTTGCCTAAAAAACCACTGAGAGAAATTTCAGATCTTTACCCCCGTTTTTTAGAGTGGCATGGGGATAAGAACCCTAAACTTTACACTATGTTATAAATACATTATAATTAATGTTTAAGTTGAAATAATTTTCAGCTTATTATTAAAATATGAAAGAAGGAAATTAATATTTTATAATGAAACAACTCTTCTGACATTGTGTTATTTTATTACCACTGAGATAAGTTACTAATAACATTTTCTTAACTGATTTTTTCTCCATACTGTAAGTGAACCAACCCCGGTCATGGGGCTGGTTGACCAGCATGGAAGGTGTTAGAAAAACATTAAAATACTTAATTGTTGTCACATTGTGTCAGCATTAATAATTTAATCAGATAGCCAAATGTATGCACTATCAAATATACTATCCGGTTTAATGATATTTCGCCCACATAGTTTATTAAAAATCAAAAACTGAAAAACTGGCGTACCAGCCTCGGTCTCCCCTATACAACAGTATTCTAACAGACTTACAAGTAACAGGTTAGGTGTTTGTGCGTTTGCAAAGAAGAAGATTTCGGGCACGGCGAGTTTTTACAGACTTCAGTATGATTGCACGTTACTCGTAGAAGTGAATATTATTTCGAATTCGAAGTTCTGGCACGGTTTTGGGCATATCTTGTAGTTTCTTATACACCATATTGAAACTGTGCGAATTCCAAATTTCGTCCCCTAAACTTTAAAGGAAATTGAGAAGGATTTTCTAAAAATTTATTATTTGAAATAAAACGGGCTGAAGCATGAACAGTTACAGGAGGGAATTATCTTTTATCGGTTTTCAAGCGATTTTAGTAGAAATATTTAATGTTCTGTAGATGCCGAAACGAAAACAGTAGAATAAGGAGTCCATGCGAAAAGAAAACGTTCATTTTCCGCGATTGCTTGCACACATAAACTGTAAGATCACTTGTATCCATACAAAAATTAAGTTTTCAATTTATTTACTGTTTTACAAACATTTTCTTGGAGGACGAAATTAGTAACACTTTTGACAGATCTCACATTTTGCATATTTCTCACATTTTATTTATTATCTCGCACTGACATGACATAATTACATTTTGCGATTCGTGGATAGATAGAGAAATGTTCAAAGAAAATTCATGCCAAGTGCCAGCTGATTCTAACATTTTATATCCCCTTTACAGGGTCGAATACAAATGGGGAACGAAATTTGGGCCCTTTACCCTACTATATCAGACGAACTTTGATTCGATTCGTCTTATCGCAGAACAGTAACGCAAGAATAATTTATTGTCGCATTGAAGTAACGAGAAGGATGGAGAGGTTTAATTGAAAGGCCTAGAAGACCAAGTGGCGAGGTAGAAAATAGGCAAATCCCCGGTGCACACCGTGGAGGTTTTTGTGATGACGAGAAAAGGAGCAACGAACCGCAGATATCTCGATTAGATTTACCAGCCGCAGTCGGCCAACACCAGCGAGGGGCGAAGGTGGTCCCGACGTGACGTACCAATGCGTGGCTGCCACAACAGGCCGTCTGCTCTTATTATTATAAATTATTTATTTGCATTTCCAAATGATCCTTGAAGAATCACGGTATTATGCTAATGCGGAGATTAACATATAGGGAGGCACGGCGCGATATTTCAACTCGCCTCAAACCGTTTGGACTGTGGGAGTCTAGGCCGAACGGTGTTTGATCTCCGGACGACTCGAAAGAAAGGCGCGGGCCCGGGATATTTTATCATTTCTCCTCGTAACAAAAAGATTCGTACGGCCCGGCCGAGGGAATTCCTGCTGCCCGAGCCGGCAGAACAATGCTTTCCTCGCTGGGGAATCCTTTGGCAATCGATTGGGCTCAGCGGGCTCCGAGGAACGGGGACTACTACCTAATTAGAGTTCCACTTTCGTTGATGGTTTTTGCTAATTATCTTTACCGAACTCGAGGAAATTGAATCACCGTAAATCGAACCATCTCCAACTATACACTAAAATATCTCTATCTATATCAAGGAGGGACAGTTCTCCGAGGAGCGTTCAGAAATGGCCAAAGCGATATTCAACGTTCGAAACAGAGTCTTGTCCCGCCCCGTCAGCTAACGACACCGGACGTGAACAAATTCGAGACGTGAATCGGTCCGGGCCCCTTGGTTCGTCCGAACGGACGTATATACGCGTCAAGAGGCGGGCGAACATTGTAATCTTTCGCTAATATATTACGGCACGAGTGGCGGCGGTCGGGTAATTTTCGCGTAGCTGGTCGCGCTGACTGTCGGCCAGCGGAGCGCCCCTTAAACGACTTAACCAAACGTAATTAACGTTGGCCTATCATTATGTGGTAGCGGGGCCACACCCTCGTCACATTATATGTTTATAAATCAGGCCCGATGGAGGGAGTAACGGCGAATAAAAAACACGACGAAAATCGAGTGTCCGGGGGCGCCTGCCTCGTTTCCCCGTCCCCAGCCGGTTGTTCCCCGACCAGGCGCTGGCCGGAGGAAGGAGAGAAGACGTCCGGGGCCCGTCCGTGGCGAGCAGGTAGAGGAATTCTTATGCTAATGATTTTATGATCGTGGAAATGAATGCTCGTCATATTTTTTTAATCGCCTGGGTTTCCACGTAGCCGCGAGTCACGCAGCCAGCCAAGAAAGCCGAGACACGGGGAACCGTTCCTGTCTCCCGGCTGCCTACTTTATGCCCACTCGTTTTTTATCCCCGTTGTTACAGTCTTGCGGGCCGGTGTGCCCGTCTCATACGCGCGCTCATAATCGTAAAGTAGCCCGGGACGGACAACTTTCAGCGTCCATCGTCCGAGATCCAGCTGAAAATCCTCGCGATCCCGGTCAGCGCGGCTTAAACTCCGTAATTGAATATCGACCGCGCTCCACCGGGACCGTAATTAACAGGAGGCCGATACCGCGGGCCCGCGGGCCAGCTACGAGCGGTCCCCGCCGACGGGACCCCGCCGTTGGAATCGTCGGGAAGAATCGAGCCGGGAGCCTCCAGCTAGCGGCCTGCGCGCGGGAAGTAAGCGCGAGCGCGTCAAGTAGCGTGTAATTAATAGCGATCTAGATCGCGCACGGTGATCGCGGTAGGAACGGGCACGGTTGTGCAAGAGACCGTGATTCATTTTCATATCAGCGGCATCTAGATTCCGCCCTCTCGCAATCGGCACGCTTTAATTTCAGCGAAAACTACGCGTAAAAGGCGTTAAACTGGGGATAGTTCTGCTCGGGGCCGCGAAGTTTTTCTGCGAACGGGGCGCGAACGAGCTCTAGGGCCCGCCCGTGTGCCCGAGTGAGACGTCAGAGGGAACGCGACGCACCGAGGAACACGCATTATGAGGCAACAATTACATTGTGCTGGCGCGAACCGCGTATGCAAATGCGCGCGGCTCGACGTGGACAGCGCGCATAAAGGTGCCCGCTCGCGCAACGCGAAGCCTCTCACATTGTTGCACGGCCGGGCAGGTGTACCAACAGCTGAGTCCGACAACCACCACCCACGCACACAGCTAGGCCAGCCCCGACACCTTGATGGATACCGCCGTGTCCCTGTTTCGCGTTGCATCGCGCAAGGTGCGCCTCCACTGTTTTCCCCGTTTTAACGAGGCCCCGTATAACGTAATCCTCGAAAGTCTATTGTGGTCTAGCCGGTGGCAATAACGGGGCTCGGTGTAACGGGGCGATAAATCTGTCAGGCTGAATCTTTGCTAGATAGCGTTTGCCAGCGAGCGGCTTGAATCGATCATCGTCCAGCGTCATTGCCTCAGGTTCTTTTATCGAGAACGATCGCAGAAGCGGCTGGGATTTGACGATAGAAGTCCCGTGTACCAGCGATCCGTGCCCGACGAGGCGACTTGAATGGCTTTAGAAGCTAAGGAGGAGTCCTTAATGGTTCCATTTCCATTCGCGGGGTGGATATCGATCTGTACAGGCTTCAAGTAACTGGAAGAAGGGCGGGATAGCTACTCGTACTCGATAGCAGATGCAATCACAGGGGACACACGAGCAATTGGCGACGATACTCGTTAACTGCCTGACGCACGACTTCCTCCCGAAACCCGCCGCACCCTCGGACCCCGCTTCCTTTACGTATCATCGAAAAAAAAAGCGCGTATCACTCTTCCGGATTTCGTTCTCGCATCGGCACACTGACGTAACGGATATAGCCGCGATAAGGGAAGGAAATCCTTGAGCAGGTGGCCTCGCCGCGGCCGACAGGTCAGGAACGTAAACGTTCTCGAGACGATTGTGCATCGCACATGCTCGTCCAACATTTTTACCGCGCTTATATAGGTCAAAATTAGCATCCCCCGCCGTTAATTGCGCAGGAACACCCGCCTTCTCCTTCTTCGCTGGGTTACGCTAACACGTGCGGCTTACGCACCTTGGTCCGCTTCCCGCGCGAGGAACAAACGCGCTGCTACCGCCGGGAAAATGCGGGTCACGAGCTCGGAAGGTGTACTGGGAGAGTTGGTCGAGCGAGAGCATGCCCATTAATGGATGGATTAAAATCGAGTAACGATACTGTCATCTATTCAGTTGGAAGAAGATAGGCGAGAAAGAAGCTGAGTCCAGGAGGCCGCGTCCGCCGGGAACAGAATGATGGCGGATGTAGGGCTGGAGAGGACGTCCCGATTGGGCGGAACGGCGAGGGAACTTGTATTTCGTAGGATCGAGGAAAAAACGAAGGAGACGAGGCACGGGCGCAGGATGAAACAACAATCTAATCGCGGGCGCCATTTTGTTTCTGCCTACCGGAGCAGTAGTTGATATATGATCCCATTGGCTACCAAGCTGTTTGGTTCCCAGCTCTGTACCGGACAGCAGGCTCGACCTCAACCTTATGGTGGTTGCTATATAGCCATAAGCCGGACGCTCTTCGGTTGCCCTGGCAATTAAAATTCTTTTCCTCCCGCCATGGCTGCTCCTGCGCCTTCTTCTCCTTCTTCTTCTTCTTCTTCTTCTACTTCGTGGTCCTCTTTCACGATGGTCGGCCTGCCTTCAGCTCCTCCACTTCTTTCCCCGTCTCCTTCGCTCCCCCGTTCCTCTGTCTTTCATCCTCCCCCGCCCCCCTCGATCCTCATCCTCAACCTAGTCATCGTAGCCTTCTTCTTTCTCATCATCTCTCGGTGCGCGGAAGGATACGCGCAGCAATTAAAACTGCCCGCTCGCATGCGGACGTTTCACACACGATCCTTTAACTGCTGGTAGCTCGGGGGGTTAAGGGAACTGACGTGACCGGCTTAAGTAGCTGGTCAAGGGAAACGGGTAATTACGCGAAACGTCGGTGTTCCCGGGGCCCCGCCGCTATCGCCCAAGCACCTCGACGATTGCGACCCTTCGTTAGCGATTTCGCCGCGATCACGGGTCGGGAAAATATGCACGATAAATCGGATTAAGATAACGGCGTCGTTACGCCGCGTTAAAATCCTTTAATTTCACCGGGGACGGTGATATTTAACGGTGGACTGCCGACTTTTCTTCGCCCCGGACATCGGCAGCTGCGGCGAACAATCGCGGCTGCTAATTTTTAACCTCGGTCAGCCGCTTTAATTGACGCGAACCTTCATAAAGCCGAGCCTTTATGACATCGCGAGCGTATGAATTAAAAGTCTGGGGGATACGTTATTTCGCCGTGCAAGTAGGTAGGTACCTACATAGATTCGAAGGTAAGCCCCGCTGGGATCTTTTGCGGGAAGAGAGGAAGCTTGTTCCTTTTTAAAATACCTAAGTGAAGCTCGAGTCCTAGAGGTGAATCGTCGAAAAGCTGTAATTACCAGCAAGGAAGCTTATCGATTAAGGTGGGATCGATAGCGTTACGCTCGGTACCCTCGTTAACCGTGCTTCTCCGCAAAGGACGAGGGATAAGCCGGATGAACGCGGGCACGGCGTTAAACGCGTTAGAATCCTTTCACTCTCGGCGAGCGCTGTGAAAAATTATCCTCGCACGGTGAAAAGTTAGCCGCGAGCAGCATTACGGGCTGCCGCTCGTTACGCGCGCGTGAAATTGAGTAAGAAACGAATTTATGGAACGCAACGAATCGAAGACGTAGAAAGTTCGCCCTACCTCCCCCCTGACTCGCGGGTATACGCAAGATGCACGAGCTCGCCGCTCGCTAACTGATGAAGAGCAAGCGTTACGGGCGCGTACCCCGCTCGGTTTACACCAATTACCGGGCTATCGATGAACCAACAAATATCCTGCACGCTCGCTCATTGATAATAAACGAAAGCCAGTGCGCGTCGCTAATTAACGCGTTAATTTATAATTGCTTCAAAGGCGCGCCGCCGCTCCCTCGTTCGATTATCAGCGCCTATCGGCCGGCCAGATCGCTGTCCTCGCGACCGATGCAAGCGCGATAACGCCGCGGTCGTAAATTGCGAAAACGGATCCCCCTCGCGCGGAACGCCGTCCAGAAATCGGCGTTTTCGCCGTACGCTTCGGGTCCACCTATTTTCGCGGACGTGCAAAGCAGTGGTGGCGTTTATCGCCGATGAATCGCGAAGCAGCGAGCGATTCAACGGGGGGAGCAGGTGAACCTTGGCGAATTGACCTCAACGCAGTGTGCACTCCGTTTATTGGTTTGCAGTTGCCTCGTATCTTCGATTGAATATCGTTCGTGTTATCGTGGAAAGTGTTACATGATGAGCGCAATATCTTTGGGCGAAATTGAAAGTCGGATGGGACACGAATTCCGAATGATTCGACGGTTTCTGGTGAAGTTATTCTGGCGGCGGAATGGGGTGATAAATGAAGAGCCGTGATCTGTTTTTTTTTTTTCTTATCGAGGATCGCGAGAGAGCGTGGCTGGAAGCAGGTGGAGGTTTTCGGCAAGGCTGCGGCGACGCGACAGCCAGCGACTAATTGCCCGTACCTCCGCTTCCACGTGGACTCTGCATTCCCGAAATGCTTGCCCGTGCTGATACGCGGCCGATTACGGAGGAATAAAATACCCCGGCAATCGTTCCCCGCATTCCCCGATCATAGCGAGAGACAGATGGCTCTTTACCTGCCCTGACAAATTGCCCCGTTCCCCCTTTCGCCCTGTCCTTTTCCTCTTTCTTGCCATCCCTTCTTTCTGTAACCCGTTGTATTCCGCTCTATGGACTTGTGCGGGACATCTTCACTAGGAAGACAAAGGAATAAAGATGCACGTCAAGAAACTCTATATCTGTTTAAAGTCTTTGGTCCAGCGGCAAAGTATTCAGAAGAAGAAAACTAAGTAGGGGAAATTAGGACGAAACCGGCTACCTGGATAAAACAGGGACGTGCTATTATTTTTAAAACGGCTGTAAATTTTTCCCGCGTCGTTGCAACGACATATTGTCGGGATATGCATTACTTCATCAACAAAAGATAATCGTGTTACAAGCGTGCTTACTAAAGTTATACCGACTTGTGTGTTTTTGAAGGCCCGGATCTACTTTTCGATAGTGAAGAAACTTTAACACTTGACACTGTTCAGTTAAGTACTTTTTTGCGTGAATTATGTTAATCGTTGCATATTAAAGTGTAACTAACTAAGAAAATTTGTTTGTACTTCGCCCTGGTATTATTGATAATTCGTAATATTTACAAAATTATATGCTGGGGCAAAACCGTACTGGGTGAAACTGGGTACCCGGTTTTGGAAGAAATGTGTATAACAAAGAAACGAAAAAGAGAAAGTTATCAATGTTAAACTAAATCTTAATAAAGGACTACAACTAAAGAGAAGGAAAACCACAAAATTAAACAAAATACGGAAGAATAATGATAACAGTGGTGATGAAGACGGTGAAGACATTTGCATTAATGTCCAAGCATCCTATGGTTCATCCAAATTGAATGAAGGTTGGGTGCAGTGTTGTAAGCGGGCTCACGAAGGCTGCACTGGTTGGGGGACTGAAGAAATGGACGAATTCCATTGTTATAGGTGCTAGGGCCAGCTTTTAGTAGGTATGATACCCGGTTTTACCCAGGCTATAGGGTAAACCCGTAAAAACGGACCATACTTTAAATCGTATTTTTTTTGTATTTGTTATTGTATTAAAAGAAAGGATATATACTATTATTTAATAAAGAGTTTATTCTAATGAATCCTAATTTCAATATCTTCTTTACATTAATAATGTCAAAGTTATGAGCTTTTATAATTAACGTCCCGCTTTTGCCCCTATTTCCACTACCTCTATCGACCAGAAGATTCTAATACTTGTAACGAGATCAGCGTCCCCAGCTCGTAGCTTCCAAATTTCTCAGCCCCCGAGTGCCCCGGCGAGCGCGTGTCGCCTATGAGATCATTATCATCGGTATTACCATAAGCCAGCATCGAGTGACCGTATCGTTGGCTATCGTACGACACGCGAGCGACCGGACAAAGAGGCGAGTTACTAATTTCGAGCGAGTCTATATTTGGGCCCTCTCGCGTGTGCGCTTCACCTCTTGGCTTCGGCCGCTTTTTGCTCATCCTTTTAATATCGTCGCCGGGGCCCCCAGACTCCATAATATGCGAGGTCCGTATACGCGAGGCTGGGGGCCCCGTTGCTTGTCGGCCGGCCATGGGATATAGGTACCGGCCTTAACCGTCGCTACGGTCGCTAAAGCTAAGCGTGTATGCATGTTCGGTGCATAAATAAGGAGCACAGCTCGGGAGGCATTAAATCACGCGCGGGGATCGCGTGTATGTGCTCGCGAGCGCGCGCGTTCGCGAGGGAGACAGAGAAGACGGGGCGGTCGAGGGGAGGGGAAGAAAGAAAGCCGCGGAGAGAAATGGAGGAAAGGTTGAAGGAGGAGGGAGGATTCGGTGGGAGCGGGATCGAGCGCGTGGAAAGAAAGAAGCGGCGAGGGTGCGAGAGGGTTGGCGGAGAAGGACGAGCGAAGGATCCGCAGACTGAAACGGAGTAACGAGGAAAGAGGAGATTGGGGACGAGACAGAGAGGGAGGCAGGTGGTTCAAACAGCCAACAGCGAATCCGTGGGCCACTTCTCGGGCTTACGGCGTTACGTTCGCGGTTGCGTTCGAGTTTGCATCGGCCGCGCACCCCCGTCGAGCCAATATGCCCCTCGCATCAACGGTTGCCCACCTTCTTGAGTAGTCCCGCGATTATGCTTCGAACACGGGTAAACATATAGCGGAGGAAGGCGCGCCCCGACCAGCTCTGTTTCGCCGATCAACCGACCGTCTATTCCGGGCCAATGCAATTAAGTCGTCCAGCTGTAAAATCCGCCCTCCCTGCGCGGTGACACCGCGAATTCTCCGCGACAACGCGCGACTGTGGCCCTCGTCGTCCCAGGGGAACGTGCGCGGTTGTGGGCATGTATTAACCAGTTTATGCTCGGAGAACTGACGGAGAGTAAATCATCTGATCGATGACTAGCGACGTGCTCAGGCCTTCTATCGTTCACCTTGAATAGGCGATCTTTGTTAGAGTACAACTGGTAACAAAGGCGATTAGGGAACTTGAATTCTCCGCGCTGCTTGGAAGAAGGGTTTGGAAGGGGAAGAAGTTAGAGGGCAGAGTCAGGGGCAGAATTTCGATCGGGTAACGAGGCAGCGCGCGAAGTGGAAGAAAAGGAAGAGGATCGTAGAGGCAGTACCAGGGCTCGTATCCAAAAACGCCTCGCACAATCTATCACGCGCAAAGAGCGCAGCAAGAAGTGAGGTTAGGAATGTTAATGTGGGCAGCAGGAGCAGGCAGCCAGTACGCTTGCGCCACCCCCTGCGGAGCCAATCACCGCCCGAGAAATGGTAGCTGCGCCCGGAGTCAGCTCGTCGGGCACCATATCCTCGGGAAGATGGAAGAAGAATCTTGGGGTGGAACTCTTGTCTTCTTCCCTTTCCCTTCCGTTCCTTCCTCTCCTTTCCTCCTGCCTCGGTTCCTCCTCTTTTTCTGTCTAGATCGTTCCGTCTTCGAAGACAAAGACATCGAACAGCCGGAACCACCGCAAGGTACCGAAGAAAAGTATTCGGGTGGAGGACACTTGGTTTCTTCACGCCCCTTTCTCCTTTCAGCCTCCGCTGTTCCATTCCGCCCGGTTGCTTTTTTACTCCGCTCGTTGTCCTCGCGGGCGAAGCTTGAAGGAAGATATTGGGAAGCGGAACACTTGTCTTCCCTGTTCATTGACTCTGCTTCTTGCGCCGTACGTCTTCCTCCGCGGCAAGTCCCGGCTGCCGGAGAGACAAACGAAGCGGCGCGAGGAGAAACGAGAAGCAGGAGGAAGAGCAGGGAGGATGGAAAGCCACGAGGGGTCAGGTAAAGAGTGCCCGGGCACCCCAAGAAGGAAGGAACTCGGCTGATTGCGTCCGAGCCGCGTAAATCTTGTTGATGGAAATTGTCCGCGGACCTTCAGTTTGTTCGGCGATTACATCCTGCGGAGAACGCGTTCGCCGGTAGCAGGGGCCTTTCTTTCTCTCCTCCGCAACCCCGCCGCCCCGTCTCTTTCGCTCTCCTTCCCGCCTCTGTCTATCTCTCTCCAAGAATCTTCTTTCTTCGCGGACCCACGAGATTAATGAGCGCACCGCTCGGTACTTTTAATTCCGAAGAGCGAGTGCAAATAAGTACCGCCATCCGTCTTGCCCGCCAATTACCACTAAGCAGTTCTTTCTCTCTCATCTCAGACTCCGTCTCCCTCTCTCCCGTCCAAGCAGCTTCGCGCAAGCAGACTCTCCGTTCAGCCCTGCGGAGTAGCGCTAGATACAGTGGGCCTCGATTGATCTTCAACTTGCCTGATGGATTCCTCAATCTTTGGCAAGCGGTAGCGCGTAATGAAGATGCCGCAAGTCGTGCCCGGCTCTCAACTATGAAGCGCCCCTTCTCGATTCTTTCGATTCCCCTTCAATATCGCTATGGTAAGCAGACCTGACGCGGCCGAGAAGTGTAAGCCGGATGCGAATATTTTCTTCGAGTTTGCGATCGAAGCAGCCGAGCTCCCTCGAAGCTAACACTCCCCAGGCCTAAATACCCAATTATCCTCGAAGATTGGGCTTTCGTCTCCACGCTGTCGCTTTAAAGCAACGGCGCGGGGACGTCAACGATAATCCTCGGATACCTGCGACTCGCCGTTCCTTCCCATTGATCACCGAAACGTTCAACCGCACTGATATAAAAGTATCCGTACGCGGTCCCAGCGTACGTAATGGCCGATGATGCACGCCAATCATCTCCGAAGCAGTCGACGAACAAATAACACGTTCCGCCCACGCACGGGACCCGAACTGTCTAAAACTGAGCGCGCTCGTGCGCGGCCGATCGCACGAACCGGGGATCCCAAATTAGAGGAATGTCTGATTTACATCTCGAGATATCTCGGATGAAGCTATAAATAATTTCGCCGGTGGAATGTTAATGCGGCCCTAGGCCTCGAACCAACGCATGGTCCAGGGACCCCCTGCCAAACGCAAGCGTCCAGTCCACCTCTGAACAGATACTATAATACCGTGGCTCCTCGCCTGTTCACGGGGACGATGGATGTTCGAACGACCAGCGTTTCCTGTTTGCTTCCACTCACCCCTGCGTTATCAAATTCCTATTTCTCTATTATTAAATACAGCGGTGCAGACGCTCCTATCGCAGCTCTTCAAAAATGCCTCCTGATCGTTGACCACGGTCGGCGGAAATCCCTTCAACGGAACGTGTACACGGTTCTATTCATTGCAGTGTCTCCTCGCGAAGAGTCCCATCCCCGTTGCTGAGCGTAACGGATCGTGCTCTTGAAATAGGTAAAGACAGTGGGAGATATATAGCTATCGACTGAGACAGCGGCAGAGGAATCGAGAGACGGGGGTCGGCTGAAGGGGGTCAGAGAGGGAGGGTCGAGCTGTCAGAGGCAGAGACGTTCGGGGATGGCCCCCATCCTCGTCCTCATTCTCGTCGTCTGTAATCGCGGGGGCGGCAACGTAGTCCTGTCTCCGACAGGATCACATCGCCGCCGAACTGCTACTCTGTACCTACACGTACGTACAACAATGTACGCTTACTCCGCCATGCCCTATCCCTGCCTGCCAGCCAAGCAACGCGGACTGCCAATCTCGTTCGGCTAACGCAAAATCACGTCAGAAATTGTCCCATTGTATAACGTACAACGTCCCGCGCTCTTTACACGCAGGGACACCGAGGCACAGGCGCTTCAGAGACGTGGATTCATCAGCTACACGGGGGCAGCTTGCTTCGAGGAGCACGGGACTAGGTTTCAGTAGGTTTAAAATCCAAGGAAACTAGGTCGAAAGTCGGGTATTCGGTTCGCTTAATTTCTATGCCATCGAGGCTTTGATTCGTTAGCGATCGTTCCATTTTCAGTGTCAATTGGCGAATGTTATTATAGGCAGCTCAGATAAGGTACCTGTGCATTCAGATTCGAATAGTCCGGCCTCGTAAGACGAGGCTCGTTTCGTTTATATACGGGTTTCCGAGCGAGACGGTGGTTGGGATCGATTAACCCGACGGTCGATTAATTGCGATCCCTCGGTGAGTAGCAGGCAGCTTCTAGTAGCAGCTTTCTCCCCCACGGGAATGATACATATCCGCGTTGTAATTACCAAGCGAAACAGAATACGAGGCGTATCGATCGTGACGTTAGAAATATCGTCGAAAGTAACTTGATCCGGGGTAAGAGATAAATAATAAATCCGCCATAAGGTGGACAGTGAGAGAAATGGCCCGTGTCCTGCCAGCTAGTAATAGCTCCAGTCGATTAACCTTGGCTCTAATACACTGGTACTCCGGTTACGTTTCATCTATCAAGCTCGGCGAATTTAGAGGCTGTGTAGTCGCTCGTAATTCATCCGTACGCAAATGGAGCTACCGTTCCATTAACACCTTTCTACCGATAAATTCAGCAAAAACGAGCCTCGGGCCGCGAGAGCTCTCTCGTCTCTGCTCGGCGCATTCTCTATTCGATCCACGACTTGGGTCCCTTGAATCCCCAACAATTCTAACGAAAGAGAATCGAGTTCCACTGCTTCCTGGGATACAAATGATCCCACTGGAAATCAGTATCCTCGAGTGTCTTCGCGATGGCACGGGTACCCTAACAAAAGAACTCAATTCCCACCACTTGCTCGAATACAAATTACCCCCGCTGGAAACGAGCGCCACGTCGGAGCCTCCGCGATGCAGGAGAATCCCGGTGAAACGGTGGACGCTGAGAGTGGGTGGAAAAAAGAGCGGCGGAAAAAGACGAGAAACTAAAGGAAACACGTACAAATCGAGGCGGAGGGTCGCCGAGACGGTCTCTAGCGTAATTTCGGCATCGATCATTGGCGAAACGACAGTGCAAAATCGTCGGCGCTGTAAACGTCCACGCGCAGCGGCGCAAAAACCATCGAGGGGGCCAGGCCAGCGGCACACCAAGAAGCACGAAATACTTTATTCATTCGTGGGGGACCCGTAGGCCGGTGGAGTAATGTTTTAGCGGTAGTGTATAGAGATGCCAATAAATATGTCGCTGGCGGCATGCAATATGTATGTCAGCGTCTGCCAATCCGCGGATAAGTCGCGAGGGGTCCCAATTCTTCTCCCGGTCGAGCCCTGTCCTCCTCCTCTCTTCTTCCCGGCCTTCTTCCCCGTGTTCTTCCCCTCTCGTCTCGCTGGACGGGGCAAAAAACCATGCCAGAGTTGCGCGCGACCAGCCCCGTGGACGTATTGAGACGGAACGTACCGGCAGGACGATGATCGATACCGAGGCTCTCGGGATCGGAACCCGGTGGTCGGACATTTACCAAGCAGCCCGCGTTATCTCGCGTCCCTTGACGTATGTCGATCGATTCCCGCACTCGTTACACGCGTCCTCGACGCGTCTAATCGGGCCCGGAGAATTTGTAGCAAGGGGCGTGTATCTCCCCTTCGCCACGAGGATGAAAGTTCGCTGGGTATTGGAAGCGGGCGGAACGGATTAATTAGGAACAGGACTGTTGGAATTTTTGGCGAGGTCTTAATGGGGGCCAGACGGAGGCAAGGTAACGAGGAAGTGAAACGACATCGGCGGCCCCGATAAGAAAGGAGAAAGTAACGTTTAAATAATCGAGGAGACAGTGATCGCGCAGCGACCGGCTTAAGTCCTTTTTGCAGCGTGTTGAGGAGACGAGGCGCATCGGGTGGTCGCCGATCGCGACGGATAGACGTCCGATCGGTCGGCAAAACATCCTTCGAATCGAGCGTATTAACGATCTCATCAATAAAGCTTTCCATCGGTGTCCGGGCAGCCCGGGCCCGACCGATCGGCGGAGGGGAGTGGGCGACCACGGAGCAAGAAAAATCGCCAATTTGTTGAATGCACCGGCCATAATTCTGCGAGAAAAACTTCGCATCTGCATTTCGTGCGTGCCCGTCCGGACGGAGACGGAATGCGCACTGGCCCCGGGTGCAAATATCGGCCTGGCCGAGTCGGACAAGTCCCCTTTTCGGCAAACAGCCGCCGCGTTCGGAACGAAACCGTGGCTGGCCTCGCTATTTCCCAGCCGTGCCTCGCAACAGATACCTTGTACCAAGGGATATTTATTGCCCCGTTCGCTATTTACGGCGCCGTTTCCTAACGAACCCGAACCCGGGGCGCGTAATTACGAAAATCGCTCGATGCCGGCTACAGCGTTTACGTTCGCCGATAGGCTATTACAGGCGGGACGCGCTTTCCTAGCGCGGGGCCAGTTACGATCGACGGGTCCCGTAATTAATTTAGTTTCGCAGCGTCGAGCGAGAAGCATCGAACTTCTGGGCGAACGATGAGCCGAGGGATACGGACTAGAACTATTTAAGTCCCGGCTCGCGTGCACCGGCTCCGGCGACTGGCTGCTTAATTGACGCTAGGCAGATGCATACTTGCTTTTACCGTGTTTGTAACCATATCAATTCGACTCGGCCGGTTACGCAAACAAACCACCGCGCATGTATTTCGGGATGTTGACTCAGGGCGAAAAAATACGCGGCAGTAACGGCCGGGAAACGCGGGCAACACCTACGCGAGGGATACGTGCCGGAGGAGTTGAGCGCGGAACGCTGGAACAATACGCCCTTTTTCTGCACTCCGCGCGATGGACTCGCGAATTCGGCGAATAACAAACTTCCGCCCGCGAGTCGCTGTCCTCCTTTTGCCCAACGATTATTCACCCCGGGGGCTATCGCGCGGTCGCATCGGCGCTACTTCTGGTATTTGGAAAAAGCTCCGCGAACGAGGTTCCTCGACCTTCGACGAACAAGGGAAACAAGAAGACTACCGCGCAAGCTTAAAATATCGGGAACAGATTTCGCAGCGATTACGCGGGGACCGGTAGCACTTGGAGTGCCTGCGCTGCGCTCCCAGATTAGATAGCTCCGCGTTAAATACGCGATGTAGATCGCCAGCGACCAACCAGAGACACGGAAACAGATAACTATAAACAATCCCGACAATTCCCTTACACTCAGCTGTTTATTGTTTAATAACCATATACGCGTCCCCGCGTCCTGTAATGACCCAGCCACGTTCATGGATTATATATTATTGCCCTGCGCAGAAGCGCTCCCGCACGGTTTCGCGTCTCGCACGTGCGCGCGATTCGAGTGCAGATTTCCGGTGGTGTCGCGGGAGGGAGTGTTACGGCCGCGTGCGATGATGAGGAAAAAAGGGACGGCATAGAAGAAGTGGATCCGTGGCGTGCTCGTATATCACGCATAGGCTCGTAATAATATCTAGTCGCTTCCGATTGCGCGTGCACCGCGATCGTAAACGGCTGGGCGCGCGTGGGCGAGCACGCGCGTGTCCCGCGGCAAAAACGCGCGCCTTTAGATTATCGTTCGACCGTTACTGTCCTCCTTTCGTCCGTATCGCGTCCGAGTTCCGCAATCTGAGACCGTCCGAGGGGGTGCGAGGCCGATAAATTCGGAATCGTTTGGCTGGATGAGCTGAGAACTCGAGATCACTTGTAAGGAAGGAAGTGTACCGATATACGGAAAGACGAATCGAAAGGGAATTCTGTGATCCTCTTGGACGATGATCACATGAGGGTTGATGAGTTAATTGGGAGTAGTATAGTTCCAAGCAGATTTGGTGAATCTAAGAATGGAGGCTTAAACGTTGAAAGGTTAGTAGGGGAGACCGGAGCTGGTTATCCAGTTTTCCAGTTTTTGATTTTTAATCAATTATGTGGGCGAAATAATATTAAACCGGTTAGTATATTTGATAGGGCATACATTTGGCTATCCGATTAAATTATTAATGGTGACTTGATGTGACAACAATTAAGGTATTTTAATGTTTTTCTAACACCTTCCATGCTGGTCAACCAGCCCCATGATTGGGGTTGGTTAACTTGCAGCATGGGGTACATAGGTTGACTATATGTAAGTACAATCAGTTAAAAAAATGTTATTAGTAACTTATTTCAGTGGTAATAAAATAAGACAATGTCACAAGAGCTGTTTCAGTATAAAATATTAATTTCTTTCTCTCATATTTTAATAATAAGCTGAAAAATTTTTCAACTTAGACATTAATTATATTGTATTTAAATCCTAGTGTAAAGTTTAGGGTTGTTATCCCCATACCACCCTAACGAAAGAGGGTAGAGATCTGAAATTTCTCTCAGTGGATTCTTAGGTAAAGAGTATTATTTGGTGCAGATAAATATTAAATTGGTGCTGGGGCTGTTTTCCCTATGCTTACCCGACTAGACCTTTTAACCAAAAAATAAAAATCGCTGTATGAATAACAAAATAACAATTTAAACCTTATTAGTCAACCAGCCCCGACCGATCATTTTGACTTCAATAATCTATATAACCTTCAATTATTTAAATAGTATAAATTGAATTTCGACCGTAAATTTTAGAAGAAATGATTTCGGCGCACTGGTTCGGTCTTTTTTTAAAAAATTATTAAATCAAAGCTGTTTTGCAATTTTTTAACATTTTATCAAATTCCAACGTTTCGGTCACTGATTCTGACCTAAACTTTCCTTGATAATGGTCTTTTTTAAAAAATTATTAAATCAAAGCTGTTTGGCAATTTTTTAACATTTTATCAAATTCCAACGTTTCGGTTACTGATTCTGACCTAATCTTTCCTTGATAATTGTCAGAATCAGTGATCGAAACGTTGGAATTTGATAAAATGTTAAAAAATTGCAAAACAGCTTTGATTTAATAATTTTTTAAAAAAAAGACCGAACCAGTGCGCCGAAATCATCTCTTCTTCAATTATATATGTATAAACAAAAATACTATGTCAATAGATCGTCTAACAAACAAACTTTAAAATAGTCTCTTAACATTTATTCTATTGCAACTACATAGAGCGTGAGGGAATAAAATCTTAAAGAAAAAATATTCACTTACGTAGTCAATTTTTCAACAAACGCTGATAACTGTTAAAAAACGTGCGATCGCGAGATGGGACATAAATGCGTGGCTTAGTAGAAGTGACTTCTTTCTACAGTGAATGTTTCCGCAGTAGAGCATATGTCGGTACAAAGTTACTAACAATTAGTCAACCTACCCCTTTAGACAACCAGCCCCGGTCTCCCCAATTGTTTACCAAAGATGAGCAAGTATAGGAAGATACCCCAGCACCACGCAGAAAGTCCCAAAGAGAGAGGATCGCAGGCCGTAGGCCGGCATGGGCGCATCCAGCGAACTATAACTGGCCGGGACAGAAGAAGAGAGGGTGAGAAAGGGAGAAACACGATACGGGGAGAGCGTACAGAGGCTATGATTTACACTGTTACCGCGTGGTTGCTGCAGATACCCTTTGTCCTTGGACGGTGGATTCGCGCCTCGCCGCTGCCTAACGTACGACTCGTGGAAAATAGGGGACGAGAGACGAGAGGAGCCGCGTGATTGTTTGCATTATTTATGACGATCGTCGTCTCGCCCCGGCGATGTACATCTGATATCGTCCTCTCTTCGAATTACTCAGTCGCATTAAATAAAAAGGGCAACGAAGGAGGTGGGGGGGGGGGCGGGGGAAGGGGTAGGGCAGGAAACAGTGGAAGCAGGAATTGCTGGATGGCCTATACGTTTCCCTTCGATCGTTAAACCAGGAACAAATTGTTCATTATTTTATACGATTTCCACGGGAGTGTTTATCGTGGAAGATGCCACGGCGGGGCCGGCGACACTCGATACACCCGGGATATGGACGGTGCTGGAGCATTCCGTGGCGGGAGCGGCCGCGGAACCGCGAGTTACGAGTAACAGGTATCCTATCGCATAACGGCGCTACCAGGATATTTTGATGTCGCGTCGTTGCGATGAAAAGTGGTAAGCTAATGCTCGTTATCGCCGGGCCCCATTCTTAAACCGAAGGGTTTATCGGCGGGCCCCTCGCCCCGGTGTGAGAACCGCGCAATTACGGGTGCCTCGCGTTCACCGAGATCCGCGGCGGGAATAAAATACGGCGAATCGTAAAGTCCCGCCGTTTATATTACTCGTCGATGCTCGCGCGGGAGGACAATCTGCTTTCGAATTAATCCACGGTCAACGCCTTCCGCAAGGGACCGATATAAACGTTACGACAGCGCCGCCTCTGCGCGGGGGAGGAGACGAGGCGTAATCGACGAGAAAAGCTGAAATTCTCCACACAAGCTGTTCGGGATTTATGCTATTTAGCAGTGTTTCTTGGAAGATCGCTCGTAACGAAGGCGTCAAGGTTAATTGCGAGTTGCATCGAGGGACAGTGGAAGAACCGAATTCGTAGAGCCCATAATCGATTGTACTTGCTCGCGAGTAATCGGGAAGGAAATGGTGCACGAAACACGGGACCCGCCGTCCGATCGTTGTGTATATATGGGGCGGAGAAATGGGGAATGAACGTGTCAGAAGCAGCCCCCGGGGTCTAATTATGAGTTTGCACAGAGGGTTGGTTAGTCGACTTCGCCGCGTTACGAAGAACCCCATTGACTCATTGACCGAAATATCTTCATTGAGTGGCACATGTGCATTAATTATTTCATCGGTCGTTGTTACTTCCCGTGTATTTCTTCTCCCCGACCCTCCGCTCAATTATTCCACCTTTTTCCCCCGACACCCTTTTCACGACCCCTTCGTTATTTCTAATCATCGCAGCGTCCGATCGTTGCCTAATTAATCTGAATAGATATAAGAATATTCCACAACGGCGAAACGATTCGGCGGGACAATTCTATCGGCGCAGGAGGGTCGTTAAGGTCTCGTTGCGTTTGGCAAATAAAAGATGCGCGGCGCGGAATAACCCAAAAGGGAGAAAAGAAATAGGGTGGGGTCAGGAGTCGGCGGAAAGTTCGGGCCAGCAATATCTCGCGGCGTGGACAGACAAAAAGGGACACAATGCCGAGGGCAGGATCGATTCTCCTCGGTCGAGAGGATCACGGGCCGAGAGGACCAGGTTCCGTCTCACGGAGAGGAGCCACATTGTTGCTGATGCTCACCGACGGGCTTCGGGAAACAACGAGCCACCGGTCCCCAAAGAAGCGTAATTAATCACTTTTTCTTGCGCAAGGGAGGCAACTGCGAGAAAGATTCCCGGATCCTGTGGCGAGAACGCATCAAACTTTAAGCCTCAAGACCAACGATCGCGGCGAAGCAAATATTGAAACTCTACCCCTTAGTTCCCCTAAAAAAAAGTAAACCTCAACGTACATACAAGCGAGAGTCTCTCGAACTCATCGATCGAACACCACCTTAAGACACCCATATCCCGGAACACACACTTTGCAGGCCAAAGTTCGTGCCACCCCCTTCTCTAGTATGGAACCACCTGTAAACGCTACGCCACCCTTTCCATACAGTTCTCGCGTTAAATCCCAGTTTATCCCCGAACGATGCAACCGCCAGCCAGACCGGCAAGCAGAGATAGGACGAGAGGATCTCGCGAGCCGAAGAGATCCCAGGGGAGCAGTCGCATTAGCGTCTGGTGTCCCGCGTTCTAAGTGTTCCCACGGCGAACGAGGACGTGGGGGCCCCGTGCATCGGCGACCGCGAGCCGGCCCCGTGGGGCCCGTAGCTTTTCGGCTATGATCCGGTAATTACCGACGAAGCTAGAGGTCGTCGGGCCCGTTAACGTTCGGCGGCTAATGGTATGCACGCGGGCCAATAAAACGTCGAGGAGCGCGGACAGAAATCAAGGGAAAAGAAAATAGGCGGACAAGCCACGGCCGACTGAGGGAGCACGGCCGGGGGGACAGGGGGGTGTGAACGATGAAGGAAGGCCACGCGGTTATGCGCGAGGGATACGAAACAGGGCCCCGAAACGACTTTACGGGAATTACACCCGCGAAATCGGGGAGATATGGAGCCGCGAAATGCGATGTGGCCATCCGTCACTCTCGCGGCCCACATGTCCGCGCCTTGCCTTCCAAACCGGCTGCCTGGCCGCCCGACTCGCCCCTCGATCTCCCCCCCTTGTAACCCCTTCCACCCCCTCGGTCGGTTCCTCTAACGCGCTCCTAGGTGGTTCAGGGCGAGTGTTCGTGGCGAACGTGGGTCGTCGATAGCTGCGACAGTGGAGGGATCGATGTTGCATTGCATTTGAAAGTCGATTGATCTCGATCAAAGGGGTTCCCTTTGTGTAGCAGGTAAAGAGAAGAGTCAGAGCTCGAGGAAGAGTAATTTCGAAGGCCACTTTGCGATCGTAAGCAGGGCATAGTTTATACCGAAGGGACCGGGGGACACCCATCGAAGTTTGCCGCGGAATTTGATCGACCGTTCTCGATGCCCTGTTAAACGATACAGTAAATCAAGGCCCGCGAACAGAAGACGGTAGGAGGGTATGCTCGGGGCGCGCGAGCGCACTTAGCGAGCTTTGATTTATGAAGCGACGACGTTTTAAATGAATGTCCCGTGTACGGATCGTAACGCGATCTGGCCACACACCATGCGTGTTCTCGCGTCGCGATATCGCCCAGTAATATCTCTTTTACGTCGTGTAACGGCCGAAATGAATATATAAAGTCTTTGTCGCTCTAAATTTATACGATGATAATAAAATTAGCGGCGGGGCGGGGGCCGACTGGGGGCCTCGGTGCATCTTTCACGCGGCACAAAAGTTCCGGACCCCGCAGTAAACGTCCGGCACGCGGGCCCGGTCTCTTTCGCGTTTGCGACGAAGATCATAGATAGGATTCATTCGTTCCGTTTTAACGCGCGTAACGTCGATTCCGCGGGCCGCATCCGCCGCGGTAAACATCGTTCCCAGAGGGGCCGCGGTGTTTCAGCAGAAACTCATTAAGCCTGAACCCCCACAGAGGAGCCCCCCTCCTAGACAAAACTGACGATCCTGATGATCCTGATCCTGGCAGACAGGCTGGAGCCTTCCTTCCTCGCCGCAAATTCCTGGAAGACCGTCCAGCAACTCCGCCTACCTGGACAGGTGCGCGCGGTTTCTGGCCTAGGGCAAGAGCTGGCTGGCTTCGTTCGGGTGTCAGCCAGCGTATCCCTTGAGTTATTGCATTTCTCGAGTTCCAGCGCGCTCCACTCGCCTAATGATTCCTCTTTTTTTCCTCCTCCCCCACCGAACTCCCTGTGTCCAAGCGAAGATCGTCAACCACGGTTCTGGGCCTAACCCGCGTAAAACGTTTTCCAGCTTGGATCACACCGTGCGAACCGCTTCACCTTTGCACCTTCTGTCCTTTGTCAGCCCTCCACCTTGACTCGACACCGAACAGTGATCCTATCGTACGTACGAATGTATCTTTAAGTCAATCTACGACTCGCCAGATAACTTTCTATTATCGTGATCACCGGTTAAGGCACGCTGGCCCATGAATCACGAACTCTGTGCGACTGCCTCTTCAGTCTACGTGCACTTTTCGCCCGGCTGGACGCTCGTCTGGGAAAGTGGGACTTTGAGAATAAAATTGCTAGGCGCGGTCGCTGGCTGGTCATCCATGCGGGGGATCGATTCAGTATCGATGACGGAGGTAGCAAGTATTACCGATCCTAATGGGAGAATCTAATAAGACGATGGAAGGAACGGTTTCAAAGGAGCCTCTCGAAATCGCCATCCGCTGCGGCGCGGCGATGAAAAATGTCTGCCGGTCTAATGATAAACGAGCGCGAGCTCATAAACGGCCGAATGATACACTCGAGGGCTCATTGTCCGAGTAAGTTTTCAGGTGGTTCCTGGCCATTGTCGGCGGCGTCGGTTGGCATTGTTGTTGCGCCGCCGCAACGATGAAACGGTCGAAAATCTTCCGTGGTCCGGCGAAAAAGAAAAGACGCGGGAGAGGAGACGGCGAAGAAGGCGAAGAAGGAGAGGCGGCTCTCGCCCGGCTGGGACAATGCGGTTTCGTTACACCCTGGCAAGATTTCCGAAACCGGGAGCGACAATGGGCCGGTGGCTCTGGACAAGATCCGATTTTTGTCTTCCGTTTAGCCAATTTACCTGACTCGTCAGTAAGCTTCACGGTTTCTGGGAGTCGTTCTGCTTCGACGACTTCCCGCCGATTCTCTCACGATCCACGCGATTTTAAACGAATAAGGAACACCGCCCGTGACAGGGAGGAATCGCACGAATTCTAGGCTGGACGGGGACGTGGAAGGTGAATCGATCGTGGCGTAGATCACTGTCGCAGATACGCGTGAAAAACGAGGCGAAACAAATGCGGGAGGATCGGCGACGATGATCGAACAGCCGCGGCATAAACTGGCAACAGGGTGGAATACTCGTATATTCGGAAGTAGAAGGCGCGATGGCACCCCCTCTAGCAGCCCACCTCCTGGCCCTTAACGTCCTTCCCTTGCTGCGGTGGTCGTCATTGTTTCATTGTGTTATAAACGCATTGCGTGTGCTTAGTGCGTGAGCGAGGGTGTATCGATTGCCCCGCCTCCTGCTGCGTAGCCATGACGACACACCCTATCCTATCTAACCCCTAGCCTAACCTCCAACTTCTACGTTTCACCCCGACGCTCGCCCCCATCGCTCGCGTCGACGAGCTTTCTCCATCTCCATTCCTGTCGCCCTCCTCCCCTGAAAAGCCCCCGAGCACGTCCTCGAGGAGGTGGAGGAGGAGGAGGTGACGCTGGCCGAGGAAGCCCCTGTCATCGCTTCGAGGAACAAGCGACCCGTCACGACCTCCTCGCGCTGTAACCTGTCATCTTTCTCGGTCACAAGGGATGCTAAGAGAATGGGCGAAGGGGCGCATCGATAGTCAGCGAGATATCGGCTCTTGGAGTGTAAACACGCCGGTGGATGTGGATCAAGCGACGAAGGGTTGAAATTGCCTGAAGAGGGCTGGATGACAGAGTCGATTGAGGGTGTATTAGAAAGAAACAATGGTCTTCGAGGGGTACGTAGAATTTTCGAAACTTTCACCTGGACTTCGGAACCTTACACCTCTACACCAAAGACTCTCATTGATCGTGAGAATTAGTGGTTGCCTATAGTTAAGAAGGCACCAGTAACTCCGATGCTATCGACAGACACCCGCAGTGCGCCGAAAGAATTGGTACAGGGTTCGGGAACCGAAATCATTACGGGGAAGCCCGATGTCACGGCGGCTAAAGATGACAAACTGCCCGGGAACACCTCTTGCCTGAAGACAATAGGTCAGCCAGCAAGAAGATTCCTGTTGCCGAGTGACGGAGTAACCGATCTGTCGCAGCGGTATGCCTCACCTTAATCGACCCTACACAAAGCTGCGCCGCTATTAATTACCGGAAGCTTCGCGTTCACGCGTGGCCCCGGTAATTCCTCCGAGCGCTTTGCCCTCGGAATACTCGGCTAAACAGAGGATCATCTCCAGGCCTTCTCTTGTACCCGGACTCCTATCGGTTAACAGTAAATGATTTCACCAGAAACAAACGGAATCCTGGAAAAGGAAAACCACCCTGCTGGAATGTTTCCCCCCTTCATCCCTGAGAATCGTGGCGTGTGAGAAAGGAGGCCGAGGCTGAAGGGGCGGTTTCGCAGAAGCGGCAGCCTCGTTGCGTCAGAAAATCTCGGTTCCGTGCTGGAAACCGCAGTTCCCGGAAAGTCGAGGTAGAAGCCACGGACGCGCCGTTTTCTCCGTGGCTCGGCGAAATTTCGTCGGGCCCCAGAAGGCCCCTCGGGAGAGCGCGCTCGGTCCTCGTGGGTCCCTCACCAGCACAATACGTCTCATTATGTTATCCGCGCATCTCTCGACACGGCCATTTATCATTCCTCCGCCCGTATACCGATATATCGATCCCTCTCCTTACGTGTGTAAAACTCCGGGCCCCGTAGCCCCGTCGTCTCGGTCCTTTAGGGCCCGTCCGCCCCTCTCCCTCCTTTGTCTATGCTAGGGAACGTCCACGGCGAGAGGAGCGCGCTCGCGCGCGCGGAAAACAATCGGCCGGGCCCGATCGTGCGAACGATAGAGGATCGCTTATGAATATTGTATCGCTCGGCCCAAAATAACGATCCCTTCGGGAGATCGACGTATGCAAATCGCGGCGAAACGAATCGTTTTCTACCGCCCGACCGGCCGATCGTTTGTGAGCCGAGCTGGGACATTCTGCGCAACGCGATCGATTCCCCTGAGTGATGGACCAAAATACTTGGGATACCGCGGCGTATAGCCTTCTCTATCCATCTATCTGAGCCATCGAAGTCGCGAGCGAGGAGCGCCGAGTTTAGGGTTTCCGTGGAATAACCGGGGGAACGATTAACTCTTCGAGGGCGAATGGGCTGATGGAAGGAAAGCAAGGAGGAAGATCTCGTTATCGTCCACGGACAACCGGGTACAGGGATCAAAACAGTCGGTTCGCGCCACTTATTATTCATGAATCGCGTCCGTTGCCCGCTAATGTGTCTGGGCTTGCGGACCGCTGCGGAACGCGTGCGCGCACACAGCCGCCGCGCGGTTACACGCACGTGGGTGGGCGTACAGGTATGTGCGCAAATGAGAGCCAGTAGAGAGATCTGGCTGGACGGGGGCCTCTGTCTCTCTCGGCTCTGTATGTGGGAAAGAAAAATCATCCATCACGTTCGAGGCTATCCGGGGCTGGCAGTGCCGGACGAGACGATGTTTTAGGCATCGGTTCTCTATGGACTCCCGTCATAAAATTGATGAGCGTCTTTGACTAATTTATTACGCCGGGGAAACCGCACGAAATTCATAATGATCCGCCCCGATCCCGAGATACGCTATTTCGCTTTTGTGCTCGTGATAGGTATTGAGAAAAAGGAGCCACTTCTTTTTTAGCAGCTTGCCATTCCCCTGGCTGTTTCCCGGATGCACCGGTGGCCTGTCACGCATTTACCACTGCCCGGAGATTCAGCAAGGAATCGACGGCAAGCGTCCGCGTGCTTTACGCTCCGGACACCCTCGAGGACGTTTAACAGTTTCGATTAATACTCCCGCATTCTTGCCGATCGCCGTACACTGTCGCCAAACGACCGAAGGATCCTTGGGCCACGCTATTATGCATCCGAGTGTTTTGTTGAATCCCCGAGCGGATCATCGAGTTAGAGGCAGCTCCTCCGCTCGGGCAGACGCGTAATGCCCCGGGACAAGCCTGCGTGGTGGCTGGGCGCGTGTTTACAACGGAATTCAAAAGGCTCATCCGACTGCAGTGCTTAATTAATAAACTCGCGATCTTATCGAGCGCAGCAAGACACACGTCCTCCCTACCGTAGCATCTCCGTTCCACGGTGTGCACCTCGTTTACCTCCCCCCCCCCCTCCCACCCTCGATCCGCACCGTCCTTTTCTTACCGAAGGTGGCCCGCGAATTTTTGAATCGGCCAGGGGAGCGCTCGCGAGCCGTGAAAAATGACGCAATTTTCGCGGCACGCCTCCCATCGCGAACCTGAATCTCTCGTATAAAGGTGCCTATTAGGTATACCCACGAGTCCTCGAGCGTACCAGCCGTTGTACCAAACTTGCGTCCATCTAACGGGTGATTCGCGCCGAAACTTTAAGATTCGCAATCCCGGATCTCGTCCTTAATAAAACCGTCGTCGACTCATCGAAACTTCGACGAACCACGAAGACTTAACACTCCGCGAGTGGTGCGTCGATCGTTTTTACCGAAGGGGGTCCAGGAGACAAGAAACATTTCATCCCCAAAGATCGAGCTCCTTCGATCCTCCCGCCAGACGGTGGCAATTTTTCATCCTGTCAACGTGACCTCCTCCCGCGGACGAAATTCAATTACGCTATCAGCTCGTGAATGGAACTCGGGAGCCACCCCGTGTATACTCGGGCAGGTACGTAGGCGAGACGGGCGCGGGCCCCGCGCTGAACTTTATGAAAGAGACAGATGGAGGTGAGGCCGCGTTCGAACATCTGCCGGTGATGTACCCCCTCGATGTCGATCAATTACACCGGCGTGTACGGTGCCCGTGCATGCATGCACGACTAGATAATTTCCCCGTTATCTATTCCATCATCGGACCCCGAGTCGCTGCAACCGTGCTGCCTGGGATGCTAGATCCCGACTATCCAGCCCCTTAGAAGTGGGATAAGCACTCTCCGAACTGGCGAACAACGCCGGCAGCTCCTTGATGAGTTTATCAAACAGTATCTCTAATTTGGAGCGATTATATTGACGGGAGTAGCTGAGGAGGTTCTTAAAAAGGCGATGAAGGCAGGTCGAAAGGCTGACGACAGTGGATTCCGGACGACCAAATTTTCTCGAAAGGATCGATCGATATGCCCTCGAGGCTCCGTTAAACCGGCGAAGGGAGAAGAAAAAGCCGTCGCGACCAAGCGGAGAATCCAGATTCCATAAAAAGGAGGCGAAGTGCGGGATCCAGCGGAACGATCGAGGAATCGCGATGATCCACCGCGAGAGGCTCCACCTAACAGAGGATCCAGCACGCAGGGCTGGATCCTCACCTCTCCTCCGATTGGTCGACACGTGGCCCGCCATTGTTTCATTCACGCCTGTTGCACGTTTCTCGTTTATCTCGTTCAGAGGCTGCTCCGGCTGGTTTCAACGCTGCACGGCACCCGATCGTCTCCTTCGCCAGCTATATAAATGGCAACGCGATCAACGTTGACGGTAATGCCGGCCGTGAATCATTTGGCCGTCTTGCGCCGTCGCAAAAGGAGAAACAAAAAGAAGGAAGGAACGAAGGGGGAAATTTAAATACGCGCGGGCAGTTTTACGAGCGACTCGTTAACTCGAAATCCCATTCCGCGGAGTGGTCGAAGCCACTTTTTCCCCCCGCCAGGCCGATACACTTTTTGGATCAGTTCGGGGACGCTCGATATTTAAGGAATCGGTGCAGGACGAGTGTGTTTCCTTAAACGGAGCGGGAGGAGTGAAATGCGGCGGGTGTTGTCGCTCGATGGGAATCGTAGCAAGCTAACGAGGATCGGAGAGGAGCACGACGAGAGCGTCGATCATCCGGAAAAAGGAACAGGAAAAGGAGGCTGCGGCGTGGGAGAGGGATGGATGAGGCGGTAGGAAAATAAAGAAATCCTTGTAATCCTGGAAAGCTAAGCCGACAAGGAGCAGGATGATCCTGACGGTGTACACGGGGGAAGGTTCCTTTCCAACCTGAGAACAAACAGCGCGAAGTCAAGCCGAACCACTCGGGCGAACTGAGCACGCGGGTACATAAAGGACCAACAATGCAGGACGATACACAGCTGGCTTGTAAAACACAGAGATCCTGTGAAGATACAAGAATACCCCGGCTACCGCATACAGCGGGGTGGTCTCGCTGAACACGCTGCTTTTCACGAAACCACGATTTCCACGAATTTCTTTCTCTTGAAATATTCCTCCAGACTTTCTCCTTCCCAGCATACGTGAAGCGAATAGATGTAACGACAGTGTAACGCGTCTGCCGCGGAAGGTAACATCGAGGCCAGGAAGATGGCGAATCGCAACACGCAACTGGTTTAGTTTGGCCTAAAACTGATCTGCAGCTGAGTTGAACTGAAAGTGGAAACTATACTGGACTGAACTGGGAGGTCGGTTTAGAGAAGTTTCAGAGAAATGTGAGTCAGATTCGCTGGAACGACTACTAACCATAGTTCAGGACACGAAGTTTCAACTAGTGCTCCTGATTTCTCGATATTTTTCACATCTCGAGAAATGAGAAATCAGATTATAATTCTCGAGAATTCTCAAGAAATTAAGAAAATATTGCAAAATTTATATTTTTGGAATAGTGTTTATAATATTTATGTAAATTTTTATTCGTGTCCAACTTAGACAAAACTTGTGTAAATGAAATAACTGATATTAAATGTAATTGATAAATTTATTTATTTAATATAATAAGTGAGAAAGGTGAAACATTACTTTTTGTTTTAAAATAGTTTTTTCAAAAGCGCAATGCGTCTAATGTCGCGTCAGAATTTCTTTCATTTCGAGTGTATGTTGATTTAATTGGCGATACGAAGAGAAAAGTTTATAAAAAATCCCACAATTCTCCGTATATATTACTAACATTTATTACTGATTATAGATGTGTTTATACGTTCACGATTAACACACAATTTGAACTAACTGAAAATTCATTTCTGAAAACAAATGGGATTTAAAGTTATTTTCCTACACTGTAGATTCTCGAGAAACACTGTAATTTCCGGAGAAATGAGAAATAAGAAATTATAAAATTTCTCGAGAAGGAACACTAGTTTCAACTGATGGAGAACTGATGAACAGTTCAATTTCCTAGTATTCACGAACCCTGTTAAAGGGAACCCAGGCGCTGCGTGCACCGTCATCGAGATCATCCTGGCGGAAAAGCGGGGAAGGATCTTTCTTCGACGTGGCGACAAAGTCGTCGCCGGGCGCAAGCGAGAATACGAAAAGCCTAGTAGGGTTGTGCTTAATCCGCAGAAGCAACAAACAAAAATCTCGAGGATACCACGGATACGCCGGGAGAATAGCTGAGCGGGGAGGTTGAAGGAGAAAACTCGGGATGATCGGTAGGTTGGATAGAAAGGGCTTTTCACGGGTGCCGGGGACTCGAGCTAATCCAAAGTGAATAACAGGAAATCGGTTGCACGCCGTCGAATCGAGATGGAGCGAGTGGTAATGCCAGCCCGATGGCTCTAATCTTCTTAAGAAGGTTTGCCAAAACTCGTGGCGATCGGTGTTGCTTAACAGGTTCCTCCTCAGGCCTACGCTATCCAACCATCCTGTCCACTCGAACCCAGAGACCCTCCATTCCAAGTAATGAAGACAAAATTGCCAACCAGCGCGATTTCTCTTTAATGAATCAGGACGCGTACAAGAGCATTAACGTCCTGTTAAGTTCGCGTGCTCGTTACGTTCCAGACGGTTTAATCGGGGATATTAACAGGCCCGGGTTCGTTTAATGTCTCGCGACGAAATGTCATCGACTTTCCTTTCAGCGCACCGTCTTACTGAAAGTCATTCCGCGGAGGAGTAAGGAGTCAGGCCGGTTATTCTAAAGCCCCTTGATAATGCTAATGGCAAATCGAAGCAAAATTCCTCTTTGTCTCGATACCCCTTTGACGCAGGGCCATTGCCAGAAGAAGCTCGTTGCAAAACCGCAGAATGGAAGGAAGAGGGCAACCCCTTCCAGAGCAAACACCTGTCGTCGACCAAACAATGGTCACAATGGTGGAAAAAATAGGACAAGAATCCTGGAAGATGGAACGGCGGAGAGACGAGGAGGGAGAAGAAAGCGGTGGCTAGGTCCAGCAGGGAACATTCGTGTCCCTCCACGGGCTCATGCCATCCTTGCATCCGTCGCAGGACTATAATTTGGTCCTCGAAGGTGCCACGCCCACGCGTATACATCACCCTGCTATCGAGATCTCCCGGGCCAGATAAAACTTGTCACTTTGTCGGTGTACGTGTATGCGCGTCAGGAAGCGCGGAATGGCGGAGATGAGGGCTAGGATAAGAAACTCTGGCCAGGAAAGTAGGAGGACCTGCAGACGAAACGGCACCCGGCTCGACCCTTCCAGGACCACCAAGTGATTTTCATTCGAAATCGAATTCCCTGCTCCAACGAGAATCTATCACCCCCTTGCTCACTTGCTTCCACTCCCTTTCTCTACTGCCCAACGTTACTAGAATACCAAATTCCAAAACGTCCCCTTTCGAGAGCCGATTTTTATTAATTCCTACGATTAATCCTCAACGCCTTATCATTTACTAATTAGTTAACAGCCCGATTCTCTCGCAGGGACCACCGCCACGACAACAGACCCAGCCCTTGACACGCGTTACATTGGCGTGCCAAGGTATCAGCCTGTCAAAAGATGTTGTTGGGTGTGAAATGGCCGTAGTACGCGTACACGGACCGCACGGTGTACCAGGTGACCCTCCTCAAAGCGAACCACGCCTAGTTAGCCACCATTGTACGCCGGGAGACTTTATGAACTGGAAACGAATGATCGCACCCATGACAACTTGATCGTTATAGGAGACTGGATTCCAGGGTTTCGGGGAAGAGCGCCTAGCGTCCACGCGCGTCGCGCCGCTTAGAATCGTCGAGGGGCGACGTATGGGAACGAGAGAAATCCTGGTAAACACTCATAATCCATGGACCCCGAGGCTTGGGGGACGTTTCTTAATCCCGATTTCACGGAATCAAGCCAGAGGCCGTAAATTTAAATGATCACACCGTGCAATGGCCAGACTCTGCGAGGCTGACACCTCGTTCGGAGCAATGATCTATCGCAAATACGTTGTAGAAAACGCTAACTAAGATGCTTGCAGGTATAATGAGAGCCGAGGGTCGGCCGAACTTCCAGTCAGGGGGCTCGCGTCTAATAATCGTCATTTGCATGTCGAGGATAGTTTCAATCTCCATGAAATCTAATATACGGCATTCTATCCGATTATACGCGATGTAATCCCGCGTGTCAAGCGGCGTGATTAAGTGCGGAATATTCGGCGTTGACCCACCGCGATTTTAATTCATCTTCGTGCGGCCACGTGCTTCCGAAATCCCCCTTTCGCACCCTTCCCCGATGGAGAGTGAACCGTATTATACCGCGTCACCGGCCGGCGATTCTACGTTTCTGCGTTTAACCAGCACAGTCGGCGGAATCGATCCCGGAATTTTCACGTTCTGCCGCCTGTCCTAAGCAAACAGGATCACGGTCCACGGGCAAATATATGTAAAGCCGCCGGTGGTCGTTTGACTCGGAAAACCGTTCGGTAACACGTGCGGAGTGGGTCACGCTGGATTAATGATGCCGCAACGGGATCAAATATTTACTCGGAAGACGTAATTCATCCACCAGGCTCGGATTCGCCGATCTAGTTTGCAGAGCTCGATCGGAAATCCAGCGATTTCAATCGTGAAATATCGTTTAAATGTAATGTCTACCGGGTAACTTGCAAAAACGCGCCCCTTTGACACCGTTAAAGTTTAATGAAATGTTAAATCATTATTTCATAGCGGCGCGTATAATTCGAGTGGTTGGGTAGTAGCACGTGCTGGCTGATCCCTGCTCGACACTGCGGTGCGTTAATATCGAAAGTATGACCGAGGGTGGACGATAAATGAAGAACAGGGTGGGACAGGATGAACACCCATAACACTGCAGCACGAGACTGTTTTTAATTAAATTACGGATGATCGACTGCAAAACGCCACTCTTTTGGGCCTCCATTTGCATGGTTCGACTGCTCGAGGGAATGGGACGCGGTTAATTCACCCCCTCTGATGAAGAGAAACTAAAATTCATAACTTATGAAAATCTAATGTTACTGATATCATTAAGGGGCAGGCCTACCTAGAAACTTTCGAAAAATCGATTTTTATATTTTCCTGAAGTAAATATTCCCTGAAAGCGTCAAGTTAATCCGACCAAATTGACGAAGTTACACGCGTGTAAGTAGGTAGGTGTTCTTCAGTGTAGCGCACAGACTCAAAACTTTAAACGCGTTTTCTTCGAAATCATGTTTTCAAAGTCGGTGACACGCGTAACTCAAAAATTAATGAACCGATTTACTCGAGGCTTTGAAGGCTGATTTTAGGGTTAACCATCTAAGTGCTATCGGGAGATTTTTCTTTTTTTTCCCTAGATTTTTTTACACTCGAAAAAAGAGCGATTTTTTTGCTAAATATCGAAGCTTGTAACTTAGCACAGCCGCCATTTTGTCTCAAAATAATTTTTCCAAAATCGGCCCCGATAGCGGCTAGATATAAACTAAAAAAATCGAATTTTCAATTTTGTGTCACTGCAAAGCGTCTAAAAAAATGTTTTTTTTTTTAAACAATACAGATTTATTGGTGATTTTATTTTTTTGGATTTATTTAATTATTTAAATGTATTAATTTTATTAATTTTTATTTTAATTTAACTCGCAAACCTTTCAACACTTTTTATCACAAAAAAATACTGAAATATCCGTAAGATATACTCTTTCAAATAGACTAATGTTTAATAATAAAAGTTTATTAGTTTCTCTAGAAAAAATTCCCAAAGAAGCATATTATTTTAACCGTTCTAGGTAGACCTCTCCCCTTAAACATTGAATTTGAAATGGTCCTGCCACATAGAAGAACCACAAATTCTCGATCGAATGTTCCTCGTTAAAGTTACCTCGCGTTTCCTCGAGCAAAGTGCGAAAGACACCAGTAAACAACATCGTTAATTATCCCCCGAAGCTGCGAACGCTATCTCCCGCAATTGCTCCGTTTTTCGTGACCCACTGGCGAGCAAGGGATGAATAGCTACCCCGAAACACATTTCGTTCTTCCCTTCTGCCACGAAAATATGCAGCGCGTCGTTTTTCCAGGGAGGAACGATAAAAGGAACGAGGACTTTTCGTGTTCGGGCAATAACGCGATCGCGTTGGAGGCGGAGCAGCGTGAATGTATCCGGAGGGCACCCCGCCCATTAAACACGAACCTGTCGAGGAAAGAGGTAACGAATCCCATAGGATCGTCGTGGATCCTTTTACGTAAATCTTCCGAGATGTAGGATTCCTACAGACGCAGGTAACCGGTGGACATAAATTCGAGCGTGGTTTACTTTTATCTAATTATTCCGTCGTAACTCAACGGTTAACGAGATGGAACATTTCTAAACGATTCTAGATTGAATCGAAGGTAAAGGAGGGGGTCTTTCGTCGAGATTCTACCATTGTTCGAGGGAAGAACATTTTACTCGGGGACCCGGAGCTCCTACTGTTCCATTAATTTTATCAATCACCGGGCAAATCCGTACAAAGCGGCGTCGTTTGTAAAATGTCGAATAATCGACGATTCGCTACGAGAAGATACCCTGGGATCACTGACCCCTTTCAGTAGAATCAATTGTCCTCCACGGCTATTTATAAAAATTTGTGAAACCATTTGTCCCTCGAAGTAATTCCATGCGAATCTTGCATAGATTCCACCAGCAGAAACTGTACATAACTCTGTACCCAAATTTTTTTGTTTCCCTTTCCGTCCATAGAGCCCAGCTACCCTATTCTAATAACAAAAAGAGAAGAAGTCCGTACGTCAAAATCACGGGCAAGCTCGAAGCTTAAATGGGCAGGAGTCTGGAGCAGATATCGCGTAATTAATCACAGACGCGTACGACGTACGGCAGCGTCCTTAAACGATCGGGGGACGGGGGCGGCCGGGGGCGGCCGGGGGGAGGATCGAAGATCGGTCGGGATCAGATGCAAATCAGATTCATTAGCGCTAAGCCGGGCGGGGGCGGAAGGCGGGGTCGAGCGTAGACCCTTGGACGTAAACAGTGCCGGGGCTGCGTGAACTCTCTGCCCTAGCTTCCAGAGGGTTGTTATTGCGCGGTTACGCCGACACCCCCCTGGTGACATTCGTCTCCTTCGTGAATACACATACCCCCCTCGAGATTCTTCTTTTACGGCCGCTGGGCGCCCTTCTGCCCTTTCAGCCACCGTTCGCCGGTATCTGAAAGCGGAGGAACCGGGGACCCAGAGACTGTGTGCCTCCTTTCCTTTTCATCGAGATGTTCTAACTATTTGTATGGTTGACAATGAGTCATTCAACTTGACGAAACCGGGGAAATCGTAGAGTTTGGTGTTTGAAACGAGTAAGAAGGAGAATAGTATCGGTGTGTTCCTTGTTTCCGCGCTGAACGTTGCGTCGTGATGAAAGTAGTATGAAGCAGAAGTTGCTGGAAGGGATCATCGAGTCCCAGGAATGATCGGAACCGATTATTACCGCGAGGGGAATACAAAGATCGCGAGGGTGAAGATAGCGTTTGGCACTTTCCCCTGGGGGTAGCATCCGCGAGAAGCTATACCCTTCGGGATTAGAGGGATTACCAAGAGACTGAATCACTTTCGACCATCCTACGCTGATACCTAAACGTGTTTCATGCCAAGTTACCTCTTAATCGTCCGCTCTTTAGGAGATCGTTATCACAATTTCGCTAATGAGCGAGCCGAATCTCCGAAGCTGGCGCACTGTTCGAGCACGCTACAACAGCACCTCCAAATCTTCAACCCGATTTAGGAACAAGTTAGATAACGTCAACGACAAATATAAGAAATCTGAAGATTCTAAATTATCCTCAGTCAAACCAATTAGACCTACTTGAATCCTGCATTGCTTAATAATTACATCTAATAATTTAAATCCACAGTGTTCCCATCGTTCCTAAAATTTAACTCACCACATTATTATCTATTAAAAGCAAGTTGTCGATGAAAATACAGCTCCATCTTATGCGCGAGCCTGCGTCTATCCAAATTCGACGATAAAAAATCCTCAATTTCCACCGTGACAAAGGGAACACGGAGGTCGTGTACGGAGTGGCCAAGTTTCTCCATCCCCGTTCTCTAAACGATCGCGTCAATTATGCGAAACTGGCGTAATGAAAGCGCCTCCGTGGAAACCAGTCGAAAACAAACTCTGAAAGGATCCCGGGGCAACCCCCTAATCAAGTCCCGTTTAATAAAACGCCTGCCCTCCCCCCTCTAGCCCCTGGCCGCCCCCGTCTCGCCGTGGCCCCGGCTAATCTGACTTTGATTAAACTTTTAGCGACACCTAAAAGCGTGCCGGCCGATAGAGCCCGGCTGGTGCACGCGCGCGCGCGCGCGTCTCTTGCACGTGGAGAGGTGGCTAGAGGCGAGCCGGTCGCTCGTGTAAGTCGATTTTTATTACGTTCCGGCGCATACATTACACGGGATCGGTTGAGACACGCGGTAATGGGCTTATCGACGCCACGGGATTACGATAATAAACCTGCAGAGACGCGAAACCGCGTTACAGGCGCGCCTTTCGTTGGCCACGGAAAGCCATGTCGAAGTGTGATTTCTAAGATTTCTTCCTGTTTCGCGATCTTTCCGAACACCGATATTCATGCTCGGGCAGAGAACGTTGGCCGATTGATATCGCCGAGCGGCTATTACATGCTAAGCTGTATGCTTGGCTATTTTGTAGCACCAAATAAGTAATTTCTCGTTTTATGCTTCTTCTATCGTTGCATTTGAAAAATAGGGAGAGTGTGAAAGCTTTAAACAGACGTTCTTTGTCTTTCAAACAGAGAAACGAGATCGTGCCTGATGCGAATGTGAGATAAGAACGCAGAGAAGCTGGTATATTTTCTGTCCCGAATGTAATATAAGTTGGAACGGCTTTGGAAAACATTGTCACGCGTAGCACATTTATTCTAGATTTAATTACGTGGAAAGCAGCTCGAGTAGCAGCAATCGTGCAGTAAAACTATTCATTTTTACATGATAAAATCAATGACACTATCCTATCACGAGTTTTCTTAGTATCATTGACCAAACAGTATGTACTTTATAATACACTATCGTAATCTGATTGAAAGGACAATCGAATTCAGGGTTCAGTTCTCATTATTTAACTTAACTCGTGACTCGATATTGAATGATTGTAATATTTACTAAGTTAGTTAGAACTTGGCAGCTATGCACATATGCTTTGCAGGAGTAGGAAACTTTCAGTAAATAGACGGGGAAGGAGAGGGGGCGCTGACTCCAGAAGCTACGATATATGTATATGCACCGAACAATGGCACGGGCGAGTATGCCTTCAAAATACCGAAGCCATGCCAGCAACGTCAATAAATACCTTTTAATGATACACACGCGAGTCTGTACTTGGAATAGAGGCTTTTTTCATATTTGAGGCACGAAAGTACGACGAAAATAAGCATGCCCTTGCTCGGCGCCTCAAGGTTGACATTGAGACGCCGCGCCGTACAGGTTGCGTCATTCATACATTCATACGTTCGTAATGAAATAATTTGGTACGTAAGAAAAACTCGAGATATGGATACAAAGCCCTCCAGATATAAATGATACCAATTCTGTACTTACCATCCCTGACGAAAGGACGAATTCCACATCGGAGTCTGGGCATCTGTCTGTGTCGTACTGCATGGCCGTCCATCTTTTTCTCTAATTGCCCTTAGATTTACACCTACGCACCAACGAACACTATTCGTATTACGTGAATTCGACAATAACGTCTCTACGGAACGCGAATCGACGATTAACACGAGCACCACCGTCACTTGCGACGATTAATGATTATCGCGTACGCCACGGATTACTTTTACAATTCTACAATCGCGGTTTGCAAAAGCAACGACTATTTCGCGCGCAAACAAACATTATTACACTGCACGTAGCGCCACTCGTCTCTGGTTGGTTCGTACAAGTGGCACGGCCTGGTGGCGGAAAGTAAAACTAATGATTCTTCGTTTCCCGCCAAATCTAACTTCACAAGGGTTATCCATGGCGCTGCAGGTATCGACGAAGGATAGGATAGACTTATCACCTTATGGATGTTCGTGTCGCCACCCAAACTGTTACCGACCCACAATTTTAGGACCGAATGTAGTGGCATCTGCTCATGGACAGCGTCCAACGCAGCAACTACTCTGAAATGTGTTGAAATGCTGAAAGGTGTGTGCGTGCTTGAAGGCAGGCTTTTGCTACGCTATGCTTTGGCTCGGCTTGTCAACGCGGATTTCTTTCCGAAAATCCATTTCGGGAATCAAAACTATGGCGCTCAAAAATGGTATTTCTTCAAAGCCCGTGTAAGCTATAAATTGCAAGATGACATTGGTTATTAGTACTTTGAGTGTAGTAGAATTCCCAAAGTGAAAGTTTGAGGTAGCGATAGCACCCTCTACGGGCCGTCCTACGTCGTTTCTGACCGAATTTTTCCAAAAACTGAACTGAAAGAGAGGTGTAAAGGAATCCTACCTAGCTATAAGACGATACGGTAATCCAAAGTCAAAACTCCAGAATATTGAAAAAAAGAAGAAATGCATAGGTACGATCAGTTTTTTGATTATACAACTTCTGTAATAGTGTTCCAGAGGGCAGGCAGAAAGGGGAGAACTATGAAGTGCAAGTACGAGGATATTGTACACCCGAAACGGTGAAAACCTACAGATACTTGCGAGCCCCCATGTGCACGTCAGGGTTATATAGACAAGCAGCAAATTGCTTTATGAGTAAGGGGAAAGAGTAGCGTTAGGAACAATCTGGAAAACAATGAGAGCAGCATAAATGAAGTTAGGGAGGAAGAATACGATTATTTGCAGCAATAGTCGCGTCAACAGTACTATATGCGTGAAGCATATGGAGACTGGGACAAGGTGAGGAATTAGAGAAAATACATTCAAAATTTATAAAGCAACTACTGAATATCCCGCAACACACACCCAACGCTACATGACTAGATTGGAAACGGGTAGAACTAAGATTGGATATCAGACATAAGAAATATTGAGATGAAAGTTAAGATACATATATCTGGAGGACCGGAAAAGAGAGTTACAGTCAAGATATTGCCCAATTTGCAAAATACATTAAAGACCTAACAAGGCCGAATTGTGAAGAATGTACCGAAAGACAAATGAAAAACGACAAACAAAAGACGCAAGCAACTTTGAAGAACAATCGAACGTCGATGCAAAGTTGATAAACAATTGAAACTATTTTAACTTGGTCTCGGAAGCATGGGTCGATGACCGTCGCTCGTTGTTTTCAACGATTGAAATGCATAGGTAGGATCGGCTAAACAATTGAAACAATTAAGCGACAATGAACGCGTCGAAAACTCGCACGACGAGAGCCAGAAAAGTGCAAAAAGTTTTACACCCATACGTATAGCGCGATTTGACCAGGAGGTGCACTCAAGGAAGAATGCGAAAGGGTATTATGTAAACTTTGTAAGAAAGAGGAAGAAACAGCGAAATACGCGATTGAGAGAAGCATGTGAAGAAGTAAGAGTGGACGAGAGAGCGGCAAGAAATGGAAAGATGTAGATAATAAGAGGAGAAGGGAAAAACTTGGCTATTTTACAGGAGATAATATGGAGAAGGAAAAGATGGAAAGAATAGAAAATGGGATAAAAGAAGAATATGCAATATAGAATAGAATAGAAAACACTTGTAAAAAAAAATTAAAACCGACTTCAAAAAAAAAATTAAAAATAAAAAATAATTTTTTCCCGTATTTAATCTACGACTCTCATATTTGTTAAGTCTACGCCAAATTTACACAGTGCAAATGATGAGGCACCAACTTAAAAAATATGAGAGTCGTAGATTAAATACGGGAAAAAATTATTTTTTATTTTTTAGTTTTATTTTATTTTTTTTTAAGTCGGTTTTAATTTTTTTTAAATTTTTTTATTTTTAACTTTTTAGTTTTATGTATATTGACACAACATGCTGAGGAGATATGCGCGTACGTACATAAACTAATAATAATTAAGTGAGAATAGTCTTTATTATTAAATATAACTGGCAAGATATTGGGCCAATGTTGATGCAGTATAGGATGGGACCACCAGGACATTGCCTTCTTTCGAATAAAGGCAAGATCATCAAAATCGGTCCATATGCTGAGGAGTTATGAGGGGACAAACATAAAAAAAAAACATACATACGGATCGAATCCATAACCTCCTCCTTTTTGAAGTCGGTTAAAAAGGAAAGAAATTGTTAAGACACGGTAAGATACGCTAGGATGTTAGGACTCAAATTGACACAATCACACGAATAAAATGAAAAAGAGTATACGATCGTTAGATTGTAACACGAAAGTGAACTATAAAAAAGTTATTATTAATAATCCACTCTTTTCGAAATTCAAGCAAGACAACGTGCGCGAGTGGATCTGTTTCCCAACGCTACTTTATAATATTTATATATATGCAAAATGCAGGAAGTCTTCAAAACTATCGCGGGTGGTGCTTCTTCATTTTTTATACAAACTCATTAAACACAGAATGGAAGCTTCCAACGATCCATCATCGTTAGAGTGGTGTGGTATCATCATAGTAGCTCTACAAATTCAATGATTTTCTAACAAACTCCCGACATCTGCAACCCCATAGAGCGCTTTATCGCTCGCAACACTAATTCATCGTAATACAGTCATTCAGTTTCATAATACGCAACTTTACTTTAAAGTACGACGGCGTTGCAGCCTTCCTGAAGGCCGTTTGGGATCGCTTTACTGTAGATCCTGATGCAGGTCCCAGTGGGCAATGTGAGCATTTTGGGGGTCGCAACTCTAATTGGGAAACGCGAACTCAGTGGATGTCGCGACACTAATATTATATCGAACAGGAGCAAGTTGGTTAGTCTAGACTAAAACTAATTCAAACAACACAAGGACTCATCGACGCAACGCTAATCTAAAAAAAGGGGGATATCGGTACCATCGATGTGGTACCGCTAAATCAAAGAACGCGATCAGTCAAAATCGCAACGCTAATTATTGAAAAAAGGGGGAAGCATATAATGCAAGAATATTAATTCGAAGACTAATTCAAAGTGTGAATAAATAAAATAGTTGAAATAATCGCGTTCGTCATTCATTCGCAACGCTACTCTCGAAGCAAACATTGTAACATGCAAGAATAATTCCGCGAACCACGATTAACTTTTATTCGCAACGCTAACTCGAACCGTCAACATTTCATTCGCAACACTAATTCAACTCGCAAGTTGCCCCAACATCCCTGGGTGGATATGTCAATGGGCCAGCATACAGCTGACCAATAACTACTACTACTACTACTACAACTACAGGCGAGCACAGTAACAAAATAATGCAAAAATGACCCCGCAACCCCTGGGGGATGCAAAACCATTTCAGCAGCCCACATGACGTGGCCTCTTCCCTGGCCGGGCTATCTTCGGCTCATTAGCCACTTGTTTTTCTTGTTTTTTTTTCGGATCGAAAACAGACCCGCACCTGCTCGGAGTCACGAGCGCAGCGCGAAACGTTTCGAGGGCCTATCTTTCTGTTCGCGAACGCGTGACCAACGACCATAGAGTGCAATGTCGCTGGCTTCGAAGGGTCGAATGCATCATAGAGTGGGTGGTGGTGGTGGTCAGTGTTGGTACGACGGTTGACGATCGTCTACATCACGTTCGCTAACTTTGCAATCTCGACCGTTGAAAAGATAATACGTTTCGAGCCTGTCTCCACCCCGGTTCCGATCGCGACCAGCGACCATGTGCAATGGCGACCACTGGTGTGTGCGAAAAAGCCGAAAGGATGAAGCGAGTCAGAAGCGAGGGCATACTCCGCTCGCGCCAGCTTCACCCCGACTTTTCTCACTGGATTGTTCGCCTGAAAGCAGGTGATCGCGCGCGAGAAAACGACCCCACCCACGATCAGAGAATGCGATCACTCGCCCCGGCCCTACCTACTTATATTTAAGTCACACATTCGTACCAGAGGGTAAGTTACCTATCCTGCCCGGCACCTGTATTTAAAAAACATGGCAAAACACATTCTCGCAAACACACTCATCCCAGTGACAACCCACTCCACGATTCTCAAGCATCACCGCCCGGGTGCTTTGACCTACACTAGAGAGAACGTCCCGGGACGTCTCCGTCACCAGAGCTTGGCCCACATCATACGCAATCTAAAGTACGTACCATTTTGCCTGAAATCGACTGACAAGGCTAGTGACCATTGCGTGTAATGCACTTGGCTGTTGATTAACTACTCTACGTAAATATATGTAAATGCTAATAGTTTCTCATTTGATTCAATGAGATCAATAAGATTCATGTACATATTCCATAAAAACTACTTTGCAAACATTGTATAAACTATAAATCAAGGGATATGTACACAGGTGTGAAGAAATATTTATGAACCGACGCACTACCACATACTAACCACACACACACAATATACAAATGTGGAAGTACGTCGTGCACGGTACAAACTAACGCAATGCCAGCCGCTAGTTTTGTTAATTAGTTACTTACGAGCTAGGTCATCATGCCCTCTTGTCGTCACTCATCGTCACGTAGCGCCTGGGCACGTGAATGAGTTTCGAGACAACAAAGCATGGAATGGAAAACCTAAAAATCCTAATCTAGAAAGAAGCTCGTTAGTGTATTCTGTCTACCTACTTTTTACTATGTCATTTAAATTTTAGGGAAAATGACTCGACTTTGTATTTCTCAATTAATCGAATACTCTTTCTCAAGGAAAAATACTCTAATTAATAGTATTGCATTTGTGAAGAAAATTAGTTGTTCAAGAATAAAAGAGACTCTAATAAAGATCATTTAGACAAAAATGAAAGACTCTAATCAGAGAATAAATGATTTCAAAGATTTAAGAAACGTTAAGAAAATTTCGGGCGACTTGGTCGTCAAAGCATCTGCTTTCTAAGGAGGAGAGAACTATATGTATACACGATGCTTTTTTACTTTGACCACGAAATCACCCACCCTGAACTGCCTTCTTGTACATAAACAGCATCTAACATCATTACTTTCTCACAAACGGACAAAAATACAAAAATGTTATTTATTATGTTTACCAAATTTATCGAAAGATTATTATCAAACTATACCTTGTTAAAAATATAGAGAAGAATTAACTCGTTCGGTATCATACATTGTATACGAAATGTTTATTGAATATCATCGAACATGATCGTGCGCGCGCGCGAAGTCTGATGGCATCCGACTTCTCTACTATGTACATGACAATCAAATTCACTCGCATATCGATAATATTCACGACAATATCCAATCTCAATCAAATATTTATATTAGAAATCATTAATCATATTCTAGAGCTTACTATATGGAAAAACGCGATGTACAAGAAGACCCTAACTATCCTGATCTAAGAAATGGCACAACAACAAGTAATAGTTACTAACTACTCATGGGTGGTACGGGAAACACCCATGGTTACTATGCTCGCCAAAGCACGTATACAACCGGCACAGATCACCCGTGCCGTTTCGGACCTTTCATCCTACGACATGATGAGTGTGACCAGAGGAATAAAAAAAGCATGCGACTTACTACTTGGAGAGTACAGCTGACATCGTAGGAGTCATCGAGGGTGTCGGGGCAGCCTTGGCCCAGCCAAGTCCTATAGCAAACGAGAATAAAACGTATTATGATTTATTTCCAAGATCGTCGCAGTGTATTTTCAATCATAACGAACGATGTCGCACAAAGGAACTAGAAACTAATGATATTTTTCAATCGTATCCAAGCTTTAAGATTGAAACTTGAAAATGTTGAATTATAAAGTGAGTATTTCGAGTACACAAAGGAATGAAATGAGATACTTACATCCTTCCATCGTGGTCCTGCTGAGCCAGCGAAACTCATCTTCAGCTGACGCACTCCGACTACTCTAATACCGATATAACTAAATTCACGTTTATAACTAAAAAAAAGACTACCTCTCTCTCTCTCTCTCTCTCTCTCTCTCTCTCTCTCTCTCTCTCTCTCTCTCTCTCTCTCTCTCTCTCTCTCTCTCTGCTGAACAAAAAGATTTCGACCAACAAAAGTGACTCTAATTCCGCGACTTAAGTTTGGAAATGCGATGGCAACACTGACTCTATCCACGCGTGTGAGTAAGCAAATAAATTGTGTAAAAGGAGCTACTCTCCTCTGTGGAAAAAAGTACTTTCTTTTTTAACTTTTACGCAACAAGCACCGATTCTACCAACCGCATTGCGCGCGGCCACCAAATTTCCTTTTCCTGATTTCTGTAACAAAAAAAGGTAAAAATTCTGTTAGTTCACGAGCATAATGAGGATAATTATTGTTAAAATAATAAAAAGAATAATAAAATTGTACGAATATATAATTTTTTAAAGTATGTAATATAAAGTTCAATTGTATTAATTAACAAAATAAAGAACAGAGAGGGTATTTTGTTGCAATTTTTATTTTATTTTTACTCACTCGAACAAACGAGAGAATCTATGAATATATGTAAAATTATAATTAGCAACATTTTCTTTAAAATGTTATAATCAGTTTTCATCGATAATATAAGCAACAACTTTTACTTACAATTTTTATTCGCTGCTTCACGATCGGTCCATGCTGCACTTTAAACTGTTACGATAAGAATGCGTGTCATTCTCTCTAGAAGCAAAGCCATTTGTATAATTTAATTGACGCACAGAACGATAGTTGATAGTTGTATTTCCTTGGTAGAACACCATCATGTAGAGACGTTGTAGACGGTCCACGCTCGTCCGTATTCCTTTTTCCTTTGCGCACTGAATTCTGTAACAAAGAGAAATAATTTTTACCCATTAAATATATAACAAACATAATAAGGATAATAAGCATCGATATCGATGTGTTCTTTTTTGAACTTACATATCCCTCTTTGTGCGACACAATGTTCGATGGAGATTCTTTCCACTCGTCTCTACCTATCCCAAACCGCATTGGCTCTTCGCGTAGCAGGCTGACTTGTCATACCGAAGACAGGTTGTATCAGCATCGCTTCCTTGTCCGCATCTCTCATACATCTGCATTTCTTTTAGATATTCTGCCCAATATCCTGAAGAGAAAACAGAATACAATACCATCGACCATTGCAATAATTCCTCAGAAGTTATTATTAATTTCACCATCTATAAAAATTTCATTGCAATATGTTTAAAAATTCTTATCACACTGTTATAATTACAAATATACACGACATTTCTGTTACAAATTACCACACATGTATAATTTTGCAACGAATAAATAGGAGAAACTGTATATCATTTAAACAAGAAGATGAAAAAATGAAAACTGTTATCTATAACCATGACTCCTTCCTTTATTCGTTTATAGAGTGTACTTGTAGAACAAAGAATAAGAAACATGAAATGGAAGAGAACGAATTTGCCAGTGAATTTACATCCAAAAATTTAAATAATTTTTTCAATTCTCACAAACGTCGCGAGGCAAGAGTCGAACCGTCGACTCACATTTTTCCGAAATACATTAGAACAGATCGTCGTGTCAGAAGGTGCAGCTACACTCTATATTCTATTCACGGTGCCTTCACAATTTTATAACATTTAAGCAAAGCCAACAACATTTAATTAACTTGGAATCCAAAATTTAAACGTAGAAACGCGGGAAAACACGGTGACGGTTTCACGCATGTAGAATGAAGCGCAGAACAGGTCTGAACTTGTCGGTTGGCGCGTTCCTTCTTATGTGACAAGGAGACAAATGGTGCTCGAACGTGATTGGCCGAGAATATTGGAAAACTGCAAGATTCGAATTTCCGCGCCCGCGGTCCCCCACCATAGTACGTTAAGGATTCAATATTCGCGAGAAACGGTATAAAATTACTTGATAATGTTCGAAATTAACACATTATGTTGATATACGCGCAAAGGAACACGAAACCCGCAATATTCGGGAGAAATTCGCGGAATTTTTCGAGATATTAACGAAAAATCAAGTATGACGTCATCAACAACCGATCGGCGTAGAGGCAAAAACTTTACTCACTCATATATCCCAACCCGATGCGAGATTCGGGCAAAAAACTGCAAATCCGCGTGCCTCATCGATCCCTCTTCACGATTTCGTATACTAGGAGCACACGAAACTTGATATAATATCGCGAAAAAGATGTTTTCTGCGCACTCGTTACGAACAGACGCGATCACGATCGAATCCAAAGGGCTACTGATGAGAACTACGTAGGAGAAGTGGCAGGGGGGGGGGGGGATTAGTCGATGCGTTGTCCAATATTTTTGCCCAAAAAGCGAGTCAGAAAAGTAAACGCGAACGATTCGTCGAGTGAATCTGATTGAAAACTTCCAAACAATCACGTTTGGAAGTTGCACAGAGATTTATAATTTAATAATGCCAGCCTTGCAATTTACAAACTTTAACGTTAACAATGCTGCGCAACGCCCTCGAGATGCTGAGAAGCCTCGGGGGGGATACACACAGTAGAGAACGTAAAGAATATAGAATATACAGGCAACAAGTGGGGCGCCAGTATTCCGAGGCACTTTAATTTTTAAATAATAACTAATGAATTCGAACCACTTGTCTAACTGAGAATGCACCGAAGCTATATCTATGCACCACTCTAACGTTTAGGCGAACAATAGATGCATTCGTTAAACCGAATAGATACATCGAAGAAATTCAGAGTTCACTGTTTGACACTTTGAGGTTACGTAGCACCTCCATGGCTCGTCCTAGGTCGTTTTTGACTGAAATTTCGTGAGAAAACTCAACCAAAGCGACACGAAACGAAGCGATCCTACCTTGCTATAAGACCCCTAATCCCTTTTCAAGATTTTCGAAACTGTCGACAAATCGCGATTTCCCAAATACGTATGTGCCTCTGGATGGTAACTATATAGTTTGCTTTGAATTTTCATTAATAAGAAATAAAGACTCGAGAGATGGAGAGGCATTTGACTCTCCAAGGTTCAATTTCAGGATTTCTGACAGATAAATTAATTAATTAATTCGTACAGTTGCGAATCATTTAAAATCTCTGTATTTTCGATAGTCGCTAATCGTTTATGTGCTACCCCGCGAGGGAATTAAGTACTTTCTATTAGATTACCTTAACTATTTATGTGTTCACGGGGTTTTCATCTGCTATAAATTATAAAGTGTAAGCGCGTGAAAAATATGCTCTGCAACACACGGCTACACAACGTCGATGTCACTCTGATCCATATACGTGACCGGTTCGCCCTCAACTGACGACACGTGTTACAAACGTTTCCTGGCAGCGTCGTGTCCCCCTCAGTCACCGGTCGCCACAATTTACGATATCTATAATTTCAACAGTCGCGAATCCATTAAAATCTCTGTAATTTCAATAGTCGCGAATTGTTTACAATTTCAACAATTTCAGCAGTCGCGAATCGATTAAAATTTCTGCAATTACGATAGTCGTTAATCGTTTACAATCTCTGCAATTTCAATAGTCGAGAATTGTTTACAATTTCAACAATTCCAGCAGTCGCGAATCGATTAAAATATCTGTAATTTCCATAGTCGCTAATCGTTTACAATTTCTACAATTTCAACAGTCACGAATCCTTTAAAATCACTGTAATTTTGATAGTCGCTAATCGTTTACGATTTCTACAATTTCAGCAGTCGCGAATCGTTTAAAATCTCTACAAATTCTACAAGCGCAATTCGTTTAAAATCTCTGTAATTTCGATTGTCGCTAAGAATGAATATATCATAGACATAAATATATATGTTAGTACTATAAAAAACCTACTCACCAACATTATATAATTTATATATTTATAAATATGAGGGCATATTTATATTTCTTTCGGGAGTAATATAGTTAAATTAACCCTCTAATTTGTTGCATGTCGAGAAAATTATTAATAAAATTCAAAATTTGGATCTAAAAAATTCTAGAAATTCGTTCATTGGAGGATGAATGAAATTATAGAATTTTGGATAATTTTAAGTTAGGTGGTAATTTAATGTGATCAAAATTCGTATTTATTTAAATTAATTTAATTTCAGTTAGTTAATTAATTAAATTAATTGATCTATAAAATCAAGTTTTAAATAATGATCATTTAAATAGTAATTGTTTATGTACAGATTTAACTTAAAAATTAATGAATGTTTGATTTTTCTATTAAACTTAAAGAAGGTAATTTTAGTGCCAGCAACAGCGGTTAGGCTTAATTTGTAAGTTAATTTATTTAATTTTTGAACCAGTGTATTGTTATAAAATTACTAATCGTTTCCAATATGTACAAATTCAACAGTCCTTACACGTTATCAATATCTAGAATTTAAACAATATAAACATCAATGAAATTAAAGATCTTATCAAAATAATACTTAAATACTCAGTTATAAAAATTAATACAAAGCTACCTCTAAAATACTCAGTAACTAAACTAAAAGGCGTTTAATTTAATTCAATTAATAATCCAATTAAAGACATTAAATAAATTGGAATTAAAATTAAAATAAATTTAATATAATTTTGAAATTTATATAAATCCAATAGTGAATAACTTTCAAGTAATAAAATTACAGAAAACATTGTTAAAAATAAACTTACTTCCTAAGAAACTGACTGTGAAATTGATCGAATCGCCCCTAACATTGAATAATTAGAATTTGAATCCCAACTCCAATCATTACAGGATAAACACATATTCTTAATACTCTCATTAAGTATAAAATTCCAATTTTTATAGAGTATATGTTTAAACACAAATGAATAAATCAATCAAACTGTCATTGATAATAATAAAATCAATACAACCGTAAAGTACTATAAGTATAAATTTACCTTATCGATAAAAAAATGCTTTATTTAATAATTTAATAACATCACTAAAAGGTTGTAATAACCTTGCCACTCCTACCTTCTTTGGTCCCTTTCCATCCTGAATATAACCCAAAATTTTCCGTTCGAATACAGTTAAAAAAGTTATACCAATTATTATTAGCAACAATAAAACAATCATATAAAGTATATTGAAAAATGTGCAACTAATGAATAAATTACTACCTATAATTTATATACGTGTTTTAAATTCTAAATTTAAGGCACTATTCTGCCAAGGAAGTAATTTGTTTATTAATCTCAATATAATAAAAGAATAATTTATAAATCAAATCCTTTCGTACAAAAATTGACGAGAAAACCCAACTCAAAAATGAATACTAAAAATGTACGACCTACTATAAAGTGCTGCGGTGGTTCCGAGATGTTGTGGGGGTGTATGGTTGCAACAGACACTGGTAATCTCGTTTTTATGAATGGCATTTGAGATAAACATAAATTTCTAAATATTTTAAAAAACAATTTGGAAGAAAGTACAACCAAATTGGAGTTATTGTAAAATTTTGATTTTCAGCAAGACAATGATCGCAAGCATACGGCCAAATTATGCAAGAATGTTTATTGCATGATACACCGCATGGGTTACATACACCCCCATAAAGTCCGGAAATTAATATTGTCGAATATTTGTGGGCGAACATCGGCAGCGAATTAAAAAAATACGACGTAACTTCGAAAGACGTACTAAAACAAAACATTTTAGAAGTATGGAATTCTATCGAATCTAAAATAACTAAAAAACTAGTGCACAGCATGGGACAACGTCTGAAAAGCGTAACTGGAGCCAAAGATGGCCTAAATAAATATTAAAATAAAATAAGGTGCGTATAATTAATGCCGTTCGAATACTTTTGTGACCCTGTTTCAGTACATCTTTGCAATAAATGTTTCATAACTTCTGCAAATATTATCCGATTCATTTCAAATTTGGTATATATAATCTCGATACTTATGTCTTATAGTAATTACAACATTACTTTTGGAACTTAAGAGTAACATGTATATTTTTATTGTTTACAGTTTTAATAGCGAGCGTTCGAATACTTTCGTGGCTCATTGTATATTGAATACAATTATGTTAGTGTGTTTATTCATAAAAAACCTTCATCCTTACATCTATGGTAACAATACTTTTGAACCGAAAATCTGGCATGCGTTACAGGTTACAGTGTACAATTTTGACTGACACTCATTGTACTTCCCGTGGAGCTTTCATTAGCTCTCGTGATAATTAAAAACGCCTCGTTATGCTCACACAAATGTATACAGAATGAGTATTCATTTTATGTACAGATGGTAACACGGGATTGGTATCGCGACATTCTTGAATGTATCGCGAAGCTTGTAAAAAGTTTTCCCATAAGAAACTATATATCACGTAATTAATTTACGAATATATACTTACCAAGCCATCTGTGTTAAGTTGTACAAGCTTAATTAAAGTACACTCCTGTATGCAGATGCTAGATATTTTATAAACGAAGGAAATATATTTCACGTAATATTTCTATTTTACGGCTTTTGTTATGACTGGACGATGCTAGCTTTGGAAGTCACCTCTGTCAGCCGGCTCGGCTACGAGCCGCGATACGTCACTCGCAGTGCCATAGCAGACCGATATCCCAACGCTTGGGAAATACGTACGTGTGTATTGCCTCGCGAGGACTGCCTGCTCTCCCCCCACCAAAGCCTATATTCGCCACGGTACATTGGCGGGCCGCGGGGGTCATTCGTTCCGCGGACATCGTTGAGTTAAGACGTTTCGATAGTCGCGTACTTAAATGGTACGCGTACATTATCTATCGTCACATAATTACTTCTAATCATTATTAGTCTTCTTCTTTACTCTCTATCGTCACTTGCTGCTACTATTAATACACTTTCGTCCCGAAATTGATTAAATATCGCGAGAAAATCATTAGATTTTCATCGCGCATTCCCTTCGTTGCTTTCGTGCCGATATTTTAGCACATTTAGTGCACACATATCGTGTCTCGGTATTCAATTACATCCCTTTTCGTGCATGTTTCAAGTTTATTTGTTGTTTAATTGCCTTATGAATGTTTTAATGCTTTTGTTTCAAACTTGTTGCATCCTTCGATTACAGACGTTGAGGAGAGATTGAAGAGCAAAGGGCAGGCGACGCCATGACACTTGACGGTTAATTTGAACGGTGCTTGGATGGCGTCTGGTCATTCCTTGCAAAAAGGAAGTGGAAATACGTGTGGTATACGTATTTTTCTCGTTATTTTATTGAATCATTGTTGGCTGTGAGGGTAATGGGTAACTTTGCAGTCGGTTAATATCGGGATCAAATGGGAAAAGATTGAATTATGATAAACTGAATAATTTCAATCAGATGTGTTTAAAATTTTCAAAATGGCGTCATTAGATGTTCACGAAATATTGGAATGATCGAATTCTATTGCATTTCGGTCGTGTTTACGTAGAATTCAATGATATTTCAATGATTTTTAAGAATCTATCTCTATGAAGCTGTGGTAATTGCATTTACGTTCGGTTTTGGATGCAAGTTTTGGTCTCTGTGTATAGAAACTGCGTAGTTGATCGAGGACATGCTATTCAAGCGTGAATAATTAACGAATTTTGATTCTCGCCATGAATTTGGGATATTTATAAAAATCGTGATATATTTGAAAGTATTATTCGAATAACATGAACGTGCTTGCAACTTTAATGACGAAAGCCACTACTATGATTCATTTAATTGTAATAATTATTTCTGAAACAGTATATTCTGGATAATATCGTGGTAATGAAATGTAAAGCTGCTCTTATCAAGCGAGCATTTTGTATTTTCGCATCACACCTTGTATTCTAAATAACAAGGAGCGAAACTCCCTTGGCTGGTTCCAACAAAAGCTATATTTCCTCGCGACAAACACTCGATGAAACCACATCTATCCCACCCTCCTATCCTACTTATTTTTCAGAGATTGTGACCGCGTGCAATGCGGTCAAATAGAGTCAGTGTTTATTACGTACGAAGTTTTTCGTTTTGAAGAGCACAGTTGCTCATATTAGAGTGTCGTTAATAATTTGGGGATACGCGAGGATAGAGTCAGTGTTTTACACGCAATTTATATTCTTTCACGAGCGTCGCGGCTCTAACTTTCAAATCGCGAGAATAGATTCATAGATTTGTTCGCCAATTATGATCTTTGGGGCGCGTTGGTAGCCTATTATTTCTTTATTTTTGTTACTTTTGAAAATAAAACTCGTTATCGGAAATTAGAGTCAGTGCATCATCTGAAGAGGAGATTTGTGCGCAGAATATTAAAGGAAAGATGTAAGTATCTACGTATTTCATTTAATTCCTTTAAAGTAGAGTTCATTCTTCAAAATTTTAGAGAGAAAAAATTTTAAAAAATTAATTTTTAGAATAGAATCACTAAGAAATTCGAAACTAACAAAACTTTTTATCGTTTAGACATTTTAAGAAAAGAATTTTGTTAATTTTAATTTTTAATACTTAATTTCTTTCTTAAAGTGTCCAAATGATACAAAAAATTTCGTTAGTTTTGAATTGTTTCGTGGTTCTTTATTAGAGTTCGAACAATGGTAACTTTAGAAAGAAATTATAATCGTGTTCTGATCCTTCGTTACAGTTTGGACGCAGCTGAGCAGCCTAATGATTTCTCAGCAGCTTGGTGACTTTTCCTGAGCAGTGGTGAGGGTGTTGGCGTCTCCGTCACCGGGGCACAGCGAAATGTGAGTGCGCATGCATTATGGTTCCTCTGGTCTCTCAATCATGTCGTAGGACGTTTGGTCCGAATCGACACGAGTGACCGGTTGTATACGTGCTTTGGCGAGCATAATGACCGCGGGTACGGTAACCATGCCCGTGAATTGTAACATTTTGTCTGTGTATGTATTTTATTAGACGAGGGCTAGGGTCTTCTTGTACGCCGCGCCTTTTCAATAGAATCAAATTATAATCATAATTTCCACGATAAACGGTTCCTAACGCGAATGTTTACCATTGATCACGATACATTGATGTAGATATTTATTAAATAATGCACATAAAGGTGCATAGCAGTTCAGAAGGTATTGGTATGAATATCAATACGGCTGAATGCTAATTTTTATGTAGCGAAGAATTCTGATACTCTCAGACTGCACAGCTACGATCATTTTTATTTAATATGTAGTGGAAAAATCGGATGCTCTCCGATTTCGTCATTGCGACGATTATAATGACTTGTACTTCTTTTATTTTTCTGATACTACGTATTCAAAAGTAACTTGATGTCTAAATGATGATAATAGACATCGAAGTGTAATTCCTTTCTTATAAAGGTCACTCGTTTGCATATACAATAGAATAATTAATTTCCATGTGCAAGAAGACAATTGAGGGTGGGTAAATTTCAGATTCAAAGTAATTAGCATGAGAACGTACTTTATTGTTTTATGAAATTTACTTTGACGCTGGAATCGCCCGTTTTAAATTCTTAAAGTAAATTCTTCATAATTTAGAGTTATATTCTTAAATAATTAAATTTTAAAGTCTCTTTTCTCGCTAATTGAATGTCGAGTAGAGTCCTTTTTCTTGATTTAAAGTAGAGTCCTTTATTATTTATCAAACTTTAAACTATTCACAAGTTGAAAGTCGAACCGTTTTGCTTAATAATATAAAATTAAAGAATACCTTACCTTGCTAGACACTATATAGACTAATCATACTTTCTAGTTGAGGATTTTCAGGATATTTTTCCGTACCCATTGCCTTTTAACTCATCCACGTGCCCATGCGCTACTTGGGTGGGTGAAGGCATTGCGGCACGATGATTTTCGTTACTAAATAATTACATGTCGGCGGCTGGCATTGCGTTAGTGTATCGTGCACGCCGCAATTTCCACCTGTGTTTGTGTGGTTAGGCGGTGGAATTTGCGTCGGTGAAAGATTTTCATCAAAGACCATATTAACGAAACTATAACATTATATTATTATTCATTGCAATAATTATATCAACGTATCATATTCCTTGTTGCACACGATGATCATCCTAGTAAATAATCTTGGAATATGAAGCTTAATAAATCTCGTACAATAAAACGAGAAAGTAATAACGATTGATGTATGTACATAATACGAACAATGCACATTATCAAGTAATGCATTGTTTGAAATTGAAAAATAATTAATTGCTATGCAAATCATACTTATACGCAATGGTCACTGCCTTTGTCAGCCGATTTCAGTGAAAACTGGTACGTACTTATTAGAGTGTGATTGTGGCCAAGCTCGGGTGACGGAGTCGTCCCGGGACGGTCTCTCTAGGGTAGGCTTGCACCCGAGTGGCGATGCTTGAGAATCGTGGAGTGGGTTGACGATGATTGTGTTTGAGAGATTGTTTTGCCATTTTTTAAATATAGGTGTTGTATAGGATAGGTAACTTACCTTCTGGTACGAATGTGCGACTTAAATGTAAGTAGGTAGGGCCGGGGTAGGTCGTCGTATTCTCTGATCGCATGTTCCCTTACACGATGACCTGCTTTCAGGAAATTTGTGAGAAAAGTCGACGGCCAGACTAGCGCGAGTGGGGTATGCCCTCGCTTCTAGCCTCGCTATGTCGAGTTTTTGACGCCAGTGAGACATTGTAAATTGTCGCTGGTCGCGGTCGGAAGGACGGGCTTGGGCACGCTATTAACTTTTAGAAGGGCGGACCGCCCGAAGCAAGAAGTGGCCAAAGAGCCGAAGATAGCCCGGCCAGAGAAAAGGCCACATCATGTGGGCTACCAAGAATGGCCCTGCATCCTCGGGTGCAGGGTCATTCTTCTTAAGTATTACTTTGCCATTATGCTCGCCGGTAGTTGTAGTAGTACAGTGCTCGATACTATTTATCGCCGATTCGTCACGCGAAAAGTTAAAAGAAATTCATGTAAAGTAAATAGTGTATCATCTTATGCATAGATAGCATTGCTGTAAATTATCAGTTATGAGTTAGAAGAAGATGGCGTATTGATTCAAATTTACAGTTAGTAAAAAAAATTTGGTACATTTTTTAAAATCGCATAACTTTCGTAGAATTGGTCCAAACGACGTGCGCTTTTTTTAGAAGCTAGAGGGATTAGTTTGATAAATGATATGATTCGTCGTTTTGAAAAAATGTACTTGGTCGGAATAGCAAAAAAAAAATAGTAAAGGTCGTTTTTTAAACTTTTTTTGTGAGCCTGTAATGAAAATTCAAAAAACCCGTTTGTAGATTTAAGTAAGTTATATACGTGCCTAAAATTTCATCAAAATCGATTAACGTTGCTCTGAGCTATGAACGCTTAAAAATCGCAGAATAAGGTCGAAAATCGCTGATTTCGGGTATTTCCGCGATTTTCGATCTTATTCGACGATCTTTAAGCGTTCATAGCTCAGAGCAACGTTAACCGATTTTGATGAAATTTTAGGTACGTATATAACTTACTTAAATTTACAAACGGATCTTTTGAATTTTCATTACAGGCTCACAAAAAAAGTTTTAAAAACGACCTTTACTATTTTTTTCGCTATTCCGGCCAATTGCATTTTTTTCAAAACGACGAAACACATCATTTAGCAAACTAATCCCTCTAGCTTCTCAAAAAAACTCACGTCGTTAGGACCAATTCTACGAAAGTTATGCGATTTTAAAAAGTGTACAAATACTTTTTTTACTAACTGTAAGAATACTTAAACAAGTGACCATTCAAAGCAACATTTTTTTGCCGATTATTCCGTGTTCAATAGGCGTCTGAACTTGTAACATGCCATACCCGTTTCTCATAGATTCTTGTGCGCTGAATACGAATCCGCGAACCGTTTAATCACCACCACGCTCATTTCTTGAGAAATTCGATTGTGAAAAAAATGCAAATTTTCAACTTTGAAAATTTTTCAAGTTCAAACAGTAATAGTTACTCAATTGGTTCTTCCGCCAAATTGTTCTATGAACCATCCCGAATACAACGATATAAGTTATTTTGGCACTATGAACATTTAAATATGTTTAAACAACGATCCAAGGGAAAAGGACACCCGAAATGTTCCAAATTTTTCAGATATCTTTCAATTTATTTAAAAAACTAAGGGTCTACGAGAAAATCTGACGGCTCCACGCGATGCAGCAGACATTTTTCCTCCGGAATTCATCAACAGCAATCGTAAGACACCTTTTGTTTTCAATAGAGAAACAAAATAGGCAGTGGTACTCGACGGCGGCGGGCGTATCCATTGCCGCTCAGCGTAACAGTCGGCACCGCACGTTTCGCCAAACCATTTCGTTTCTCTATTGAAAACAAAACGTGTTTTGCGATTGCTGTTGATGGTTTTCGGAAGAAAAATGTCTGCTGCATCGCGTGGAGACATCAGATTTTCTTCTAGACCCTTAATTCTTTAAATAAATTGGAAGATATCTGAAAAATTGGTGCATTTCAGGTGTCCTTTTCCCTTGGATCGTTGTTTAAACATATTTAAATGTTCATAATGCCATAATAACTTATATCGTTGTATTCGGGATGGTTCATAGAATAATTTGGTGGAGCAACCAATTGAGTAATTATTACTGTTTGAACTGAAAAAATGTTCAAAGTTGAAAATTTGCATTTTTTGCCAAATCGGATTTCTCAAAAACTGAGCGTGATGGCGATAAAACGGTTTGCGAATTCGTATTCAGCGCACAAGAATCTATAAGAAAGAGGTATCGAATGTTACAAGTCCAGACACTCCAGACGGCTGTTGAACAGGGAACTATGGGCAAAAAAATGTGTCGCTTTGAATAATCACTTGTTTACTCATTCTTAAATTTCAATCAATACGTCATCTTCTTCTCACTCAAAACTGTTAACTTACAACAATGCTATGTATGTATCAGGTGACCCACTAATTATTTTACATGAATTTCTTTTAACTTTTCGCGTGACGGATCGGCGAAAAATAGTGTCGAACACTATAGTAGTAGTTTGGTTGGCCATAGGCTGACCCATCGACACCCCCTCCCCTGAAATTGAGCACACCGCGTTCTGAATTAGAGTTGCGAAGAATATTACGGGGCTAGTTAGTGTTGCGACTAAATGTTGATCACGGTTTGAATTAGCGTTGCGAATCAAGTATGCCCCGCGTTTGGTTCCAGCATAGCGTTGCGAATAAATATCCATCGTGGTTGCTTGTAGTGTTTCGAAAAAAGAGACGCGATTATTTTTTAGATTGCTCTTGTATTTTGAATTGGAGTTACTAGAGTTTCATTCAATGCATTACTTTTGATTCGTGGTATTCTTTTTATTAGAGTTGCGATGCGACTGATCGAGCGGTTATTCCACGCGAAATCGGACACTTTTCGGAGTAACATTTCGGATGTTGCTGAAATTTGAATATGTTGTAGTCTTTAGTGATATTTAAACGTACCTCGAAGGATTTTTCAAAATTTTGAAAAATGTCGATTTTACAGCTGTTTGAAGTTAAGTGCTAACTTTTTTTCAATACATTATGGCTATGGAAGTAGTAAACGGATGAAGATGAGCTTTGCAGTGTTTATAGAGAAGCCATTGAAGTTTTAAGAAAAAATTATTTCAGTTTAAAACAAATTTTTAAATCGAATGCTATATATTTAATAATCCACTAAGAAAGTGACTGTCAAGACAAATTCAACCATATGTTATACTATGACCTTTTAAGGCTACACATGGTTAGGAATGAAAGAAGATATTCAATCTACTAGATAGATAGATATAGGGGAATGTGGGGCAAGACGGGGGGCGGGCAAGACGGGGTACCCCCCATATCTCGTGATACAAACGCCCGAATCAAAATTGAGCATACACGTTAGACGCGTCGCTATCGGCACCGTCATTGACTAGCGAATCAGTGAAACATGTGGACGCGTGACAAAGTTAGATCAGAATTTATAATTTATTGGAACTTCCTTACTTTTTCCTTATTTCTAGCACCCGTGACAGTGATATAATAATATAGAAGATTTCCGGAACATGTATGTGTTTCTGAGGCAGAATTTAGCTGGTTATAAGGTACGTGTGTTATTTTATATTTTTGTAAATTATGTTTCGAGCAGTGTCCATATGATTGTCGTGATACGCGAAGGGGCATGATGGGGTAATGAAAATGAGAGGAATCCCATCATGCCCCTCACAAACCTTGAAATAAAAATCAAAGTTTCTCATTGTTCCAGGATGTTTTTGGAAACTACAGACGGAAGACGAACCGAGGAAAATGATACTTCTTTTCTATTAATTAATCGAAACGAACTGATTCCGTCGTGGAAAGGTGGATAAACTGTCAAATATGTGGCAAATGGGCTCATTTCTCCTGTGTTGATGTAGGAGATGAGCACGACGAAGCCATACATGTGTGTCTCCTCTGTCAACCCAATAAATAATTACTTTGTATATATATACTTTATTTATATTGTTTTTTAATTGGTAATTCATTCCATTTAAAAAACTGAGGGTCTCTTCGTTTCGAAAAAAATATTGTAAATACCAAAAATTGAGTTACCGTATTTTGTTGTGTATACCAAAAAGTAAAAGTCTTCCTTCTTCAGTTTTTTTTACAAATACTTACCATATTCGAGAACACTGTATAAGAATAGCAGATATAGCCGTTTGGCCGCTGCGAGTACCGCACGGCTCAGCCATTCGAGCCGGTGTGATTTGACGCAGCGTCAACTTTCGGCAATTTTTACAGGGCCAATTTTAAAATGTCCATATTTTTGAAAATTTTCCACCAAGGGGAAGGATAGAACTATATTCTCCTTTTTCAGATTTTTAAAATCGCGCCCGATGGTAAAAACCTGCGTTTGGTTATTTTGTGCGTTAAAATAATTGCACAAAAATGGTTCAAATTGTTATTTTTTTAAACTAAAATAATTTTTTCTTAAAACTTAAATGTCTTCTCTCTAAACACCACAAAGATAATATACATCCGTTTACTACTTCCATAACCATAATGTATTGAAAAAAAGTTGTCACTTAACTTCAAACAGCTGTAAAATCGACATTTTTCAAAATTTTGAAAAATCCTCTGAGGTACGTTTAAATATCACTAAAGACTACAATATATTAAAATTTCAGCAACATCCGAAATGTTACTCCGAAAAGTGTCCGATTTCGCGTGGAATAACCCCGAGTTGTTTTAATTAATCGTCCTAGTTTGATTCTTAATATTTTTTTTGAGTTAGTGTTGCGATGATGACTGACCGCGTTTGTAATTAGAGTTGCGATCCCCCAACCCCCAATGCCCCGAAGCTGTCCTGGGACATGTCCGAAGACATGTTCCTGGGAAAAAGGAGTCCCCAGCAGCTGGCTTTGCTGCACAGGGGACACTACACAGCCTTCAGGAAGGCTGCAACGAATTAAAGTTAGAGTTGCGTATTGCGAGACACAGGTGCACTGAATTTTTATTAGTGGTTCTCGGTAGCTTTTTATATTTGTTAGAGTAGTGTAGTTGCTTCGGAGCTTTTTCGTTCGTTATTTGGTATTTGTTTTGAGTATAGTAGAATTTTCAATAATGAAGCACCATCCGGGAATTTTGAAGTTTTTTGAGAAATTAGTGCTGCGAGTAGTCCAAAGTCCTAGTGACTATGCTCGGGAGTTGATTTTAGTCTGTAATAAGTTAGCGTTGCGAAAGAAAGAAATGGTCCACTCACGGGTTTCTTGCATTAATGAGTGGACAATGATCAGCTGCCCTTCTGGCTACTGATCATTTTTTCTTGCAGCCCTGAGTGGCTGCAGCACCCTCCTTCTCCTACCACCACATCCCCATCCTTGAATCGAGTGTTTGTCACTGGAAATATTGTTTCAAAAGTATATTCATATCTTGCAGACAAATGTTTTGTATTTTTGTTAGAATATTTTTAAATTTGATGTTCCAATTTTTATGGAATAGCATTTGGAAAAATTTATTCTGTGACTGAAAGAATGGCGATGAAAGGTGTGATTCATTATTTCTAATGGAAATTGCAGACTTCTGACTCACCTCCGTTCAATTAAAGTTCTAATTAGAGTCTTTGACAAGTAGTAGTAGCTATTCCTCATTAGCGTTGCTGATGTTTGCATAGTAACTTCGTCGATCGTTGTATTTATTTTCAGGTTGATAAGAACTGTAGTTTTTTATTTTTATACATTTTCAATATTCCTTTGCATTGATCAAAATTCAGCCGCGATTGTTGTTTAATTTGATGATGTTAAAACGAAATTTGCACTGAAAAAGTAGGTAAATGCAATTCGGCGCTTTATATTGATAGTAAATTTTCAATATTAACGCGTGCTTGTTGTTGCTACTTTTTATATGAAAGTAATTTCCATTACGGTGCAGTAAAGTTCAATTATTCCAACCTTCAAGATTTGCATAAATGTTTTTGATTACCTATTGTATATTATGATTGATTATGTATCGAGTCATTGATACATAAATTTTGAAACTGCCAATTAATGAAATACTAGAAGAAAATTATTAAGTTGATGTAACAAAGCACCGAATGTGCTTAATATTATGAATATCAATTGCTTCGGAATGAAATGTAATATCATTAGTTGCTTCTTTTTCATGAATTACCAAAGTTTTGATTGCCTACTTCGTTTGCTGACAATGAAGCAGTATTTTTAATCTTTTCTTTCATTTTAATACCGAATCGATATTCCATATTGAGTTATAGACTGTACCTTCAAATATGATATTTCAATAGTTGGGCAATAGTGATTCAATGAAAGGACTATATCTGTTGAAATTACATTACTTAATCGAAATAGATTGTAGGTACTAATCCATTGAGAAAGTTTCTGTTGCAGAGTATTATCTGTGAAGAATATTGCAAAAATAGGATTTCAGGTTCATCATCCTTGAGAAACGAAACCTCAAGGAATTTTTATTAATACTTTTGCGAATGTTTCAGGTAACATCGCGGGTCCATCGAGGGAAGTAAGAAACACACGACAATTTCAGATTTTTATTAGGCAGGCCATTATTTAAATTTAAGTACATATGGTTAGGTAAGACGGCTTAGGTTTAGTGGCCACATAGAATAAGTAGTTTTTAAGGAAGAAGATAAACACTGCAGTGTTTAACTAAATATAAGTAGCAATTAGTAAATACGAGCGCTCGTATAGTTAGGAATTATTAGTATTTAAGTAGACATAGCAAATATGCACTGGCATATTTCCTATTAATGAATAGGAAATGATAATTATTCACTAATTAAGAATGAAACAAAGAAAAAGGGAGGAAAACATTTTGCTAAATAACGATATATCATATAACATACCTTATAATGATATATCATTACCAGTGTTTTCTCTAATAATTTCCCTCAAAATTACCCCCTTTTTTCTTTGTTTCATTCCCAATTAATGAATAATTATCATGGTAGAAATATACCAGAAAATTCTTAAAATTTGAAATGAAGAAACAAAGAAATGTTTTAAATTCTGTTTAGCTCATCGCGGTAGTTTTTTACAGAAGGAATCCTTCTGTTGCCCGCTTGTGGAGCGATAGAGGATCGTTTTGCAACCGTGCATCAGGGGGATCTATGGAAATGAAAATAAAATTTTGCATAAAAGGAGGGCGGATGGGCCGTGGTTAGGGCGGGTCTCCACTCGCAGCGCCTCCACGCGGTGAGACCTGGGCAATCTGTATTATTTGAAGTATAATTACTAATCGTATCACAAGTAACATTGTAATACAATTATTAATTACAAGACAAGTAATACGAGCCGATTGGCTGCGATCATCTATCTTCGTTAATCTCTATTCTATCCGTCCAGGTTCGATTCTAAATATTTCTCCTACAATTACATTTTATTTCTCCAATAATATTAAAAGAAAAAGACTCCAATAGCAATCTTGGTGCCATATTTCCCAAACGGTTACTCCTTTCTCAGTTACTAGGTCTCGCATTACGATATCCCTTATCGCCGTTTTGATCCAAAGCAACGATTTCGTTAACAACCCCGCGGAGTCTCGCGTGAACGAAGCCGTTCGTAAGTTCCTTCGCGTCCACGGCGCAGCGTCGTCGGTTTAACCCTCTCATTACCTGGCGCTGTGGTTGCGTGACGTTTATTGGAACGTGCTGGCCGACGTTTCTGCTGAAAGAACATAAGGCACAGTATGTTCCCACCTGAACGAGGGGTGTTGCATTCGCAACGACATAGTGAACAGCTGACAGTCTGCTCGCGTAAGATTAACAATAACTCCGCGAATAATCATCTCCGTTCGTTCGAACGACAGAACGGGATAATATTCATCTTGGGAACCATAGCCCCGAGCATTGCATAGTCTGCATACTGTGTCTTTTTCCTCCTTCCAGTACTTGCTTCCCCGCTCTTCGTTTCCACATCTGAACCTTGCAATCATTCTTTGGTCTCTGCCTCTGTAGTTTCCATTTAGATAATTTGCTCTCTGGTCATCCCTGATTTCTGTGTAATGTGCGTTGTATCTGCCTTCTTGTATTCTGTCGTATTGCCATTGAACCTGCTCTGCCCTGTCCCTTTGCGCTAGTTCCTCAGCGAACTCTCTTCCTCGCCTTCTTTCTATTTCCATTTCTTGGATATCCATCATTTTCTGCATGTAGTATGCATCTCTCATTTCCTCCCACTTCGACTTTTTCTCTGCTTGCTTCACATTTTATTCTTGTTCAGCCGTTTCGCTTTCTCCTCATATTTTATTGCTCTTTTCCCCACTTCTATCCTTACTTTGTCCGTTTTTGTTTCCTCCAAAATTAGATATGCTGGTGTATTGAAGTCCAGACCTAAAGTCCACCTTATGTATTTCTCCTGTATCTTCTCTACCTTTTCTGCTTCCATCCATCCCCAAATTTCTGACGCGTACAGCAAGATACTTTTCACTATGCTTCTGAATATTCTCATTCTTCTCTCAAAATTGTTCTTGAACATTCTTTGTCCTATTCCCCATATCTGCGCCATTGCTATTCTAGCTTTCTTTATGAGTTCCCTTATATGCATCTCTCTGCCTCCGTTTTTCTGAAAATTATACCCTAAGTATTTGAATTCCTTTACTTCTTCCAGACTGTGCCCCTGCCAACCCCATTCTTCTCTCTTCTTCTTTCCTCTTCCTTTATGGAAAATCAGCACCTTAGATTTCTCTGCGTTCAGTTGCAACCCTTTCTTTTCAAGGTATTTTCCGAATCTTCGTATCATGTCCTTAAGATCTTTTGGTTCATTTGCTAGTAACGCTATGTCGTCCGCATATGCTTGAGTCCAGATTTTTTCTTTTCCTACTCTAACTCCTCCTGCTTGGTTTTTCCTCATGGTTTCCTCCAAGTCCGCTACATATATTGTAAATAACGTTGGACTCAGTGGGCATCCCTGTCTCACCCCTTTTGTTGTCCAGAATTTGGATGACATTTCTCCGTTTACTTTTCTCTTCTTCACCTTTTATCTCACCCTTCGGCTCTTTATTATCTGTCGATTACACTGTCCACCGGAACCTTTTCTACTCCCCTTGTTTCCCACCCGACCTCGTAATTTTCTGCGCACTTTTTCCACACTTTTCGTCTATTTCTTTCGCCTGTCTGCTTACACACGTTCTTCTCTCGCGCACGTCACGTGGTTCCCCCGAATGAAGGTTTAATTTATCTATTAAATTTAATAAAGGTAATTTTACTGCCAGCAACAGCGGTTAGGCTTAATTTGTGAGGTACTTTTTATTTAATTCCTGAATTAGTGTATTGTTATAATAGTACTAATCGTTTCCAATATGTACAAAATTTAACAGTGGTTACACGTTATCAATATCTACAATTTCAACAGTCGCGAATCGTTTCAAATCTTTGTAATTTCGATAGTCACGAATCGTTTAAAATCTCTGTAATTTCGACAGTCGCGAATCTTTTACAATCTATACAGTTTTCTTAGTTGCTACACGTTACCTGGATGTAGAAATTTTCCACTTTCGTTGTTCCATTACTTACAATATTGTGATCTAACAAAAGTAATTTTGCAGTAAGAATTTGTTTCAGAGCAGTTATATCGACATTAATTAGAGTGGCTTTTTGCTATAATAAGCATAGAGACTACATAAAGTGTCCGAAGAAGGTAAGAGCGTATGGCAGAAAGTCTTGCTGCAGGAAATTTAAATGCTAATGGTCATTCAGGGAAAATGAACGAAGAGATGTTATATTTTTAACGCATAATTTATCGGTGTTGGGATAAAATTAATCGAGTACGTTTATCGGTGAATCGAAATATTGTTAATGGGAAGCTAATAAAATTAACAAATAGCATGGGAACTACCGTAGATTTTAAAGTATTACGAATATCTTTGACAAAAGATTGAAAAGTATCAAGGAAGTGTGTTTTCAGCGTACATTCTTCAGTAATGTGACTTGCTCTCCACTGCATGCAGTCGGCAATAATTTTGTTAATTCTTAGTGCTATGAATTTTCACAAATTTTGTCGATTTACATTACTTGACAAATTTGCAAAAAAACCTGTGCGACAGAAGATACAGTGGGTAAAAAAAGTATTGGCACACCCACTTTTTTTTAAATATCTTGATATATTTAAGTAATATATTAATACAAAATATGTCCTTTAATGTCTTCTAGCATACAGAAGTAGTGTATTTTTTCAAAACTCTGAGTAATGTAGCTTAACCAAGTAAAAAAAGAAAAACTAAAATTCTTTACTCAAAAAAGTATTGACACACTTGCGACTGTAATAGAAAGTCCACAATTACTTGTTTTTGCTTGTCTTAAACACAATGGTAAGAGCACAAATGTAAACACACATTGTTTACATGATGCACTTCGTTCAATTCGTCCAGTTAATCTGTGCTTACACTTAATACAGAAACCATGGTTGCTAAGAAAAGCGAATTGTGTACTTTCGTGCGACATGAAATTATTTTCCTGCGTAAACGTGGCGAGAGTTATCGGAAAATCGGAAAAGCGTTAAAGTTAAGTTTCTCTACAGTGAGACATGTAATAAAAAAGTATGAAGAGACTGCTACTACGGAAAACAGGCCACGATCGGGGCGGCCGAAAGTATTAACAGTAAGAGAGCGACGACATATCATAAGAGAAATCGTAAAAAATCCGTTTGTGAGTGCTCAGAATTTGTCTGTCAATATTGCAACATCTTCGGGAACAACAGTTACTGCTCAAACTATACGGAATGTTCTACACTCTGCTACAATTTACGGCAGAGCGGCGAGAAAAAAGCCGTTCATAAATGACACTAATAGACGGAAACGGCTCGGCTATGCTAAAGCGTATGTAAATAAGCCAATGGATTTTTAGAAAAATTGTATATTCTCGGATGAGAGTAAATTCAACATTTTCGGTTCCGATGGGAAAAAGTTTGTGTGGAGGAGACCGAACACCGAACTGGAAAAACAGAATATTCGGCCAACCGTGAAACATGGCGGCGGGCATCTAATGGTTTGGGGTTGTACGTCATATGTATAATGGGGTGGGAAATTTAGCATTTATTGAAGGAAATATGAATGCTCTGATGTATATCGATATATTGCGGAACAATTTAGTAGAGAGTGCAACAAAATTAGGCATAAAAGAAACATTTCGGTTCCAGCAAGATAATGACCCAAAGCACACGGCCCACAGAACACGAGAGTGGCTTCTTTATAACGTACCTAAACAGCTTCCAACACCACCCCAATCACCGGATGTTAACCCCATAGAAAACCTTTGGCATATATTAGATCTAGAAATTCGAAAAAGGAAAATAAGAAATAAAAATGACTTAAAGAAGGCACTATTAGAAGAGTGGTCAAAAATTTCGCTAGAAACTACCAAAAAACTTGTCGAATCGATGCCAAATCGATTGCAAGCTATAATTAATGCCGAAGGCATGCATACAAAATATTAAACACTTATATCGTGTTTAACAATTCAAATAACTGTGTATTTAATAATTATATGTCAAGTGTGCCAATACTTTTTTGAGTATGGAATTCTCGTTTTTCTTTTGTTACTTGCGTAAATTAAATTATTCAGAGTTCTGAAAAAATACATTACTTCTGTATGTTAGAAGACATTAAGGGACATATTTTGTATCAATATACCACTTCAATATATCAAGATATTTAAAAAAAAGCGGGTGTGCCAATACTTTTTTTACCCACTGTATCTATAAGCTCTACATAAAAACATTTCACTTTTCACAGGTACGGGTGTCGGGTGTAGTTATGAAAAGTGAGAATTTTGCAATGGACATTGCTATATAATATTATTTCTGGCCTCGACGAATTTCAAGTTAGCTACGAGTCGGCCGAGCGCGACAACCTCTGAGGACAAAGTCAAAACATTGAACTACGTTGCGTCTTCGCAGTCGGTTCCCAAACGCGAACGCGATCGGACGTGAATTATTTGCAGTGCCATGGTGCTTCTTAAATCACGATTCTCGCTTCGTGCATTAATTTTATCGGTTACTGGACTGTGTGAGAGGTCTTTAAACAGCATTTCACTGCGTTATACCCTTCATCTAGAAGACTTTTGGGAAAACTCTTTCCACGAGTCTGGACACATCCTCGCACTACGCACGAAGAATGTACGGGGCATTTTCTGATATTTTTTATCTTTACACTACTGCCCAAATATTAATCTCCCCTTTGAAATAATTATAAATATTATAAAGAATGTAAATTTAGGATGATTAATTCGTCTAATTCAATTAAAATGGTGTATCTATATTTTATCGCTATACATATATGTACCTACATGTAGGTCGAGGAATTTACTATCGTTCTTTTAAATTAACCCCAGTAGGAGTAATTATTATATTAATATCCAATAGCTACAGTATTCCTCGGATAGTTTTTATCGTGAGGTCAAATTTTTTTGAGGAGCTCCAGTAATTACTAACCTATTATCAGCTATTCCCTATATTGGTCAAATAATAGTTGAATGAATTTGAGGAGGATTCTCTATTGATAATGTTACTCTAACCCGGTTTTACTCATTTCACTTTACTCTACCATTAAGTATTGTAATTTTTGTAATTATACATTTATTCTTTCTTCATCTAAAAGGTTCCAATAGGAACAAATAGAAAGAAATACAAAATTTTATTCTATTTGTACTTTACACTTAAGAATATTTTAGGTTTCATCGTAATCCTTATACTTCATTTCTTAATTATTATACAGTATCCTTACATTTTAGGAGTGCCTGATAATTTTATTTATGCTAATTCAACATCTACCCCCATCCATATTAAATCTGAACAATACTTTTTATTTACCTATTCAATTCTAAGTGCAATTTCAAACAAACTGGTAGGAGTAATTGGTCTCATCGGATTAATTTTAATCTTAATAGTTCTACCATTTACCAAGACTTATCATATAATATCAAGAACATTTTATCTCAAAAATCAATTTATATTCCGAAGATATGTTTCATTATTTATCTTACTATCTTGATTTGGAGGGAAACATATCGCGAGTATCCTTACAAAGAATAAGTCAAATTTTTACAACCTTATACTTTTCCTTCTTTCTTATTAATCGTAATATAAATAAATATCGAGATACATTAATCTATAAAATCTAGTTATATGTCTAATCAAACTCATAACCAGATTTTATAGATTAATGTATCTCGATATTTATTTATATTACGATTAATAAGAAAGAAGGAAAGGTTGTAAAAATTTGACTTATTCTTTGTAAAGATACTCGCGATATGTTTCCCTCCAAATCAAGATAGTAAGATAAATAATGAAACATATCTTCGGAATATAAATTGATTTTTGAGATAAAATGTTCTTGATATTATATGATAAGTCTTGGTAAATGGTAGAACTATTAAAATACTAATTCTATATTTCCAAAATATATGTCTAATCAAACTCATATTTTGGAAATATAGAATTAGTATTTTCTATTTACTTAACCACAGTTGAAAAAAAAATTTTGAACCAAAAATAAAAACTAAATAAATTAGAGCATAAGAAAGTGAGGCGAAAGATGCGAGCTATCAGTTGGGCTTTATCCGCGAGAATGATCGGATCGGTGAATATCCGTGAACGTTACGATGGCTATTATTTCCTGATTTCTCGATGCCTACATCAATTCGTTGGACTAATGTACTAAATAGAAGACCGTTTAATAAGATTTGACTGGAATATAGGTGCATCGTCTAGAACACTTTTTGGCAAACAGTTGCCCAGCGTTGGATGACATCTCGCAATGATAAAGATACACGTACAAGGTGAGGGGTGCACGACCGTAGTTGTGAAAAGTGAAAATTTTGGAATAGACATATATAAAATTATTTCTGGCCTCAACGAATCTGGCCAGAACGTCAACAATCTCTATCAAAGTCGTCATCTGCCAGTTGAACTTCACCTGCGACAGAGATCGGATCTCAGCGAATGCATGAGCATATTATTTCGCGATATCTCGATTCCTGCATTAATTTAATCGATTCCTGGACCATGTGAGAGGTCGCTTAACAAGATTCTACTACAATTCACCCAGTATCTAAAAGACTTCTTGACCCGCTGCTTAAGGACATTGTTCAGACTGTGTTCAACGATCGGTGAGTCGTATATTTCAATTTCTTCAATTTTTCTGCATGCTATTGAACAAATAATTGCTGTAGCGATCACAGTGACTAAGAATACATACTTTGTACCCGTGAACTGTAACATTAACGCGCATACTTCCAAATGCTTAATACAGTCAAAAGCAATAAATAAATTTGTAATTCGAGGTTAAAGTTCTAATAATGCGTTTCAAATATTCCAAATTATTTTTCTTGAATTTTATAATCAAAGCTTGATGCTTTGAATACGAATTACACTTCTCAAGTTTAATTACATTCGAACCATTAGATTCTCAAATTAAACGAGAATCGAAAGCACTAATTTATTAAGGATTTTCAATTATACAAGTTGAAGCTCTTTCTCATACAAATAATATCTGAGAATGACAGTTAATATTGGTACTACATGGTCACTCAGCTCGCTACTTCTACTTTTCTCTCTGCTTACAATATTAAAATCAACCTAGCAATAAGTCTTAGTTTAAGAATTTTAGTCGCAAGACTTTTTCCAAATTTTTAAAAATGAGCAAAGCATTGGTCGAATATGGGCCAGAAATATTTCGTAGAAATGGGTCACTTTCGTAGGTACCTCCACGTTGGTGTGCCTGGACTTGGTAACGTTTTCCAATGCATTGCGACTTGCAAAACGTTATCAAGCTGAAGCCTACGATCTAGTTTAAGGATCCAGATCGAGCCAAACTTACACTCGGTGAGCTTGGTTCGGTCTGGACATCTATTCAAAAATGCACTTGCGTGATTCGAGCGATTAGCTTCTGTTCCGTCTCGTTCTTTTTGAATATAAGAGTGCCAAACGCACTCTTTTAGAAATGCAATTCGCCTTCGATGACTGATTTGGATTTCGCGCACGGTGTGCTCGCCCTTCATAGGCCGGCTGTGCTGGGTACAACTTATTACGGCTTTACACAGAGGACCATTGTCAGACGATGATGTGCGCCAGTTCATGACCATTCTGATTTTCTAGTTATCGCGTCGATACCGGGCTTCGGTCCACCTCGTCCCGCTCTGTGGTCTCAGATGGCTCGTTCTCGGTCACACGCGCCAAGGCTGTGTAAAGTCGTGATATGGAGCACGCCATGTAGGTACGAAAATTCGGTGCATCGAGGGTGAATGTTCGCGTCGCGTCTTTCGGTCCTTTCGGTCGTTTAGTCTCCTTTGCAATCTCAATCGGGAGATTCTTAGCTTTCGCATATCCCTCGAAAGTTACGCAAGTGCATATTTGCAATAGATTACACCACTAGGGCCCATTGTAAAGAGTGCGATAGGCTAAGTTTAAGGGTAGAGGTGCGCTTGCTTGTCGAGAGTGACACCTTCTGTTTTTGCTTTTGCTTTCTCTTACGATTAGCTTCACCGTGCACCGTGTCGTTTCTTATTTAGCATACTTTTAAATATTTGTCATAGTGACTTTTCTATTCCCTACTTTCAATTATTTTTTCTTTCCGGAAATATAATTCGCTCTCGGGAGAAATCTTGAATTAGCACAAGATGCTCGGGCAAGATACACTCGCCTGTGCAAATTGTCGGCTTTGCGATGGGAGCGCGTATTGCAGCTGCATGTGATTTAATTGTGAGGCGGGCTGCTGTGAGTCTGACCCCCTCAGGCGCGGCCCCGAGCGGGGAACTCCCGTTAATGGGGGCGGATGGATGAATGGTGGTCGCGTATTAGCGTTTTGTCTGTGCAACTGCAATGCGTGAGTGTATCGAGCAGCTCGAGATCTCTCGCGACGGCGAATCCGTGTCCGTTTGTCCATCCTTTTTTATCTCTGCAATGAGATACTTAGAATCTGGTTGGCACTTGAAAACAATGCAAGCCTACCTCTGAAATATGCGAAAGAAATTGTAACCGCATGTATGCACAGAGATCCTCTCGTCTATTTCTCTCACGCGTGTATGCTAATCCTTTGGACTTTAAAGTAAAGTCTTTTGAAAAAATTTTAGTAGCCATTTACCGTATATTGCAATCACAGTCCGCAGGGTTAATATATCGAAGCATAATCTGTTATGCTTTCTCCGAGGTGTGTGTGTGTGCGTGTGTGTGTGTGCGCGCGCGCGCTGCGAAATTTAGAAAACTTGGGCAAGCAAGTTTAGTTTTAAGTGTTTCATTGAAGAATTCGCCGAGGGATTCGCCGAAGGGTTCTCTGCTGAATTTTTTTAAGAAATTCACTCAGAATTTCGTTGGCGGGCACAGGGTGGAATTAGATCTGGGTTAAGGTTTACTAACACTGCAAAGTAGAATTGGAACAGTTTTCTGGCATTCCATGCCATTAGCGCCCGACGAGGCTGCTTTTTTCACCTTACAATTCGGAATGATTATGCGCTCAAGGAGGCTGCTGTTCTTTCGTCTTGTTATTAGGCATCATTAAGCGCCCATAGTGACTGTTGTTGTTTTTTTTTTTTAATTAAAATTGAAAAGTATTAGACGTACAAAGGGGCCACTCCTTTTTTCTATCAATCTTCAGATTCATCAAGCGCCAAATGCGGCTGCTCGAAAATTTTCTGAATGTCCGAATTGCGTGGCGCTCCATGCGGCTGCCTGGAATTTAAAGGAAATTTTTTGGAACTTGTTTAAATACAAATTGTCTGTTTCAGTAATAGTGTTTGTGATCGCCCGTAATGCGATCGTAGAGTCAGTGTTTTTGCACAAGTAAAACTAGTCGAGAGCCCGGTGCTCTGATAGCCTTTTCACCGCGAAAGTAAAGTCATGCACGATTCCAACTGGAGCTGCTTGGCTGAGGGCTAAAGGAATAATGAGCTGAGGGGTGCTGAGCTGACGGGTGCTGGTCAGAGGGCTGCTGGTCTCAGGGTTGCTGGTCAGAGGTTACGAGGTTGCAGAGATGCAGTACTCTTGATGCCAGCGAACGGCAAGTCACTTTACAATTCTTTGAATATTGGTGCATGCAATAGATCGAAATTATTTCTGTAGAAAACATAGCGTAGCCAGCTCTTTCGATTCTGGCAGTTCCAACAAAAATGCGCGACATGCAGGGGCCCATTTCACATGGTCGGTATTCCTTTCAGGAACACATATGCAATATTTCGCGAATATGGTCTAGGGCGTATTGGCAGTAGCCTCATGACGTGGCTCTTTTCTAAACCATATTTACGAAATATTGCAGAAATGTTGTTAAAACGAATGCTAATTACATGAAATGGGCCCCTAACCGCTGCACATATGTGTTGGAAAGAGCAGAATCCAATGAGCTGACCATACAAGGTACTCGTACATTGTGACATGCATGTGTCTGTTTTAAAAGAAGAAAAATTAAATCAATACAACACTTGCCCGCGATTTTTACAATTCCGATTAATAATTCGTAAAATAATTGAATCGATCGAGTCGAGTAGAGTCACCGCGAAAATTTTGAAAAGGTTCCGAGTGGAACCAGACTTCCGAGCAATCTTGCAGCCTAGCAAGATCCTTTGTGATCGCGCATAATTTGATCGTAGAGTCCCCGCTTTTTTCGCATCCATGTACATATTTTGCAGAGCACCGTGGCTCTTACTTAGAGTAGTATTACCGCGAATTTGGAGTAAAATTTTTGCATATCTAAGACTTGTCCAGAGCATCGAAGCTCAAGTTGAATTTTCTTCGCGATAGTAGAGTCAATTTTTTGCGCATTCAAAGTTCGTCCAGAGCACCGGTGCTCTAATTGCTTTTTATCGCGGAAGTAGCGTCAAATTTTCGCTTAGCTTCAATTTTCAGCTTAGACTTGCCAAGGAGACTCTTGGCCCTAGAGAAGGCTTAGCTCGTAGGCCCTGGAGAGGACCAGAAAATTAAATCAATATAAAAGTTGCTCGCGATTTTTGCAATTCCGATTAATAATTCGTAAAATAATGGAATCGATCGAGTCGAGTAGAGTCATCGCGTAAAATCTGGAAAGGTTCCAAGTAGAATCAGTCTTCCTAGCAATCTTGCAGTCTAGCAAGTTCCTTTGTGATCGCGCGTAATGCGATCGTAGAGTCCCCGTTTTTTTTCGCGTTCATCTACTTATTTTGCAGAGCACCGCGGCTCTTACTTGGAGTAGAATTACCGCTAATTGGGAGTCAAATTCGTGCGTATATAAGACTTGTCCAGAGCACCGAAGTTCCAGTAGAATTTTCTTCGCGAAAATAGAGCCACTTTTTTGCGCATACAAAGTTCGTCCAGAGCACCGGTGCTCTAATTGCTTTTTTATCGCGGATGTAGAGTCAAATTTTCGCTTAACTTCAATTTTCAGCTTAGACTTACCAAGGAGATCCTAGGCCCTAGAGGGGACCTAGCTCGTGGGACCTGGGGGAGGCCCAACACATAGACCCTATAGAGGGCCTAGCGCGTGGGCCCTAGAGAGGGCTCAAAGGGGGACCCTAGAGAGGGCCTACCATAGGCCCTAGAGAGGGCTCAAAGCTTGGAAACTAGCGAGGATGACAGGATGGACCATATTCGCCGACCGGTGAGTCATATTCCGTACTTGCATGCGATAGTAGACACGAGTACCTTGTATTCCTGGGTAGTAATATTTGTGCGCGCATTTGGGAAGCGTAAGCATCCTACCTATTTACACGCAGTGCATTTTGGTAGGATATGCATCCTACAAAATGCATGCAAAAAGTCTTTACCCAACAAGTCCATTCCGAGTGCAAGGAATGTGAAATAATTGAAATGGCGTGTTTAAAATGGGACATTCCACGCGAAATCGGATACTTGTTGTAGTAACGTTTCGGATATTGCTGAAATTTCAATATGATGTAGTCGTTAGTGATATTTAAACGACCCTCAAAAGATATTTCAATATTTTGAAAAATGTCGATTTTACAACTGTTTGAAGTTAAGTGCTAAATTTGTTCAATACATTATAGCTATGGATATAGTAAAAGGATGGAGATGAGGTTTACAGTGCTTATAGATGAGACATTGTCGTTTTAAGAAAAAATTATTTCAGTTTAAAAAAAGGTTGAACCATTTTTGTGCAATTATTTTAAACAAATGCAGGTTTTTAACACCGGGCGCGATTTTAAAAATCTGAAAAGGGAGAATATAGATTATAGTTCTATCCTTCCCCTTCATGGACAATTTTTCCAAAATATGGACATTTTAAAATTGGGAGTGAAAAAATTGCCGAAAGTTGACGCTGCGTCAAATCACACTGGTTTGATATTCTTTTTCGTTAGTAAAAGAAGCGGCCATATCTACTATTCTTATACAGTGTTCTCGAATATGTTAAGTATTTGTAAAAATCTGAAAAATGAAAACTTTTACTGTTTTTTATACACAACATAATACGGTAACTCCATTCTTGGTATTCGCAATATTTTCCTTGAAACAAAGGTGATCCTCAGTTTTTTAAATGGACTGCTATATATTTGATTATCCAATATGAAAGCGACTGTCAAGACAAATTCAACCATATGGTATACTATGGCCTTCGAGGCTACGCATGGTTCGGAATGAAATAAATATATCGAACTATCTATCTAGTAGATTGAATTTTATCTTTCATTCCTAACCATTTTGTAGGGGAGACCAGGGTAAAGTGAACCTCGGGGTAAAATGAACTGTCTTAATTTATTCTTTAATAACAGTATATATTTACAAAGTTTGGAGATGGAATAAATGTGTGTAATATCACACTGATAATTATGCACATTTATTACGCCCCCAAAATTTGTAAATATATAAATTATATAATTATTTTATATATTTATTAAAGAATAAATTAAGAAAGCTCATTTTACCCCGGTCTCCCTTAGACTTTAAACCCTTGAAGGTCAGAGTATACCATATGGTTGAATTTGTCGTGACAATCGCTCCCATATTGGTTAATCAAATATATAGCATTCTATTTAAAAAGCTGAAGGCCACCTTCGTTTCGAGGAAAATATTGCGAGCACTAAAAATTGAGTTACCGTATTATGTTGTGTATAAAAAAAAAACAGTAAAAGTTTTCCTTCTTCAGTTTTTACACATACCTACCATATCCCTCTAATATTGCAACCAAAGTTCAACGGGTTAATACATTTTCGGGAAATATTGCGGGATTCATTTGAGAGTCGCCGAGGGATTTGTGCGTTTAGAATTAAATAAGAGAATTATAAAGACCTATGTACGTACAGGGAGATAGATGATAATCGGAGGTCTATCTCTCTTTCGCGTCCACGGATTTTTTTTTAAATAGTAGAGTGAGATTGTCGCTTCTCTCATTGCTTGCAATGCGTGACGCGATGAGTTGATTATAATGGAGGGTGGATGGGGAGTATTTCGTAGCAACCCCTCAATGTGAGACCTGGCGGATTACCCAGTAGTCACTGAATTAGTTTTGTTGCTCTTTTGTTGGTTTCTCATCTCCGATGAGGAGTTAGATTCTATATCTAAACCGGAGGGATCGATGGAACGATGGTTTACTAGGCGAAGGTTTTTATGTATAGGGAGATCGACGGAACTTTGATTCCATCTATCTCTCTACGGGTCTCCAAGAACAGCAACCTCCTCGTGGTGAGACCTGGTAATCGGTGAGAACCGAGCCGATAGCTGTGATTGTCAAATATTCTAATTAGATATAAGAATTTCTTTAACTTGCAATACTATGGTAAAATGTAAGAATCAAATATGTAACTTGAAATGTTGTTCGATTTTTCCTACCGGACCCCAAAACACGAGTATAGTGTTAAAATAGAAGGATAAGTGCAAGTTGGAATATTTCTGCGAGATACTGGAACTGAGGGGATTTTTACAATTTTTAAAGTCCTTTCTGCTTCAGCACCTTATTGAAATATATTCCTTGGCCAGGTATTCCACGTTAAATCATCAAAACATGTCTTTCACAAATAATGTTGTTTATGTAAATTTTTATGTTAAAAAAATTTGTTTTGCGTTAAATAAACCCGAATTCTTTTCTTTCTCTGTCGTTGAACGGAATACGTTTATAAAATGATCTTTAAATTGTTACTGTGACAGAATCATTTGTAAATCACGGGTTTCAAATGATCAAAGTTTTACCCGTGTTGAATTCTAATTCCTACCACGCGGAGCGTCACAATCTTATTTTAGTTCGAATCGATAACGTAGGGTGTGACATAAAAATGGTAAGGCGGCTCGCGAGCCCCCCGAGCGTGTGACACAAAATTACATTGCGTGATGGGTCTATCCTATTCCTGGTCTGTGCTGCAGGGTATTCTCGCTTACCATCAACGGAGAATTCTGAGAAGCTCGAATGGCAACCTATGTACGTAAAGACGACGTAAATATTGAAATACCAAATTGGACGCTACGAAATAAAAGAGCCGAGAGGGGAAAACTGATTGGACGGCTTCGAAGAAATCGAGTTCTCTCAGCTTTGAATAAGGTAGCTTTATTTTGTTAAAAATATTACTGACATTATCAATTAACAGCGGAATAACGAGTGATCGGTAAAACGATGAGATACTTTCTTTTACACATCGTGATCGTTGACTTTACGGCGGTGTCGTGTCGTACTTTACAAAAAAAACATCTCCGTTTAAAATATACATGCTGCACACGCGTGTCCCCGTATGCACGTGCGTGTACGTGATGTGTGTGTATATTATAAGTGTGTGCCCGTGTGTCGTGAAAGGTGGCTGCGATTGAAATGCGACGAGATCATTGAATCACTTTATTGTCACACGCCATGTCTGGCATCAGGGGTATCTTTTATCAGATATATTATACTGGATACAGTCACTAACGCTTTATAGTAACCGTTCCGTGGAGATCCCGCCGTGAACCCCTCTAGATCGCAGCAGTGCATTCTCCCTTCGATCGTTTTACCGACTGGCCGGGCCAGCGATTGTGTACAGAACTACGTACCATTAAAAACGGTTTCACGTCGAGGATCTGCAGTCGATGCTGCCGAGATCCTGGACACTTTCCCCGCGGAGTTAGAGGAAAAGAAAGAAAAAAAGGAATTGGTCGAGGGCGTTCTCGGCCGAGTTCTGCTCTTCCCACGGAACGTCGTCTAATCGTACTTGTTTAAATTCTTTTCGCCCTTTGTATTCCACCGTACCTTCCCTTCCATCTTTGCCCCATTAATGAAAAAGACGCACCTTCTCTCCCGTTAATCCACGCTCTCTCTCTCTCTCGCTCTCCCTTTCTCTCTTCTCCGCTCTCTCGCCCGCACTCCACATGCTCCTTTCACGAAACGAAACTCGGACCTTCATCGCGCGCGACAGATAAACTAGCAACCGTCCCGAACGATTGGCGCGCAATGCCAGTGACGCGAAGTTGCTCCCCTCCCCATCGATATCGATTGATTGAACCAGTGTCCGTGTGATCTTTACGATCGATTCCGTGCGTCGATTACGTCGCGAGTGAGGGATCCCGCCGCCGGGATAACTACGCGAGCTGCGTGATCGCCCCCGGATGTCACGTGATTCCGTGTCTAATGTATGTATATTGGAAAAGTCTAATAGAGATTCCTGAGTTCCGGTTCGAACCGATCTGTGTCGTTCGCGCGCGTCTCCGCGTTTACCGTGGATGCTTCTTCGCTGTGAAAAAGTGTTTGCAACGAGCTCGATACACGCGATCGATCGTGGCTGTTTGGCGCAAGATTACAGGAACACCTATGCTACGTTGGATCGCCTCTACGAAGTGAGTAATGAATGTTTCATTGTAAAGAAATCGTTGACGGTGTCCCTTTCGTTTCTCGTCGTTCTCTAACCTCATACTTCTCTCTCTCTCTCTCTCTTTCTTTTCTCACACTCGTTCTTCCTCGCACACCCTATTATCGTAATCGTAAAACCTAAATTGGCTCTCTAAATTTGACAAAAGTGGTACCCCTTGGCTCTCAGCTTTCTTCTCCCATCCCATTCAGATTTTATTCGTTACCCTTTTTACTTCCAACCTCACTTTTCTTCTCGATTCGGTTCTTTCCTGTCTAGTCTCTCTCTCGTCACACGACCCCACCCCCCTCGTCATTTCAGTTTCCCGCCATTTTCGACGCCATGTATATATATTTGTTCGAAAATTTGTTTCCCATCCCATTTCATCGTTTCGTCTTCGTTTTTTTTTTACGTTAATTATAAGTATATAGGTACAAAGTCGGATATTAATTTGTTCGTTTTCGTTAGTTAATACTATTTTTATGTATACGTATATATATTAGCGATTCACGATGCGTGTTCGATCCTAAGATTGAGCATGCCTATGTACAGATGGGCATGGCAAGAGTGTGAAAATTAAGGAGCATTGCCAGGATTCTCTTCGCACCGTTCCTTTTCTCATCATAATTCTAATTTCCTATCGTACGACTCTGCACCGTTCGAATAAAATTTTGGAATATATTCCCACACGTAGAATCGTTCAAGGTCTTATCAACAAGCTTTGTTAAATGATATTTATCCAAATATTTCTCCTTTTCCTTTTCACTTAAATTAAGTCGCATCTAATTCGTAGAATATAAATTAATATAATTCCTCGATCTCTTCTTACGTTCCAAATTTTGTAGATTTCCATGAAAACTTCGGTAAATTTATCGAGCCCCTAATCTTTACAATTCTTTTTGCTTCGTATCTACCCGAGCCAATTAATACCAGATGATTTTGGAACTGCGAAGAGAATTAGGGCAAAAAGCAGGCTAAAGTCACCGTGAAACGAAAGACCGTGATCCTATATCTCGTCTACGTCTGGTTTTCACTTCACTTCCGGTCCTTTAGCGCGTGTCTTCGACTCCCCAAGAAATTTCCAGCGAAATTTTCTACGAGAATTTACTGCATTCGTCGGTATAAGTGTAAAAAAAAGCAAACCCGTCTCCCTTGTTCTCTTTCCTTTAGTGTCTCTCAAAGCCGGCCACTAGTTATGAAAGTCCTACGTTTTTATAGGATATGCAGTACTTTTATATCGTAAGCGTTAACAGTTCGCGACGACGGGACCTTCGCGAGATTCACTCTCATAATTTAAAAGCAAACCCACTGCAATTTAGCGAACCCTCGGGAAAAGGTAGTTAAGACTTCGAAGCCACTTCGTTTCCCAATTTAAATCATAAATTAAACAGCGCGAAATAAAAAATCTGGAAAGCGGAGTAAATCCCACGAAGATTCCCACGACTGCAAGTAACCGGCGGATTACAAACTGAATTGTGTGTTACATAATTCGTAGTCTTGTATATTCAATTTTTTTTATCGAGCGTTATTCACTAGTACAGAGTTTATATTCTGCGTGTGTGTGTTTATGTACGAGTGATTATTACGTTGTCGTCATTGTCCCAAATAGCCTACTAATATTAAGTCATGCACTTGCAAAATGTTTACTTAGAAATCGCGGCTTACAGTAAGTCATCATGTTCCTCTCTTCGATCGTTCACGAATAATTTACATTCACGTCGCCACGCGGCCTTTGACAGAGCCTCCTTTAGTTTCGGTATTTAGTTTTTTTTTTCACGAGTAAAAAAGCCTCTCTCCACCCCTATCCCCCCCTCGTTGCATGTTTCTCTCTTCTAATTCAAGCACGTTATAGATATGATAAGATATCGCCCCGTTTTGTTTCCCACACACTCGTCTCGATCGATCGCCCGGTTACCAGAGTTCAAGCTATCTAGATTTCGCACCGAAATAATCGAGTTTCTCCGTGGACCGAATACGTGTCTCTTCCCCACCGTCTCGTCCCCGTTTTCGAAGCTACTCCTCGCACCGTTCCTTCGACTACGTGGCTGCTCGATTTTGGGGGAATTTCGTGCGGCTTTGCGTGGCGATAGCGAACAAACGTTGCAGAGTGCAAAGGCGAGCAGAAATCAGAGAACTCTACCAAAACGCGAAGCGAAACGGCACTGCACAGAAAGGTCGAAAGCTCCAGATACCGATGTCGAGGTCACTGACTCTAGCGCCGACTCTTTCGCAAAATCATTGCTAGCACAGTCGCGGAGAAAGGAAACTCGATTTTAAGAGGTTCAATTAGGAGCCGAATACAGACTTTGCACGGGAAGGGAACTCCATCGTTTCAGTGACGTCGATCAATATCTGACCAGAGGGGCTTTCAAGAACAACAAACGAGGAGCGAAGCGATGTAAGGGGAACGAACTGAATTCTCGCGTTGAAAACAACGTCCGCAGGCGTTGCCCTTGAAACGCGTACGTGCAGGGCCCAGAAGCAAAGCGTACGAAAACAGCGTTCGTCCCGATGTGTTATCGGATTCCGTCGGTCGTGTTCGAAAACAAGTATGAGCGCCCGTGCCTCGTTCGATGCGCAGTGTCAACGTCGAGAAGGTTGTCGTCTTCTTCTCTGTTTATCCCTTCACCCTCTCCCGGCACACAATGAGAATTTCCATACATGTTGCAAGCACAATCAGCGAAAAGAAAATCGTACTCGATGGTCAAGTGTTTGAGTTTAATATGCTAGACATTCCGCGTACACGTGCATGCTCATCGAATTGCGTTGTTCACGAGTGACCAGACGAATGCACAGACGAAGATCGAACACATAACATGAGAATTAAGAGATATAAAATCGATTGTGAATATACGTATGCTTCCCTCACTCTCTCTCTCTCTCTCTCTCTCTCTCTCTCTCTCTCTCTCTCTCTCTCTCACTCTCTCTCTGTCTCTCTCTCTCGCGCGCGCTCTCTCTCTCTCTTTCTCAGCATCACCTCTCTCGTTCTGTTTTTTTTTCTTTTTTTCTTTTAAAGATACTTCAGCAGTGTTTCCCGAGGAACACGATTTCCGCGCACTCGACGTGACGAGATGTGTCGCGGGGATCGTGTGCCTCTACACCAATGCAAGAATGTGGGCGGTTCGTTCGGTAAATATTCACGTTACAAAAAACGAGCTTTTAAGTCGAGTGCAATGTTCGAGAATAAGGTCCTAAATGGTATCACACGGCTGTTCCATTGTACGCGTTTTAACAGCCGCGGGGTTGTCGCGTGATGTCGACGATTTAAATAAAACTAACAGAATCACAATACACGACAGTCGATATAGTTAGCGTCTTTTTTTCCTCCGTTTTCTTTTTCTCCGTTTTGCTCATCGCGCACGCAAAATAGTTGACACGGCTACCTTAAACGTTCAACAACTATTTCGCTAATTTCACGATATCTCGCCCCCCGTTCCCGCGGTTGCCGCGCGACTTCCGCCCCCCCCCCCCCACCCCAAACTTGAACCCAAAGCCCCTTAATGCACACATCTCCACACTCACTCACGCCGTTGTCGAAGTTTGATAGTAAAAATCAATGTTTCGGATAATCGCGGTGCAACCGAGCAACCGAAAACGCGACGGTCAAGGCAATTGTTCATTTAAACACCTGCGCGCATACGTATCGCGAATTTTATGTATATATATATGTATATATATATATATAATTGTTATAGTATTTACAATAAATAATATTCGCTCTGACGATGATATTCCTTGGCTAAAAACTTGACAACGGGATTTAGAGTTCCGTTTTCTTTGTTTTCGTCCTTTCATCTACTACTTCCTCTTCTTCTTCTTCGTCTTCTTCTTCTTCTTCGTCTTCTTCCTCCTCTTCTTCCTCTTCTTCATCTGGCACGCGATCAATGAAAATCGTCACTGGAATCACCACTCGGTGTGTACTAAGTCGTATGTACAAATGTTGGAAATGTCTGGCGCGCTTAGCGCGCTGACTATATACTTAAATTTCGTTAAGTCGTTCTTGATTGATTCACTTATTCGCGCGTCGCGTTACCGTTCGACCAATCTCACCACTTCGCCGGTTTCCCGTTCCCGTTTCACCCCGAAACGGAACGTTAAATCACCGTTCGCCACGCCTTTCTCACTGCACATCACGTCGAGGTTCCCGTCGATCTCGGATCGAGTGCCTCTGTATTGGTTTCACTGCAAAGGAGAAGGAAAATTCTAGATCAGTCGTCGCGCTCGTCGAGATGCAGGTTCTATTCTGCTTTCGTCTGCATTAAAAGGATTAGGGGAGAGTGGGGTAATCACGAACGCGATGGTTACGGCGTTTTAATGAATAAAAACTGACGTACCCTCTCCACTAGCTAATAGTTTAGGTCGTATAAATAAATACAGAACGTTCACGCTATTCAAGATAAACACAAATTATTATGTTCTTCATGTTTCACGTAATATTTTGTCCATTTTCAATTGCAAGTAATTACTGTTGAATTAATGATACAATTGGGATTTTTTAAGTTGAAATAAAGCACTTTTTTACCAACATTTTGTGACCAAGGCATTGCTTGAATCATGATTCTAACTCCTGAAATAAATGATTTTTTATTTTTTGATGTCGTGGGGTAATGATGAAGAAATCGGAGGGGGTAATCTCGAACGTTTGAGATACAGTAGCGGACGAAAGAAAGTTTCACCTTTTAAAATCGCAAAACTTTTATAGAATTGGTCCAAACAACTTGAGTTTTTTTGAGAAGCTAGAAGGATTAGTTTCCCAAGTGACGTGTTTCGTTGTTTTGAAAAAAATTGCAATTGGTCGAAATACTGAAAATAATAGTAAAGTTCGATTTTTAAATCGCTGATTTCGGGAATTTCGCGATTTTCGACCTTATTCTACGATTTTACCTTATTCCCTTCTTCTAGGAATTTTTTAATTTTCATTACAGACTCAGAAAAAAGTTTAAAAAACGGCCATTATTATTTTTTTCGATGTTCCGACCAATTGCAATTTTTTTCTAACGCACAAGAAGAAGAATTTGACAAATACATTGTTGTAGCAACGCTTTTTATGGATTGAACATTGAAATCGCGCTTTCTGTGCAACTTCTGCGATATTTAGCACTCTGATCGATTGCCGTGGGGTAATCACGAACACCAAGGGTTTCTCTTTTCCCGTATAAAATTGATTTTCATTATAATTTTTCAAAAATTCGTCACGATACTTTATAGATAAATAGTTTAAGTACGTTTGTAAATAATAAACAAATTCATTTCTCACACAGTTTTGTTTGCTTTTTGGCTTAGGTGTTCTCAATTACACCACTCTCCCCTACTGGGAGACTAGTTTAAGCTCTAAAGGGTTCTAGAGGCTTTACTGACCAGGTGTATGTTGTCGAACAGCTTGTACCACCCGAACACCATCTCATTGAGGTTCAGTTCGTCCAGCACGATCTGCGCGACGCCCATGAACTCTTTCTTCCCCTCCAATCGACCGTAATCACCCCGTACTGTCACCTACGGTCGCACAAACAACACAAAACAGTTGAAGCGCCGAAATCACGTAGGAACAGTGCCTAAACACCAGTTAAATTTCGAACGTACCTGCAGTATGCAACCCCGACAGTTTTCCCTGAAGGACAGCGACTGCTGGTAGAACGGGTCCAACGTTTTCCTAGCCGCCATCGTCTTTGCTTTCGCGATGCACTTCCTCCCGCTGACCAGGTAAACTTTCACGAAGGAAGCTGGAGCAGAAGTTTCGTCGCGAGTTGCGATTACTTGCGTGAACGCGAACGTAGTTTCGCGGGAAGATGGGAAAGAGGCCGGCGTACCTGGTATCGCTTTGCTGCCCTGCTTCGGCTTCAGGTCTTTGGCACGTATGACCTCCACTTCAAGGTAGCCCTTCTTCTGGGTGAGCGACAGCTGGATCTCGCCCAGGCATCGGGCCCCGAGCGCCTGCCTCCCGACAACTTGCCCCGGGCCAAGATCTTCGATGAAGTCTCTTAGCTGGCCGGTTTCCCCTGTCATTCGCAGACTGCGGTCCCCAAAATCAAACGTTTAATCCTCGACGAACGCCTTGTCGCGGATCGCGGGGAATGAGAAAACGCAAAAGAAAGGGCGGACGAGTCGGGTGAACGTAAAATAGTTTAAGGGAAGCTCGATTCACGAGACGGCCGCGAATCGAAGATCCTCACTTCTATCGATTAGCTTGCTGGCATTTCGCACGTTTCCTCGACCGGTCGCTCTTTGCGAACATAGAGTGGCCGAGGATCGCGACTAGTTTCGTTCCGCAGGAGCGAGGGGGACGATTCTCGTAAGCCTTCGACGAAAGTGCGAAAAGAGAGAACACACCTCATTCAGTTTTAGTACAAGAAGAACTCACGCTGCGAGTGTGTCGGTGTAGCGAGTAAATATATATATATATATAATATATATAGTGTACAGAGAGAATCGTAAGGGTTGGAGACACAGCAGGCTGTCGATGCATGCAGATCATTCTATGCGCAAGTATCATATCGAGTATGGGTCCGACGATAATCAGCCTGGCCTGGGTTAGCTTTGCCGTCATTTCATACCACGCTTCGGAATAAATCAACCGCTCGGTTCGGCTGATTATCGTTGAGCTTCGTCTACTCATGCTTCATTAATAAGTAATCGAGAGCACGATCCAAGTATCGCTTTTCACTTACGTTCAGGGCTGTCTTTTAGGTGTGTTTACCGGTGTATCGTTTATCGTCCTCGAAACGTGGCTAAATCGTGTAGGAAGAAACATTTAAAAAATGAGATGACGATGTCGCCTAGCGCTCGGCGCATCCACTCCATCGGAGATTCTATTAGTAATGCGCAGTCAGTCTCGGGGAGGAATGTATGGGTGTTGAATTGCTCGTGGTGCTCGGAACTTGTACCATTCCTCGTGGGGGAGGGCCAGCAGACAGATTCGCATCGAATAGTAAAGGACTATTCAATAATCGAACTCCTCGACTCGACAAAACTTCTCTCATGCCTACCGACATCGCAGCGTCAAGCTCCCCAAAGAATCTTTCTCGACTCGAGGTGCACCTGTTTACAGATACCAAGAGTATTTGTCTACCCGCAGCGTCATCGTGCACCGTTCACGATCGTCGACAGTTAGTGCTACGTTCTCCAGGGTGGGGTGGCTTCATAATTACGGACCAGTCGTGTATACAGGGGAACGGGGGGGGGGGGGGGGACACGTAATTACACAGTTAAGAGTAAAAGGGCCCTGGACAGTAGCGATCGGGTTGACGCCTGCCCGTTGCCCCGTGGATAAGGATGAGTTGCAAATGAAAACCACGTATATACACCAAATATGTGTTCTGTGAGACATACGTATACAATGGTGCTTCGACGATCATTCAGCCAAGCAGCAAGCCAAGGCGACGATAACACCGATACAACGAATGACAGCAGCATCGCGAAACATTGAGATTGCACTGGGCTTGAAAAGAAAATACAAGGGGGACACACAGAGAGAAATAAATGAATGGGAAATGAAAGTAATCGGCGTGAAATCGAACGTAATGTTGGAGTTGTGTCGTAATTATCGGAGGGGAAAAGTGGACAGAGCCAATGGTGGCGAAACGGTACGGGATAAAGCAACGGGGAAAACGAAAGAAAAGAGGAGCAAAGCGTGAGTGAGCAAGACAACGTACATCAATGCTGGGCATACACATCGACTCAGTCACACGTTGAAAGAGAAAACGATCGACGTTTCGCGTTAATTCGCCCGATTTCCTGTACTTAAACGATCAAAATTCGTCTCATAGGCACAGATAGATTAGCAGGGAGGGGGGGGGGGGGGTGACAGAGACAGGAGAGACAGAAGGAAAACGAAATTATTAGCAGGGTTAGTCCCTTGAATCGAATCCCGCGCCAAATTGGGTGTTCCTTGTTTAGTGGTTTGAAAATCACCGATCTCGAACGAGTAACCCTGCTGAATACGGTGGACAGGGAACAGCTTTCAAGATAGAGACAGAGAGAGAGAGAGAGAGATAGACAGAGGTAGAGAGAGAGAGAGAGAGAGAGAGAGAGAGAGAGAGAGAGAGAGAAAGAGAGAAAGGCAGAAGAAGAGAGAGACAGAGAGTGATTGAGATTAGAGGCAGTAGAAGAAAGAGTTGAAAGAGACAGCAAGGAGTCTCGCAGTTCCGGTTGCAGAATCGGGTCGTTGGAGGCCACTACTTACGAGCTTCCTTCGGAACTAGAGATCGAGTTGAGACTTCCGGCTGTGTCACTGGCCGCCGATCCCGACTGTTTCCCGCATTCAAAGCCCTGAGGCAGAATCTCCTCCGAACGTTGTATGCTGCTTGACGTACTGTTCCGTTTGCGGCTCGACAAACCGGCGCGTGCCTCCGCGCTACCACTTCCGACGAAGATCCCGCCGATACCGCACTCTGCGTTGCAAAACCAAACAAGAAACAACCGCTAAACTATAATCTTTCATTTTAGATGGTCTCCGCAACCGCGTCCGCCGCAGCCCTTTCTCTCTCATCCAGCTCCAGGTGGTCGATGTGCGTTTCTCTTTCGATTACCCGCGACATTCTCTCACCCCCCTCTCGCTCCATCTCATTCTCACAAAATATTAACGCACGCGTCGCCTTTCTTTCTCCCCTACACCCTCTCGCACGCCCATAATTCTCTCTCTTTCTCTCCCTCCCTCCCTCTCTCTCTCTCTCTCTCTCTCTCTCTCTCTCTCTCTCTCTCTCTCTCTCTCGAACAGGATTACGAAACGACAGAGACAGGCTCGCGATGGCACATGTACACCTGGACGAAACCTCGACCCGATGAGTAATCGTTGACTTAGGGGTGGTAGGTAAGAATGTGTGCTCGAGTTGGTAAGCTACTCGATGGAAGAACCTCGACCGCCTGGACGGAGGTCTAGTTGGGGGTTCAACGTGATTAGGTTTGGCGATATTTGTGATAGATCCGAGATGGGAGGAGGCCTGCAAAAGAAGCGGTTCAATTTTCATCGTGTCGTTAATCGAACTCTCTCTCTCTCTCTCTCTCTCTCTCTCTCTCTCTCTCTCTCTCTCTCTCTTGATACTTCACTCGAGTGTCTTAACGTTGCACCTGTAATCAGAAGCGCGTAGAAAGCGTCAAAAATTGGCCCTCTACGGTGGTCCGTCGTTTGAACGTGGCATCTACGGTTCTGCTATTCAGAAATGGTTCGCTGCAACTATACCGCACAAGTATTCGTGTGTCGTGTTCGTGTACACAGATGTGGATCGTAACTCCGGGAAGCTTGTTCCTTATGTACATCTATGGTGAAGCGAGTCCTTTTGTACATGTGTCTGACACCCGACTTACGCTCTTTGTGAGAAGCACGTAAGAAGTGTCTGCGGACAGATTGTACAAGATCGCGTGCTACATACAACGAACTCTGTTTGCTTTGGAAAATATCGAAATGTATATATATATATATACATATGCGCATAGAAACACTGCAACGTTCGAAGAACATCAAGAAACGAAAAGCCGTAACGGGGCGGGGTGAGCGTCTCGCCCAAAAGCACGTATCAACAGCTGCCTCTAATGATAATGAATAATAACGAATCATGTGGTCAACCTACCTGCCGTCTGCGGAGCCTCTACGCGTGTCGAGACTCGCAACAAGTTGACCACGTGCTTCATCTAAATCGAAAAGCTGTACAGAACAGAGAAACATCGTGACGCACTGCCGGTGTTCACGGTCACAACGATCCGACACGGTCAAACGTACTTGAGCAGCTAATAGGACGTAAGATTCTAGATCGTTTCTCTCACAAGAGATTATGTGCCCGGCGTGGCTGGTTGAAATACTGTTGGGCCGCATACGTTCCCCTCGATCCGATCGATCCACCGTACCAAACCAGGACCACAGAGTGTCTCTACGGAAGACGCGTTTCATCAAGGCTTGCGACACAACTCATGAAACACGTGCAAACGTTCCTCTAAAGAATTACGATATCGCCACTACGTAGAAACAGTCTCTCTATGATCTAGCACAACAGGGGACCAGAGGAATCGTCTCCGTGACCGTACCAAGGGATCGTGCACCCTCGCCAAGTACTTTCCCCTGCGATCGAGATCGTGCTCTAGCTTCTAAGATCGCCGAGCCGAGTACCCAGCGAGGTACGGCCAGGAGCGTGTCCGATGGTCCCCTCTCTAAAGCACAGCTTCCTCTAAAGAGTAATGTGCCGTGTGTCTCGTTTTGGTCGTTGTTCACGTAGAGCTTGTTGTTCTTCTTGCTGTAACTAGTCTCTCTGCAACTTGTACTCACATTTCGCCGAAGGCTCGAGCCTCTGTCGCCAGAATTCGACGTCTCCCCGACGACGAACGCTGTGGTACAGAAATCGAGAGCTAACTGAGACTCGCCGTTGGTGGAGCCCCGCTGGAGCTAGCCCGATAGAATCGAGGGGTAAGGGAGATTCCGCGAGAGCGGAGTCCTCCGGCGATTAGGTATCCGAAGGGCGGTGCTGCGACGACGAAGCGCTCGTGGTCGCTCCCGCGTAACGAAAGACGGCGCGAGGGACGAAATGAAAGGGGGGATAATAACTGATAAAGTGAAATGATTATTTGCAGGTGGTTCGGACCTGTCCCCGTCGCCGCTACCCTCGCCGTCGCTGCTAGCGGAACTCGGCTGTCGTCCGCTCCTTCCGCTGGTCGTGTCCTCGGGCAACACCTCCTCGCTCCTATGAACTGTAAACGAGGACTTGCCCTTCTTCCCGAATCCTAGCCGCCGTTTCCGTCCTTCGTCGCCCACGCATGTACCACCAACAGACGCACGTGGTATGTTATGGTTTTTGCGTGACGTGACACAGTTTTTTTGTTGTTGTTGTGATTGTAGTAGTAGTAGAGGTTGGCGAATGTTGTTTTCAACAGTAGAATAGCGGTGGATGTAATTGTAGTGTTTCGGTGTCCGAGATTCGTGTGCACGCACGTGGTTCGTTTATGCAAACGCACACATACACGTCGATGCATGTATACATGCGCGTACATAACCGGTGCGCAGGTTTCTCCCTCGGAGGGGTTGTTTTTCGAGTGTTTCGGTAGAGGGTTTTTTTTGCGTATTAACATAGTATCGATCGTTCCAGCGATCGATCGGGGGGTGATCCGCGTCGAGTGTTGTCCCGTGACACGATCGCGCGAGCGACGTTCGCCCGCCACGATGAGAATTCGTGCAGGTGGGTGCAGATCGATGACGTGAATGGTGGTCCTCAGCGTCGAGAGATGGTTGGTCGGTGGGAGTAAAGTGTGAGTGTGTTCATGTCGAAGAGAGGGCGGATAGAGATGAGGAGGGATGGCGGAGAAAACAAGAATACGATTAGAATGTACATACTCCCCCGTTTACTGGGTGTTTTGTTTTTTTTGCTCTCCTACGGTGTGCTCTTGATATCACTCCCGCCACCACACCCTCACCGTAGATCCTTGCTGTTCTACATCCGGCAGAGCCACGAGGATCCGTTCCTCATTGGTTCTGACAATTGGTCGCGTCTTGGATAAGTAACGAGAGCACACCGTAAGGTTCTACTGACTAGTGTCGCTAAGGTAACGTGGCTATATGCTAGCTATCTCGAGGGACTATCGGTATATTACAAAAAGAGACTGACTAAGCTCGGATGCCGGGCATAAATAAGAGAACAGAGACGATGGACTAGTAATCGCGCGTGAGTAATATGACGCGTGGTACGGTCGCTTACACGTGGCCGTTACCGGGGTCATTGAATATTGCGGGTGGACGGCAATGCACGGCACGCAACGTCTATAGCGTGAAATTGCGAAGAAACGACTAGTGTGACGATGTGTTACCTGTGGCGGACAGCTGACTGGTGCTGTTACTCTTCTTCCCTAGACCTGACTGATACTGCACCGCGCTTCCGCCGCCGCTGCTGCTTCCGCTTCCGCTTTTGCTACCGGGCGAGCTCTTGCGACCCCTTCTCGTCGAGTCGTCCACGTTGAAACCGATCGCCGTGTCGCTCAAACTGCCGTCTGCGCAACAGGAATCGTATCAGTGCGACGATAAGCGGTATCGTTACAAGGTGGGAAGGAAACGTGGGCGGGAGAGATACCGATTTTTCTCCAACTAGCAAAACAACAAAGTTGCTTCATCCACCGTCTGAAAATTCTCGTAAAAAAGGACTGTAATCTTTAGAATATCATAATCTTGGCCTACTACTTGAGAAATATAAAGTGGTTCGCGGAAAGTGGTCGATGCAAGGAGCTATTAAATCTCCACGAGTTTATACACGGTGGAGTAAATCGCATCGACCACTTTCGTAGAGAGTTTGCCTCGAGAGGACTCACCGACTTTGTCGTCCTGCGGCGCGTCGGTGTTACTGAGACTCCTGGTGAACTGGCTCCGCTTCCCGTGCTCGTCTTGCTCGTTATCGACCACCTGGCCCCTGGAGGATTTCTCGTAGCAGGTGGACGGTCCGCTGTACTTGCTGCTTTCGGGCATGGAGGAGGATCGACGATCCCGCGCGTCGTCGTCGCGTCGTTCGTTGGAAGAAGCGGCGGCGGCGGCAACGTCGTCGGGGCCGTCGTGGGTGGATTTTTTCCGCGAACGGCGCCGGATGGACGAGGCCGGGGACGTCGACGACGACACGGCGGTTTCGTCGACGGTGTGGCGCGACGACGACGTTTTCGTGTTTCGTGAGGTATCGTGGTGATCGACGGCCCGTGGGTGGTAGTTTTTAGCAGTGTCGGAGGTAGCGGTTTGGGAATCAAAGAGACTTGAATTAGCGTTACCGGGGCGGGGTGCTCGGTTACGGGGCCTACGCGGATCGCACGGGCCAAATCCGCAGTTCTCGCTGCACTGGCTCTCGCTCTCCATCGAGTACTCGTAATACTCGAGGGTGTCGCTGATCGCTACGTTCCTCTTACTACCCTGCTGCTGTTGCTGACTCGTCGGCTGTTCGGCTTGCTGCTGGCTTCGCTGTTGCTGCCGCTTCTCGAGGAGCTCGAGATCCCTAGCCTCCGGGCAGCTGCTGTTCCGCCTACGGTACCTATGCCTCGACTCTATCGACGGTCTCCTCTCCTCATTCTTACGCGTCAACGACCCGGACCTACCTAACTCGGATGACATCGCTAGCTCGCGGCACTCCGGGCAGCTACTCTTACGCCTACCGCGATACTGCGACGACCGCAACGATCCCGACCTAGCCAGCTCGCATACCTCAGGACAGTCGCAAGCCCGACCGTCCCCGTAATCGTATCTCCCGTCCATGTAACCGTCACGGTCCTGCTCCATGTCGTAGTAGCCCTGTCTAACGGACTTGCCGATCGTCTCGTTCTTCTGACGGAAGCAGTCCGCGCACACGACCGTCTCCATCGAGCCGAAGTCCTCGTCCGAGTCCAGGATGAAGTTCGTGCTCCTCTCCTCATCTTTTCTACGCGGTGGATCGTAATAGCGGAGATCCCTGGCCTCAGGGCAGCTGCTGTTCCTTCTGCGACGGTACAATCGCTTCGCCCTCTCGGCTCTCTCGGACGAGCTCAGCTCCTCGTCCGAGCGCAGCACCGGCGACGACTCGGCTCGCTGCAGCATTATCCTCTTACGCTCCGTAAAGCTGGGAACATTCAGGCTGTGCTTCACCGCGGAGTCCCGATACGGTTTCAGGTTCTCGTAGACAACGCTGCTGGTCTCCCTGCTCCCTCTGCTGCCTCTCCTTCGTCTACGTCGCGGCATCGAGCTGTCCTGGTACGCGTCCACGCGACCTGACTCTGGGCCACTGTGCGTTTGGTAATCGTACTCGTCCGCGGAACCGTAATCGCAGTAACCGTCTGCGAGGTACTCGGTGTTAACGTACATCGGCCTCTTCTTCCGCGCGCTGCCGCGACTCCCGTGTCCGTCCCTTCGGCTGTAATACTCGTCTTCGTACATCTGCCCGTCGGCTCTCGATGCCTGCACGGTCTCGTCGTTGTAGTACACCCGTTGATCGTAATCCTCCATCTTCCCTCTGTCGACGAACCCTTCGTCGTACTCGATGTCCCAGTCGTAGCCGTTGTACCCGTTCTCGAGATACGGCTCGCTGCTTTTCGTTCTTCGACGGGCACGGGTCCTCTGGCCATCGTACTGGTCCAAGTCGGGCGCGCCGTGGATCGAGGAGCAAGTGACGTCCACGTCGCGGCGGTAACTGTCCGCGGACGACAGAGCCTCGTCGATGCTACAGTAGATATGATCGTTGGCCGGATCGCAGATGTCGCTGTCAAGATTCTTCGTACGTTTCTCCGATATATCCCTGCCGAACGTGGAGTCTTGGAACGTCGAGTCCATGTACTTCCTCTTGGTAGGGTCTTCCCTACCGAGGACGTTCCTCAGGCCGATCTGCTCGTCGCTGCTGAACGCGCTCTCTCCCGTCATGTCGTACGACCTGTACCCTTTGCCAGTGATGTCCAGATTGATGGGTTGCTTGTCGAAGCGCGGCATGTAGATCTCCGTCTCGGCGCAGCTGAACTCCGAATCGTAGCCGTAGAACGGCTTGTGATCCTGCTTCATGTAATCGTAATTCGGCTCCCTCTTGAGGAAGCTCTTGGACAGCTTCTCGTCCCCGTTGGAGCCGAAGTAGGACTTGCTGCGATCGCCAAGGGCGGGTATCTTGTCGCCGTAACCGGCGTCGTTGATGTCCAGGTTCCTCTTTAGCTTCCTGCGCGCCGTTCGGAGGCTGTCGTCGCTGAATATGTTGCTGGAGATGTTGTCGTACTCGAAGCTCTTTGCTCGGCGCGACAGCAGGCCGGCGCGGGCGCCTATCCCGAAACCGTAACGATCGGCGTAGGTGTCGTGAAGGACGTCGTAGTCGAAGCTCCTAGCCTTCGAGAATAGAAACGACCTACGCGGCCTTAAGCTAACGTCTAGGTTCCTAATGCCGAGATCGTCGCTCGTAAAGTCGTAGAGCCCGCGCGTGAACAACTGGTGGCGAGCTTTCGCGGACCTTGCCGCCCGATCGTGCCAGCTACGGGACCGTCTACGCGTGCCGGAGTCCAGCAGGTAGGGCGACGAGTACCTGTCGCGAAACTTCTCGATGAGGCGATCGTTGAAGTCGACCTGAAGGCAATCCTCCACGTATATCTCCGGTATACGTTTCTTGGAGCTACCGGTTAGCTCCTCCGGCTTGAGCATGTAACCCTCGGAGACGCTGTACTCGCTGGTCTCCGGGCTGTAATATCTCAGCATGTTCTCGTCGACGGTCTGCGACCTCGTGAACGGCGTACGCATCTTTCTGTACAACGAGCGCACCACTGCGGACTTGCTCCGTACGAGGGGATGCGGGGTGGGATTGTGCTTGCTGGGGTTGTTGCTCCTGGGCTTGGTGGGATTGTTGTTCGGACAGTGACATTCGCTGCAGGGTACCCTAAGTCTGTGCCTGCGCCTATTGCGCCTAGGGGGCAGGGGCATAGGGGATATGACACCGGGTATTAAAACGTTTTTAACTGTCGGTCTGCAAACAATGTTTTTCATATAGAGTTTTAGCGCTTCTGCGGTTACATAAACGGTTCGTTTTGTCAGCCCATTCTTCATTTTATATATTTCATTTACAATCAATCAATGAAAAAAGTGACTCTACTACGCACGTTCGCGATCGATCGAACGCGTAATTCGTCTCTTCTGTATCGAATCTACTAAAAATGGAATTTTTCTGTTTCTTTGGCTATCGTTTTTGTTTCTCATTTTATCGCATTCTGTCACTCGCCGAACAAATAGAAAATAATGCAGGTTGCCGGTAGGGCGTGCGACGACTGATTAGTCTCTTCGTGATTGTACACATAACACATACATGTATATACACGTAATGGTGACGTGTTTTTTTTTTAAACGTAGGTACACCTAGCCGTTCGACCAACGCCACGCACTAATCCCTGCTTTGTTAGAATGGGACGATATTAAATGGACATTGACACGGTGTGCATAGGAGGTGCAGTTCTAGCCAACTAATAGTAAAGATCCTCGATAGAGAGCGCGAAGGGATCTAGGAACCTATCAAGCAGGCAGGGGGATGATGAGTAGTGCAGCTACGGGGTGTCATATCAGTCGGCAATGTCCATTTAATTCAGGGATTATCGCTGATGAGAAGGTAAGCCACCAAATGTTCCATTCTGTGCGCGGTGTACAATGGTCCTTGGAACGAACGTTTGCGAACAGCCGTTTAACGTGGAACTAAAGGTGTGATTGTCGCTACGCATCTTGGTTCGAGTGGTACACGTGAACGGGGCAGGGAGCAGCGAGAACGGGGGAACGAACAAACAAAGGGGGTGGTGGGTGGACACGTGTTTACCCGAGTGGTCAAATGGTACAGTGGATGGCTGTCTCCTCTAAAGGGATACTTTCTTCTCTATGGAACTTGTATTGCTTTGTACACTGACTCTCGAAATGCAAGGTCATCGACTCGAAATTATAGTACATGAGACATTCAACTATACTCACATTAGTCCTCTGGGGCCACGTAGTCGTTCCGATTGCGTGCTACTCGTCACAGAGGCTATGCTCTCCCTATCGGAGTCACCGAGATCCGCGAGTACGTCTTTCTCCGAGCTCAAGTGCCCCCTTCGCGGTCTGGGCATTCGGTACGGGTTGCTGTGCGGCAGGAACAACGGATCGTGATCTATCGAGGGTAGATCCGAGTCCGACAGCCCGCTATAACGTCTTTCCCAGCCTGCGAAACGGGAATCGTTCCATCATCAACGCGTCCATCCGACTTAAGGGGAGATTCTCGTCTAGCAGCGCCAAAAGTAACTGATATTTAAGAATTTTTTTTTAAAAAACTGTTGGTCTTATTGGATTAAACTCTTTTTGGATATAAGGAGGCATCTTCAAACTTGCAGAAATTTTTTGTATGTCGATTCTTATTATTTATTAATTATTGTGAAATCTACTTCACCTCTTCGACGATGTAACTCCTGTTGGCGGGATGTGTAGCACCTATCACAGCCATCTGATTGCAAACAGAATAGAAGTTTCTCAAAGTTTTAGTCCACTTTAAAGAAAAAAAATGAAAAATTGAAAGAGTTATAGCATTTGAAGGAAAAAGTAAGTTTTTTCCTCAGAGAAATTTTTCATATTATGCTTTATATCGACGAAAAAAGTATTATAAATAAAAACTACAATTAAAATTTCAGGTCCAATCCCAGCGTAAATTATTTAACTTTAAGGAAAATTTTCTTCTTTTCACAATCAAGTGACTGTGACAGGTGCTACACCCGACGCCAACATTGTCAAAGAGATTCCACAATAATTAATAAATAATGAGAAGGATCGACATAAAAAAATGCCTGTTTATATCCCTGTTTAATGTAATATTAACAGTTGTTTAAAAAAAATCATAAATTTCGGAGACTGTTATACGAGAATTCCCCCGTTAAGGGGACATTCTTCTCTCATGGCCGAAAAATCGGCCACTTTTCGGTGATGGTTTTTATAATGAAATAAACACTTAACGTTTTCGAATTTCTGGGAGTATATTCTACCACTCTTGAAATATAAGAAGAAATCTTTGTTGTTTGTTTATTTCATTAATTTACATAAATATTTCGCGGTGAAGTCGGTGGCTTCAGAATTTCACCCCTTGCTGGCGGTTGAAATTTCGGACGACTAGATCATCGGAAATAAAAAAACCAAACATATTTCCAATTCGCAGGAGTATGGTTATCTCGCTTTCCACGAAATAACCATACTCCTGCGAATTAAAAGTATGTTTGGTTTTTTATTTCCGATGGTCCAGTCGTCCGAAATTTCAACCGCCAGTAAGGGGTCAAATTCTGAAAACACGAACTTCATTGCGAAATATTTAAGTAAACGAGTAAAATAAACAAACAACAAATATTTTTTCTCGTATTTCAAGAGCGGTACAATATACGCCCCCGAAATTCGAAAACGCTAAGTGTGTACTTCATTATAAAAACCATCACCGAAAAGTGGCGGATTTTTCGACCGAGAGAGTGGAATGTCCCCTTAATAAACAGCGCGAAACATGGGCTCACCTCCCATGCCCGTACTCCTGTAGGTCGTGTGCAGTCTGGCCCGTTCCTCGAGATCGTGAGCGGCCCTCTCCTTCAGATCCGCCGGGATCAGAGGCAACTGCCTCTTCTTCGGTGAACCAGTGGGGGTGGCCGTCGCTGACCTCGAGACGAATCTAGAATACGAAAATCGGAGACTATGCACAGGCCGCTCCTACGTTCGAATTTCATTCGGCGAGACTCATGATAGCTGGTCATACCTGGCCGGTACGTAGTCGTGAGAGTAGGGCATGGATCTGTGTTCAGGCGGGGAGAGAGATCGATGACCGGTGGGACTCTGAGACCTCTCGTGGTACCGAAGTCTCGGCGAGTCCATAGGTGCCGCGCTGTGCGACCTGTGGCTCATCATTCCTCGATGAATATCCTCCTGGGGGATCAGAGACATTTAACAACGCCGCCCTGGCCACTCGACGCAACGAGCAAATCAATAAACTTGCACGCGAAAGCATTAAAAAGTCAGACACGGCTGGCGTGCCTAATCTGCCGACCGATCAATTAAAAACGTTGGCGCGAGGAATGCTCCACCTCGAGCCGCAGATATCGAGCAACTGTTCACCGAGCATTGGTATTCGAGCGCTATCGAGCGCGGTTTGTTCCAATCGATTCACGGGGACGTCGGTGGAATCGTTCACCGTAGGAGAATATAGTTGTGACGCAAGATCGAGGGGGGGGGGGGGGTGTCGCGACAGGCGTGACAGCGGACGTGCCCCTCGATATCATCGATAGCTTGGACGATATTCGCCGCGAATCGATTAAAACAGCTAGACCCCAGGTAACCGGCGACGGAGCTGCGCAACGACTCACCTTGCGATAGGGCTGGTAGCCAGAAATAGACGCTGGCTGGTCACGGATCATGAGGGCTGCTCGCTTGCGTCCCTGCGGTGACATGTCCCTTCGACTACGATGCTCCCCGTCGACGTAGTGCTCCCATCCCGGCGGGGGGCTAGAATAGTGGCTGCTCCGGCATGCGTTCACGTTTTCGTCGATTAGTGATCGCCAGTGTCGGTTGCTTACACGTTTAAAGAAATGGGGCGAGTGCTGTGATCTCGCGCTAGATATTACAGAGTGCATGCGGCCAGGCTGGTTCTCGTTTGGCGATGCTTATCAAATATGCGTTCTACGCTGCGTTGCTCTCGTGTCAATTTTTTCACTTTATACACATCTCCTGTTCTCTGTCTGATGGACGCGCGAACGAACTCGTAAAGCGAGACAAACCAAGACAGAGGATGCGAGTGTCTACTACTTTGGCAGAAAACAATAAACGAAACAACGACACCGTCCACCGTGGATCGGTGGTCGAAGCCTCTCGCGCGAGCAAGCCCGTTCCTCCGACGTATTTACACATCCTACTTGGCGAGAGACGATGGTGGACAGAGCGAGCCGCTAGCTATTGACCCTTGAAACAATTTATTCCACCGTCGACCGAGCCGGGGGACCAGATTTGAACGACACTCGGGCTTCGCGGGAGAAAACTTGCACGTTTCTTTGCCGCCGATCGGACGCCGTTCAATTTCCATCGTTCTCGCCGTAAGATCGCGCGGAATGAATTACTTGCGAGGGCAGTACTTGTTACCTCATTCCGCAGAGAAGTGGCCGCGAGCCCGTCGTTCTGCAAAGCGCAAATGCATATCACCGCGGTCCGCGAGAAGCTACTCTCTGTACGAGTTACTTGCCAATGAAGCCAGACGGAAGGACGGACCCGGTTCGCCGTGGTGTCCTCCGGGACGGAAGGACGGCTGCCGTTGCCAAGAAGCTAACCCCAGCTGAAGAAAGGAGCTGGCTGCCGTTAAACAATGGATCCGCGAGGGCCGGTGATGAGCCGGAGCCAAACGCGTAACGGGACGATTGATCGCGCGAGCGGGCGTACGAAAGAAAAAGTGAAAACGGGGTCGGTCGGTACCGATTCCTGGCAACGGAGCGCCGAACGGGCGAGCGAGACGCGTCCTGGGGGAGCGCTGGACGCCGCCCAAGATCGCGCGATGCCTCGGGAGGGAAAGGAAATGGAGCCACCCCGGCCGATGCATACGCGTTCTGCACTAAGCGTTCTAGAAGCCATGTCCTCGCGCAAATATCTAAGGAGTTACTCGTCAACGTGAACGTGGAGAAAGATGCAAGAAGCGATGGCATTATGAGACGCCTACCAGTGCCTACGTGTGATCGGTGGACCTACTGTAATCTCTGCGCTCGACTACGTGTCCCCAGAGTGTCACACCGCGAGTCAGGCGGTTGCTCGTTCCGCCACGAGAAGCCAGGGGGGACACAGGTTACCGAGGGCCGTCCGCCGCACGGGTGGGGCCAATTTCATTCCGTTCGTTTTCTCTGGTCGGTGCACATGCGACAAGAACGAGCCGCGTGCAGCTCGGCTAGAGGGTAGCGAGTCGCAAGCGCGGGCAAAACAGCCTCCGCTGGCTGGCCGACTAATACGCGCCAGGCTCAGAGCCGATTATATGGAAGCTCGACACGCGAGCCAGGCGACTCGAACATGCCTGGAAGACGTATCGGTTATCCTCGCTTTAACGAGCAACCCGTGCTCCCATGTGGTTTTCTCCCGGGCAGATGGAGCAGCGGGCTCTGAATATTATTTTAGCGCAAGGTCGACTGCGATTACAGAACCTCGCTCGAGGCAAAGAGTAGAGAGGACTCTCGACGGTACATCAGTGGCCTAGGATTCGGATCTATGAACGCGTAGCTGAGAAACTTCAAGTTAACAATTTCGAGCGCACACGCGGGCTCGTTCCCGTGGAGTTCACGTCGTGAGTGCATTAATACGGTGACAGGGAGTTTCGTTCTACCATCGTTTCGTCGTTTCTCGCCGTCCTTCGCGAGGTAAAATAGAAACGCGACGCTGCGTCCGGGGACCGAGCGACCGTCCCTCGGACGCAGCATCCTTTCGTATCGGTCGTTCTCAACGGTCCGACTGTTCGGAAATCGCGCCAGTGTACGTCCCTTCGTCTCGTCTAATCATCGCGTCGAACGAGCGTCGACTACACGACCGGATTCTACGTAGTAAACGCTATAACCTAGCGGTGAGGATGCAAGACGTGTGACTGCGTGATACGTGAGAGAGGAGAAAATATAACTTGTAATGGCCGTACCGCTTATAATTTGACGGCATATTATGAAACCTGAAAAAACAAATAACAGAGCACACGATAACAATCGATGCGTGTACACACGTTAGCCATTTCATACGAAAATAGGATCACGAGAGCGTGCTTCTGCACTGACCGCAATTGAAACGCATACAAGACTGAGGGAAGAAGACGGGGGAGGCCCAAAGTAAAATGCAGAGTTTACGAAGAAATTAAAGCGGAGACAGAATTGTCTTAAGAGAGATGGCTGGAGGTACGAAACGGGGATCGACTCGAATGCACACACACACACACACCCGAAAAAAAAAGGTGGCTGAAAGAACTCGCGACCGAGAGGGTGGGGGGTAATCTGATCGCGCGACACGTCGCGCTTGCCAACTCGACTCTCTCCGACGATGGATTTATTAATGTAACCAGTGAAACCCTTTTTGGATAATCCTGTTAGGCGATATTGAAGGTTATTAAATATCTGCACGCCTCGCGACCGGCACCCCTGCCACGGGGGATGTTTCAATTATTCAGTTGGCGCGGGCCGCGCGAGACCGCGAGTTTCGCCGGGAATAAAGGTGGAGGGAGAAAAAGAAATTGGTCAGCGGTACGCAGATTGAGGCCAGAGCGTGGATTAATGAAGCACGCGCCGTTCCGAATCGTTTCTACAGATTCTCCGCGTCGAGCGACAAACCCGACCTCGATGAATAACGCTCCTCTCTCTCTCTCCCTCCCTCTGCTCCTCTGCTTCGCCGGCTGTGTCTTTCAGAGACGATTCGAGACGGTGGCCGCGCCGCTCGATGAAAAATTTATAGACGAGAAGGCCGGGATTCGAGGCGGCACTCGCGAAAGTTTCGCGGCGGTTTCCGCGACTCCTTCCCCCCGGAGGAGTCGGGGGGAGGGGGTCTGTGTCGTGCAATTTTCAACGGTGCTCGGAACTTCCAGATATTATTATTCGAGCACCCTCGAGTACGTCGAGGGGTCGGAGATAAGGCGATTGATTACAAATGAAAGCGAGCGGTCGGCGTGCAACCCTCCGCCGCGATATTCCTCCTAGAAAAGCGACTAGGTACCCTCTCGAGGGACGCCGCCACGAATTCGGAGCACCGTCCCGCGGCGTAAGTTTACAAAGGTCCGACCAATTAGAGCTGGAAATGGTAACCGAGGAAGCGGGCAAAGTGGCGGGATTCGAAGACGAGGAGATCCTCTCTACCCTCGAAGAATTCCATCCCTCCATCGGCAAGTGGTAACCCCGTGATTCCCTTATTACGATGCTCTGGGCACTCTTGCTTTCACGGCACACGCATCCGGTGCACCGGAAGCTCTGATAGAAATCAGAAGCCACCGGTGCGTATCGATGAACCCGATCCTCCGCTCGTTCTGAATCACCGAACTCAGTCGGGAGCCGATTAACTCGTCACTGGACGGTGACGGACGTTTCACGAACCGCCGAATCCCGAAAGACACCGAGATCCGTGGAAATCGCGCGGATCGCAACGGGACCGAGATCGTCGCGAATGGTAAAAGAGTTTATTAAACGGTGCATTGGAAGTGGATCTGTTTAGACACGCTGTCCGACGCGGTTACCACAGGTTTGTAGCCGTGGGCTCACCGTTTCCCCTTTGTTTCCTCGTTTTCCTCCCCTTTTTCTCCCCTGGTTTCCCAATGGTCACGTAGCTCGGCCGTCCTCTCCCGCACTCCGTCCCCGTCACTTTGCCGACTGTCCCTCTCCTTTGTTTCCTCCGCGAGTGGAAAAATGAAGGATCAGAAGACTCGGTGGGAAACACTTTGCACTCACAAATAACGATCGGACGTCATCGTTGGAATATTAATATGGATACGGGCTCGGGGGCTGGCTTCCGCAGCCAGCGGTGGTTGCAGGCCAACTGGCATGTCAATTGGCTTGTTGCCCAGTTTTATAACTTGGCTCTCGGCCTCCTCCCTCTCTCTCTCTCTCTCTCTCTCTCTCGCTCCCTAATTCTCTTTCCCGCCCCGCCACTCTCTCTCACCCCCTTCGCCATTGTCTTCGTCTCTCTCTCTCTGGTCGTTGTGGTCGTCGACGGCTTTACGTCAGAGCGACGGCGTCTTCCATGCCGGAAGACACAAACGCCGTGCTATCCCCTTCTTGCTATCGTTGGAGGGTTTTCGTGCTCGCGAGGCTTGCTTCAGTGAAGCTCGCGTAATTAAGAAGCACAGAGAGATGCCAGGCGTTCTAGTCCAATCTTTTCGCGGCAAATGATTCGTTTGAGTAATAAGAAGGGTCTTGGTACCATTCCCCGCGATTCCACGCTCAGAAGCAGTCATTGAAAACGTACACTCGCTAAATATAAGCTGCCGCGTCCCTCTACGATGCATCTGGGGTGAGAACTAGAGAAGTGAATCTTCGAATGACGCTGCTGTCAAGTGGTAGCACACGCCACTAGTCGGACATCGAGTGAAGCAACTAATGGCCGTGTAGCAAGCCATCATCTACGCAAAAACTTGAACCACCATGCGATAGAGGTGAAATCAGTCGATCCTAAACGTCCCCTAAGCACACCCGTCTCCTTCAATGAGGCGGACTGGAATGAATGGTGCGAGAAAGACGAATGGAGAAACATTTCGCCAGGCTGAATTCTGGTTAATCTCGAAAGAGCAGCGTCGCCCTCGTGTTATTGACGATTAAGAGCCGGCTGCACGCTACCGAGGAGGGGGCATAACCATTACGAGGACAGTTACGATGTCGGTTACGAGACCTGTAAACGGGATCTTAAGCCTGAGAATAGTAACGCTGGCAGATTAGCGACACGAGTCCTGGCGGCCAAGGACAACGGTACGCTGCTCCCGCGGTTAAGTGCCATTAATTCCTGACGAACTACACACCGTGAACCTTGCACGACACAGCTTCCTACTCGCGTGGAACCTTCGCCGACGGGCCGGGATGTGGCGCGCTACGCTTGAAACTCGCCGTCGTCGAGCCTACGGGGATCTGCGTATTGCCAACCAAGGTGAGAAATAAAAGGAGAGAAGAACGAAAGTGTTACGTCTCGTTAAGCGTTTCAGCGGCGGATACTCGCCCGTGAAAGTAGCAGCCTCTTCTGCCTTGCCTATTGTATCGTCGGGTGGAGGGGTTGGTATCGGAGCGCGGCGTAGAGAGATTTCGAAGGATGCTCTTACCTGGAGGAACTGCTTATACTGGCAACGTCAGCTGTTCTCCTCTGCTCCCTGGAGACGTCGTAGTCCGTGATATCGCATTCGGAAGTGTCAGAGTCGCTGAGCCGCGACGTCGTCGACGGTCGACTGAGATGGCAGTCCAACGGAGTTATCTCCTGATAGTATCTGTGCAACGCGAAATTTAGATCTCACGCTACGCTCTTCCTCTAGCCTTAGGAGAAAAAGAATCTGCCGAACGTGCATCGCCGAAGCGCCCCCCTCCCCGGCACGTCTGCGTATACCCGCGCGAATCCCTCCGGCCACTAAAAAAAGTACAACGTCCACGTCGCCGTCGACGGATTCCTTCTCCCCAAGCCTAATACACGTTCGACAACCCATTGCCGCCTACGCTAGCCTCTCTCACTTTCTCTCTCAAAAGCTCTAGGCGAACTCGTAACTCGGCATTCAGCGACTAACAAGCGCAGAGAGTGTGTTTGGTCAACGGCCAGTCTCTAAATCTCTTCCTAGAGTTAATCTCGTAGCAACAGGCAAATGAGAGCATAAACAGCATAATAGGGGGAGGGGAGGTGTGATCTCGTAGCAGAAGCCATGAACAAATGAAAGAAGGGCGATACCCCATTTTTAGGGAAGAGGGGGGGGGGGGGTTGTTCGAGGCGCCCCAAGCCGATGTTCACGTACCCAATGTGTCGGTGCTCCCCGTGGCTGGCCAGTGGATGCCACTCGGGCTCCTCATCGAGGCGAGCGGTCGCCAGCTCCAGGACAACCTCCCCCAGGAAATCGTTCGCCTCGTACTTGCCGTAGTCCCACACCGTGATCTCCAGCGCCCTTTTCCTCAGCTCCAGCATCCTCATCCCAGTGTAGACGAAGGTCTGGTCCCACCACGGGTCGTTGGTGTTCGCCAATCTTTTCGTCCGCCTCTTCGAGTTCTCGCTGCACCGACATCGGCGTATTCATACGCGGGAAACGATCGATGACAACGCGTCCGATGCCGAGCATTAACGAGGGACCGTTCGAGGGGTTGGCACGGAGGGAAATAAAAAGGGGGGTCTGGCTCGCGAGCAACCTAGGAATAGTTGGCAACGCGGCCAACCTCCGTGGCTATCTCTTGGCTCGGCACCGTTTCTTCGGCCAATGATTTATCTTAAGGGACGACAGTTTTAACTTCGACATCGCCGTCCACGGTATCTTTTATGCGCGTAAGAACGCACGTTAGCGTCGCGTTTCCGCCCCGTCGCGCTTCATGTACTCCGATTCCTTTTAAACTGCCACCGCGACTCGAAACATAGGGGGGGGGGGGGCCTCCTACAGTTCCGCGGCGATTTGGAACGCGTATTCATGGCCCATAAAATACAGGATGTTAGCTTATTAGCCGGCATTACTGTAGGAGCGAATTCGACACAACAGAGCAATAAGAAAAAAAGTTGGAATAAACGTTCCAGTTGACCCGGTTCTCCTGTCGTGGGCATTGCGCCGATCGGACATTCGTAAAAAGGACACCTAATGACCACTTCGGTCTTAAATTCAAGCTTCTGAATATCTCTCTACCGATCCCCCGATATGTTCGAGACAATAAACCCTTCTCCACCGTTATTATTATTATGCTGTGCTAAATTCACTCCAAGAATTTATCATATTTAATTTCATCCCGAAAGGAAGACATCTCTTAGCAATCGTCAGCTTTGTGTCTCCATGTCGCGATATCAAATTTAGAATTGGCTAAGAAACGGAACAGCTAGGGGTGGAAGTATCGGCTGTAGTATCGGGAAATGGAATAATTCATGCAGTTTTTTTGTGGGTCAAGTGGCGTTCGCTCACCTCCTGTCCGGAAGCAGGAAGATCTTGGCGTAGGGGTTTCTTGGCTGGCCGTTGCTCCTAGGCGTGAGGCCAGCCGCGCAGACCAGAGTGACGATAAACTGAAACGTCCTATCGTCGTAGCCCAGCTGCAACTGAAGGCTACCGCCGACGTTCGTGATCACGGGCGGGTGCCGTAGATGCCTGGCCCGTCCTTGAGCGTGGAGATCCGGCGAACCAGGCGAGGTCACTAAAACCGAAGGGTTCTCGCGCCTCGCGTCGTATAACTCTGCAAGTGATCGTTCAGTGCCGGCTAGACGTTAGATTTTCTCGGGTGATCTGGGATCTTCGGACGGTTGTATGGGCTACGAGACAAAGGAGGTGCCGTACAGATGCGAAAAGATCTTACAAGACTCGTGTACAGTGGGTACGCGATGCGGTCAAACAGTTTCAGAAACGGATAGACCACGGTCATCTCTCTCGGAGCACAGTGGGGGTTGCAGGGGTGTGATTGACGGGCGTTCGACTCGTGGGAAGTGCCAGGTAGCACAAGAATCGTCTCTTCGATCAAAATCGTTGCACTAAAACGCTTCAGGGTTCGGGCACAGCACGGGGAATCCGTGCGGATCATCCACAGTGATTCGACGGTAAATTTCGCTCCACCCCCCCCCCCTGCGGGTGGTGAGTGGGCGCGTGGATCGCGTCGCGCCGAAATTTACCAACGCCCCGGTGCCCCCGGAATTCTGTGCAACCGTCGAATCACCGTAAGATTCCCCGAAACCCGTGGCCCTCCCTTCGTTACGGGGCGTAATGCAATTCACGGGCAGATACATCCATTCCTCGGGGAGATATCGCAATTCACGTGCAGGGGTACTCTCGGGCTGTTCAAAGTGAAAACAACGCATCCTTGTAGATGCATCGAGTGCAGTGGATTAGCGTAGACGCGCTAGAATTCGGCGGCGTTGCGTCTGCGCTTAACGGCAGAAGCGCATACACGTCACCACCGTTGCGTTCTCTTCGTATAGACCCTGAAGGAGTTACTCATTACACATACTCTACTTAGGAACAAAAGAAGATCTGTAATTCCACGTGCGTCGTAAAGCTACCGCTCCGTATTGCAATTAGCTCCCATTTCTCGCACGCATCACCTTTCCACTCGGTACTGTGCAACGAAACGTATCTGATCATCCACGATTACCGCCGTATAGTCTCTTAATAGACGTTTGCAAAGATGCAGCTTCCGATGCGTGACGACGTTAAAGGAATCTATAAAAACAGAGCGATCGCAAAATGGCGGTGAATAACACAAGGGTTGAAATGCATGGCCCTTCCAACGGGGAAGGGGCACGTGACGACACCAGGCGTGACAGACGATTCACACAAAGATTCACTTGTCTCAAGTTGTTGCTCCCATAAAACTATGTTCGTAAAACGGCGGTGTTAGCGGGGGGTTAAGGGTGGGTGCATCGGCACTACTCTCTACGTTCTACGGTAACATCGACGGTAATACAGAAAGCGGGGATAAACACGATCGTTATAGGGTGTGTCTGTCCGAGCCGGATCGTTCAGCAGCCGAGCGAACGGCGAACCTTTCCGTTCACCGTTACTCGCGGATCTCTCGATATCGTCGCACGACTAGAGGATCGGTGTGAGGGGGGTAGTCGGGTATAGAGACAAAACGATAGACAGTCTGGAGGGAAACATCGATTACTCGGGGATCGAGATTTAAGAAACTTGAGGCCTACCCCATAGGATACATTTCTTAAGACCTGGAATACGAAAAAGCATATAATCTGTGACAATGTAGCGTCGCTCTCAATATGGCTTAACTGTACTTATATCTACGTTATGGATTTTCACAGGGACTCGATGTTTCTCAGAGTTCTTTCGTCTCCAAAAGTTGCCTCTAGAGTTCTCTATTCTACGTGATACTACGCCACGGCGCTCGCGCGGGGATGCATCCGAGGCGAGGCGCCCCGCTCGCGGCCGGGGAATTATTCAGAGGATTCCCTTCGGCCGCGCGAGAGTTCATCGCTCGGCGCTCCGCCCCGCGCGATCGCGAGGGGATGCGCGTTCTCCGTCAACGAGAGAAAGGGGAACGAGAAAAGAAAATAGAGACGCTCATCCCCTCCAACAACTACGAAACACTCTTTCGTTAGCAAGTTCCATAACATCCTAATTTATCATCTATCGCAATCAGATCAACAACTCTCAACTCCGCGAGACACTGTCTACCTTCTCTACTGTCTCGATCTAAGCACGGGGTTACGCTCCGGGACACCATCAACTATCTTTCGATCTCCGTCGATGACGGATCAACACTACGTGGCATACGGTGTCTGTAGGGGAGGGAATGGCAAAGAAGACAGATTGACAGAGAAGAAACTCGGAGAACGACCGAGGGGACCGGGGGATGTATCCTGCGAGAGTGTGTATCGAGATACAGAAGATCGGGAAGGGGTGACGGTTGGACAAATGAGGGGGGCGGAGGGGGGAAGCAGCGCATAGTCACCTTTGTGGTGCGGCCCGGGGATGGTGTCGGGGTGCTTTTGTCTCCATTGGGTCTGCGCGGCCATCCTCCTCGACGCCATCGGCGTCGGAGGCGTCGGGCCTGCGGGCATCGTCGGCGGCCCCGTCGTTGTCGACAAGTTCCGCGAAACTACCAGCTCCACTTGGGGCTCCTGCCTCGACTTGGCGATGATGTCGTAAACTTCTTGGAAGCTCTTGCCCTGGAGGAACCTCCCGTTCCACTTGATCACCTCGTCACCTGAAATCGTCGAGTGTCCGGTTCTGTTCCTGTTGGATCGCCTCCGGGGGCCAGGGGGGAGAGAGGGAGAGAGAGTACGCGGGGGGATTTATTTACTACGGACAGGAGGCTCTGGGATGACTGCGGGGTCTGTGCGAGGGGGTGGAAGCTTTTGTGGGGGCGAACCGGTCCAAGGAAAAATCCTGACGGGGTGATTCTCGCTCCAGGTGATCCGGGGGGGATGTTTGCGGGCGGATGGAATTGGGCGATATGGATCGGGAACTCCTTTTTCAATCGACGCTCGGATTGTTCCTACGCGTGCCGCGATCTGTGGACAGCTGTCCCGACGATCCAGCTATCTGGGTCGACGGTGGGTCGTAGGATGGCAGGGGTATCGAAATTTGAAAGCCACTTCTGGCTACTATCTCTGCGATGGGCTTGCTGGAAAAATGTCCGTCGCCAAAAATAGCCCGCGAAACGTGGACGTGAAGGGGAAGGGCGATTGGTTCTCCTGCTGGAAAGGTTCGATGAGCAAGTTCGGGGAATCTTATCGACTACAAGTCAACCGAAGCGTGGAAGGTGACTAACCAGAAGTGATTCCTCTCGGCGGGGGGGGGGGGGGGGGAAGGCAGAGACAGAGGGTGAGTCCCGGGCCATCGGGTTATATTTATCGTCTTACCGGGTCTCAGTTGACCTTCTATGTCGGCGGTGCTGCCCTTCTTCACCTTCTCGATGACGGCGCCCATAGAGCCATTCTCCAGCAGCTTCCCTCCGACCACCTTCAGCCCGAGTATGCTACTACTGCTCCCGGAGCCGGGCTGCTTTCGCAGCACCATGTGGCCAATGATCTTCTGGCCGTCTCTGCTCACTTGCCAGGACAACGGATGCTACGAAGCGCGGAGAGAACGGGTTTTGTCTTTCTCTTTCGTTTCAAACATCGCTGTGTGTGTCGCGTTCTTGTGAAATGAGAGGGGGGGGCGGGTTCGGGTTGGTGGGGTGGTTTGGGGCGCGGTGTTCACGCCCGAACTTTCGAGGGCGACATGCCGAAATTTCAAACTCCGCCGAGAGCTCGGCGGCGCGGATGCATGTCGGTCTCCAAATTTCTGACGGCGGCAGGATTGATGGCCATGGGGGGCAGTTCGTGACTGTGAGGTTGATGATTTCGAAGCTGAGGGTCCCTGGAAAAATATCCCGCGCTGTGCTCCTCGGTTACCGTGCTCGCTGCGAGTAGGGGGCATCGCGGCGGGATATTTTCCACGCGGGGGTACGCTGATAAAGAGAGAAGCTGAAGAGAATGGTGGTTTTCGTTGACAGTGAGCGCGACAGAGGATACTTGAAGTCTTTCCACCTGCTTTTAAAACCGGTAATTGATTGCTTTAGATATTGACAGTCTCGATGGACCTACTAAAGAGGTTGGAAGTGGGGGTTCAAGTATCCTCTTGATGAAAGAAGCGTCCGCTACCGTGTGAGTCTACGAGTTCTGGGGTGATAGTATGGTGAAACGATCAAGCTTGACAAAGGAGAAAGCTACCATACGTCTAATGCGTGTCTAGACAATGTGAATACATGCCAACCCATGCCTCAAGCATGCTTTTAACCAGCTACACGAGCAAAAAGCGACAGTCAGTCCCTTCGAACGTCCGATGTTCGAGGTGTCCGTGGCATGCTACAGCCTCATGATCGCAATCAGGTTGCGTAAGAACCGTGGAAGTGAAGTTTCTCTGTCGAGGAGCGGCTCGATTCATCTGGTGGATCTACTTTAGGGAGAGGGGTTTCGCCTCCTTCCGGCCTCCATTCGACCGTGCCGAATCCGAGGGATCCGTTCAAGCGGCACTTTGCCTTCACGTGTGTCGTAAATAATTCGATCGACTTTACTTAGCCTAGCTCCTCGATTACGCGCGTTCGCAATTCAACTTTCATTCGCGGGCAGCGACATCGATCCATTCAGGCCAGTTCCACGATGCAAAGTATCGTCCAACTTCGATATAATTGGCTGCTTCGAGCTATCATCCTTCTTTTCTCCCTATCATTCCTTTCCGTTTGCCCCAATTAAGAGGCTCTAAGAACTTTCCGCTACGAGCCTCCGTTTTCCTGTTTTCGTTCCACGGTTACCGTGCCGGGCAGACCAAATAGTTGTGATTAAATATTTTCCTAACGAAGCTAAATACGTGGCTAAAGTTCCTGGCAAAGAACGCTCGTTAAGTCCTCGAGACGCTTGTTCCCCGTTACGAACTTTAGCGCGAAGCTACCAGCCGACCGCGGCTCCTCTCCTCGCCTTCCCTTCCGCTTCTTCGTCCTCCGCCTCGGCAACGTAAGACGCGAACGCTAGCGATTATACTTATTCGGAGCCGCGCTGTTTTTCTTCGCCGTCTCCCGCTAGCCCGGCCAATTACATCCGCACCCCGGTTTCCGGCGGCGAAGTCGCGGACTCGTCGAAGGGCACCGCGAAACCGATCGACTATACAGCTAACCAGGTCGTCGAGACTCGCTTCGGATATCCTTTGGCCGTGTTCCAATTCGATTAATTATGAAACAGGTACGCCTCTCTTTCCCGACAGTCTGACATCCTTCTGGTCCTTTTAATTGACGTCTCGACGGTGGCTCCGGGAATCGTCTCGATCTCCTCCACGGCTCGCCAGTTCTCCCGCGGGAAAGCGACGCGATCAAACCCGCCATTTAATTCATCGCGATCTCTCGCGCCCGTTTATTTCCCGATCATGCCGCGATCTCGAGACCAGCCCCCTGACAGGATCAACCGCTAATAAAAATAAGCCTCGCCGCGAAATCGTTTCTATGCAGAGGGAAGATCACGTTTAATCGGGGCTGCTCGTCCCCGGAAGAGGGTCGATCTTGATTCAAGCCGAAGAAGTACATAAGGAGATCCGTCGGCCAGATAAATTGCTCGATTGCCGTCCGTTTACTCGGGCCGAATTTAATCTTGCTTATTTGCCTCGCATAATTGGAACACGGCCTCACCCCTCCGCGCCCCTGGTTTCCTGTCTTCCTCCACTTATCGAACGATGATCCGCGGGGGTGGCCGGGCACCGTCGACGCGAGTGCACGCGATTCCAGACCGCTCGGGGTAATCGTTCGTTCCTGTTGCGAGAAGGGATCTCTGGCGAGATCAGACGCAGGGTAATTGTAGAAACCAAAGGAGAACGATCGAGAGATATTTCCAGCCTCGAAAGCGGGGCCTTGGAAACTCGGTCAGTGCATACCGAGTTTTGTCAAATTCCTCGCCTTCAATCATCATTAAAGTCGTCGAAATTTTTCAAGAAAGTGGTAGGGTAGGTGCGCCACTTTTGGCCACTTTAAGGTATCATACCAGTTTTGGCCAGTTCTTAAAAAATATAATATTTTTTCGTGTAAGCAATAAATGTACCCTTGTATTTCTAGCGGTATACTAAACGAAATATTTATCATGTGAAATTCTCCACATAATAATGATCTGCAAGCAATTTAAAATTAAGATAATTATACACATGGCCAAAAACAGTGCAATGGCCACAAACGGTACATCTACCCTACTGAAAAATTTCGACGGAAGATAGATGGAAAGTGTACCTACGATATTTCCATCTACTTTCGCGAGGATCTTTCAGACTCCATGTTTCTTGACACCCGAGTGCTCCACTTTACGCGATCGAACGTTCTCCGCTGTCAAAGAGGTCGACGAGACGCCGGTATCATTCTTTGGGACCTATCATTTTTAAAGCCACCAATGGCCCTCACCGGGGAACGACTCCACGTGGCCAAGACCAGCTTTAAACTCCCGAGTCTGCCAGGAACGAACGATTAATCCGACGTGTTCCACGGAGACTGTAACTCACGGGTAACTGCCCCGTTCCGTTCGAACGATCCCGAACGGGAGACGGACAGAGAGCGTGGAGGGACACGAAAGAATGGGGTTCGCGCGGATCGAAATTCGAAGCCGATTTACGAGGTCGTATAATAACAATAACGGATAATCGAACCGTGGTCGGCCATCGGGTCCCTCCCGCCGACAGCGACTGGACAAATACGCGCGGCGTAAAGGAGGCTATTGGAAAACCAGAGCTCGAATGGGAAAGTGGGCGGCCGAAAGAACAATGACGAGCGATGATGCTGGTTATTCGCCCAACGCGCGCCTCGATTTTCACGCGATGACTCTGAATGTTGCTCGGCACCGAGCTGGTCGATGCAAGCAGCGCCGCGCGGTTGTTGTTCTAAATCCTTGCTCCGCTGCAGCTTTGTTAACCATCAACTGGTAGGATGCAGTCGATTTAAGTTGGACAAAAAGGCTTCGCTGTGAAAGCGAGTGTTTCAAGTAATTCTAATCAAACGCGACGAATTCGCGGAGACCATGCGACTCCATTCTGCCATTTAAGGGTTACTAAGGCTTCCCGTTTCGGGCTTTAAATCGCCAGTTTTATGGTGAACGCTAGAGGAGAGGTGCGAGGGGGCGGCCGGGCGGCATTCGGGAATTACGCAGCGGAAAAGCCACTGTCGCGGCGGAGAAATACATTCCCAATTACCGCCGGTGCTCGCAATACCGTTGCCGAAATTTTGTTTCGAAATATGCCCGGCGAAACGACTCGGCGAAGTGAGCGAGTTCCGTCAAAACTTGATTAAACGGCGCGGCGCCCTCTCGCCTCTGACCCCCACCGGTCGTTTAATAACGCGAAACGATATATCGTGCCGGGTCCCCGCGCGAGATGTATCGTGTGGTGAATGGACAGTGGTGATGTCAGTGGTAGAGGGAAGGATGAGACCCGTTGTAGCTACGGATGAGAGAGAGCCTCGTGCAATGTCCTCGCGTGTCCCGAAAGCTGGCCAAGAAAGTGACGATTGATAACGCGAACGTTGGTGGGAGGGGGTGGCGGGGAGGTGGTGGTTCTCTTAGAATCTTTGAATGAGATCGATGGCTCGTGAACGATTCGATGGGATGAATGGGATCGATCGCCGATGAATCTGTGCGAAAACGGGGCGAAAGTTTGCGATGAATGCCGCGGGAGGATCTGTACCGAGTTTAATAACGGGTCGGTTCGTCGGTTCCGTGAGAGAGCACGGAATCCACGGTGTCACGGAAGTGGCCAAGAGATGCGAGACGATGAGATAGGATGAGCTTCGCGGGCGAGAACGATGGGCGCCCTACTCTAAAGGTCGCTAAATCACGGGACAGAATCCCGGGGGGCTTGTCGGCGGTGAGCTAACTCAAGACTCATGCGAAGGTGCGATCGCGTCCGTGTTGCCAGGTACGCTGCGTACCGCTTTAAAGCGTTCTCTCCCCGTCGCACGTCGGCTACTTGTGAGAGTTAACGGACAGACTCCGAGCTTGCACTTACAACACACCACGTTACAAAGCTATGAGAAGTGTGCGCCGGGACAGAGACGGGGTCCAAGCACGGAAGCCTTGAAAAGCTCGAGATGCTTTCTGGGGATGGGTGCAAATCGAGCAAAAGAGGTTTCTTAAATCGCCAAGTTCGCAGATGTAAGGAATGATGTCGAGAGAAAAGAAAGTGGTTAGATCGTTGAAAGCTCGAAATGCGACTTGTCGGTGGAAACGAGCTCCTTCCCTCCCTGAGACTTCGGCTCACCCTGGCGTTGGAGGGTGCTTCGGTGTTGACCCCTTCGTTACTACGTATGGTTTCTTCGGCGCACCGTTAAAGGAACCACTCATTCGGCGTTAAGAGTGCTAACAAGTGCATACGTAATAAGTAGTCGGGCGAGATTAACGGGTTAAGCTTCTACGAGAGATTAAGGCCTCTCGGGCTAATTCGAAAGAGAACGAAAGGAGCCTTGGTAGGATATCCGCGGTAACGAAAGGGTCAAGTCGAAACGTGACTAAACGCTACTCTAAGTAGTTGCATGGATCAATCAGATCAGGCACTAACGGGCCATAGATTCGTAATTGCGCATGTATGCTCTTCCCACTAAAGCTATGGAAGCAAGGCGCGAGGAAGAATATAAAACCGTATTCCACTTTGGACGACAGACCCGCGACGGTTTAACGCCGGAAAACTGGCCGCGACGCGATCGAGAAAGAAAGATACGCGTGCCCGTAATCAAGGCACGAACGACGCTCGCGCGACCGAGACCCCTTTTACTCGATCCACCGGTTTCCTGAATCTCTATTTTCTAGATCGAAAGCGACTGCGCGTGCCAGTGGTGCCAGAGAGAGGGTCCATGGCACGGCATAGCTGGAGAATTCTACCCTCTGCGATCGACAAAGCGGCTGACTCCGACGCGAGTGGAGTAAAGGGCCCGTACCTTGGGCAGCTCGCCCCTGTTGCTGTCTTCACTGCTCGTGAAGGTGCTAGAGGTGTCTATCCCGGAGTCTTTGGTCGCGCTGTCTTGGCTACCCTGCCGATCGGCCTCCCAAGACCAATCCTCCTGAGGGCCGCCGACATTGGTCCCACCGTCAAATCGCACTGTCTTTTTCCCCCTCCTCTCCGTGAACCTGATGGAGACGCCACATACACAGAGAATACGAGAGACGATGCACAGTGTGTGCCTGTGCTCCGGTGTCTTTTTGCGTGTTACGTGTCATGTGGGGTGTCTGTATCGTGTGTCGGCTCGAGACGCCTCCTCACCGTCCATCTCGTCCATCCGTCGAACGCGCCCGCCGCGCCCGGAGCAAGCTCTGGCCAAGCGATTCCGATCCCGGTCCCCATCCCGAGTTTGCCAGAACCGACCGTATATCTCTACCGTCGCGTGATTAGGTAACGGTGGCACGATCGAGGATGCAATTCCGATATGTAACACTAGTTTACAAAATAAAAAAAAATTGCGCGGAAAATGCCACTATTTTTTTTTTCCTTAGGTAAAATGACCGATGATTCTGAAAATAAGGTCTAAATAAATTTCTATGGACACGGTTTCGAGATATTGACAGGTGAACTTTTTATCTGTCGGTCACAGAGGTGGTGCCACTTAATTGCGAATATCTCCTGTTGCGAATGACCGATTTGGTCGGAAATTAGGGTAAATCAACCAGTGAATGAGCGAATTGTTGAATTTATGGACCTTTGGGGTTAATACTTGAATATATTTATGTATAACAAGAAAACAACTGGTGAAATTGCATTTAAATTTATTTTTCTTGAAATTTATATAAAAATAATTCCTTATTCTTGTCGTAATTTTAACAAAAACGATTATAAAATGCAAAACGTGTAGAAGGTCAGTAAATGACCGCATAATTTTAATAAGAATTGTACTTATTAATGTTTGCTTAATACGCGTAACTAAAAATATTTTATATTAAAAGTGCAATTACACTCCATTTATAAACATATAATATTTTGAAATTTACAATTGACATTTCTTCGCATAATGGTCATTCACTGGTATGCGGTCAATTACTGGTTGGTTTACCCTATATCAAATTAAAAATGATTGAATCACCATCAAATGTACCTACCTCACAAAATTTTCAAATCGGTTCAGTAGTTCGGGTGAAATCGATAGAAATATGTAAAAAAAAGTAATTTTTTTATATTAAAAAAATAATTGAAAAATGTACAGACTGAATTAAAATTGAAATAACACAATAAAACGGGGGAAAAAACACAAAAACCAAGAAAAAAATGAAATTTTAATGTTTTCACACAATTAGCTTCAGTATTTATCCATAGATTTTCTTCAGTAGCAACTTGTTTGCTTTGTAAAAGTGCAGACTCGACGTAAGAAATGAGAAACTGGGCCCATTGTTGCGATTTCGATATTTTCCAGATTCAATTGTCGATCTCAATTTCGGTCGAAAAAAATGACTTCTTACACATATTTCCATCGATTTGAAAATTTTGTCAGGTACATTTGTTGCTGATTCAATTACCTTTAATTTGATTTAATATCCGACTAAACCGGTCATTCGCAACACTCGATATTCGCAATTAAGTAGGACCACCTTTTTGACAGTCAGGTGAAAAGCTTCACCTGACGATATCTCGAAAACGTATCCATAGAAAAATTTTTGAACCTTATTTTCGGAATCAGCGGGCGATTTGAGATAAGGAGAGAAATATTGGCATCTGCTGCGCAAAATGACTGTAAACTAGTGTCAATCGTTCGTTTGCTGGATGTCGCCAGAGGCCAGCAATCCCGGGACGACCGGCGCGGACGCGACACGCGAGAAAGGAAGCAAATGAGGTTGTCGAAGAGAAGACGCGGATCGCGAGATTGTCACACGCACCTCCTACTGTCGGCGCGCCACTCGTCGCCACTCCTTCGGAAGCTCCGTCTGACGAGTGTGCTCTCCTCTTTTCGCGGCTCTCGCGGTGGATGATGACCGTTATACTCGATGGTCATCGCGGCGATGTTGTGATGCCCGTTGCGGGGTCCGCTGTGCCTACGCCCATCGCCGGACATTGACATCGGACCTCCCGTATGGTGGTAGTACCCCTTCCCTACAGTAGATCCAAAACTTTTCGTTTCCTCTGCTCTCGTCTACTAGACTATCGAGCTAAACCGTGGGCGCCCTTAACTCTACCATCCACCATCTCGTTTACCACCCGTTCCTCGCCATTCTACGCGCCTATTCCCCTATATACTAGACCCTTGCGCTGCATCCAGACCAAAATATCGCACGCTACCTTCTCACGCCCCTGAAAAAGACGCGTCCACCGTTTCACCCCCCCAAAACGAGACTTCACGTCCTGAGATAACACCGTTTCGCCACCTTCCTGCCACTGCGAGCCTACCAGTTCTTGCCGCCCTCTGGTTCCTTCACCCTCCCCTGCTACCCCGTTATGTATGTTCCTGTACTGCGGTGTACCTGTCGGGAACGGGCCAATACAGCGGTGCAAGGCCTGCCCCTCGGGGAACAGTGCGAGGGACGGTGCTCGAGCGCCCTGAGTTCGCGTCGCAGGGCTGCCCGGAACGCTGTACCACCGGCATACACGCGTCGGTGTGCAGGGGTGTGTGTGTGTGTGTGTGTGTGTCTCGTATGTGTGTGTACGTATGTGTGCGTGCACAGTAGCGATGTCATTTCTCGAGAGACGACCGTCGGGGAAGTCCCGCGGCTGCGACCCCACGCCCCGCCATTCCGGGGGAGCTATCCTGCGACCACATCCGGGGATAACGGCGAACACACAGGGAATCCTGCACGCTCCGGAGTGCGACGGAGGATAGAGAAGCTCCGCCGGTAGAGAATATTAACATCGAACGGGGTTCGATCCTCGGACCTTGCTCGGAGAAACGGAGCGTCTAGCGCTCGACGCGCGAGCGTGCAGGGATTCGCGGGCACGGGGGTGGAATTTCGGTTGAGAGGCTGGGGGCCACGCGTGGAGAACCGCCACCGTAATACGCAGCAGCGTATCCTCGGGACGAACATCGAAGCAATCGGAACAGAGGGATGTCGGGAGTATCTGGTGAGCGATACGTGTACGTGGCGTGAGTGAGGTGTAAACGATACAGTATACCTGTGCACGATTCGTAGCCGTCCAAAGTAGAACAAATAAAATCTGTTACAGCTCTGCCGACCGATCGCATCTCGCGTTCCAAGACATTCCACAGAGATTCCACCCGAATCGATCGCGGCAATTTCGCCTCGGCGTCGATGCCCTTGGAAACATAAACGCGCGGGGGGGGGGGTGGAGGAGGCGGTCGCGCAGAGGGATTAACCACCGATCGAGGGCCATCGAACGCTCTCCTCCATGAAAAATCAATCGGCGCATGGTCATTACCTCCTCGAATCGAACTCGCGCCATCCGACGCGTCGCGAGATGGAAAAGATTTCGTGAAATCATCGCAAAGAAACGACCGTTTCGGCGAAAATCACCGGGCGCCACGTGGGCCGCGCGCTCGCGTGTCCCTTTCCCAATCGTTCGCTCGTTTTCGTGGCGTCGTTAGACCGGCCGAAAAAGCCCGATGGCGAATTGAACCCCGACGGGGGAAAAAAGGCTGGGTTCTCCATCCCTCGTAAAAACAGCGTCGACCATTGTGGATTTTCGATCGAAAAATCGTGATACTGCGCACCCGCGACCGATCGGCAGATGACGTACACACACATGCACACGCATACGCAGAGATATACATATGTATATATATATTAATATATATATATTCAGATATAGATATATGTATGTATGCGGATCAGTTGATATGTATATATATGTATATTTATATATATATATATAATAGCGGAAAACGAACTGCCTTATTATTTGCATTTGAGAAAATTGTTAGTAGGTACCGCGAGGAACTGACGATTCATTCTGTCCCCGGGCTTCTCCCTCGAGCTCCTCGTAGTCGCCACCATGGACGGCGGTTTATCCCCTAAAATACGGATCTCTCTTTAAGTCACACATGCCACTTCGTGGCCGCGAAGTGGTTTTTATCGCTAACATGTTTAAGAAACGAAACGACGCGCGGCGGACAGCACCGTACGCGGCTCGCGCACCGATCCGGTGCGCTCGTCGATTCGCGGGAACGCACGTAGCTATGCGGAGACGAGATCTGTGAAAAAAGTTCCGCTACTTGGCTGACAACGGGGACATCTATATTTCTATGTCGGTTCGATGCAAAACAGACGGGGATAGAGGGGGGGTGGTACGGCTGGGGTTGGTTATAGAAACGAAGAAAAAAGAACGGTCACTTTCTATGTAAACTGCACTATCGTAACAATCGAACACTGTACTCTAATGGTAATAATATCGTAATGTTTTGCAGGCAGTGTCTTGGTGTTGACGGTCTACGCGCAACAAGAAGTAAGTCGTCGTTTCGTAATGATTCGCCGCCGCTCGAGGATTCGATCTCGGTGGGGTGGTCGATTCTGCAAGGAGGAAGGAAGGAGCAGGGGGCTGGTCCTCGTTCGTCGTGCACGCAGCTATAAATAAGGTAAAGCATCGCGCCTCATAAAACTGGCAAATTGGCCATACGATCGCCACGCGAGACGCCGCGCATCCCCCTCTTATATAACTGTGCGACGCTTCTATTCCCATCGTCGGAGGCACGTCGATACGTATCTCGAATTTACGTTCGAGACGTATCGACGTTACATCGTAACGAGTAAAATAAAGGATGGATCCTCTTCTCCGCTTTGCCGGGATCGACGACGGTCTGCGTTACCGATCGCAACTCCCTCGTCGCATTTTCACGAACGACACGCTTGGCGATCGTAATTAGGCTAATCGTAGAATGCCAAGAAGCCAGCGTTTGCCCGCTACCCCGAGGTTTAACGTTATTGCGCCCCTTTACGCTCGACACGCCCGGCAATGATTAAACAAACCGTGCACTTTCGAATCGGTTCACTCTTGCAACGAAACGCGCCCCTCTTGCACGGGTCCCGGGACGCGTCGCCGGCTTAAAGCCGCGCGATAATCGGTATTCCGCGCGAGAGGCGGGAGTCCTTTGCATAATCAGGCCAGGCGGGCTTCACAAAGTGTTACGCGCCAAGGAAACGTTCGGTGCGCGAGTCAAAGGGTGATTAAAGCGCGCGCCCAAGGTAGCCGGGATAGTCACGCATCCGCGGCTATCCGATCCCGTAAACGCGGTATTTTCTGCTAAACGGCTGCGATAAATAGAAGGAAGGCACTTGCGGCGGGGCAGCGAGTAGATAGAGTCCGCCACTGTGCAGACCCCCGCGGCTGGCGCACCGAGGCAGCCGTCGAGTCTTAATTTAAAAGTTAGATGACACCCGATTCGCCGTACATAAATCACTCTGGAGTTTCAACGCCGTCCGTCCTCCGTCCCTCTAGCCCCAGGTATCCGATTCGCGACCCACCCACGCCAAAAAGTATTCGCGCGAGACTCGGCGCATCCATCGCGCTCCTCCTTCCTACGACGAACGAGACTGGCGAAGGGTTAAGGATTCCAGACACAGAATTCTCCAGATATTCCAACCCTCGGCGTTAATATCCCAGTTACCGCGGCACTGGGGGTGTGTTTTTTATAAGACAGTAAAACGTCCCCGCATCGTCCACCGTTCAAGCGATACCGGGGCCCCGTAACTTCGGGGTGTATTAAGTATATTAACCGACGCAGAGTTTTCTGTGTCCGGGGGATGGTTTCGTGAGGTCAAGAAGGCACAGGTGATCGTAAGGAAATCAGGTTTTAATAAGGGAAAAGGTTCTTCGGGAACGCAACGCGTGGCTCCTGAAAACGAATTAAAATATCTGTTTAATACGACTTTAGCGTGAAGGGGGATAGGGTGGGGTGGGGTGTCGGAGGCAGGATACGTCGGAGGGGTGGCAGGCTAGGTGAGAGCCTGTCGAAGCGTGTGGCCGATGATAATTTATCCTTCGCCTCGTTTTCTCCTTCGTCCGCAGTCTGGGACGATCCTGTGGACGTGGCAGCTCGGGCCTCTCTGCAAATCCTCGTTAAAGGGATGTCACGAGCGCGCGTAACGGACTTACCTCTCTCTCTCACACCCTCTCACTCTCACTCACTCTCTCTCTCTCTCTCTCTCTCTCTCTCTTTCTCACTCTCGAAACTTCTACAAACTAATTCGCTAGTCTCTAATTGTATTGTGTGCATCTACGAATGGGAGCAACAACGCCGTCCGACTGAAGCCGCCGTCACTTTTCTCTCGCGTGACGGCCAGAAATTACGCGCGCGACACGCTTCCAGCGAGCCCCGCTCTTCGACGGGCTTCTACAGATGGTCGCTAAGCAGCAATCGCCGCGACCGTTCGCCGTTAATTGCCAGGCTGATCCTCTTAATCGAATGAGTTTGCTTAGACGGGAGTCGAGCACCAGGTTACATCTCGCGAGGATCGTTTTCACAGGGCTATGCAGTCGGCCTGCCCGATGCTCTGCGGACGCGTGATTGGTCGCTGGTTGGTCGCGAGAATTACGTCCAGTTGCTACTGAAGCGAGTACATACTCGAGATCGTACGTTCAGGTGCCAGGAGCCTGAGTCAGAGCCTCTATTTATTAAACATCAAGACGATAAGTCCGAAGGGTGTGAGTCCCAAGCACCTCCCTGAATTATACAAAGAACTTTCATCCACCGTGCCAGTAATCTCCAGCGTGAACATTTCCGAAGTCTCGTTCACCTGTTACCCTACTCTCGCTGCAACAATCCTTCTACAGCTTAGGATCTGCTCGGAACACTCGAGTAGAATCTCAGTCAGGAAGCTCCTAGAAACTCGACTCGAGCTTATCTTGACCAATCTTCCAGCATTCGTGGCATCTTCCTATCCAAAGGGAAATAAATCATCCAGAGTAGAATAGAATCGTCGCTGAGACTCTTGCATCGCTCTTTCGAGCAGTAGTTGTCGTTTCAACAAAGAGCCGAGGGTAGCTAAAGCTAGATGCGTGTCGACAGCGCCTCTAATAAGCGCGATCTCCGCATAGCAGCTGCCCTGGCCATCTGCATCGCTGCTTATGCACCAAGCGTATAGCTGTACCACTGCCGACACGGCCGTACGCTAGCGCAGGAATTCGCGGCGCCGTGTACAAGCTGCGTCCGTGAATGAAGGGTGCAGGTGTACGGCGAAGTAGCAACGCGTCTGATTATACCGTCCACGGTTCCTGGACCCGGCCGTTGGCAACTCTGGCCATACGTTTTCTGAGCCTTTAATCCAGCCTTGTTAAGGCCGAGCTTCAGACAGCCGCGGAAAATTATTTTAATCGACGTTAATCGGCGACTTCCCGCCGCGGCCAAGTTCTCCCGAGTTGCGGAGGCTCGCGGTGACGTTTCCGCAACGAAATTTCGGGTCCTGAAATCTCTATTCGTTTGGCTACTTCTTGTGTTGGAGACGTAGCAATATGGAGATGAATCTGATTGTTTGAAAGTGGGCGGGAGTGGTTAATCAGAGATAGAGAAGCTTTGGTGGATTCTTTTGGTATTTCATAGAAAGGAGCTCAGGTATGCTTAGGGAAGATCATTCGTCGTTATCGTCCGTGTATTCCCCTGCGTCGATAAGTTCCGATTCCCGGTTCCGTGGAGCTGCCAGTAAACAAAGTAATTTCAATTCCGGTAGCCACCAGCGGAAGTGGTGGATGCCGAGCCAAGAACCCTGTGAGCTGAAAAGCGACCTCGAATCCAACTCTCGTTCGCTCGACCGTCCAATTGCAATGTCTACGGATTAAATTTCGATGAAACTGCCAGCCGAGGGAGTCTGTCGCCACTGTGCCGTGGGTATGTACCGAAGGTCGATGCGCAAAGGGTCGTTCGACGTTGGTATCGAAAAGGGAATACCGGCGACGGGAACGTCAGGCTTAACCGTGGCTCGTTGCAAGTGGACTTGTTTGAAAATTCAGCGAGAAAGGATCTCGGTTCGATAGCCACGGAGGAAATAACTTCTTCCCCGCGATCGCGGAAGAAACCTGCCACGTCCCCTTCGTCCGAAATATTATACCGCGGAGCCCGGGTGAAATCGATTTCGAGTCACTGGCGTCAAGGAGCGTAAACACGGCTGCCGAAAAGTCCCTAGTGGAGGAGAAGGTCCGACGGAGTGAATGGATGCCTGAAAGACAGGGCGGTTGTTTTTTTCAACCGCTGGTACTTTCTGCTCGTCTTTGCCACGGGGATCACCCCAGAAATAGCGACGGGTAAATGTTTGAGCTCGCCCACGTGTCGGCCGCGTGACGTCACGCCGGCCGTGTGGGCGTTGCGAGAGAGGGCAGGAAGGATCCAGGAAGGGTGGAGGTGAGCTTAGGAGTCGAGGCCGCGAGAGAAGATGCGGGAAATGGTGTACATCAGCGAGGAAAGGAGGATGCGCAGAAGGAAAGGAGATAGGGGCAGCGTAAAAAATAGAAATGGGACGTAACGCGAGGTGGAAAGTGTGAGATGGAGCGGAAAGCTCGAAGAACGGGATGAACGAAGCCCTGTAAGGCGCAGAACTACCGTAAGTGGAGGGTTGGCGATGGCGAGGACACTTTGCCACGCACAAACGTCGATTCCGATCTGATAATTGATTCTCACTTGGAGAAGAGGGGGAGAGGTCTCACTGGATGTAAACAGGGAGAAGTTCTCACAGGTGTAAGTACAAGGGTACCGGCAGACAGGGACGGAGAGTACGAGAAAATGGGTGTGCGGAAGGGGGTATAGGGGTGGCGTGGGAGGGAGGGCGAGGGGTATAGGAAGGATCAATGCAACGACGGGACCGGGAAGGGCAGAACCCGAGAATTTCCGCAGGATAGTGTGCGATATGCTGCGATACACGATCGCGGAGATCCGATCGAGGATTTAACGGCCGAGAGGATAGCTGGGATGCCGTCGAGGAGTCCACGCATCCCTTGGACCCTTGGCACAGTCAATACTCGGGAGAGGCGGAGAAATTTCAAGGAGACTCAGCCACGACGATTTCTTGGCCGATATTTTCCTTCGCCCAACGAGAAACCACTGACAATGAGACGTCTTTGTATTATAAAAAGCTGCAGAAGCTTGGCTCCTCCTGTATCGCGATTGAAGCCTCAATCAACGAGCCTCTACCCTGATCCTGACCATCCTGGATCGCTGAAAAGGATCCAGCGGATCCGTTTCGATCCCATCGTCGGATCCCAGCGAAGAAACGAGCATTACTCGGAGAAAGGGTAAGAGTAGAGGGGGCTCGGGGGCTCGGAGTTTCGAGGGAGCGTTGCTGTTCCGCGGGAGAGCTCTCTCCGCGCGATGCACGTCGATGAATCGGTTCACAGTTGGCCGATCTCGCGACTAATCAGCCGTGAGCCACGTACGTGTACACCTCCGCCCCGTGTGCTCGCTCTCTCTCTCTCTCTCTCTCTCTCTCTCTCTCTCCCCCTGGCCGCTCGAAACCGGCTCGAATGCGTCGCATAAAAGCGACCGACGACGGGCGTCGAGTGTTCTCGTGGAACACGGGGGAACGACGGGGATCCAAGCGACGGTAACCTAAATTTACTCATTAGCCAAGGATGAACCCGGTTACGCTTCCCCGCGCGCGCCGGCGCCTTCGCGATAATGCAGTATCGCTTTTCATCTGCCACTCCATTCGAGGCGTTCTGCCTGTGCAGAGCAGACCTACTTTCCCCATTTTCAAATATTCCGCCCCTCCCCCCCCCCTGCCTCCCGCCCCACGCGTGTTCCCTCTTCTCTTTCTCTCCTCCTAACTGCCGCGGACCAACCAGACCAACGCCGCCGCGCAATTAGTCTATTTTTTTCCTCGGATCTTTCCCCCCCCCCCCCCCCCCGATAGAGTGGACTCACGCGTGCCCTCTCCTTCCGAGGCACAAAGAGCTTCGTAAACTTGGATGTCGCGCTCGCCGCGTCCTGGATCGCCTGACAACGGCTCGCCGTCGAGTTAGGAGCAGCTCCTTGCTCGAGTTGCTCGGAGCGTTAATCGCTTTGTAAACACGCGTACGCGGCGACGCGCGAGCTTTTTAGACTGCATGAGCATCGGGATCGGTCGATTACACTTTCCTTCGCCGGCTCGCCTGTAAATATCGCGGTACAGGTGCACACATTCTCCGTAAACCAATTATCCACTGACACGGAAAGCCTGCGCTCTCCTCTTTTCTCTCTCACTCTCTCACTCAGAATCTCTCATTCTCTCATTCCATTTTTTTTTCGACCTCTCTATCGTGCAGCGAGTTTCAAGGGCGAAGCTGACCCTCCCGACCAGCTCTCGCCTTAATGTCTCCGTCACGGCCGATCCTCCACACCAGCCGCCGACGGTGATTCGACGGTGGATCTGACGTTTAACCCCCGTCCGTTGCTGAATTATACGACTGGCGGCCACGAGGATGTGACATTTCGAAAGAATAACGGGGAATATGGCTGGCCCGGTGGACGATGAACTTCCGAAGTGTTCCCAATGAAAAAGTACTTAAAACCGTGTTCCCTATATGGGTTCGAATGTGCGCCGCCGTCGTGCCAGATTCGGATCGCCACTTTATTTACGATTTCCCATGGACGCTCGCCGTCGTCGCGCGAATTTAGAGCTCATAAAGCTTTGAACGCTGCAACCGGTTGGCGGCGCACTTCGCGGTGACGTCTGTAAGGAATTCATTAATTTCCGAGAATATGGAACTTTCGGTGTCCCCCTAAGAGATTCGTGAAATTTTAAAATCCTCCGCCAACAGTTCCAAGCCCAGGCGAGAAGAAAAACCGCGGATCCTTTGAATTTTCCAAGAAATGTCACTTCCTCCCCGCTCCGTCGTATACCTGCGCACACTTAACCGCCGCCTGTACTCGAAAGCTTCGGTTAATCGCGGTCGCGAGTCGATACCGAAAGCGTTCCCTTCCAAAGAACGTATCACGCGAATCAGAGCCGGAGACTGTTGAGCCGCCGAGTCGAATGGAACGCACCGATAATCGTCGCTGAAATCGTCTGCAGGTTCGCATGAGTAAAGTGAGCCATACTTACATGGAGGCTTAACGATCGGGAGAGCTTCGAAAAGAATAATCGTGATGTAGAACGCGTGGAAGCGACGCGAGAACGAGCCTAATGGAATTCGCGGGTTGAGATCGCGATCGTCAACCCTTGACAATATCCTCGAGCTCGGCGAACATCGGCTGCTGCTGGCCGATGAGCACCGGCGGCCGACGCTGATAGAAATCTCGGAATCGACAAAGACAGATATCGAAGGTGGACTCACCCTTCTCGGACTCGTCAGGCTCGTCGCTGGCACACTCGGGTGTGCTTCGCTCCTCCTCGCTGCTGCTGAAGCTTCTTTGCGGCTGAAGACCGCCCTGCCCGACCACGTTTTGCGGGGGATGCGCGCTCTGCGTTTGGTGCACCGAGTGTTGCTGAGGAGGATGCCCCGCGATTCGAGGAGGGCCAACTTCTACAGTTGCTTGACCATATGTCATTGCGAGATTCGTGTTCTGATCCTGCGAATCAAACAGGATCTCCTCGTACCTTTCGCTCGTTCTTAAGCTGTCCGAAACGTTACGCGACTAGCAGGTGGTAGGGGTGGGTAGAGGGGGGGGGTGGGAGGGAGGGCACGCTTCGTAGAGACCAGCATCCCCTCGGCGGCTAGCCGCAGCCCTAACGACACTGAATCGAGCAAGTAGCTAGAACGAGGATAAAGCGGACATCGAAAACTCCGTCGCCCCCCTATACAGAACAACTTCATTCCACGGGCCTTCCCGGAAACGGAAACCACCCATCGAAAGACCCCGTTTCGAGCACCGCCTACGCAAGAGATATCGCCAAGCTCTGGCACCTACGCGCTCTCGCAGCTCGTGCAGAGGATACTTGTTGAATGTTTAATTTCCAAGTATCTATCGCAGCGTCTCGTGCATTAACGTCGTCGGCCGTTCGACCGGGCGGTGCCGATCGAGCGCGGGCAGCTTTCTTACCAGGTAGCTCTGCTTTTCCATAAGACCATCGATCTCGCCTCTGTACAAGTTCGGGTCATCCTCGGCGTACGCTTCCGGATGCCTCGGCGGCGGCTGCACCTGATGAGAGGGTGCTACGTGAAGAGTCGGCAGGGCCCTCGTGTGAGGCGATACTGACATATCCACACCGCTATCGCTGGTGGACAGTCGACGCCCTGGCACCTGAAATCGCGACGAGCAACTGCCATTTCTCGTACCAGACGACCTCACACTGACTCGCCGCGTGTGGTGTTGCAAACGGTGCGATCGTTGCGCAATTGTTTCGTCAGCGGGGTGATAATATGCTATCCTGGGCACGCGCGCCGCTGGACAATTCGTCGCTAGGCTTGTTAGCGGATAATCAGACCCCGGGCTCTCTTAACGTTTCGCCTAGCGGCAAACGAATTCTCCAACGGCGCGGTGGCCAGGATTGGTGAATAATGAATGTGTGAGACGTGGTGACATGTAAACACCTATATACCAACGGCATCGCCTTGCTTCGATCGAATTCGTTACGCACACGATCAGCCAAGTGTTTTGCATACGTTTTCAGTTTATCTTTGTACGTCCAGAGCAACAGTGCGTGCAGGAGCGCTATTAAGGGCCACGGGGACGCGTCCCCGTGGCCGAGCAGTGAGTGAATGAAGTAAATCGTACTTGCTCTTGCTGAGAGTACTGCCTTCTGAGCAGGCTTCCGCTCCTTTGCAACAATGGCAAATTCTCCTTCTCGGCCGCGCTGTGCGCTCTCTCGAGTTTCGGTCTTTTATCCTGAGTTTGGTCCACGAGTCCCGGAGGACCACCCACCTGCATGTCCTGCATCCGTCGCAGCATCGCGTTCTCCGCGTTGTCGAACCCCTTCTTCGTTATCCATTGTCCGGTCTTCAGCAGGAGTTCTTGCTTCTTCCGGCAGACGATGCACAGCCATACTACCTGAAACCAGAACGAGTCCCACGACTCCAATTACAATGAACATCCAGGCGCTAATTTCCTTGCCTTAGATAGGAAATCTGAGAGAATCGCCCGAGTCTCGTGGATCTCAGAAATCTGAACACTCGGGGTTTCTCAGTTCGTTATTGAGTTGGTACTGCCGGATTTTTTCGGGTGACTGGAATTATTATAGGCGTATCCAGTGGCTGCCAGAGGAGGGCAAGGGTCCTGACAGCCCCCGAAGTAAAAGGAAAGAGGAGATTAATGTAACCACGACTGAAGTAATTGAGGAGCTTTGTAATAAGAAAGAAAAGTGGATTTTATTCTTTAATTACTTTTTTATAATCTCCTAATGAATTTTATTGATCTATCATTGAAAATACTTTTGTCCGATCAACTCGGCTTCCCTCGGGATTAAATACTCAGTGCGAATCAATAATGGGTATTGAGAACCTGGACAGCTTAAAATACTCTAAACGTCCAAGATCCTCTCGAGTGTTGCTGCCGTTCGAACTACTCAAGAAGCAGCATTACCGTAAACGAAAATAATCTGTAGCAACGAAACAGGGGGAGAGTCCTGGAGCTGATCGATCCAGGTCGCCGCTTGTACCGAGGATATTAATAGGAAATTATCTATAGGAAGTGGACCAGTCACGATGCTAATTGAAACATGTACGACGGCGGGTTCAATTTGCAGGTTCTAAAGAACACGCGTCCCCCGCGCGGCGCATCCGCCGCGACGCCCCCTCCCGCTGGTAATATTTGTCGAACGGGGTTGCGAGGACGAGACCGTGTTAAAAATACACGACGCCCGGCGGGGGCAGCGGAGCTTAACGGGCGGGGAGGTTCCTATCCTCGGCGCCAGTTTTCGCGGGAAACTGGAAGCTCACCGATCTCGCTGGCGTAGAGAAATTGTAAAATCCCCTTTAACGAAGTCTCGGGGCTCCGTGGCGGGCTATCGCCTCGGGGCGAATTCTTATGCAAATCCGCGCTGCTCCGAGCAACGTTAAATTAAATCAAGCGGATCCGCGACCGATGCAGCGGCTCGCCGACGAAAATATCTGGCCACGTAGCGGCGATTGCGAATCGTTCCGGCGTAATTACTCGTGATCGGCGAACAGAAACAGCTGATGACAAACGAGAAGCGACGAATTTGTGTACGCGGCTGGGTGGACGACGCGTAATAGGAGAGCGAAATTTCACGGAGAAGCTCGTTCTTCCAAACGCCATTCACGGACACGTGCAATGAACGAGGGCTAATAATTAGCGGGCCACCGCGGCAGTCGAGCGTTTTGAAGGATGAATAGGCGGGCAGAATACTCCATCAAGATAAAGGCGTGATGGATGGACCATTTAGAAGCAAACCATAAAACAATGCCCATGCCGGTTCCCATCGATAACACTTTCCATGCCCATTCACGCGTATTATTGCGCCGGCTATAATGGCGCGAGGAACGCGGCCGCAAGTACAGCGTCGGCTCGATTCACCGGTGAATTACGAGCGCGCATACACCGAGTATCGTCAAGGGGGCAGAGTTTCGCCCTGTCGAACCGAATCGTTTGATCCATACGAAGCTTCCGCCCCCTCCTTTTCTTTCCCGACGGATCTCTCTTTCTTCTGGCAACGATGTCCGTTCGTGACACGGCCTTCGAGGGGCTCGGAGGGGGTAGGAAACTCGCCGGGAATCGGTCTATTTGATCGATAAACAGAACTCGGTCAAAATGACCGAACACGAGGACGCTCGGGTTAACGTGAAATAAGTAGAACGCGGCAATTCGTTCCCAAGTATTTTTTTTTTCCCCTCCCCTCCCTCGCGGTCCCTGCGCGGGCAACTTCCGCGAAATGTCACGCAATTACGGCTTACGGGCGGCAGTCGGCGAGGGGTGGTCCAGGGACGCTTGTTCGCACGTGAATATCGCGATGAATCGATATAGCCCCACGCACCGCCGTTTCCACAATTGTTCTTGCCCATTATCATTACTCGATGAGCCCAATCCGGCTCCGCGTGCCCATATTCCGTTAATCTGGGGATGAAAACGCGTTTGCCCCTATTAGACGACGCGGTGGTGTAACGGGGCTCGATAGATAACCGAGAAACGCTTGCTCGTTAAAAAAAAAAGCTGCGGAATGGATGGAGGATAATTTGCTACGATAATTGAGGGGGGCAGAGTTAAGAAATCCGTGATAGAGGGAAGAGGATGACGAAAACGATACCTGTACAGATGATCTATTTTAATACGGCGTGTGCCGCGAGCCCTGGCATTATTATTTCAGGCTGATATTCGGCTGATAATTATAAATATCAGCCGGAAGATACGGGACGCGGGCGTGATCAATGATTCCCAGCCAGGGCATCGAGAGTTTCGCGCGGAGTAACGTAATTACATCGCAGCCGGCATCGCATTACGTAAAAACCTGTAATGATGGCCTTAACGGGCCGGGGAGCTTGTTACATAAATAATACTTTAATGTACTTTTCGTCCGACTGCAGAGGTTGACGGTCGGAATATTCGTGCTCGCGTGCGCGGAGGTTGAAACGGGGCGACCGCGAAGGAAAAGGGAGTGCCGTTTCGGGGCCAGTAAAACTCGCTGCCGCCGAGCGTCTCTGCGATCTACGATATTCCAAAGTTCTGCCGGTTTAACGAGCAGAAGGACACGGCGATGAAGTGAAGTTCGGTCCACTCGACGAGGGTGCACCATCGCCGAACCGACGGTACCTCTGTCCTTGGCGAGGCAGGCGCTCCACTTTTCGAACAGGCTACCGGTGAATGCGAATTGATTTTTACCTCCTCGCTCGGCGAGCTTAATAGGCGAGCGCGGTCTCATGGAAAAGAACTTTCCCCCTTCGCCGGGGTCCTTGCCGAGCGCCAGCCGCTCCGGCTAAATGTACCCCATTTCGTCGTCACTGCATAATTGAGCACAAAGAGAGCCGCGGCACCAGCGGCAAAGGAGCCACGCTAAAAATATCCAGCACTTGCACACCGTCGAGCGTTCCTGGCCGATTCGACGAGGGCCTCCATCGCGGGCGGTACGGGGCCGTTCAATCACGAGATTACAAGGCGACGGGGATATCGGGGACGCGGTGGAAAAAGGCGATGAGGCACGCGGCGGACAAACGGAGGCAACCCTCCCGTGGGGGGGGGGGGGGGGGCACGTCGAGGATGCTGCTGGATGCCGCGAGATTTGGCGCGCCCCTTACTGTAGCGCGCGATTCGCTGGCCGCCGAACGGGCAACGTGCACCGACTGCGGAGCTGTTCTTCGAGGGCCTCGAACAACACCGAACCGAATCTCGCTGCAGACTGCCAGCCCCGTCCGCGGAACAGAGAGTGCACCGAACAGGAAAGAAGAGAGAAAGGGTGCACGGGTGGAAAAAAAAGAGAAGAAGAAAGACCCAGAGGACGGCGGGGGAGGTGGGGGGGGGTTGGGGGGGTGGAAGAGCGAGAAACGAAGCAGGAAAGATAGGCGGAGGCAGGGGGAGGGTGGGGGAGGGGGTAGCTGAAGAGCACTTCGTCGAGTTGCCTAGGTAGCAATATGTCAAGAGCTCAACCCCCTCCCGCCAGCCGCGCTCATCCCCGTGCTACCAACACCCTGTTCGCCCACCCGCCGAACATTCCGTACGTACGTACGTACGTGTGCGCTATTTTCCCGAGCCTAAAAAGGGAGAAACAGGGGCGGCCGGAGGGGAGGGATGGCCCTCGAGCCGTCTCACCCGCCACCCTCGCCGACCGGCTGGCCAACGGGGGTGGTCCAAGGGAACGGGAGCACGGCGCTGCGTGTTCGGCCGTAACGTAAATGATCATTAGTTTGGCGGCTGTAGGCGAGTCGCCCCGGTGATTTGCATTAATTAATTAGGGGCCAATTAATTCAGATTACTTTATCACGGGCCTTGTGTACGCAGCCTGTGTCAACGGCGGAGTACGCCGTCGCCGGCTCCGACCAGACAACGGCGACGGCGACGATCGCTACGACGGCACGGAGGCATCGCCGTGGACGTTGACGTCCCGTTGCTCCCCCCTCCCCCGAGTACAGAAGCTAGGGATCGATACGGTCGTTGAAGCCAATCCGATAACTCGCCACACCGTCGATAACGCGCTACCGTTCCGCAACGTTAGCGACGGACCGCCGTTCAGCCGGTACAGCGATCCAGAGGACACGATCGATGACGGTGGGCTTCAGGGAGGGGACGTTCCTGGATCCGCGGTGACGTTCGCCATCTGAGAGCTTCATTTTCAATGATCCACAGCCGTGGGAAGCCTTCAAAAGCTCGAGGCAACGGGCAGCCTGTTACCCTTAAACGCTGAACCTCCAAGAGTTTGTAAAGGCAATCCAGTTTTAAGCACTTTAATTTATAACGAGACGCGCACGGTATCGTCGAGCACAAGGGGACGACCTTTGGAATACAAGAGAGGCTGCAAGCAGCGACCGCTGAACGCCGGCGGAGCGAGGATATCTCGCAGGGGGAGAAGGAGAGTAGGAGGATAGTGGGCAAGAGTTTCAGTTTTCAGATAATAAACTCTGCACGCCGAGTGGCATCAGTGCTCAGACGACCCTTGAAAGCCAACTAGCGCCCAGGCTGCCCTACGAGGCGCGTCGCATTCAGACACTTTTGATGTCTAACCTGAAATCATGCTTAGACAGGATAGCGACACGGGGTCGGCTAAAGCAGAGGGCACCTCGACGGAGGCTTTGATATAATTCAGGCCGGATTATGGAAATCCTTTCGAGTCCGAACGAAACGGAATAATTGAGCGCGACGTCGGCCCCTGTCAAGCAGACGTTAAGGAAAGTTCGACTTAATTACGAAATTTATGGAAACGGTGCGCCTCTCTGCGAAGGCTCCGCAGGGCTGGGACGAGCCCTCGAGATCGTTAACAGGAGGATCGCTGCGAAGTTCGATTGTGAGGTATAAAAAGAAGTCGAGTGGGCGTGCACGCCCACGTGAACAGTTAATTAACATGCAAAGTCTTCGTGATCGTCCTATTCGCGATGTTTTATGTCCCCGGCAACAACTTCGACCTTTCCCCCCGGTTTCTCGATTTTTCGGTCGACCGGGGGCCGCAGGATCCGCGAGCATTAGCGTCACGACCGCCAACTTTTGCCGTTCGAACTTTTCAGCTGTCCTACATACACGGCAAGATCCCGATTGCCGGCTGGCCGAAGGGGGGGGGGGGGGGGAAGAAGCCAGCGGAGGAACGACAGATGCCTCGAGGAGAAACTTCACGGCAAGTTTCGACTGGCGGCGGCTTATTTATGTGAGACGCAGCCGCGATTCGTTATGGGCGATCACGCGAGGGCGCGTTTAATCATTCTCTGGTTGAGGACCCGCGGTGTCGTCCCGCGAGTCGTTGCGGCCAACTTACTCGAAATACTATCCAAGACCATCTCGGTGGCTCCCTAAGATATGGGTCTCGCGGGTAGAAGAAGAGGTCACGAAGCGCCTCGGCGTTTTCTGGCCGGAAACTCTTGCGAAGTGATCAACCTTCGAAGTTCGGCCGGGCACGATTAGACACGTGACAGATCGAGAGAAATCCTTCAGCGTCGCCCCTGTATTTCGACCGCTGGCATGATATTTTTAATCGGGGGAAAGGGAGCCACGGCGAAGGATCGATTCCCTGGCACCAGGGACAAGGTGGAATGCTGTATTGGGACGAAGGATACTCTGCTCGGACAGCGTTCGATTAGAATTACCGCCAGTCTCAGCTCCGCTGACATAAATACCAGAGATACACGCGTGCATTCGCCCGCGCACGGGCGCACAATAGACAGGCACAGGACCTTGGATGCACCGAGGCCCCACGGACCTCTGCAGCTATTCACGCCCGCGTGCCAGCCTGCCTTCCGGACCTTCAATAATTTCGGAACGGCCGAGTCGTTAATCGAAGATCCCCATAATTCGGTGGGCAACGCGAGCTATGCCGCCGCGGCATCGATGACGCGCGCAATCTCGAAAGGGTCAGCGAGCGTGCCCTGCCGCGGCGAAGGGGTCGGTGGAGATAGGGGGGGGGGATGGTAATAATCGCGATCCTGGGCGTATTTCCTCCGAGGCAACTCGAGCCGACTCTTCTCGGGACTTTCGAGCAATCCGATACCTCAATTACTCCCCCGGTTTGGTAGCCCCAGCCATCAATCGGCCCGCGGTCGACCTTGGACTGCGTCGATTAGTACGAGACCGTTCCGAAGAACACTCAACCCTTCCACGGTAATTTCATTATCAGAAATGCAACGACACCGCGGACCAGTACACGTCATTCCCGCTCTCCGACTCGCAACCCTTCCGCCTACGCCTGGCCACCCGGAAAGTCTCTCCTACCCCCGACGATCGACGGCCCGAAGCACGGGGCAACCGCGTCGAAACGAAGAACAACGTAAATTTGCCAGCCACCTTGTATTCCATTCTCTCCCTCCCCCCCCCCTTCCCGCACCCGCGTCGTGGACTGTAACCCTCCCTACGAAACCTAGATCAATATGTTGCGTCACGTTTCTCCCCCGTGCGCCGACCAACATTCATCCAGAGCCACCCACACCTTCGTCCACCCAGCGCTTCATTCCTGACCCCCAGCCCCCCTACCCCCGGTTACACGGTCGGTGACGTCACGCAGGGACGCGCCCCATTCATAGGCTCCCACGCAGCGAGCCTAAACCGCGACAGCGAAAAGCGGAGAGAAAAAGAGTAAACGAACGGAGGGGCGAAGGTGCACAAAGGGGGACGGTTGAGCGCGGATGGCTGGGAAAAAAATGGGCGGCAGTGTGTCGCGAGGGTGAGCTCGGGGCCCGGAGATCGACAGGAATCGACGAACCCCTGGCCTGGCGAGCCGGTAATTAAACAAAGCTAGTGTATCGTGTCGCGGCCGCTCTCCACACCGAGGAAACGTACGAGCGTTCCGCACCGATCGATGATGTCGTAACGCGCGCCGTGACGTTTATCATCGTACTTGCGTGTGGCCCCCGGTGGGGGGGGGTGGAGTGGGGTGGATGGGCGCAGGGGGAGGGATCGCGTGGGAGTACGTGCGCGGGATGAGCTACTACGACGAGCTCGCGCTATCCTTCCCGTGCCCCTGTGCCTATGCATGCGCGCTGCCGTGTGTGCTCCGCTCCATCGCCGGCTGTATTTTCGGGCATATTAAATGAGATGTTTGAGCACTCGCTCGAGCGTGGCCCCGTAGACCCCGATGGTTATTGGAACCGCCGACGCGGCGGGCTCCGGGTCATTTAGGATCCAGCCTAAGCGACGAATACATCGTCGCGTGATCTCTGAACGATGAAACTTTGACGGAGTATGATTGAAATTGTTCGGCGGCGGCGGCGGCGGAGGGGGTGTGACGAATGAACCGTTCCGGGAAGCAGGATAAATAGTTGCCAGCTCCCCCTTTTTATGGAATACGTGGCGCGAGAGGCAACGAAGCAACCCGCCCCGGCTCCCTTTAACCGACTGCACGAGCAGCCTCCATTTCTTGAGCCACGCGAAAGTACGAGGAAAACCAATAAACTTACAGGAAGTTGTATGCCGAAGTTCCGCGCGTCTGCCTCTATTATTATACCACCGCACGCCGGCTGGAATAACGCGCGCGCATCCCCCACCAGTACGTATCCCTGCCGCTCTTATTTCTCGGTTACGGATACACAACGGTCTCAAAAACGAAGTTAAATTACCCTTACCGCGCTCGCCGGTGAATACAGACGAATAACTTTTCAGCGAGCGTGGAATACATATAGTATAAAGGGAGGGCGCAGCCGCGCGCTCTCGAGCAGAGCACGGCACGCTGCAACCATCGACGAGGGATGTAATGTTGCAAAAAAAAAAAGAAAAAGAAGAACGGAGGGGAAAAAACAACCAAAGAGACCCGGAACGCGAGCAACGGGCACTATTTCATTCCCATCGATGAAAACCCTGTCGATAGTGCGCGATCGGCCGGGGAAATACAGGCCCATAAATGGAAAACGCTGGACGGCTATTTAACGGTGGCATTACGCCCACAGACGCGACGCACACGAGCTCGCGATAAAGGATAATTGTAGCGGGGCGGGATGAGAGCCAACCCGCTATAGGTCAATTATTTCCACGTATTTCAAGCGCAAGCGACGATACGCGACGGTTATCGTCTTTCGCGATACGACTGATTCTAATTGTTTCCAGGAACTTGACATTTACAGGGTGCGATCGCCGCCGTCGCCTCGATAACGTTTCCAAGTTTCCTTCCAAGAAAGAAACGCCGGCTCTCTTATTTTCAGGATCGCCGGGAATTAATAAAACGATTCGCTGTAATATGGTTTTCAATTTCGATGCCGAAAGCCCTCTGTTTGCCCATATTATCGCGAAAGATACAGGTCCGTCTATGAGTCACGCGGTTGTCATTCTATTTAGGGGCGCCGAGATTGCGCGAGCCGAGTATAAGTTCGGTCGAATGTATAGCGACAGGCCAGAGAAATGATAGTTGGGAAGGAGCCGGCAATCGTAGCCTCCCCCCCCCCGTTTCCGTTCCTACGAGCGCGAAGATTCGCGGCGTGATCCCATTGATCAGCGTTATCAGCGCGGCTCGAGCCACTGACTCCGCTGTTCGGGGGCGATTTTCACGCCATGAAAACATCGATTTGCATTGCCCGCGGCGGGCCCTCGCGTGTGCACGATCTCGTTTATCGATCACGGTTCTCGTTAACCCGCGGCTCAAGCGTTTTCCCCGAAGTTAAATGAATAGCGTCTCGATCCGCGATAGCTTCCACCGGCGGGCGGTCTCGGCGAACCTCGAACCCGCTGTGTCGCGCGATCAATTCTGCGCCCGCTTTTGCAAATTATGCCGCGGAGGGGTTGCTAGTTTAACTATCGCCCGCGCGGCGAGAATTCATCTGGATTTTCTTCCCCCGGGTGAAAAGACGGAAGCCCGGGACGTGACGCGAGCGGAGGCGCTTCCGCTGCCCGAATCCACCGTCATAGGGGATTTCCTTTGATCCCTTCATTTGGATAATGAATCTTTTTTGGTCGCGAACCTAGCCAACGCGACGGCGAATAAAACCGGTGATCCCTCAAACTGTGGATGTTCGCTAAATTTAAGTGGCTTCCGCGATTAAAAGAAAAACAGCGGATTATCGGGCCGCCTCTCCGGATCTCCGTTAAAGCAACTCAATTTTTTACGTTTCGCCCCTAATGCCCGAGTTCGATGAGAAACGGGTATAAACGAAGTGACCAACGTAAGCGATAGTTTCGAGGATAGATACTGAAGATCGGGGTACAGGAAGTGCGTAATGGGGCGGGAATTTGACTTTACCAGAGATGTTAGGATATCTCTTGAACCGCCCTATCAGTCGAGGGTTGAACGTCACCGGGGATAAGGAAAGGGAAAGCAGAGGGAATCAGAGGGCGCGGTGTACCAAACTCGATTACTCCCGCACGATATATCTTCCCGCTTCTTTTCCGAATCTCGCCCCTACCTTGTTCGACCGTAGATTGACCTTTCCGCCGCAGCGTGCGCAGCACAGGATGCTGCAGTAGTTGCAGATGTGGCCGGCGCCGGCGGCGAACTTGGTTTTCAGGCATATGTGACACGTGGCGTGCAACTCCACTCCCGCCTTCTTGGCGCCCTCCGAGCAGGCCCGTATCTTGTCCTCGAGGGTCTTCACCTCGTCCTGCTTTCGTCTGCGGGCAACAACAACGGGCACAGAAATTATTTCCCGGCAAATAAACGGGGAGGGGGGAAAGGGGAGAAGTTTGACGACACCGGGAGAGCGTGCCCCGCCGATATTTCAACTAATGAACCAACCCCCTCGCGTGGCTCGTCCTCTCCTAGCTTCGCCGCGCTTCCAGCGACTTCGGGGCGGAGTTATTCGTTTCAGAAGGGAAGCAACGTTTCGAGCTTACTGGAGTCGAACTTTTAACCGGGTATCTTAATATCTACGTCGTTGTTAACTTCGCTCTAACGAATTTCGTCTTCAGATTTCTGAAGACCGCTGAAACCGCCCAGAAATGGGCAAAATTTTTATTTAATAAAATTTTATTAAATTTCATTTTATTTAATTTTATTAAATTTAATAAAATTTTATTAAATAAAAATTTTGCCCGTTTCTGGGCAAAATTTAATTTTATTAAATTTAATTTTATTAAATTTAATTATCTTAAATTTAATTTTATTAAATTTAATTTTATTAAATTTAATTTTATTAAATTTAATTTTCTTAAATTTAATTTTCTTAAATTTAATTTTCTTACATTTAATTTTCTTAAATTTAATTTTCTTAAATTTAATTTTCTTAAATTTAATTTTCTTACATTTAATTTTCTTAAATTTAATTTTATTAAATTCAAGTAGCGAATAAGAGTTAAAAAAAGTATTCGTCATGTGTCGAATAAAATTAACTCGGGTTAGCGAACAACTGACGAAATGTTTTTTAGCTTCTATTCGTTATTCGAAATTTTATTTAAGTAAAAATTTTGCCCATCTCTGGAACCGTCCTCTCTCGAGCCCTGATTTTCCCACAAATTAAAGCCCCACGCTGCGCTCTTCCAGCCCACTTTTATCTGTCCCTGGTACGATTTCGTTTAGGCACAGCTACTTAACTCCATCCGGGGGTAACTGATTCGTTGCACCGCGATTCCATCCCCTGGCCGCCACTTGTCCGCCTTTCCGTACGGTTTTCCAGACGCAGGCAAGCGAGAGTCCGCCCTGACGTTGAAGAATTCTTGGGTAACACGTTGGCGATTTTAGGAACTCTACATGCCGAGGAAAGGCGAACGCGTCAGTCGAAGAGAAAGAGGGCAAAGGGGCGGAAGACGCGATAATGGTCGATAAAAGATTCAGGAGCACGGAATCGTCGATCCCTTTGCAAACCTACTTGAGCGTCTTATTATCGCGCTTTGGAAACTAGTCGCCGGGCGACGCTATAGCCACCGTGTTTACGTGCCGTGCAAATGCGAGCGGAGTCCTGACACTTGTACGGAGCGAGGAATATAACAGGTGGCAAGGGAGCCTCGCTTCAAACGCTATAACCGATGCAGAGTATAGAAGCGTTAATAAAAAATGCAGCCCGAAGCGAGCACAACGTTGCCTCGATTCTTCCATCGAATGGAACGTCGAACGTAGGATTTTTGAGCAAAGGAAGCTTCACTGGGACGCTCGATTCGAATGTTCTTCAAACATTCAAATCGATATTCGATTTGTGCCATCTCGATCTTCGTGTACACTACATTGCCGAAGTCAAAGGGGGTCGGAAATCGCGTCGCCAGAATTCCTGCAGGATCCAAGAATCGCTCGGAAGATATGTAAGAAGATTCGAGGGTATGTTCATTCTTGGATACAAGCTAAAAGGCAATTCACCCATCGAGGTAATTGAAAGTGCAATGAAACGTGTGACCGGTGCCATCGATTTACTCTAGCTGCCATAGGACGCTTGCACATGGTTCGCCTGAACCAGGAATCATTTCACTCGACAAGTGATTCGTTCGAAATTCGGGGAAGCATGTGTCCCTTCACCCCTGGCTCGCGTCATGAATAGTTGCACAGACACGGAGGTGGCCAACTGGAGGTTCCAAAGGGGATTCGTGTACCACGTTAACCACCGTAATCACAGGGGAAGGACACCGCGCGAGGGTCCAGGTACGAGCAATTCGTAAGCCAAGTAGGTTAGCGCCGTTGCACGGGGTGGGCGAGAGGAATGCAGGAACACTTGGCACGGGGCTAGAGTTTTTCAACCGGAAGTCTCGGTCTCTAGGTCGCGTGTACGGAACTTGCATGCTATAACCGAAAGGTTGTTGGCACCGTCGGTAGGTTGAAACTTCGATCCCTGAAATAGAGGAGGGAGAGGAGAGCATGCTGGATGCCATTCGATCGCTATCCGCCTTCCAGAATCCCCGGCTGTATTAAATATGCCGGTAACCTAAATCTTGGGTCGGCCGATGAAGCGAAAGGTCGCGGCGGCGGCATGTCACAAAGTACACCGTGTCCGCCCACGCTCCTCTAATTACTTTACCAATAATCGCGCTAGTCGCGCGGGCGCACGCAACAACGATCGCGGGGGGGGCCCCCGCTCGCTTTCCGAGACAGGCCGCGCGCGGCTATCCGTCACGCGAGAAAAAATCTATCCGTCCCACTCCACCCCCCCCCCCCCCACCCGCCTCTGTGACAAAAGGCGAGATCAAAAGCGGAGAACCGAGCGGAGAAATGTAGGTTACTTAACAAACACCTCCGTGATTCACGCGCGCGACTTCTCTGTCCCACAAAATCCGGCCTCGCCGAGCAACACTTTTCACGCGACCCGCGCTCCACGTCGAACAAAGAATCCTACTTATTCGCGGTGCGTCGAAACTTCTCGCAGCCCTCGCCTCGAATTCGCGCCGCATTCTTCTCCCGGCTACCCCGCGGGGCTGTATAATTGCCGCTGTGTAAATCGCGGCCCGCGAAATCGCTACCTGTTAGATGGCGAACGGGGGTGCAAGTGATTACGGTATACTATTCGCGGCGACGCGGATAAGTGGGAAAAGCCCGCGAGTACAGGAGGCTTCGAGTGAACTCTCTCGAGTAATCTCATCCCCCCAGGGTTACATAAAAAAAGAGACGCCAAGAACGGTTAGCAATGTACACGCAAAATAGGTTCGACGTAGAGGCGGAAAGGTTACGTCTATTTTTACTCGTCGAAGCGAATCGCCTTCCAATACGTAAGCGAGACTCTCCCGTGGCCGCGTCTGTAGGGTGGGGGAGTAAAATTATCGCGCGATATCAAAGGGTCTGTCCGCGTCGCCCGGCGACGAGCTTAGAGGCTCCCCGGCGTTGAACGCGAGAAAGGGAACAGCCGGCGGTCGTTTCCACGGCGTCGAGGCAGCCGCTGAAGCGACGCCACCTTTCCGCGGGCCGCCGTCTATATTTCAGCATCCGAGGATTTACCGTGCCAATCCAGGCAGCCTCTTTCGCACTCCATCCACGGGCTGCAGTTGCATACCCTATGCAACTGCAGCAGCTCGTTACCGAGCCACGTCAAGGCTCGCTGCCTTGCATTTTACATGCGTCCCTACACGTACTTGTCGCCCACATTACATGATCTCGCATCGGTATGGCGAAGCACGCTTTCCTCATTACTCTCTCACTCTCTCCCTCTCTGTCTCTCTCTCGATCCACAAGCCCCGCTTGCACTACAGCACCCAGCTCTTTGTCTCTCTCTCTCTCTCTCTCTCCCCCATCGACTCCCTTTCTCACGTTCCAGTGTTCCATCAGCGACAACCTATCAATAAAACGCCTTCCTCGAAGAACGGCGCCCATTTTCCTCGACGTCGCCTCGCTCCGACTACGGACCCAGCCGCCGTAATTGCATGCGAATGGGAGGAGGCTGCCGCATCCGTCACCGAGTGCATCTCGCTCGAGCAGGTGCAAAATCGTTTGCGAGAAAGCGCACGGAGGCGGAGGGTCTTTGAAAATTCTTTGCCTGGCTCGTTGCGAACGGGTATCTTGTATTTTATCTCGAGCTGCGTGTGAAATGACCGGGCATTAGTTTCTGCGCGTTGGGTAACGGTTTGATCCAGTGGGGATCGAAGCAACGAATTCCAATTTCGCGGCGGGAGAGACGCTCCAGGATAATCATCCGCCAGTTTGTGCGCGGCGATGAATACCTAAATAGAAGATGCCATAGGTGTAAAGCGGTCAAGGACTGACGAGCAGGTGAGACCACGAGAAAATAGGCGGAACGCCTCGACCAGCTGACAGTTTTCCGGTGAAGAAATGCATGCACCCGATCGATCGGATATCGTTTCGTTCGTTCAGTAACTCCGACCAGCAACGCGTGACCGTTCGTCCGCATTTTGCAGCTCTGTCGCTCGCGTCTGACCATTGACGACTCGTACTACTTGCCGCTTCCCACCGCGCTCTGACTTCAGCACCCATTTGTTTATTTGAGGAGCCACGCAGCGGGTCGTTGGTTTAGGCAAAGTACCTTTGTATGATTCTTCCAAAAGCTCAAGATTTTAAAATGGAAACCAACCAGGAACAGTGTTCAAATAGAATAAGTGGAGAAGTATGTACCCTTGAGAAATAAGTTCAAGTATGCATTACATTACCCCAAACGATTTGCCAATTTACTAGCTCGATTCTGTGACACACTCTCCGCCGTAATCGCAACAATAAACGCTAATCCATTACCTAAAGAAAGTGTGAACTTTTGCATCACGACCGTATAAAGTTTTTCAGAATAGTGAGACGGAAGGTTGAACTTATCAAGCCAATTATCTGCCGTTAAAAGGCAATAAAGGGAGTCGGAAAGGCTGTTAATTATACTGAAACGACAGGGGCACGAGGTGACATTCGGTAATTAATGAAGACAGAGGGAAGGGAGCGAAGGACTCGACCTACCTCATAATCTCATTCTCCTTCTCCTCCTCCTGCTTCTGCCTTATCATAACCTCCTCGATGGCGCTCCTCTCCTCGGCGGTGAGGTGGGACATATCAGGTACAGCCGCCATCACGGACGTAAGATAGGAACGTGCACTGGAAGGTCTAATCGCGAGGAGTTTGGCGCGACGCGCGGGCCGGCGCACCACCGACGACGCCGACGATGAGGTACCGCGACGAGGCTCCTTCCTACGGGATGTCGCGTCCTTTCTACGACTACGGGAAGGCTGCGTGGTACGGGGGGAGTCATCCGACACCTGGTAATCGCACCAGCTGGCCGCGACAGCACGGGTACGCGCTGGACAGACGGAGATTAAGCGGTGCCGGTGGTTTCGCGGGCCCCGCTGTACGCTGGTGAACGTCAGGCCTGACGCGACGATCGGCGATCGTTCGGTGGACGGCGACGACGACGATGCTCGTCTGGCCGGCTTCTAAGGAATCTGTGCCCGCTCCGCGCCGCAGGGCAGGAAGCTTGTCCGTACGCGAGAGGCTGGCAGCCACCCGACTCTTCAGCTTCGTCGAGGCATCGACGCGACGCTGGCTTGCCCCGCGATCCTCGTCTCCGTCGGCGTCCTCGTCCTCTGTGTCTCTGGTCGTACGATTACCACTGGCCGCATCTGTATGACAAATCATGTTCACAGGCTGTGAGGAGGTTCTCGCATTCTCTCTTCCGTGCCCGTTCTACGTCCTCCGCTCGAAGCCAGCATGGAGCGACCTTCGGGGCGAGCTTCCTCTCCTCGAGCGTCCTCGATATGATGGCGGCTGCGAGGTTAGAATTGCGCCCACCCCTTGCCAGCTCCGCCACCGCACGAGCCGGGAATTCCCTCTCGGCCGCGTCTCTCCTCGCCTGCCTCTGATCCGATTCCACCTCTGTTTACCCTCTTCCCTCTTGTTTGGACGCGCCAGCACGAAGTTTCGAGGTTTCGAGGTTTCGAGCGGACACGAGCGGCCCAGTTCACGAGTGCATCGATTGAAAAGGAAAACGGGTCACGGGTGCTATTGGCGCACTCGTTTCTCTCCCGTACACACCGACTGGCCAGGTTCTTGAACTTTCCAGGGGGGGAACACACGATTCTGTACACTGGCACGGGCGCAGGTGGGACGTGTCGCCAGCTCGTAAACGAGATCAATTCCCGGTTTATCGTGGGGCAAGTGTCGCGCGACCAATCCGGAACAATGGATAATGGCTACGTGGTCGTGTTCCTGGCGGCTCGGATATGTTTTCGGAATTCCATCGATTGCGAGCCGGAAACGGGTCACTGGGGTGTCTGGCTCGGAGACGTAACGTCTCCTCGCCTCGATCCTGTCGTGCACGATAGAGCGGCCTTCTCTTTTAACGAGCCTAGGCGATCTGCAGCGAGGTTGGCCACGTCCGAACTCATCCGGCCCTTCTCGAGTATCCACCGGCCCGTGAACGATATTTCACAAGCATCGGCCGAAAGGGCGAGCTCCCGTAACGGCGACGTTTCCAGCGCGTTAATTCGTCGCCAGCGGTGCTCGCGTAGCCTCGAGTATTTACGTGGGACGCCCCGCCACGTATGCGTGCCACCGTTCCAGCCGATATTTAACGCCACAAGTATTCGTTGCTGGTCGCGATTCACGTGGCGGCCGACACGACGATGGCGCTTTTCGACGTCTCTGCAGCGACCGCGACACCCACACAATCAATCGCCCCAGACCGGATCGTTCCACACCCACGAGAGCCGTTTTCCCAGCTGACCGGCTGTCCCCTGGACGGTTCTCCTCGCGCTGGAAACGATCCGTGAACGCGTACCCGTCAGCTGCTTCGCACCTTCCCCGAATCTCAGAGAGCCCCGTCCGCGTCGTCCTCCCCCTCGCCAGAGAATGGATTCTCTCTCCGAACGGTCCGTCAGGTTAAAACAACCACTTATGGTATTATCGCGAGCGCGACTCCACGTCGGCCGACCGCTTGCTCGCTCGCCAGCTCGCTCGCACTGATTACACACGCGTGCACGGGGAACCACGGTGGGAAACGGCCACGGGAATGGCCGAACGAGCGATAGTTTTCTCACTTCCGTGTTCCAGCCTTTCTCCCCTGCTACGCTCGACGCTAGAACAACACACGAATGAGCTTATTCCACACCCCTAGCGCGCTTATGTCCGTCAACGCTCCGCGATTGGTACTACTCTCACTGACGGTTCGGGTCTCCTCGTCTCTCTCCATCAGCCTCGCTCCTCTCTGTCTCGCCCTATCGCCCCTTCTACCAACGCTCGCCTACATCCTTCTCCCTCTACCTAGCCTCCTATCTAGGCCCGTCTTCCTCGCACCCGCGCCCCCCACCCCCGTTCCATCCATCTACCCTTCTCTCGCTTTCTCTTTCTTTCGCCCGGTCTATCTCTCCCTGCCTGCCCACGGCACCGCCAGCGCCTCTCGCACCCAACCCTCGCCGCAACGGGCTGAAACGAGACGACCGGTCCGCCAAGGGGGCTAATTTCCGGCCGCGAATCGACTTCCTGTTCGGATTCTCGCGTCGAAATCGCGCGACCGACCCGCCAGGCCTCGCCTCCTATCGGAGCTATCGTCCATGAAAAAAGCCTAGCCGAACCGCCGCCGCGCCGGGACGGCCAGACCTTTCGCCGCTCGAGGACACCCTTGCCGTTCGTACGCCTGTGTGTACGACCGCAGTTGCGCGAACGCCGCCCCCGCCCCCGTACGCCCTCCTACGCCCCTCGCCGCCAGGTTTGCCCATTCCGGACCACCACCCTGCCTGCACGAATTCCGGTTTCCCCCCTGTGCATGTGCCCGGACCGAGGGTGGGAGAGACGGACAGAAACGCGCCCGAGAGGACGGGCTGTCGCTCGCGGCCGCGTCCCCGTGGATTTTCCAACGGACCGCTCGCGACCCCCCCGCCGTGCGTTTGTCCTCGCGGCGGGGAGGGTGTGCGAGACGCGGGCAGCGAGTGAACCGATATACCCAGCCACCGGATAAGACGCTGAAAAGCGTCCATTCATGCGGTCTTAATAAATAATGGGATGCGGCGTACGTCCGAACCAATAAGGACCACAGGCCGCACTTACGTCATGGAAAACCCCGTATTGATCGAACCGGAGGCCAATGGGGTCCGACGCCGCAACGGTGCCGCTTTTGCCGTTCTGGCGGCCGATTCGAACGCTATCGAACCGCGTCACCCTGCCTCGGAGAACCCGGGAAAGTATGAAACGTCCGAGGCTGGATCGCCGTCTAAATGCCGCGGCCTGTTTAGGGAAACTGGCGCGGTTCGGGCGCAGGGTTGAGCGCTTCGTTGTACGCTTAGTTATTCCGGGACATTAACCGTAACAGTCAACGGACATTGGGAAAGTTTCGCGGAGTTGGTACGTTGCCCGAAATTCACCCTCGTTTCCGGAGGAATTTTCGAACCACCGGCACTTGTGCATTCGAGGGAGTTTAAACGCTCTGGCCGTAGAAAAGTTCAAGACGCTATCGTTGCTGTCTGCAATTTAAGTTCGGTAGTTGCGAAACTTGGCTTCGGATTTTTTTTCTCTTATTTCACTTGTAGAGCTAGATGAATTCGGAAGCCTCGCTTTGTGAATCAAATTCAACGACCAGCGAGTAGCGGAAGATGGAGGGAAACGGGGCAGTAGAATGAGGCGTTTGAGACAGACGTCTCCGCGGGAGCGCGGCTGACGGGGTAGGGCAACACTACTGGCGCGGCTGACTATCGAGGACTGTAACTACTATTTTAAATACGACTCACAGAGGCTCTATGTTTGTTTCAAGCTGACGAATGTTTCATTTGAGATCTACGTCTTCCACTTTTGAGAGAAATAAGGGAGAATCAATGTAGTAATTAATTTCTGGAAATGGGAGAAAAAGGTTTATGCGGGGACATCATTCACTATTTATTTTTACTTCCCCGACAGACCCGCGTATTAAATGTCGATCGATCAATGGGAATGATATTAAAATGATCTGTCAAACACCGCCGCCCTTAAATTAGTAGACTCTGCCAACCTGTTTCGTGTATCTGTTTTTATGGCGCCCAGTATACGAGCACGCGTGATTAATGATAGCATCTGGAGGAGAGCCAGAGATACTTACTCTCTCGAATCGTATTTAAATTAATATAAAGCAACATCGCACTAACATTGCTTCGGGATTAATTGTTCTTGCCGCGAAATAACTAGGCACCAGTATACAATCATAAATATATATTTATCCTCTTGCACAGAGACCTGAATGCATTTCAAGTCGAACTTAAAGACGGTTGTACAGGATTGTAATATAAAATAAAATTCACAAATTCCTACATTCACCTATATGTTCGCATTGTTTAGTGTTAACTAATAATCGTACTAACCGGTGCGCGGGATGCATAAATCATTTTGCGAGAGCATTGTACAATTGAAAGTTCATTACTAGCTTAGAATAAACGCAAATGAAAATAAGTGGTAAAAATTTGGCACATTACAGTAATGCAAATTTAATCACAGTTGGAACAGAAAATTTCATAGCAGATAGCAGTTTGTTAATTTAAATATTGGTAATCGACGTTTCAGTACGAATTGCACTTTACTTCGATTTAAATTTCCATACACGTCGTCGCTCGTTTGTCAGCGTCGTTCTCAGTGATCATCGTTAATAATTTACGTTTAATTAATGTATTTACATTGTTTCAGTAGGCAGTACTTTATATACCGTTTTTATTTACAATTTCGATTATTGTACACGTCATATATAACAATAATCATTGAAAAGTCTCGATCTTATTGGTCGTGTTCCAAACGAATTCAGATCAATGCATTTTACCTCACTCTTACAGGTCATTTCCATATGTACATGTGTCTATCGTATACATTCTCAATATTTTGTAGCTTCCAACTTATCTCGTGTATCAGAGAAATGATCCTGATCAGTATTAATCGTTGTATGACGTAAGGTATGTGTGTAAAGACATAAAAAGGTTTCCGCGTCGTGTCCTATATACTCTACGATATAATTATGCAGTCATTTCTATCACTATAGGAATTTCTTAAAACTTCTGTGTTTACATTAGTTTTAAAGTGTGCATTTCAATCAAATGATATATACATCGATAAGAATTTTAAAAAAACAGGGACGATAAAAAATGCCTGATATACTTCGTACGAAATTTGTATTAAATCAGTCAAAATCTTATCAAAACCATGTAAATTCTACCAAGTCATGATTCTAGGTGCATTTATATGCGATACTTCTTTATATAAATTTAAAACATTTCTGCTTATCGTGCGGTATCCTCGTTTTGAACAATATCGAATCTGCCCGATATTGTGTGTTTAAAAGAGGCATATATCCGAAAACCTGAAATGGAAGATGATAATCTCTGAACTAAGGATGCTATTCAGGAAATAAACTGTTTGACAAGAAGAATTACTTGCCTGAGAGAAAAAGTTAATGCACTTGTGCCTTTCCTGGAAATGAGTATCATCCTCTGAGAGAGAAACTGGACAGCCAGGGCATCTGAAAGTCCAACGTGATGTGACCTGGACAAGAAAGGAAGACAAACAGGGGAATATTAATGGTCACAGTGGCATTTTGTATTGGCCACGGGATAATACTTGATACGCATAATTGATTTACCTTGACTGGAGGTTTCCTTGTGATGTGAGATATGAGGAAATTCATGGCAATATCCTCGCAATTCATATATTCATCAACCTTATCGCGTATAGCCTGCGGCAGCCAATGGGTGTACAGATATGTGTAATGTTTATGAATGAATGCGGCACCAGTTAAAACCATCGACAGCTCGCACGAGTAATTAGAATTATAGTTCCAGGCGTTGTGGAAATTCTGGTCCCATGCATGGAAGCGACCGGGAAATCCAACTACGCGATCTCGATGTTCCCTCCATACCCTATCCACATAGCCAATAAATTTTCCGCCCAACAAATCTACCGTTTACAAAAGTAAAAGCAAGTACCTGAATCCAAACATAATTTCATCGTGTCGTAAATGTGCGTCGTCGTCAACTGAAAGGACCGCTTCCGTTTCAATGGCGTCAAACGGCAGAAACCTGTTGTTCAAACTATTCCTCGGTGCCTTTATGACCTACATAAACGAAAATCGTTCTTTGCTCACGAATAAGTTAAAGAGATGCTGCACCCCTTACGAACAGAACGAGGTAAAAGCTCACGTCAATCGGAACTCCAATATCTGGCCATTTCAAATCCTCCATGGGTGGTTTCGGGCTATTCCACACTATCAGGACCTTATTCAAGTATGGCAATCCATAGAACCGAGCCAAAGAGTTTATAAGGACCTGTTCTCGTTCATAAGTTAACATTACAATAGTAAACTGTTCCCTTGGATAATTTCCCCCTAAAGCTTCACTAAATTCTTTGCCTGCACCCCCAGCTCCTTTACCAATCGGTCTGAATCCCACTTCGGATCCTGCGGTTCATAAAATCTGGATAGAAAACGGTATTTAATAACCGTGTTGAAGATTATCTCCGCTTACCAAGAAACTTCGCGTCACTGGGCAGGACGGTGTCGAAGGGCAGTTGCGGGTATAAATAGAATGGATCCACCCAATCATTCCAGATCTCATGACCCTGGAGTAACATCGTTGTATAATTTCTCTTGAAAGCGGGAGATGGATAGGGTGGCTCCAAGGGGCCCAAACTTTCCTCAGCCTCCGGCTCCGCAATGATGGCATCGGATTTCAAAGGCTGTAGAAAGAAAAAGACTAAGCGTTTATGAACGAACGAAGAACAATGAATATAGAGGTTTGCTACGATCTTTACCACAAAGCTTTCATTAAAGACACTTGGACTGGCAGCTTGAGGTGCTGGTAAAGGAGGTATACCAAGCCTATCCCTAATTACTGCTACAATAGTATCTACCGCACCCTGAGCAGTGCTTAAATAACGTTCCCATATCAACCTGCCCTGCCTACGCATACTTAAAAGATCTGTGTCCGGAACCGCGCGCAGCAGAAAATGCATTTCCGTTACTCTGGCCTGAAATCCAAAATATGTTTAATCACCGTGGAAACAGCGTCGCATTAAGGGTACAATAATTCTACCTTGGGCAGAAAGATCGCCGCTCGGCGCCAATTAATCACTTCATTGTAACTCAATAGAATTTGGTCGCCACCTAAAAAAACCGGGATCGACCCCGATCTTAGAGCTTCGTATAGTCTAGCTTGCATAGACGAGGTGGTTATGAACGAAGCGTTGCTGGGCGCTAGAATTAAAGCGAAAGTGGATTCCTTTAATATAGATTTCCTGGAGGAATCGGTTCCGCACAGAGACCAGTCAAGGATTTCTACTAGGTTCTTTTCCTCCGAAGCCGGTATACATTCGAACTGAATGAAGAATTTGTCCAAGGTGATTCCAGTGCTCATGTCTTTAAGATGCTGGATGATAAAGGTGTCCAAATTATTCTCGTCGACCGCTAATCGCTCCAAATCTACGTCGGCGTCGTCGGTTTGATGTGTCATGGTTGTAACTCTCGAGGATCTCATTTCTCCTTGAAAAGACAATAAATATTTTCTTCTCGCGGGCAACATTTGAGCGCATTCTTGCCACACATCGCCACCCGGCGGTCCCAGGATTGGAGGAACGACCAGATCGAAATCCTCGCGAAATTGATTCCTATAAAACGTTGATTGCACTATCACAGCTCTACCTGTGTCCACGCCGCTGAAGATATTCCCAGATTCTACCGTCAGATCTCTGCGCGCTAGGTTTAACAAAATGTGATTTCTGCCATCACCGCCCCAATAAGGAAGCGTGTGTAATTTCTTCGCATCTATAGGCTTCCAATATTTCTTATCACCTTTCCGTTGAGTGGAAAGGGCTTCGCCTATGGGCACTATATATATACAAGCTTCGGCTGCATTAACAGTGAGGTGAGGATTGTACCCCAATGTCTGCTTAATAGTAGTTTTCAAGAATCCGTCAACATCCCAGCCAGGATTCAGTACCGAATATTGATCCGGATCGTACAGATACACCGGGAAACCACTTGTCAATGCACAGCGACTGTGATCGAAGCAATTGTACATTCTACACGAATGTGGTATGGCGTTTGGTAATATTACAGGAACGGAATCCATTAATATACGCTTAGGTGGTGCCAATTCTGGCGTATTTCTCTCTACCGCCTCTCTCTGAGCAACCTGCGCTTGTTCGACGCTGATCTTCAATCTATCGAGATCAGTTTGTTGATGCAGTAGCTCCTGCTTCAGTTCGTCGATTTTCTGGGTTAAACTACTGACTTCAACTTGGAGCCTCTGCCGCTTGGCGCTCAAGTCCCTCAGCTCGTTATTTACAGAAACTTTAATACGTAGCATCTCCTCTATTCTCATTTTCAACTGAGAAGCTTTCATAGGAGTAAAATCTTCAAATGCTTCCAATGTGGAAAACGTACGATAAATGTCTCTGTCCGGGGAGTCAGATTCCACCTACAACATAAAGCTTATTGTAAGCGAACTTTCCACGCTTGACGCTTGTTTAGAGGCGTTTAAAAGGAAACCATACTTTCGACAAATAGTAGTGAGTAAATAATGGTACAATAAATAAAACCGCAGAAGTTAGCATTATGATTCTAGACAATTTGATATGAGTTATCCAATGACAGATTTCTCTTCCACTTCCATTGTGATGGTACAATGGAATCATTTCAAATATGCTGCCCCCCATTGCGATTATTGCAGATTATCATTCATAGTTATTTAAAATCTCAAGTTAGAGCAGCTGCGTTGGGATCGCTTGGAAGGGTCCTGCAAACAGGAGAGGAAGTACAATTAAATTAACCATAGAATTTCGTGTTGAAAAATTTAATAGTATTCACACGAACCATTAGGATCTGTTAATAACAAAAACGATAAGAGCGCGGTGTTAACAAATGTCTCACCGAAAACATGGTACCTGCCAAATTATTGGCATTATCGATTAGTAACCTAATCCTTGACGATCGTAATCTGTGATGATCACGTATGAATCATGGCTATTATTAAAAAGGATGCAACGCTGTTACATTATTCTATCGTCCGTACAATCCTCTGACAAAAGATCCAATCGAACGTAATCCGCGATAAGAATTATGAAAATCACTCCAATACCACGACCTTTGGCACGGAGACATAGAGGTTAACAATCCTGAAGGCACATCACAGCGTCAACTTTATTGCTTTTCCATTAATGTTTATTCAGTGGTTTCTCAGCGTACGCTGCTACGGCTTACAACTTCACGCATGATCATTCATCCGCGTGTGACAATATTTACGATCATTTATTGGATAACGTTCTGGTTCTTGCAACTCGCGGGGCCGCGGCGTCATTTTTCATTCCCCAGCGTGGGAAAAGGAGGAAGTTTGCGCGGGTGCTACCTGACATCGAAATGAAATGCGCGGTGCCTTTAATCGCGTTGCTTTTTTTTTATTCCATCCAGCCCCGTTTTAAAAGCGCGATGCATGAGAAATAAGAGGTAAACATTTCGAATAACCCGCGGCACTGCCCTCGAAGTTGCTTTCCCTTGCCCACGTCTGGTGGCATTGCTTTATCGCCCCTCGCTGCCGTATATTTGCATTTCTCGGGGACTTTGCAGAACATGCGCATGTTCATGTCAAGTGCAGTGCAAGGGAAATAATATTTTGGCTTTCGGGGGCCTAAAATTAGCTAAAATGGTGAGCTCTTAACGAATTTACGTGTCACGCTAGCGCAATGTTCTCCGTGACCCGATTGCAATAATGGAATCGCTACTCGGCCCGGACACTCGTGACAACGTAATGCAAATGTTCAAATAACCTATCGGGAGTTTAACGTTAATGATCCCTTTCGCACGAAATACATATCAATTCCGCGGCACACATTCCGCCTAACGACGTCGGAGAACAATGCGCGGCCCTCTTTCCCGCGGATCTATAATAAGTTTCATTGACACTTGCGAGTTCACGTCGCTCTCGAATTTCCCAGTACCCTTCGATGAGATCGTGTGTAAAAAGTCTCGCAGCCCGTTCTATACGTAACGATACCTTGTTTGTTTATCAATCCCCACTGACGTAGACGCGAATGTTGCAAACGCTTCGAAATCTCAAACTGCGTAGATATTCGCGTATTCCCGAACTTTTAAGAAAAATAAATCACATCTGCTTTCCCTGTTACACTGATAAGAGTTAATTGTAATAAGTGCTGATTCTTCGTTTCTGTTGCAGCATAAATTAAAGTTCTCTCAAAGGGACAAAGTAAAGAAATTCATTACATTCACCCAAACCGGAGAGCAGACGGCGATACATTGTTTAGCACAGAACGATTGGAAGCTGGATTTGGCAAGTGACAATTACTTTCAAAATCCCGAGGCGTACTATAGGGAACCAAAAAATTCAGTGGATAAAAAGAAACTGGATATACTGTTCAGTCGATACCAAGGTAATCGCGCGACAGCGTTTCGTTCTTAGTTTTATTACGATTAAGCTGTCGGCTAATGTTTACTGATGCTTATGTCACGTTTGATCCGACAATGAAAATAGATCCAAATGAACCGGATAAGATTACGGCAGATGGCATAATGAAATTCTTGGATGACTTAGGCTTAAGTCCTGAAAGCAAATTAGTATTAATCATTGCGTGGAAATTTCGAGCAGAAACGCAATGCGAATTTACTAAAGATGAATTTATGAATGGCATGATGGATTTAGGGTAACTTGGAATCTCTTTTATCATCTGTTTCGGTTTCACCGAACAACAAATGGATTATTATACTATAATACAGCTGGCTGGCATTATTCTTTCAGGATGGACAATGTAGAGAAATTAAAAATTCACCTAAGTAGCTTAGAAAACGAATTGAAAGATCCCCAGAAGTTTAAAGATTTTTACCATTTCACATTTAATTACGCAAAGAATCCAGGACAGAAGGGTTTAGATCTCGAAATGGCGATTGCTTATTGGAACATTGTATTAGACGATAAATTCAAGTTTCTGCCACTGTGGTGTCAATTCTTACAGGTCAGAAGTGTAATATAATTATTGCCTTTACGTCGTAGAAATAATATATGATTATTACTTTAGTCTTTACGAGTGCTAGATAAACCACATTACTTCCAAACTGTGATATAGAAATAGCTAATACTATTTTTTAGGAACACCATAAGAGGTCAATTCCGAAAGATACGTGGAATTTGTTATTAGATTTTGCGCTTATGATAAATCCAGACATGAGTAATTATGACGAGGAGGGAGCCTGGCCTGTATTGATAGATGATTTCGTAGAGTGGGCCCAGCCTCGAGTTCGTCAGTCTCTCTAACATCTTTTTATTACATCTCTAACTTCGTATAAAAAAAAGGCTTTATTTATTCAATTACGAAATTGTATAATCAAGTGATGCTTGATCATATTTTTCTGATAAAACGACATCATTTCACTTTGTGTACAGAGCATATAATAATGAAGCAGAAGTACTATAATTGTTAGAGTCGATCGTATTGTATGATAACGCTATAATGTAAAAAAATTACATAAAAAAAATATTCGTTTATAAACAGAAAGTTACTTTCATATATAAATATGAAATATATAGATATATATATATATAATATAAAATTGAGAATCTTTTATCGATTTGGAGTGGAGATTACGTCAACACAAAAGTCTCGTAACACGATTGTGCGTTTAAATTGCCATTATTATGCATTCGACTGTACAAAGTAATATGATGTGTGATCAGTTCGTTGTTAAAAAGAGCATAGTAACAGTGGGGAATGTTGCTCAATTACCGATGGTATTTGCAAACATTGTAAGGATCCGCTCGCTGTGTTCCTTTGCAAGAATTCGGCTTCAGAAGGTGAAATTACGATGAAAAAGCTCCTTTCGTACCTTTTTGTAGATAGTAATCCCTAGAAATTGCGTTATTAAAAATTGTTATCGAACTGAATTTTACGACACTCTACACAACACTTGTAATATATATACAGAAACACACAGAATGGAATATCTGTATTTTAAAAGTAATGCTATCTCGGCACTGCTATACTTATCTTTTCTTAGAAGAAAGATTGGTTTCTGTTTTTATTAGCGAAGAGGAATATTTAATATTGTAATTCTGAGGTACTATAGACGTTAGGAAAAATAAATTAAGAATTTTTTACAAGTTTGAAAGTACGAGTTTCATTTACGATTGTTGCAGGCTAAATGTAATCTTTTTAATAATCTCGAAATGAAATTCTACTGAATGAATCCAAAGTTTTCAGAGGGAACCTTTTATTTATTTTATAGCATCGAGAAACAAAAAGGAGATAAGCGTTTCTCTCGTAAACAGATTAATTATCTAGTAACAAATTTTTCGTCTACACTACAGAGCATTAACTGTTACTGTTTTACGTTGTACGTTATCCTCTTATTTCACGATAGGATGTGTGATTAATGCTTGTGTACTTTTTTTTAGTACGGTGCATATGAAGTTTCAATACCATTAACCATTTTAATTTATATATAATACAAAGAGATTAAAGAAACATAATGTAAAGAAATATATATCTTCAACTTTATAGTTACAGTTAAGGAATAAAAAAATTATATCCATTTAGCTATACTGACATTCAAAGGTGCAAAGTAGTAAATTAGCATACATGAAGATACGTCGTCCATAAATTTTGGATTATATTTTATAAGAATATTGAGATGGAGAAAATGAAAAAACTTCTGACTAATATATTCATTGTAAAACAAGTCCAGTTAAATGTCGCGAGAAATAAGTTTACGCAGTGCGATGGAAATTTACGAAACGTGTACATTATTTCATTTAAACGGATACTGTTGAAAATACTGTGTGCAGATTTAAGCTACATTATTTTTTTAATAGTTTCAGCATTGCGTGAACGAAATACGGAGTGTATTAGTTTTAGGAAGAAATTGTATATAATGTAAATAAATCTATCGGTTTTAATCTACATAGCAGATCCGATTGAATAAAAAAATTCCATAAAATATAGTTTCTATTAGCAACAACGGCGAAATAAATTCCTCACTTGTGTTTAAGTTTTACCATTTTTTTTATGTATGTTTCTCAGATATTTACATGGGGTGGCATAAAAAATTAGACCGTCATATCTAATTATTATGGATTCTGCATTGCGTGCCGCATTGGCATAAAGGTTTGCATTCAAAGGATGGTGGACTGTCTGGGTATAAGAAAGCTAGCTCATATTCCGTTGCTTTTGTATTGTAACATTTATTTAATATATCCTCATTGTACCAGTCGCATAAAAGTTTTAGCTTGTCCATAGTAGCCTACATTATTTTTTATTATAACTTAACGATACAAAGTTTCCTATCGCGTGTCAATAGCTAATTCTACTATAGATAATTATAAACTCTTACCTGCGCGATAACTAATCCTCGATTCGAATTCACAATTGTATTATGGCTATGAGAATCGAAAAAAGTTACCTAAAAAAATAACAACTATTTACAACAAAGTCTCCATAAGCCTGCAGGCACGGCTTACCATGTAAGTTTTCTCTTGGAATATGAACAGCACTGTACGGCCGCAAGTTATAAGAAGCATGAACAAATTCTTAGATCTCGGTGCCGCGTACCATTTGTATAAAAAGTTACTGACATGTTGGTACAAACCCTTTTCAATGTTTTCATAAAACACTTGAAACGTCTAGAATAGACACAGGAAATGTATAGTAATAATCCTACGATAATGTGATCGCGAAAGTACTATAAATGGAATGTGTACCCATTCTCTTAACAGACTTAAACTCCTGCCACCCAGTTTCAAAGCCTCTTCTGTACTTAGGTATGGATGGGAAATCAATCCTTTCTTAACGATCCATTCGTGGATATTGTTACCCTCTACTATAGATTCTGCTATGATAACGGTAATCTTGGGGCACTCTTCGACATTGTATATTAGCAATTCGGTTTCAGATATTCGTTGCGCCACGAGCAGACAAATAAGTGTACACGCTGTACTGACTATATCGAGAGTAACATTTCACACATTACTTAGTGCGGTGAAATTACTGTAGAAAGATGCGGAAGCATCGTGTTACCTTTTTGTCCCGGTGGGTATCTACTTTGCGAAAACTCTTCGTTGTACCAATACGCGACGACGTCATTCTCAGAGTAATTTTGCTTGTACAGAGGTAAATGGAATTTGGGCAACGATGATAAGGACATAACTCTTAATGCGATCTTTTAATTAACCTCTTAAGCGCTTACAACTGTAAAGATACGTGTTATGTTGTGCTTTCAACGCGTCATACATTTATAGAATTCACCTGGACTGCAGTGAGCTGGATTGAACGAAGCGCTTAAGAGGTTGACGCGTTACTTATTACTCGGGAATTTTGTGGTAGAGAGCATTTTTCTTAATGTCCCCGATTCAGTACATCCTCAAAAAATTTTACAACTCCGGTTATTAACAGGCATGAAACTGGTCGGCGCACGCATATTATTCTACGTTCAAGCTGGTCAATTTACAGGAATTGTACACAAATAGTAATTACGTATACGCGTTAATAAACTTGTGGGCCAAGCACCGATGCAATCACCGATACGTGCATCGATAAGGACACTGGGAACTAGTAATAATAGTAGCAATAAAATCGCATGTTCCAAAAATCTTTCTCTTTTTATAGATATAACTCCCGCTCCGAAAACCTGTTCCTGTAATGCGCACGTGAATAATAAATATATTAATGAGAGTATCTGAAGTTCAAATTACCTGACCTTCCCTTACCAATATATCAATTAAGCGTTCAGTTTAGATATCAAGAGATTCTGCTTAGTTGATAGGAACACAGGACGATTTGCGTCAATCTAAGAATCTAAAGTAAAATTAAGAGCGAAAGTGAATGCGATGGGCGTATAATTAGATATTCTACTATAAGAGCTTTAGACAGTCCCAGATAATTAACTAATTTTTCACTTTCCTTGGATAATTTGCACTTTCAAAGTTGCATTTAAAAAGATAAACCTTTCGCAAGCTTTCGCCGTAGGTTTCATACATCCTTCACGTAAAAATAAGTAGCTATTAACTGTTTTTGCAAGCAGTTATATCATGTTCGATTCCCACTCGCGTTCAAATCCCGTACAATGCGCCGGAATTGTTCCGTTTGGGAGCTAAAATTCAAGAATCTTAACAGGAGTACACGATACCGGAGGAGGTGGCACGGTCGAGCCGAGTGAGAGAGAAAGCAAGCGCGCGCGCGACAAGGATAGAGACAGATTGCGCGCCACTAACTATGGTTATGTTCGCCGGATCAGGAGCAGGGACACATGTAACCAAAGTAGGTGGCACGCCATCTGTCTCTATCCTCGTCGCGCAAACATGCTTTCTCTCTCGCTGGGCTCGGCCGTGCCACCTCTTCTAGTTTCATGTATTCCTATTAAGATTCTTGAATTTCAGCTCCCAAACGGAACAATTCTAGCACCTTATGTGGCGTTTGAACGCAAGCGGGAGTCGGTAAAGGAGTCACTCCTAGCAAAAACAATTAATAACTATCTATTTTTCCGTAGAATGTGTATAAAAACAATTGCGGAAACTTGCTAAAGGTTCATATTTCTAAATGCAACTCTAAAAGTGCATAAATTATTTGTAGAAAATGTAGAAAATAAAACGTTCAATAAAGAAAATAGATAGGACTTGGCATGTGCTACAACTTTACCATAGAACTGTGCGTGACTACTTAATTATAAATCAAATAGCCACCGATTTGATATAGGAAGGTAGATAAAGGTTTCTACTTTCAGGTGAGCCCCTAAAAGTGTATACATTATTTCTTAAAATGGGATAGTTCATTAATTCTCCAGGACAGTTTAATTCCCGGTAAAGCAAGGTTACGTATGCTAGAATACTTTTAATTATGCAATACTGAATTCGTTTATTTGCAATCTGAGATTATAGGTCTTCTGCAGAGACTCCCAGACTCGTCATGTAGCCATTTTTAACAACAAAATTGTACATTTATTATCTGCAATTCAATTAGCCCGGAAACATCGACGTAGTATAGGTTAGAGTCTAACAATAAGTTGATCGAAGCTAAACTACGTTAGTGTCCAAGTATTGGGACGTGTCCAAATATTGGGACATTTACTTTACGGAGAAATTCCCGGCAAACATAATACGTACTAATAATACATAAACACGAACAAACACATCGAACTGAGAACCTTTTTCTTTTTGTAGTCGGTTAAAGATATGTAGATAGTTATTAACTACATAACTGTTTTTGCAAGGAGTGACTTCCTTACCGACTCCTGCTTGCATTCAAATGCTACGTAACGTGTTAGAATTGTTCCGTTTGGGAGCTGAAATCAGGAATCTTAATAGGAATACATGAAACAAGTGGAGGTGGCACGGCCGAACCCAGCGAGAGAGAAAGAAAGTGTGTGCGACGAGGATAGAGACAGATGGCGTGCCACCTGCTTTGGTTACATGTGTCCCTGCTCCTGATCCGGCAAACATAACCAGAGTTGGTGGCGCGCCATCTATCTCCATCCTTGTCGCGCACAGTTGCTTTCTCTGTCACTCGGCTCGGCCGTGCCACCTCCTCTGTTATCATGTACTCCTGTTAAGATTCCTGAATTTTAGCTCCCAAACGGAACAATTCCGGCGCATTATGCGACATTTGAACGCAAGTAGGAATCACTGCATGCAAAAACAGTTTATTAACTACTTATTTTTACGCGAAGGATGTATAAAACCTACTGTGGAAGCTAGCCAAAGGTTTATATTTTTAAATTCAACTTTAAAAGTGCATAAATTATTCCCGGAGAGTGAAGTAATTTGTTAATTATCTGGGACTGTCTAAAATACTTGTAGTAGAATATCTGTAGAGTAAACCGCCACCAGTGAATGACCGAATTGTTGAATCTATGGACCTTTGAGATTAATACTTGAATATATTTATGTATAACAACAAAAGAACTGTTGAAACTGCATTTAAATTTATTTTTCTTGAAATTTCTATAAAAATCATTACTTATTCTTATCGTAATTTTTAAAAGAAACAATTATAAAATGCAAAACGTGTAGAAGCTCAGTAAATGATACTTTTAATAAGAATTATACTTATTAATGTTTGCTTAATACGCGTGATTAAAAATATGGGATATTCAAAGCGCAACTACACTGCATTTATAAATATATATTTTTAAATTTATAATTGACATTTCTTCGCCTAATAGTCATTCACTGGTATGCGGTCAATTACTGGTTGATTTAACCTACGCTTATCGCACCTACATTTCCTTTAATTAAATCGATAGACACTTGTCATCGAATGCCTTCTTGATTTGCAAATTGATCAAGAGCAGTTAATTAATATATCGATAAGGGGAAATAAGGAGATTCGAACTTCAGATACTCTCATTAATATATTTATTATTCACATTCAGTCATTTCATAAAAACAGTACAATTTTTCTTGAAGCATTAACTCAAACTTTATTTTCTAATAATGGGTCTATATTAAAATGTAGACTAACTCATAGATATATTTGCTTGCAGTTACATCTCTCTAATGAAAACAAATTTTATGCATCATGTGTGTTACTCGTTTCTATGATAAACGCTTCGTTTGCATTCAGCTTGTGATACGGTGCAGCGAATATTGATTTATTATATCCTTCTAAGTGATTATGTACCTGGTATTTCCTTGTTACATAGTTCTGTAAGAATAGATAGTCTGCTGGCTAGAGTCAGCATTCACTGTAAAATTTCCTGTGCCTTAACTATCAATTTCTTTCGCTATGTACATCAGTGCGTGTACAGCACTCATTTCGCAAAAGTGAGATGCATAAATTTTATGCAGCATTCGTTTAAGAACCGAAATTTCAAAATATATTTTACATACATTCCGATATATTCATCATATACGTCGTGTACATAGTTAGAAATAACAGAATTTAATAGAATAAAGTATAATCTTGTGGATGTAAATAAAATACATGTATGTATACATATGGATATATATATATTTACATTCAATGTATTGTAAAAAAGGAAAAACCTAGATGAGTTGGGATGGTGCACATTGTGTTAGTTGAAACGAATGCTTTCGATTAACACGTTTGTTATTTAAAAGAATTCACTTTCTAAATTGATAACAGTTTCCATGATACTCTGACCCCTTTTCTCTCTACCTTCAAATGATAAACGCCATAAAAATGCAGTATTAAACAACGACAGTTTTGACAAAACGATTTAACGTCTTCTTCGTTTAAATTACTTATACATATATTGTCACGCCTTTTAACGTTTTCCTTGATGAGTAAAAAAGAATGAACAATCCGCTACATTTATTCCAAGACATTTCACGTTATCGCTTTTAATTTATGCTTCGCAATCGTGCCGACCAAACTGTTTGTTTCAACGTGTTTATAAAGTAAGTCACATACGTACGAATGCGATTTATTCTTTTACACTGGAAAAGTAAAATATCTTTCTAGAGTGATGCTTTTCTTCTTCCTTTCTTTAAACGTGAATCGTATTGTGTTCTCTTGAAGGTGTAATACACCCGAGCTGCTCAACATAAACAAACACCTCTGCCGTTACAGAGCTGCATTGGAAACTGCTTTCCGTGATTAATCTCCTCTCATCAGGACGTCAGACATTTAAGTTTAAAATACCTAAAAAGTATTACTATGCACATCGCGGTACATTTTGTAATTATGTAAACATTAGAATACTATCGTAATTAACTTATTTACCGTTGATCAAAATGATCTGTACGAAGGGGGATAACGTGTCGGTGTGCTCGAGCTAATGTGATTCGACAAATGTTCCCATCCTAAATTCCTTGCGATTTCTATGCACTTCTCGTCGATCTCTTTCAGCGGCTTCTCTTCGAAGTAACGCATCAGTAACTTTAAATAGCGGCCGTAATGCTGGTTAACATGGGCGTGCCACAGCGAGAGCAGAATCACCTACAGAAAGAAAGAAATATTCTATTCTCGGACAGTTCCCTTAAGTCAGTGCTGGATTTACCCTTAGGCTAACAAGGCTGAAACCTAGGGCCCCGTTTAGCTGGGGGCCCCTCGTGCTAAATATTTTCTTCGAAAAATTAGCATTTTTTTATACAATCATTTTTATTAACTTATATCTTTAATGTTTATTACTGTTAATGTTATGTTTAGTTTGGATATTCAATGTTAATTTTGAAATTAAATTCTTATTTAGATTATACGAGTATTATGATAAGAAAAATCAAATTAGCGTCATTTTATTTTTTACATTTAACCGAGTGCCCACCAAATATTCAGCCTAGGGCCCCTGGAAGGTAAATCCGGCTCTGCCTTAACTCGTTAATTAAAAACGACATTTTATACGTGAAATCATAAAATCTCTTGCCTTATTGTCAGTTGGTTCAGCAAACTTCTGTACTTCTTGCCAATGATTTGTGACGCTCTCTAATAAATGTTCGTACGATGCACGATCTCCCTCTTTCTTCTGCATGCTGTGCACGTACAATCGTGCCAATGCGCATCCCTTCTTTACTAGTGCCTCTATTAAGCTACTCTTCTGTTTCTCCATAGTTGCTTTAATCTTCACCGCGTCGGGACGCTGATCGTTCTTCAAGCCATAGTACGCTAACAGCTTATCTTGATCTATGTTGGTAATGACGGCGTCAGCGACGGTTATTATTTGGTTTGCAAGGGAAACGGCACTTTCCGAGAGATCGTCGTGAGGCATGTGACGTCGGGCTTCCGGAGAATCCAAAGAAGTCAGCATGGCGGTGTGAACGGGTAAATGGTCCGAAAAGAGATTCTTCAATTCTCCGTATAAGAGATTCGCGTATTCTCCAGGTTCTGTTATTAAAATTAATAGATTAATCATATTATCGAAGCAACAAAAACAAACAGGAGGAAACGAGCACGTAATACGACAATTGTTTCAACATCATACAATATTGGATATTAAAGAATCATTTCATGTTATCACATTTACAAGTAACAAATACCGTTGCTAATCAATTCTGTTGAATATCAGTCACAACGAAAGAAACAGGTCAATGTAAATTATGTTATACGTTGCATATACATGCATTGGAATATGATTAGTGATAAATCGATTCTGAATTCAGATGCATGGGGTCCTAAAACATGAATTTTGTAATACTTTTCTCTCACACTGTTACAACTTACTCGTAGACGGCGCTATTTGTAGAATCGGAACCGGAAATAGAAACGAAAAGTATGAATAGTGATAATGATGATACTTTATATAGTTTATGCTCTGATGTAAATAGTATTAAATATATGAAATGCCCGATTACCTAGCTTTCCAAGCCAATTGCATTTCAGATCCCTGAGTGCTTCGTTATATTCGTCCCATTTCGTAGTCTTCTCCTTGTCCGTTTTATTAACAGCATTGCTACTCTTTTTGGCCGGCTCCGATAAGATATACTTGAACACGTGGCAGTCGACTTTCTTGCCGATATCGTCTTTGCAGAAAGTCAATGTACCCTGCAGGTAACTACCCAGGGTAGCGCCTTTGGAAATTCTTTGAAACGAAAGAGGAATTAAATGAATTTCCATTAAAATGACTCGAGGTTGGATGTTGCGTAAGATACTACCGAGAGCCATTATAAACAAAGCGTAGAATAAAGCATTTTCAAACGAGAAGAGAAATGCACAGCATTCGTTAGAAGCGAAAAATGTGTACCCAGGTATCATAAGCCAAATATTTTACAGCTAAGAAAAACTTTCTGCAATTTCGTATTTATACACTCGTAGACAATGCTTTGATGAAATTTTATTTAATGAAAGCTAAATCGAAAGGCTTCAACTACGTCTGCTAATCTTCGCGTCGTTGAACATTTTCGAGTGAACAAAGCAGACAATTAATTTCGAAGAACAGGAAATGTCAGAACGAAGTAACAGTACATGAAAATTCGTCTGCGCTTAAAATTGTATCAAAGTATCGTTCTAAAGCAGTATATTATAGGATTAATCTCACAATAAAAGTAATAGCAGTATTCCATCGAAGATTAGTGTTTCACTGTCTAATATCTACTCCCATAAATTAATACCGTTCTCACCTACGTTCAAAGCATGTAAATGTGCAAAAATGTTTACAAAAATGGTACCATAGACTCACTTGTTTTCAGTGCTGCAATGTGGGATGAAAAAGAAGAAAGTTATCTTAGTAGCTCTTTAAAAGCGAGTCGCGTACATTTATGTAAAAGAATACTGTATAGTAATTTCAAAGAGCTATCCTTTAAAAGCGAACAGTAATATAAATTACCAGAGAGCGTTGAAGCTAATATATTTTGAACATTTACATATCCGTTTCGAAGTTACGACAAAGTCCGCCCGTGCACTGTTTTACTTACATTTTAAAAGAGGATCTAATACGTGTACCGCTGTATGAAATATGTGTAAAGTAGTTTTAAGAACAAATATAAAGTAAGTGCAAACCAATATTGTTCATATTCTCGAACGCGACAATAAAGAATGTTTTGCGATGCTTAATTTGTAAAATAAAATATTACGAACGGATAATAAGGAGGAATCTCGTCATTCGACGATAAACTTACTTGCTTTCGTTGGTCATGGGAGCAACGTATAGAGGGAGAATATGACCAGGTGAAATCGAAGCTGCCACCATTTTCTTGCCACCGATAATGGCTTGCGATTGACTCGCATAAACGTCCAAAGTAATTGGATTGCTTAACTTTTGACTTAGAAGTAACGGCATATCCGTCAACCTGTCGAGCAGATCCTTCTTTTCGTGCCGTACATGCATCTTCAAAGTGTAATCGCCTTTCTCTAATTTCTGGATAGTATACTGCAGCAGAAAACATGTTACTATTACTATCATCGTCTGATATGAATGGCACAAGTTCTAAATAAAATCTACCTTAGACGGATACGTGTCTCCGCAACATATAAGTTGCTTGTTGCAGTCGTAAATCATCCACATCTGACTCTCATATTCGCTTTCATACAATAAATCACTGAGCAGCGCAGCGTTTGGAGTTACTTCGGTCGCTTTCGCCGAGTGGAACGTATACGTTAATTGCAATTCATAAATTTGTCGCGATGGTGGAATAATATCTCGTTCTCGTAAAGGACAGATCTTTGCATCGTTCGGCCTGCGACATTAGAAACGTACATAGTTAAAGTTAAAAGTGAATCTAAATACCATACAGGATAATCGAGGTGTTGCATACTTCAGAATTTGCACAGACGATTTGAGGGAGATACTAGGAACTACTTCTTCTTTCCTAAGAGAGCTTCGCAATTCCAAGCGATTTATTCCGGCACCGGATTGCATCGTTAGATTTCCATTTATCATATGAATACCGTGAAATTCTATAGAATAATCGATTAACATGACACCCAAGTTGGCCCAATATTTCGCAATAACCACTTCCAGGATCAATCCTCCCTGCACACGCAATTATGACAAAGTAAATGAGTGAAGATATGTATGCGATTGAACTATACCGTAGTAATTTACAATACCTGAACAGCGAACGGTTGAACAGTTTCAGATTGGGAAGTAACAATGACCGTTTTGCTAGCTTCGAGAGTCTTGCAAGCCAAACGAGGCTTCAATTGAATGGTATGAACGACGAATCTTCCAACCTTTTCCTTCTCCGAGCTTTTCAATTTGACAACTAAATCGAACGACATGGCGTCAACATTTCGTCCTCAATTATATATACATACACTTAGGAATATATTGCAGAGAAACTTTACCCGCCCACGTCGCGTCTTCTGGGACCATAATAAAGTGTCGGTGAATCGTATTGGGGCTAAATGAAACATTCGTGAACGTCAAGTCTGGAAGGATGGCAGAATTTGACAGTACTGCTGGTTGCACCACGGTAATTGGTATTTGGAACACGGGTCCTTTCGCAATGTCCGTTACATCATACGCTCTTACACTGTAAAAAAGCAACGAACAGTGATATTCATGTGTAACATACGCTGACGCAAATCTGTTATCACTTTGCGCCGATCTGTTACCTAGTCCCGTGAACGCCTTCCGGTAAATTGGAGGCATCGATCCTGATGGCGAATGCACGAGCCATGTGCATTAAATCGAGATGCGTTGGGAACTGAACCCAGGACGCATCGCATACCAAAGTCAATTTCAAATTGAAAGCGATCTTGCGTGCTGGGTCAGTATTTTGACTATTAAAGAACACTGGCTCGACAGTTATAGCGTAATCTTTTGGACGATCGATGACACCGGTTCTCATATGAATGCCTTTGGAGTTATTTGCGCCGCAGCTGACAGAAAATCTTACATCCCTCTCCGGTATGTTGCTATACGTGACAAGATTATCAAATGCACGCTCGACTTGTAACAGCCCGGAGCCTTGCGCGAACGCGTCTAAGTTTGCTATATACAGAGCTGTGTTTTCAAGAGCTCTCTTTATATTGTATGGAGAATACGGGCAACCTTTGGCAAGAAGCCCTGATATAAGTACAGCTGTAATTCAAGTCAGAAAGACATTAAAGTATATTTTCATTTACCAATGAACAGTGCTTATTTCTTCTTGGTATGAATAATTATGTGCATACCAACAGCTCCAGTCACATGCGGGCTAGCCATACTTGTGCCGTTCATCAGTTGACTCTTTCTTAATGTAAAATTGGGAACACTGGTTATAGCCCCTCCTGGGGCACAAACTGTAACGCCAGCTCCTCCATCGATCATTGGACCACGGGATGACCATGTGTACGGCATTCCGGGCATCTTCTCTCTCAGAGAATATTCAGCCACCATCATGTCGGGAGAAATATAAGCGCCGACGCTAATAATGCTGTTGGAACTAATATCTGGTGGCGTTCCTATATGATTTTAAGACAAATGAAGCTTAGAAAATGTAAATTCTCCAAATACCTATAGAAACAGTCCTCCGAATTTAACGAACTAACCAATGGTACATAAAGCTGGGCCAAGATTGCCAGCAGATGCTACCCACGTTACGCCGCAATTGTCGATCACTTCGTTCATTAATTCTCCTATTCTCCCTGTGTTCGACCAGTGCGCATGTTCCCCGTAACTCATATTTATTACGTGCACCTTTTCTGCGTGTTTCATTACGTGTATCATTGCCCGCACTACCGCGGTCCCGGTTTCCATCGTTCCAATCCGACCATCTCCGATCGTCAAAGAAATTATCTGAGCGCCCGGAGCTACTCCATTTAGTTCTGGACTCTCAGGGAAATACGCTGCCGCAATTGAAGCTACGTGCGTACCGTGACTTGCTGTAACATGAAGAAAAAAAATGAATCGTCGTTTCATTGTAGTTACATCGCGGGAAAAATTATTCTCTTACTTATACTTACAGCACAAACTAACGATTTCTAACGTATTTCCATCGTCGTGAACATTAATACTAATATTTAGTTGATCTTCTGGTATAAGAGGCGCATACTCTCTTGTCACAGAATATTCTCCTAGGCATACACCAGCTTCCAAGTTGCCTACCTCAGAAGTGTCGATGCATGCCCTGCAACAGGAAATGAAAGCGTTAAATTGCAAAGTGACATTTAAGAAAATCGAACTCTCAAGCACGCAGCAAGCCCAAAGGAATCCATCGTATATCCTTACCTCCAAACTTTGCCATCATGAAAAACAACGCAGTCGTAAGTAGGTCCCACGTCGGAATATTTTTTTTCAATGTTAGTCAGTACTTCGACTCTTGCTTCAAGTTCTTCTTTCTTCAGTCTCTCTTCCAACGTCGTTAATTGCGGATTTTTAGCTTCAAACTCCTATGCAGGTGACATAAAGTACAAGTAAGATCAGAGGAGAAATTAAAAAATAAAGCATTGTCTTGTGCGTTCGAGTACTATTATGTAACGAATCAATGGCTTTACGGCAGATCAAACTGCCAAATATAAATATAGCATTAGATACAGATCACTGTGGCACGTTGTGAAACTGGCCTCATTTGATTGAATGGTTTAACATACTAACAACAACCCTATCTTTGGATGACATGGACTACAATCCTATTTACAACCTCGCTCTTGAATGTTTGCGCGTGTATATAGGTCGTCGTGAGTTGTAAAAATTTGTAATTCAAAAGGCGGCCAGAAATGAAGCGTCAACGATGGTATTTTGTGCAGGGAATTCGGCTGGCTTGCTCCTAAGTGTCATTAACTGTGCGCGAGTAATGTCAAGATATGATTAATGCAGTTAATTACTTGTAGTTCCCTAGTAGCTTCTGCGAGCGAAGATTTTTGACAGATGTCCCACAGACGTTTCTTTCGTTCTAACAACACTCTTTCTTTTAATTTGCCTGGGTACAATGAATACAGGTTCTTCACCCCGATCTGATATTGTCCGCTAGGATTAGTCCAATTGGCTGGAACCTGAAAGAAGCATAACACATCTCAAACAACACGAACATTATTGAGTTCATCGTATCCAAACTATTCGTCGAAATGTACCTTCAATCTACGGCCAGTTAAACCAATTATATATCCATCAGGTGCTTGTGCTACTTTACTAACGTCTACATCTCCAGCTCCACTGCAGTCATATCTCTCAATAATTTTTGGTTTCCCGTCTGAAGTTACCTACATAAAGCACAGTTGTTAGCACCAGTGAGCTTAATTCTGTTTAAAGGTAATTTGTTTTTTATCGGGCATAAAAAAATGCTGCGTCATATTCAAAGGTTATCGTACAGCAAAGAACGGTAGACATGGATTTACAAATACTTAATGACAAAAGGCGAATTATTAATACATAATCGTGCAACATGACAAGAGAATGGATACACAAAAGAAATCGATTATTCCATTACAGTGGAATGAAACTGCTCCGGGGACGTGTGGGCGAATAAAGAAAGACGAATTATAACGCGTTTACCGTTTGAAATGGAACTTATCGAAAGTTTCTCTTTCTCTATATTTCAAGGGAATAAACACGAACTTAATGAAAAAAGGATCGCGTTCGTCGAGCCGAGAGTTTCGGAGCTGAGCGGAGGTTTGAATAGACGGAGGAATCTTGTTGAAAATTGGAAGGATGAGAAAGATCGGTGATTTGAAGAATCGCGGAGGCGTGTCTGTATAAAAGCTTACCGTACCTGCATACCAGGAGCCCCAGGATCAACTCCTGAATCGAAAATTGCAATAGTCACTCCGCGGCCGTCATATTCGGGATATTTGGTGAGAAATTGAGTGACACCAGTCTCGTTTTTAGGCAGAAGGCCCCAAACAGGAAAATTACAATCAATGACGTCTGCCATGTTTCAAATGCCACTGCCACCGTGACTCCAGAAAAACTACTTGAGATGTTTCCTTTGTACTGCCACAGCCTTATATATCAATCAAAAAACAGGATCTGCGCCTGCGTGCGCCTGTACCCTGAGATTTTGAGGTTAAGTTATCGGCCCACGATACGTCAGGTCAAACTGTGAATAAGAAACAAAATCTGCGAAACGTTTGCGTTACTCTGCTCAGATAGCAGCACCGACGTTACGGTCAATAATTAAAGCGAAAGTTGGCAGAGGAATCGCGAGTTTCGCGTTAAGAATGCTGCAGTGATGCTACAGGTTATGTTATTTAATCGCGTACACGCCAGAAAATGACATGCCCCGCGCGATCGAACGTTGGATAACGCTTTCGCTGTGCAACGCCATGTTGACGGTCTGCGAGAATTCGAGGGGCAATTAGCTGGGATCACTTCAACCGAGACATGTGCAATGTTGAAGTATGGTTCTGACTCCGCGAAAGATGAAACAGGTTGCCCTTTCTATCATTTGCGTAATACTAGGTAAATGTTTCACGATTAACAAAAATCGCTACTATTATTAGCTGTTGCGATCGATCAGTCGTACACAGGGGTGCTTGAACGGTGATTTTCCAAACATTCCAGTGCTGGGATTCTACAAAACGTTAGTCAATCCAGAGGAAGAACAAGCCTTTCCTCGAGTCCACTCGCGCGATAGAAAGCCTCGGCCTGGGTATATAAACGCCATCGAACCTGTGGACGAGAAAGTTGAAGCGGCGGACGATGAAACTCCTTACACCGATATTAAGAATATCGAGGAAGCGAAGGTACGGATCCGAGAGCTGGAGGGCAAACTGCAGCATCTCGAGGCTAAAATCGAGAACAGAGTGTCGAAAGATTTCCCGACGGTCAAGTTTCTTAATTACAAGAACAGGAAGAGGATATTGGTCACAGGTGGAGCAGGCTTCGTCGGCTCACATTTAGTCGACCGATTGATGCTCGCTGGCCATGAAGTGATAGTCGTGGACAACTTCTTCACGGGGAGAAAGCGTAATGTCGAACACTGGGTTGGCCATGAGAACTTTGAGCTCGTCCATCACGATATTGTTAGGCCCCTTTATTTAGAAGTAGATGAAATATATCACCTTGCTAGCCCAGCTAGCCCGCCGCATTACATGCTTAACCCGGTGAAAACGATAAAGACGAATACTTTAGGCACGATAAATATATTAGGTCTCGCTAAGCGGGTAGGGGCAAGAGTTTTAATAGCTAGTACGTCTGAAGTGTACGGAGATCCTAACGAGCATCCTCAAGCAGAGACCTATTGGGGCCACGTGAATCCTATAGGTACATTCAGAATCGTCTGTAACGTCGTGGCACAAAGTATGCGACGAGAATGATAATCCATGACGCGTCGTTTTAGGGCCGAGAGCTTGTTACGACGAAGGAAAGCGCGTTGCTGAAACGCTCAGCTATGCTTACATGAGGCAAGAGGGTGTCCCGGTACGCGTCGCTCGGATCTTTAATACATTCGGGCCCAGAATGCACATGAACGATGGCCGCGTAGTTTCGAATTTCATTCTACAAGCACTACAGAATGATTCGATTACGATATATGGTAGCGGAAAGCAGACGCGCTCTTTTCAATACGTATCTGATTTAGTCGACGGACTAGTTTCCTTGATGGCATGTAACTACACTCAACCCGTGAATATCGGAAATCCTATCGAGCATACGATAGAAGGTAAGTGTATGCTATAAAGTACAGTAAGTTTCGGAGTTATTAATTGGATATCTTACGGGGAATGTATTCTTTTCGATTGTTACAGAATTTGCACTTATAATAAAGGATCTAGTTGGTACAAATAGTAAAATTGTCGAGCTCGCCGCGGTTGAGGATGATCCTCAGAGAAGGAGACCCGACATTACCAGAGCCAAAACATATTTGAACTGGGAACCGAAAGTTCCTCTAGCCGAAGGACTTAAGAAAACGATAATGTACTTTGCGAAAGAACTGCAGAGAACGAAGCACTCGCAAAAAAGTAGCTTTAAGGTGTCCTCTTACAAAAACGATCATGATATAGTGGAACAACTTTAGGGGATCGGAAATGTCAACGCGATTGATTTGTCCACTTCTAAGAGTGGCTTGAAAGTGCCATTAAGCTATGGACCATTACGTGCCAAACTGTTCCCCGTCCAAATTGAATTTCCTATAATTTTTATATCGACGGGTATATATCGTTCATTTAACGAGTCCAAAATTCTCGTAACAGAATTCATACTTCGTATTTACACAGCCAATTTTATTTCAGCCTCTTTGAAACCGTAGAACCGTGTTCCAATGTAAAGTTCCATGCACAATTCTATCCGCTCTCGGCGACTGCAGCGTTCATTTTCGAATGGCCAAAGTTTCTTTCAAACGTGCTGCGCTCGTTTCGTGACGGAAATGGAAAATGCTAATCGTGTTTCTAATCTGTGTCTTTTTACGCAGAAAGCTTCTGCTCGCATAGCTCCTCGCTACGAACGATACATTTTTCACGATCGATCGAAGGTGCTTGCGGAGGATGTTATTCATATCCTTTTTCCTGTGCGGATCACTAGGGTAAACTATACAAACTTTAATACATTAAGCTGATTTTACTTAATAATTCTATGTAATCAATTCTCCTCCGACTGTACATGTCCTCTGCCTTTCGTCATAGTCACGTCGCGTCCGTCATAATCACGCAATCAATGTGCACCTGTACAATTAGTCAATTTTTCAAGAAGCGTTTGTATTATAATAGCAGTCGTATTGTGTGACATACGTACACGATATAAAATCATACATAAGTCACGGTACTCTAACGTTCAGAACGGTGTAAACGGGAAAGTAATTTTATACTCGAATAACTGTACACGGATACGCGAGGAAACCGCTTTGTAAAGACATCTCCTTCCGGTCGCAGGGACCGCATTGCTTTTAATTTATATACGAATAATCCAGCGCGGGTTGAAACGCCCACGCGCCCAAGTGTAGACACGAAATACAAAATGAATGTTTACACATTAAACTGGGCGTAAAATCCTGTGCCCATTTACGTGTTCTCGAAATTGCCATCGCCTGGACAATGAAAGGGGTCGAGCCACGGCCGACAAATTGCCGGGTTCGCTCGTTACAACTCACCAGGAGCAAGCAGCCACCGGGGTACACATTGTTGTATAACGAGCTGGTGATTCTTCTTGTCCGGTTGCAATACAACTAGATAATATTATAATTCCGGCAGGTCGCGGCCACTTGCTGAAGACGCATTCCAGGGCGGGATTGAAGAATCGGCCGCGCCGTTTAAAGCGTACTTGAAGGGCCGATTGGTCGTAATGGGTGTCGCGTGGGCCCTGACAGGGCGCACGTGGTCGTCCTGTCTCCGCAGAAAGAGAACGCGGGGTAAAACGAGGGACAGAGAGAGAGAGAGAGAGCGAGCGGTTCGGCGAGGGTAAGGGGGGAGGGCAAGACTCGCGGTGGTTCTTAACGATAATCATCGCATCCGGGATATGGTGTGGCTTTGTCGCGGCATATGAAAATGCCGCAAGGGTGAAGATGACCTAATCGTTACGGAGCCAGACACCATCTCGAGCACGGAGGAAATAAGCTCGACCAGCGGCCCTCTTCGCGCAAACGGTCACGCTTCTTCTTAATCGAGCCACGGTTTCGTTTCTCGCGGACGTCGCTTTCTGTAAATAGTCGGGATATAATGGCCGGTGCTCTTGGAGCGGGCTGTTAGGGGCACGAGCATCAGCTCTTTTCCCGTGAAACGGCTGCTCGTTGAAGGTGCTCGGCGCGCATGTTATTAACGAATAACGTCGGAAGTACGCGAGGAGCACGTCACCCGAGCGACGAACTTCAACGACTTCCTGTCTAGAGGAACAGGTGACCCAATTCACCGTGAAGTAACTCTTACTCTGGTGGTCCGCTAGTAACCCGATCGGTCTATTGGTAAACGAGACGGGGATCGCTCGTCTAACTTTGAGCACTTCTTACCTGCGACCATCATCGGGGGAACGAAAGGGGTGCTTGTTCAGTCGAGGAAAGCGTGGCTGATTAAATACGGTATACCGATATACCGATACTTCTCGGATTCTATATTCCGCAGGGTGGGTATAAATCGGTATAAGATGATTAACAACGCAGCCGGTTACAAAATGCTTCGTCGTGGTCGAAGAAAGCGAAGCTGGCTGCGTTGCACGACTGCGGATAGCACTTTTCCCTGTTCCAGTTTTATCCCTTGGAACAGAATTTGACTTTGCAATGCACGTTCCGTCTAGCCGAGTGCGATGGTACTCCGCGCCAGATCTCGACGGGATCTGCTCCGTCCTCATAAATATATTCTTTTCTCATCGAAAGAAAGCAGAATGGGTCCGAGATGAAGGCGCAAGATACCCTTCCCTTCTTCGACGGGGCTAAATTATTTATAGAAAAGGAAAATTCGGGACACCGCCGCGACAACCGATCGCAAAATTTCGCGCGAAATTTGCATTGCGGATTCAGCGTCCCCCGGGTTACCGGCAGGTCCCTTGCTCATCTCTACTTTGTGTCCGTGCATTATGCATGGCGCGGCGAGCTTCTCAGCTACGTTGTGTGTTACGGATTCGAAGGGTGGCAGACTACTCGACACACATCCTCCCATCTGACGTCTGTAACGTTACCTCGTGTGCCACCTTTTAGCACGTCGTCGGCCGACATTCTTGTGTCTTCGTAGCTGATGATAACAGCAACGGCGGCTCATGGGGGACCCCATGGATTATTTCATAAAAGAACATACCGTGCAAGAACAATAAAGTTGCTTCAAGTATGCGCCAGTGTTCGTAAACTCGGGGCCATTAAGGGGACTAGGCAGTCGACAAATCGATATTTGTATTGTATTTTTCGAAAGTACTATCTTTTCTGAATAGAATGCCTTTTGGTTTATATTGAAATTCGCAAAATTGTTGATTTGGCAGCTAAAAATGTCAAGCGGTAACTTATAGCGTCGCCTTTGCCCAGAAACTTTAAACGCATTTTTCTCGAATCTTTCTCTCTTGGTTTTGCCGTATTTGCGAATGAACGGAGGTTCAGATCGACTTGAGAAAAATATAGGATGCGTAAAACATATGCCATTCCACGTGGAACCTGTAATATAGTCCATAAACATTCGAGATTTTAATAAAAAAATTAATGTCACCGGTTTTTAGTAGTGCAAAAATAAGAACAATTTCTTCTCGGAAAAATCGCCGTTTTTCAGCCATCAGTCGCAAAATTTTGATTTAATTTTTGTTTTTATAGGTTTCATTGGAGACTATGAATCCAACGAACAAGAATCAAACTTTTGAAATCGGATTATTTTACATTTTGAGACCGATATTAATGCAAGACTACAGAAAAGTGTTAAAATATTTACGAGTTTGTAGCGCCATTTTTGTTTTTTAATTTGTATGGTAATGATAAACATTTGGTAAAAGGATACATCTGGATTTGCTTTCATTTTTTTACAAATAAATAAAGGACAGAATTTCTTTTTCACGAAAAACAACTGACGAAGTAGTCTTCTTAAGGGGGGGACCCCGCTCAAAAATTTTGAAAAATTCAAATTTTTTTGTTTTATTTGGAAGCTTAAGGTGTGTAGAATATTGTGTTAAGGTATCAAAGTAAATTAGGGGCGAACATCTGACCTCGGACGATCTTCTAAAACGATGCGAAGGAGGTTTCAGTCCGAACAATAACGAGAGCTTGAACGCCATGAAAACTTTAAACGCGTTTGTCGCGAAACAACATTTTTTAACCTGGCCCACACTATATCTGCGAAACCTTTCATCCAATTTACTTATTTTGTTTTAAGTTCAAGACACTATTCTCTCCAATCTAGCATAGGATTTTATTGATATTTCAATTATTCGACTTTTTACAAGCATTTCAGTGCAAATTATTATGTAAAAAATTAAAGTCAATTCTTCAAATTGTTACAATTTCCAAAATAATTCGAATTTTGAGAAAATCCTAGGCTACATGGAAGATAATATATTCCAGTTTATATATCTCTTTTGTATTTCCTTCTCAGATGATCAAGTCTTTCCCGGGAGTGTGGGCCATTTTTTGCCAAAAAATTGTTTCTACCAAAGTTAAGATTGCTTTAAAACAATATAAAAAAATCCAAGCCCATTATTTTTATTTATACGAACAAAAATTCCCAAACTTTTTAGTGGCTTCTGGGTGGGATCCCCCCTTAACTGACGTTTCATTTTACTGCGAACTCCTTAGTACTCCAAACAACGTAGTTTTCAGTTTATAGCAGAGGAAGTGAGTCCATTGGGTGCTCGTTTCAATGAGTCCTATGGAACGTTGACGTGACATCGTTTTCGAGCAGATCGAGCGATCGTTTCATGACAAACGCGTCTAAGCATCGTTATTACACGCCATCGGGTTACGATTACGTATGATCTACGACCATTTAATTATGCCCCCAGGGGGTCTTGAAGAGAAGTAGACGCGATAGACGACAGTACCCACGTGAGTGGCCGACTGACGGCTTACCGGTTCATCCAGCACGGAATAATTACGAAGCACGCGGAAAGTGAGCCGTATTTTTGCTCGTCGGAAGACCCCGAGAAATTAGCATGCAAATGCGCGTGTGTACACCTCGTAACCCGTAACGCGCGTTTCGCTTCTTATTTCGCTGCCACTTCTGCTTTATGTACACTGGACGCGGTAATAATCGTTATTAAATTACAAACTTCAGCGTCCCTCATCGCTTTCCCTCGTTCAACGAGCAACAAAGTGCAAATTCACTTTCTTTAGGCGCTCCGCGTATTTTCTGGCAATTCGTATTCAACGTGGATTCAAATGGAAACGAACTTGGACCAATGGGAATCTGAATTACCTTTATGTCCGTTGTTATCGCTTATGTGGCAGTTTGAAAAGTTTTCGCCATTCATGCTTCGATCTCTGATTGTTTTCCAATAGAAGTTCTCGAATGAAATTACAGTAGGAGTAGAAGCTAGAGATTGTTAGAACCTCGGCTAACGTTCATCGGCCCCCCGGTACACTTTGATTCACCTTACAACTTTTGTTTCGCGAATTCCTCGAGTTTCTACTTCCACCTCGACTGTATCTACATACCGATATCTAGTACAGCTGATCGAAAGTGCAAGAAAGTTGAGGATATTAATACCTGGACCCGCATTTATGGCCCAATGCTCTTAAAGGTATATTTCACCGGCTGCTTTACAGTCGCCGGTTTTTTTCTCGAAAATTCTACCCGCACCTGGAGGAAGGAGGCCCGAGCATACAGGTTCTACGAAGCTCGTAAACATTTCACCTGAACCACCGCCGCCCACTGGACGCGGCCACCCCAATATCGCAAATATTCTGGCGCCATAGACTCCGAAGCTGGGTGTCTAAATAAATACTCGATCGGGTTCGACGAGGGCTTAGTTATGCATGCGACTTGGCGAGGAGAGAACGACGCCAGGGAAACGTGGACGCCTCGAAGCGGCTGGTCGTCCGCGCCAAACAAGTGGCTGCTCTTCAGCCAGCGGGGAAGAGCCCACGATTTGTTTCTCGCGAGAAGACACGCGGAGACGGACTGTTGAATGAAGAGGCCGCGACGCGAGTTAGAAAAAAAACGACTGGCTGAATAATTTCAGCGGAGAGAGCCTGGAGGGACCGAGCGACTGCTTCGTGGGTCTCGGCGAGTCGCGATCGGCTGCCAGGCGTTAACCGTAGACAGCTGCCTCGCCGAGGCGGGATTAAACGATTAACAGCACTTGGTGGTTCGAAGTGGTAATACTATGCAGGTGTTTAAGGGCAGGTCTGCGAAACTCCTTGACAATGAGCTACCCGAGAATAACCGTGAACAGAGGATGTCAACGTGCACCAAGAAATGGAACACTCGAGTTGGAGCTACTCAGGCTGTATAATTTCGAGATCCCGAAAAGCCCAGTTAAATCGTACCTACTTACGAGTTGACGAGCTCTCGCTATTACGCACGCTGCTGCAAAGTGTTCCTCAAGTTCGTCTTATCGCTGCTGGCAGATAGGTCGTTCGAGTTCGAACCGCATACATCTCTGCCAGTCGTTCAGGCACCCCAATACCGTCCAAACTTTCCTCTCGGATTTGGCACAGTAAACGTGGTCGTCGTGGCAGCCAGGGCTTCAAATGATACGTTCCGTAATAACCCCTGCTTTACTGCCGTGGCACGTTCTGGCACAGGTGCCGGTTAACAGCGCACGGTAGGTAAATGACGGGGTGAACGTAGTAAAGGCGCATTAGCGCTCGCCCAATAAAAGACCGGTACTGTGTTGCACTCCGGGTTTTCTCCGCGCACGTGCATATACACGGGGAATTCGCCGAGTCTGTCGTCGACTGGCCAGCCGTGTTTTTCAGCTGCGCCACGGCGACGAGGAATTTACGATCCTGGTGACTGGCGGCTTTCAGCGGGAGGATCGGCTGGACATCAACGTTTACCGATGCTCGGCGGTATCGCGCGTTCCTGGCGATGATCATTCTTCCTCGACGGCGGGTCAGTTTACCAGCCGGCCGTGACCGTTTAAAAATAGATCCGCACTTTTAAATTCGCATCCGCGTAACGAACAAGCGGGGACGTCGAGTGGAGCCACGTGCTTCCCTCGCGAACTACCCCGTGACGGACACGAACGTAAACATTTACGATTGAAAACAGCTGCCAGTGAGGGTTGCTACTCCTTGGCTCAGGTAATGACTCCCACTTCGGAGAATCGTTCGTGAATTTTCCTACTCTCAGTGAGGAAGAATCATCTAGTAGCCCGCGCGAGTGCGATGTTCTCGAACGAAGAGTGAATTACAGGAGAATTAATTTGGAATCGGTATCGACCTTGTATCTTGGTGAGCAAGAGAGAAGATATCACTGCTCCTCATTCGTTATCAAAGAACCACAGAAAACGACAACGCGCAACCCCCGATAGAAACGAAAGGAAAGGATTGTTGAAAGCAGCGGACAGCAACGTCGGAGAAACTTTCAATTAACTCTCGCTTGACGCGCCGTAAAAGCGGTTTACCTAAGCGGGGCTACTCGCCGAGGGTCCCCAATAGGGTGAAACGTGATTTTTCTGCGGCGTGCCCCTACCACGGCCGATCGGGACGCAGAAGATGCACTTGGCACGGTGTGCCGTACGGCCAACGTAGTTTTCTGGCGCTGGCTGGCTGGCAGGCAGACAGAGCAGCTGTTTCCAGGCTGGAGTAGCGGGCTGAAAGTTCAGTCTCGTTGCGACCGTCGGCGAGGTCGTGTCGTAGCCAGCCGTTTTCGCGGCCGCGCTTTACCTTCTCGCCACGTGCACACTCCGCCCTCCCTTCGTCTTCCGTGCCACATCTTCGGCAACGAATCTTCGGCATCCCGTGGAGCCAATCTGCCAACGGAGCCTTCATCCAGGACCTGCGCCGTTTTCGTGGGCGGAAGGAGACGCTGCCCAGGAACCAGCAACTCCGGAGGATCCAACAACGTCCAGACCGTAAGAGTGAGTACCAAGAGCGCACACTTTTATTAACATTGTGGGATCGTGACTAGCTGCTTACGGAGTAAGGGGAACCTTGAAGAACCGGGTTTATGCGACCGATTGTAGGTTGACGAGTGCAGATTTGCATTCGGGACTTTGTTCTGCATGAATACTGAATCTCTCGGGATCTTCCGTTCGATTCGCAGGCGGTGCAAATAATTCTGTAGAAATTGACCGAGTTTCGTTCGCCGGGGGCCTTCGAGATTGGAGAACCCTGTTCGCGCGAACATTAATCGAATACCTGACTATTGTGACAGGAGTTAACGAGTAGGTACTCGTAGAGAAGAGTTTCTAATATTCCTTTCTGTAAGAATATTGAATTTTATAAAGTTCCTTTCTGTTTAGCAATGTGCACGCTGTAAAAGAATTCTTTCGCGAGCCATCCAGTTGAAATCCAAACAATCTTGCTGTCATCGGCGCGTCTGTTTCTCGTCCGCGTTTCGGGTGTTACGTAAAGCGCGTCAAAGTTTTCATCGCGCGGCGCAGGCAATTTGAAAAGTCGTTTCGCGAACGAGGCCTGGCCGAGCCCGAATTTTCGACCACCGAATCTGCGCCTCCGCTTCGGGAATCGTAGTTCCTTTGTGTCTGGCTTTACTGGAACCGGCCAGGCCGCGTGTATCGCCTGGTCACTTCGAGGAATCGAAAAAAGACGGTAAATGCATATGTCGGTTGGGTCAATATGCAGTCTGGGAGTTGGCAAGTCGGCTTCGAGGGCCCCGAGACGGTCGACTTTCGAATATTCTGCGGGACGCGCGTTTTATTTCACGCCGACGTGCCGTCCCGCCGCACGGAGAGGAATTCGGAATATTTTTACCCTTTGTCTGCTACTCCATTTGTCCGGCGGAGCCTCTTTTAACTGCCCGGTGCGTCTAACGCATTGCCGAATCCTCGGCAGTCGAATTCAAATCGCGGCCGGTTGTATCGGAGTAATCAAGGAATTTCGGAGCAGAACTTATGCTTTAACAGAAGCATCCTCAGCGATACTCGTGCGATGCAGCAGCTTTTATTGCGTTATTCCAACGAAATTCAATCAATCGACATCAGCAGAGTTGAATGAGGATGGATCGAGAAGCCTTTGCTTCGTAAGTGTCGTACCGTATCACTTTCAATCGCAATGCAACAAGGCAAAGTGTGACATATATGGATATCTCCTTTCACTATCCTCTTCAATCACTGACGCCTAAGTTTCTCTATTAGGGTAATTGTGGGAGAGATGCCGCACTCGGAGAGAGGCCGCACTATCGGTATTTTAGGGATGTCGGTAATAAAACACACCATTGCCGATTTCATTTGTTTGAGGCTGTTGATTTGGGTCAGTTTGCCAAGCAAGAACGTGTTTCCTATATTATTGTTAAAGATTTTGCTGTTTTTTTTTTTAGGTAAGCTTAGCCCACTTTGCCTGAATAGTTATACGTCACGTTTATTTTTACTATCACAGTAGCTAAAAATTCATAGTTTTTCTTGATACAACTTTTGTAATACGTTAAAGGGATCTTGTAGAATATTTCCTTGGCAGAATAGGTTACTTTCGACGTAGCATGTCGAAATACGAAAGTGTGGCGCCTCTCCCAGGCTTTTCCGATAGACGCCGCACTTTTACTTGGGATAGATGCCGCACTTTGATACAGTACTGTTTCGAAAACTAAGTCGATTTAAATGATGTTTTTAATGTTTAAAATACCAATAAAGTTTTTTTAAAATAGCTAACATGGTATCTCAAGGCAAATTTGTTATTTTAAGTGAATAATCTTATAATCCAAACATATTTGTGGACTATTTACTCTTTTTTCAAATTTTTTTTATTTTAATCTCAAAATGCCAACTGAATATAAATGAAAATCTAAGAGCAGAATGTAGCCACTGTACCCATTTAATTTTCTAATTGTATAAAATAAAAATGTTTCATTTTACTTTGTTTTTACTATTCTTTTTATATAAAAAGTTAGAATTAACAAGTTTAAATCGAAAATTAAACGTTTTCCGAAATGCGGCACCACTCCCGCAAGTGTGGCGTCCCTCCTACCAAAGGATATTTTTAGTTTCAATTTTTGAAGGGTGACAAATATTAAAATTTTGATTTTCTTTAATGCTTGTTGGAAAACATTTTCATTGCAAAATTTAGGCACGGTGACTATTTTGCGTAACGTGCGGCAACTCTCCCACAATTGCCCTATTCGTGCCATCGAGGCCTCGATAGGTCGATCGCAGATCAATGTGGAATCCGCGGAACGCGAGCGGACAGGTTGCAGATTGATCCAGGATCGCAGACACCTGCGTTTCACAGCTCCCGTGGCTCGATCGCATGATTAACGGCTCATTGTACACGTTGGTTGGTAAAAGGAGCGGCCGCAAGGGGAGATCGCCTTTTTCCCCGCTCTCGTTCTGCACGGTGTATCGCGACCGAAGTGTTTGCGGACGCTGCAGTAACCGGAGCTACGCGGACGGTGTAATTATTCCACTGGCGACACATGTCGCGTGGGTAAATTAGTCCTCCGCCGTACAGGGCCAGAATTATCTCTATAATGTGATTTAAGAGGCCGTCAACGAGGGCTTTCGCGCTCGCCTCAGAGAAGCAAGCTCCATCTCGAACACCGCGCAAGCCCCTATCGAGGAATGTTTATTTCCCGCTCGCGACTCGGCACGGGCTTAAAATAGAGGCAGGTTTGAAAGGACGAGCAGATCGAAAGCGGAAATAAATACTCGCCTGCGCAGCTTGGGACTTTCGAGCAGTAAAGAAGGTTTACACACTCTTTCAAACGGGACAACGACGCACGGATGTCTTCTCCGTTGCACCTTTATTTTGCTCCCTGACCCGGAGAAAGTTGTCTCGTTACTCAAACCCGGCTTCCATAATTTCGGTGCTATCGACGCGGCAGCTTGACCACCCCCGTACGTTTCGTTAATAGAATGAACGAGTTAAACTAAATGAAGTCGGTTTTACGAGAGTTCAACGACTTGGCCAGGGAAAGCTTCTATTAAAGCTTGAACCCCGGTTCTATAGACCATCGATGTGCTGAGATTCCTGTGGCGCACACGAACGGACCATCTGCCAGCGATTTTCCGTTTTACGATTCCTCGAGGATCCTTCGGGGATGCTCCTCGCCTTTATATACGAAATCGATTCAACTGCTAAGCCCACATTTATAGGGGGGGGGGGGTAGAACTTAAACGATCCCCGCGATCGGTTCAGCCTTAATCGCGAGCGGAGATTCGCTCGGCATCGCAGGGGACGTCGCGTTAATTGATAACGGAGTTACGATCCACCATTAGCCGCTCCATACGGGGCAGCCGGTTCGAGTTCCAGCGGTCACGGAGGATCGATTCTCGCCGTGGGAGTCGTAAAACCTCGGCACGGTAATGCGCAAAATTAAAGATCCTCTAATTGAAGACGAAACGACTGGCGCAGACTCGCGCGTTAAAACGAATATAAAGCTCTATCGCGCGAAACGGCGATAAATCTCGAGTCCATTTCCTAACGTGGCAGTCGCGGACCGAATTTAGCCAGTTCGATTCGCGCGAACGGCGGAGCGCGTCTGGAGAACGGGGCCATCTCGCTGCTGGCGAAATTTAACGCCTGTTTTAAAGCCACCGGACGACTCGGAACTGAGGTGAGAACGCTTTTCGAATTTACATTCCGAGGCATAAAGTAGCGCATAATTCGATAGGCAGATTCGGAGTACTCGTGATAAATAAATATCGAAGGAAGCGCGCGAGTTCGAGGACGGTGTCAGAAAAAGAGACGAGCAGACAGTTTGCTCTGCTGATTATTTGCATTTTTTTCGCCCTTGCGTAAGCGCTTGCTTAGACCGAGGAATATTGTGACTGCAAAAAATTGCAAAAAACGATTAAGTGCTGTTTCATTAATTCCATTAATCCAGGCTTTCTGTCCGGGGTGTGTCATTTTCGAGCTCCATCATTGAAAGGTGAAGGTGATAGGGCAACGTCGACGGGCGCTCGTTATTGGAGTGATAAAAAACCAAGATGCTCCAGCTCTTCCACGGAATATGCTACTGCCAAACGGAAGTTGATACCAGCCAAGAGTTATCCGACGATGGTTTACCAGTTTCGTGGTATTGCTCTCGACTTCGATAATATTGATCTTGTCTGGCTGGCGGTAAAAGTTTCGCGATTTCTTCTGCCGCCGCGGATCTTCGACTTCGAACGTCGAATATACCCAAGTATTTACTCCGAGTCTCGCGAGATCCTCCCAGGCTGTCTTGTTTTTAACCCCCGGCGTTCCTTGCTCCGATATTCTCCGACGGGAGTTATCGCTTTTAAATCGAATTTACACCGAGCTGGAACCGAGCGACTCCAATTGGCATGAATTAACAACGATCTCAGCGTAATGCGACGTTTAGCGGGCTCCCGGTATGACGTGAACGATTGTTAACGATCCAGATATCCGAGGGGGCTGGTGGCGCGGGTTTATCGACGAGTAACTTTCTCGAGTATGTTAACGACACGGGACGGGTAGCTTTATACCCTCGTTTCAGATAGAACGATCGCTACTCCTGCGAGGATAGTTGGTAGGCAGCCACCAGCCACTTGAATAACACGGCTTGATGCTAATAGCCCGTGTGTCTGTTCCGTATGTGGCCGATCGCGGATGAGTTTATAGCGATTTTTATGCCACTGTGCCGGAGAAAACAGCATTGCGCGTCGCCTGTCTACGTCCCTTTTATTATTCCCGGCGCGTAGTACCCGCGGACACCCACGTTTTCATGTTCCCTCTAGTTGCAAAGTTAGATAATGGGGGAAACTGGATGACGAGCGAGCGTTTCCCATTACAATACGAGGAATTAAATATCGAGCTAAGTTGTTGGAGTACCCCTGTGTATCTTAAGTTAAACATATATTCCATTATAGGCTTGAAATAATTTACAGCGAGGAATAAATCAGCCAATCGAATTGTGATCGAGATCGATTAGATCTGGACTAGGGATCCAGCATCGCGTATCCTTCGTTGCTGCTCCGATGGCTCGCCTTATCGTTGGGGAATCGATTCTATTACACGGCCAGATATTTCGCGATAAATATTGATAAACGGACTGCGCTCGCTCATTACCGAGGCCGATCTCGCTGGATCTATTTATAGGCGGGCAGGTATCTTGATCTTTGGCACGCCGATCGGTAAGACCTCGTGTTTGCTCGTCTTCTTCAGCCACTGCGCTCCAGCGATGGTCCTTCGGGGCTGATTGCATCGTATCGCCCCGAGATCGTTACATTGTCGTAACGAAGCACGGGGACGAGTGGACGTCTTTATCATCTTAGACGATTGACAAGCAGATTGAAGGCACTTCTCCGTTCGTAATCTCTGAAGGATTCTCGGGAATTCCTGGCCCCGATCTGTTGACGAAGATTGGAAAAGCAAATGGAAGGGAAGATATATATTTATGGTTATAAAACGATGGCTGCTTGGAAGTTCCTTCTGTAACGGGCAGGTGGGCTGCTAGTCGATCGCTGATTTATTACACGATAGTTCACTGGCAAAAGCTTGAGTTTACATATAAGCTCCAATAATTAGTGTTAGAAAATCCGACACCGTTCAACGAACGAGGCGCAGCCGCGTGCGAATGTTTACCAAAAGGCGAGCACGGCGACGCTGGGAGCGGACAGCCTGGTGCCAGGCTCGTCATAAATTAGATAGGGCCTTAAGAAATTTTCGATACCGTCGACACAAGGACTCCCCGGTCAAGAACAGTCAAGGTGCATCGACGTTGCGAGGCTTGCGCGCGAGGCACGTTTCGCGCAGTGGAGAGTCTGGAGACTGCCTCGACATAATCACCTTGGTTCGCAAAGTGATGATTATGTCGAGGTAGTCTCCGGACTAGGGAATTCAATCGCGGTCATTATTTACTATTCCGGGATTACGGGATTTCTTAAAGTCCATCTCGGGATTCCGAGACTATCTCGGGATTGAGTAATAGAAAAATTCAGTAATTAAAATGTGTTATTATGTGCTAAAATTCTAAATCTTTATTTAAAGTAAACGAACTATCTTTCTATCATTAGTCGGAAACATAAGCTAAAATCATTTTTAACAATAAAAACAGTAGAACAATGAATAATAATAAAGTCTCAATAAGTAGATAATGTCAGTAACCATTATGAAGATTTTTGGAAATGCGAACGAAGATAGAACAAAGCACCTAAAGTACATATCTACAATGAAATTTCGACTTCACGCGATCAGACAAGTTTCGATTTGCAATTCGCGCGTGATTTCGAAATAACGGAAAGTGAGAATATCATTGTTAAAATAAATATAGTTTAGCTAGTTACACGTGACTTAATACTATTATATAAATAAATCATTATTATTATTGTTCGTATTATTATGAAATGACTATGTTTATTTATTCTGTTTATTTTCATATTTCTTAGGTGTTCATAAAGTAATTAACATTTTTAAAAAATCCCGAAATTCTCGGGATTAGTTATATCAAATCCCGGGATTCTCGGAGTCCAAAAAAACAGCCGGGATCCGGTATCCCGGGATTGAATTCCCTACTCCAGACTATCCACTACGCGAGGCCTGCCTCGCGCGCAAGCCTCGCAACGTCGATACGCACCTTAGGCCTCGACTGGAGACACGTTGTATAAAACTTGCACCGCACTGTCGAAATACATTTTTCTTTCAAACTCATTCCGTTCCCTCCACTGTTCTGATTCTTACATTAGATTCCCAGTATGCGTCCTCCACGAGCTCGCCGACGACTAAAACCTCGAAAGGCTTAATCCGTTGGCGCGGCGTCCCGAAATTCGATATTTTATGCAGATTTGTGGCCCGCCAGCGGTGAGTTAAAACCGTATTACCGCACCGTAGGTGTTAGATTCCATTTGATGGTTCCCATGGTCGTAACTCGGCCTCAGACCGCCCATGGTGACCCATTGTGGCTGCTGTCGGCCCAATATCCATCCGCCTGCCCTTTGCTCGCGTTTCTTTAGCACCAGGCAGTCGCATTTCACGCAAATGGGATTAACAGCTTTTCAGCCAGTTGGACACATCCGATTTCGCGCGTCCAGGAACCGAGATTTCTGGCCAGCCAGATTTACACTGCGAATTCCGTTGCCTGCCTGAGTCTCGAGTGTCATATGGATTAGTTTCTGTTCGAGGAACCGAAAGATATCGATGTTTGACAGCCGCGAATCTCGTCCAGAGTCCCATCCACGATTTACACGACGCGAGTGCAGATAAAACGTGGCGTCATTAGGCGGCGAGATAAATTTGTCAGTGAATATAAATCGCTGCGGCGCGACCGGTCCGAGATGATGCGGAGGCTCGAGCACAGGGCAAAAAACTGGTGTAACAAGACGCTGAACGGTCGTTTAACAAAAGCCGAAAGTTTAATGGGCTTTTGATAGCGACAGCTCCCTTAAATCGCGTTTCTGGCTCGTGATCCTCTCCGAGCAGCGGGGCAAGAAACGTGGACCGAGTCTCTTTCATTCTCACGTGTCGCGGGTTCATTTCTCGATCGTTAATCACGGCGACTATCGTCCTGAAAGTTGCCGCAAACTAAGGAAGAAACCCCGCCGACGAGTTCCCTTCCTCGCTGGGTCAGCCGGCGATCGCGGTTCCTCGGTTTTCGCGGTCGGCGTGGTCCGAAGGTTTCGTGGTCGCGAGGCTACGGTGATTAACAGCTGCCTCCGAGGGCGCCATGAGTTCCCGTACGAGCGCATCGATCATCAACAGCGAGCGGACGGAATAATTCACGGGGTTATCAAATTGCTAGAAACGCGTCGCGAGAGCGCGGCGATTAATCAGACGCGAGCTGTGACCTCGAATAACGTATTCCACCGCGCAGCCGCGATTCGTCTTCCGTTGACTCTCCACGTGCGTCGCTCCTCGTACGAATTACCGCCGTGAAGTCTTCGACGCCTTGCATCCAGACGCGACCAAGGTCGCCGTTCCTTGCCCTGGGCTTCTGCTCGCGCAATCACGTCCGCAATTTCGAGGGCGGGCAAGCGGAACGTTGACCCGCGGCTGGTTTTCGCGACATCCGTCGAACGCTCGCCAGCAGTTTCTCGCCCGAGGAAGTTCCCAGCAAATCCACGCGGAAAAGACGGCCAAGAGGTGGCGGGGTCGTTAGCTGGTCATGAAGCAGACATTTCGGACGCACAAGAATCTTAAGTACCCAGAGTCGGGGCCCAGCCACTCGACGGCGCATTCGCCGCTTCATTTTGGCACCAGAACCACCGACCCCGCACCCCCGTCGCTTTTTGTGCCCGCGCCACGAACGCCTTCAAGTGCCACCGCGAACATCTCGCCCGTCTAAATGGCTTTCAGGGTCGACCGGGGACACGGGGGGTGCGCTTTTCGTCTGGGAACTGGGAACGACAATCCCGGTCCACGTCTGCGCCTCGGCGCCGTCGAACATCTGCCGCGTTTTTCCCCAGCAACCGGTCGCCGTTTCCTTATCGAATTCGTCGATGGATCAGTCGCTTTGTCACGTGTATGCAACACTTAAGGTCGATGCCAGATATGTTGGCCGGTGAGTTTCGTGAGGGGTATTCTCCCACCAAACAGTTCGCCTGCCTCGGTGCTCTTCTCTCAACGTTTTCTCACTCGCTCTCGCTTTCGCAGAACAAGAGTGAGCCAGAAGTGGTGGGGATGGTGCCAAGCTTCTGGCGTGTAGGCCAAACCGAGCTGTCAGCGTAGAAGTACACAGATCAGAATAGGTGCGCGTTAGCTCCGAAAAATCAGGAGTTTTATTGGTCAGCAGATTGATTCTTTCTCGATAGCTTCATCTCGTATTGGTCCACGCACAGCTTCGTAACGCACACGACTATTACGCTAAGAATAAATAACAGCGATACGGCTACGTTCAGGCGGAGCCGAGCAGCATTCCCGTTACTCCATCATACCCTTCAGGGACCTCGCAATTCCAATTGACAAATCCGCGATCGTCAGATGGTGGTGGCTGATTTCTCCTCGATCGCTGCTCGCGAAAATTAATTCACCGGCTAATATATGTGGCTTCGACCTTAGGTGACTGTACTTGACTGCAGCTTTGATTATGGAGTTGGAGGAAATGAACTGGAGAAAGAGGATTGTCTGGAGATACCTAAAAAGGACTCGGTTTGTAACGAACTTGTCACCGTTTCATATCACAGCTATTGCGGAGCATTTGCTTAAGTCGGCGGAATCCCTCGAGCTTTCCTTTGCTCCCCGAACTCGGTTTCCCTGTAGCGATCTTTCCAGGTAGATGAAAAACTTCTCGGGGTAGAATTTTCATTCAGGAATTTCAAAGAGCTGCGTGCCAACAAAAGCTGGGGTTGAAGTTTCTTCTGACTTCGTCGAATGTCGCGTCTATTCGCCAGCTGACGTAAGCACCCTTTTTCAGGTAGCACAGTGGTCGCGACGTAGGGTAGGAAGACCGAGAGATCGAGAATGTATCGGAGGAAATATCGGGCGAACTTCGAAATTTACAAAGCGATAATTTAAGCAGAATGTCCCTCGTGGTTTCGCGCGTTTCCTCAGCGGTACTCAGAATTATGGTCCATTGTTTCCCCGTGTTCGCTGCAACGAGTCCTTCCCAACGCGTTACCTTTCTTTCCTGTCCACTTAATCCCGTTCCCTTTCACAGATCTGGCTGTCCCGTGTTGACAGTTGTTTATTTGTCACGTGTATTACGCCTGGGACAGTAATGGATACGCGGAGCAGTGACGGTGACCGTTGAACGCGGAATAATAATAGGTACCCAGAACGATTCAGCGCGGCTTGCACGCTCCGTGACTAATTCGTAACCGGCCTTGTAATTCATTTTTCCCCTGACCGTCTCTGCCGTGTCAACGACGCTATTTTACGCCTCGGACTCGGGTCGCGTTCTCTGCCACCCAGCGGACGCCAGGCATTCGACCAAGACGGAGTACGCTGCCTCGAACAGCTAAATCATCGGCCCGCAGGACGAAGGAAACGCGGGGAACGCAAAGGAACCGCCGCGCAATTAATATTCTATTAACGAAATCCAGGTTCCGCGCCTTATTCGCGGAGATTACGACTGCGAATGGCGGGAACGGTCGTTTCAAACATTCAGATATATCGCTGTAATAAAGCTAGTTTTAACGAAACTTTCACTTCCTCTCGCCGGCTGATTTACGACCCCTCGTTGGAGGGCTTTTTTCTACTCTCGGGGGAGGGGCTTGAATTTTTCCTGACGCTCGGAATCGAGACGAATTGCCTTCGAGTCCCGTGGACGTTAACCAGACACGATTAGGAAAGCAGATCGCGAGAATTTAAATATATGGAGTCGCGTGGGCAGAGGTACACTCGTCTCGAGGAGATTTATAAGTTAATCGAGCGTAATGGGGCTCCAGCACCAGCTCGACGCTCCGCCGCTGCATCTGCTCGTCCACGCTGTCGCATAATTCTTCTTTGAGCCAAGGGTCAGCCCTTAGACGGATAGATACAGATGTATTAGATATACGGGAGTGTGGCTCGACGGGGCTTTTGTACGGTGTCTCTACCCTCCGTAGGATTCAGATTGCTTTACGTCTGGTGTCGCGATAGTATCTTTAATGATATCTCTCTTTCGCCCCCTCCGCCGCGGTAATCTTCCCCTAATACGCCCCCATTCAGGGAACCAGAGTGACGATCAGCAGACACGTAATTAAGATCGAGGATAGGGGTTGGCGGGGAGTAAAAAGTAATCTCGCCTTTACGCGGCGCTTAAGTAGACCTCTCTACCACCCCCCGAAATCACTTAGACTCTCGAATACCAAGGGAAAGAAACTTATATCGCATTAAATCCGGCAGTGCTGATAAAAGCGAAGGAACAGCTCCCCAAGTCCACCAAGATCGATCCATTTTCGGAGGCGAGGCGGCGCTCGCCTGGCCGCGAGCATCGTCGCGCCTATCGCGCCAAGTTATCGCGGTAATTAATATCCCAGCAACTTATTAAGCCCGACACCGAGTAACCCGCTATTGCTGATGATGCACGATCATCGTTGCTCCGCGTGGCGCGCCTTATCTCGCCTATCCTTCGCGAGGCAAACACCGTAGTCCCGCGACGAAAATCCGCGTCCCAGCGGCGCAGCATCGACCCGGCGATTTGGCATTCGCCTCGGTAAAAAGGTTACCAGTGGCAATCGCGTAATTCACGCGGTAATCGCGTGCGCGGTATCTGGCCGGTGTGTCGCGTTCGTTCCGTTCGCGGGGCACCAGGCCCGGTGGCACGCGAGAATCGACCCATCGTCTTCGCGAAGAGAAGCCTCTTTCCCAGCCTCGTACCCGCGCCCATGTAGCTTCGAATCGCGAGACAGCTCTGGGCCTCGATTGCGCAAGCGATTCTGCACGGTAGCCCAGGACGCGATTATGCAAAGCGATTTTTCCTCAACCGCATCGCGGGAACGTATCGTGTTCTGGAGTAAACACAGAGGTTCGCTGGAGAAAACGACCGAGGCGTGCAACCGCGGGAATGAGAAGAGGAAGCCCGGCACGGGAGGAAGAAAAGGCCGTGGCATGCGGGGCTGGATATAAAGCGTTTTACGATCGATGCCGTGCCGGAGAGGCTGTTGGAAGCTTTTTCGCGGAAGTGCATTAGCCGAAGATAGATATATGTGTGTGCGTCTAACTGATTTACGCGCCGCTGAATTTTAATAACCGCGGGGCCCGGCGATACGGGGACACCGTCGCCGGGCGATCGTCCAATTCTCGTGCCGTGCACCGGCCAACCTTAGGCGACCGTGAAGCTTAAAAGTGTTAAGGCTAATGGTCGCCGCCGCTAGAAGCGTTACAGCCGTCTACCGGTTCGGTCGTTAACTTCTCCTTGACGATTCGTCGCTATCGCGGCGCGTCGATGTCGTTGGCCGACAGATCGGCGCTCCTGCGGTCGATCGATTGGGCAACGGGCGTTACAATAACTACGCAGTAACTCGCCTCGCTGCTATAAATCCTGTGCTCTCGTTGCCGTTGATCGAGGGGGCCCCCGGTCTCGTTCGGCCTGCGCATGAATTTTCCTGTTATCCTATCGCGCGGATTTATTATTCATCGAATCGGACACGCAGCGAGTCGCGGCGAGAGATTGATCCCGCGAAACGAGACCGAGCTACATTGCGACAACTTAATCAGCGCCAGCAGGAATTCATCGAAGCACGCAGCGATCCACGACCGCTCGACGGGCCCCCCCACCAGCGGCATTCCGCTCGAGCCGGGCCGTCGAAGTGTACAGGGTAGCCGAAATGCTTCCCTTCGGCGAGGGAGATAACGCTGATAAAGGCAGATAGAACGCAGAGGCTCTTCGTAGGTGCTTCAAATGGGATATCGTACCTTTCCCTATCGACTTTCTGGTGGCCGCGTTTGGAAGAGTCGAACGATCTGGTGTACAAGGTTCGAAGTTCTCGTAGGGAACAGGCACGGAAAATGGGGGATTAATTGATAATATACAGCTGTATTGCTGAATCACGTGATAAGGGGAAGAATTTCGACCTTCAGGGACCTTGAAACACTCGACTGATACTGTACACGAAGCAGTGATAAGCGCGCGATATAGAGACCACCTTATATTGTAAGTTCGGGAGAGTTCGACCACTTTTTGGAAAAGAAATTGTAGCATCGTTGTTTTTCACATTTTTGTCGTTTTGTGGAAATTAAAGCAAAGCCCAAGGAATTTAGGATATTTATCAATTACAGTGCGCGATAATTTCAAATATTTATTCTCATTTCCGACCAAAAACATTGGCACTGCAACTGGTCGGTCTCACTCACATGTCTGGGTTACACCGTCCACTCACTGCGGGTGAGACCGACCTTGAAAAATAACAGAAAGTGTAGCTTACAAAAAGTCCTACACGAAGAAGTTAATTGGTATGTCATTTCTTCTTCAGTTTTCCATGTAAATCGCAAACATTCTTGTACTTGGAGCATATAGTATCATGAAAGCAACGGCTTCAGTGCACACATTTAATCCAATCGTCGCTTTTCGAGATTTCGAAATAATTTTCTCCGCATCCCACGCATTCGTTTTCGCCCCAGTCTATTAACGACATATCACTATCTTGTAGAATGGAATTTTCGCTCCCTGAATCCGAAGATGAGTTTACAGTAAGAAAAACACGTGTGGTCGGACTATCCCATAATCAAGGGAGCGATCGACCACCTTGTCAAAATAAATTAAAAAATAATACATCCGTATTGTTGGGGTGACACTGTAATTTTCTGCATATTATATCCCTCAGTATCGAAATACTGTAATTAAACTTTCCTGCCTTTCAAATATCACCAACTCTGTAACTTGGTCTAAAAACTTTCAGACTCGCAAAAAGTCTCAAGTATTTCCTATAATTTAAATATGGATTTGTGACAATTCTTTTCCTTTTGGGCCAACGACACACAGTGCCCTATCTTGTATCAGTCTTAAAATATCAACACTGGCCGGACTCTCCCGGTGGTCGAACTCTACCGGACTTACCCTAAGTCTTAACACTTACACCTAAGGGGAAAGGAAGCTACGAGTAGCTTGCGAATCAGAAAACGAGGCACCATCGTTCCTATTTTGGTCTTTCCTGAATCTGGAGACTGTCCGGTCATAGTGGTCCCGGTCGTAAACTTATTTCTGGCGTGGCGGAGGCGGTGGCGTTACGGCGTTACCAAATAGAAGCGGTAAACTGAGTCATCGATAAGAAAATTTTACGCGGGTCTATCGGGTTCCGCGACGTGTGCCGTTCCAGATTAGACTGTGGAGTACGTTGCCGCCCCGTTATCACCGGCGATACGAGAAATAAACGGCGACGATAACGGAGGTGCGATAAGTCGACCGGTACCCGTTCGCCGCTCCAAGAATCATCTGGTTGGTAAACGGCAGACGGATTTGCAATTAGGCTCCATTGTCTGAGGCGAAACAACTGGTCGTATCGCCGAACGGGGTACGATGTAATCGCACCATTCGTTACGCGCTTGGGTGCACGTAATCACCGCAAGAAAAGGTGCAGAAGAGCCACGTGATTAGTAATCAGATATCGCGGCCGCGAGGGTGGATGAAAGCTTACGTGAATGCTCGAGGACGCCGGGCGTCTCCTAGGATCGCGAATCCCGAAACTTGGGAATATGTAATGGGAAACTACGCGGCCTGTATAATTTTACAGCGAAACGCGATATGTCCGCCTGAGCCTGACCAGCTCCGAACGAGCTGGGCTACAGAGAGGTATCGTTTTTCGCCTCGTGAAAACCGCCCCCCCCCCCCCCCCTCACCGATGAATTTCGGGGTTGGCGGGCGTGAAACGAGCAGGCAATTCCGCGAACGGCGTGTGATCTCTGTTTCGAATCTATGGTCCGCGCGCCAGAAAGGAGGAATGTCAAGTGAACGTCGCGAATAAGCCGTCATGGAGATTAACGAGAGATGGTGACGCGAAATTTCGATTGCGTCGCGCTCGAAGGCGCGCGAAGAGCGCTTCTTCTTCCCGGCCATGTAAATGCGCGATTCATAGGGCGGCTGCAGCGCGATTTATTAAAGCATCGGCCCATTCACGGCGCGCTGAAAACCCAGCCGCGGCGAGGTGAGACTTGCGAAGTCATCGCCATTCGATTTGCATAACGGCGAGCGGCGGCCTCCCCGTGCGAAAATTATGTCCCGCGAGGCCGGCGCGTTATTACGCCCTTTGCCTGGGCGCGCCGTGTCCTTTGACTTTAGGGGACGGATCCTGGAATTCTTTACTTCGATGGCTCTGCCCTGCACTGTAATCTTCTGCGCGCCGTGAAAGTTGAAAAGTTCGAGGAAACAATTGGGTGGAAAGAGTTTGCAGGTCCCCGAGTTTCAAACTTTCATTGGTTTCGTTGTTTCAACGTGCAATTCGACTCTTCGTCTTCGCAATCTTCGAATAAGTCTAACAGTCGCAACGGAGTGTGAAGAAGGATGTAGAAATTCTTCAGGAATAGGGGCTGATGAAAGGTCCCTTGATCATCCGATGGTTCCCACTTCTAGCCACCAGAATTCTTCAATCTGTCCTCGAATAAGCTCGAGGACCCGTTATTCTTGACCTGGGGGGGGACCGGTTGGCCCATTCCCGTGGGCCCGCCTCAATGGTGGCATATTTAAGCAGTATTTGATAAACATCGAGGTAACGTGGGATCCGTTCGCCCGGAATTAACATAATTATAGGCAACAAAAGAGGCTTGGAAGCTGAGCTTTAAAGCGCGCCTCGGGGCGAGGGACCTCCCTGTTTTCCTTTGGCCAAGGTCCTCGCAGCTAATTTTCCCCTGCTGCCCGCGTCATTGTGCTCGGCCAGGGCTCTGCTCGCGCGTCTGGGGTGGGTCCGGGGAAAATCATACAGAGAGGTAATGTCCGGTGTGTCCAGTAAGGACAGCGCGGTGGGAATATTGTCGGACCATATGTTACCGAAACGTGGTCAGCTGTTTATGACGCTTGCCGAGCTGTCCCCTCTGGCTGGGGGTATCGATTCTCCATTTATAAATCGCCCGTATCGGCTCTCGATCCTCGCGATACCATTGGGGGGGTAGGTACGGTGGATTCAGCCGGGGGAGACTGAGGGAAATGAAACGACTTCAGCCATCGCGAGGGGGAAGTAATCCAGGCATTTCTGGGGGACGATATCTGTCGCGATTGCGAACGATAAACTGGACCCTGCGCCTCTCTCAGGAACGTTTCTTTTGTATCTGATGGACCGGACTCGTTTCAATTGGACTCACCCCATCTGTCATGGCCTCGGTGAGGTTGAGGACCCCTTAGGAAACACGTAGCCGGCGCAGGGAAGATTGTTGTGCGACGAGGAGCAGAGTGATCCTTGACTGCTACGAGGAGTCGGAGAATTTCCTGTTTTCGTAAGACGGGCCTCTAAAGTGAGGATCAATTATGTCCCCGGGGGGGGGGAGAGAAATGTGCCGGGAGTGCAAAGATCGCGTCAGAGTAGCCTGGCCCGAGGGTTTAGATGTGTTTTCAATGGCTCATTTGAAAATTACACGCCATTCTCGCGTCAGACCGATCCCAGCTACTTGGACGTTTGAAGACGTTGCGTGACCCTGGCTGGCCCCGACGTACCCTACACCAGTTTACATCAGTCTACATCAGCTTACATGAGTCACGAGGTGTTCCAAGAGGTTGGGAGAGCGTCGATCAGCGCGCGTATCTTGCGTTCGCTTTTCGTTTTTTTTTTTCACTCGTGATTCAGCGTTCCGTGGGCGCTTTTTCCTCGAGCATTCGCATGGGGGAAGAAAATCGCGCGGACGGGCGAACGTGTCGGCAGGCTCGAGGAGCAACGGACGGACAAATTGATGGCCACGGAAGTCGAGTCACCGACGAACCGGCCGTCAATCATCGTAGGCGAATGAAACGATTGGTTATTGTACACAGAGGCCCGCTCCACGGGGCATATTGATTCTCCGGCCGGAGTTTCAGGCAAGCAGACACTCGACGATTTCGTGTGCCACTCGATGCAACGTCGGGAAATGTTCCTTTACATAGCAAGGGGCGGGGGGAGGGGAAGCAAAGGGATGGTGGGAAGGGCTTGTTTTATCGGTGACGTGACGGGCGGGGGTTGACGAACGTCGATGGCACGAGTCGTCGTTGACGAGGCTGCGTTTGAAGGAAACGAGAGCAGAGGGAGGGTGGCGTCGACGAACGCTGGTCAGAGATAAATCGTTGCATCATTTCTGGAGAGGAATGGCCAGGAATGCACTCTGCTTTCTAATTTCAGAAAATGGTAATTGGTTCGGTCTGAGATGCACTTATCGGTATTTCCACGCGGCGCGTATAAATCCGTCGTTTACCGACGTTTATCAGCACCTAATTAAAGGTAAGGGAATCTAAACAGTCTGCCAATGAATTATTACGCCTCCCGAGCTATTTCAGGCCTTCGATCCTCCGAAGTAACGTGCAGCAACAGCTGGCTGCGCTCGATCACGCAAGTTCATCGAGTCGGGGGTGAATTTATAGTCTCTCTATTAAAGTAGCCTACACGAGCGGAAGGACTTCAGAACAACCTAGTAAAAACAACTCACTCTTTACTACTTAATTGCGTGTTAATTTCGTGACACCGAGGGCACCCTCCCCCCCCCCCCCCCCGAAGGAGGGTGTAAAAACTGCTAGTGGAGAACTTTGTGAGTATACAGACGAAGAGTACACTCGTGGAAACAGCGTAAAAAGATTTCCACACGGCTGGTAGACCACCGCGTCGTTTCTCACGCCATCAGCGACAATCCCGATCGCGCTGATAAAAATCCAGTGGCTTTACTCTGCGGCAAACGAGCCGGAAAAATCGTTCCTCGGAACCAGTTAATCCCGTTGAACCGCGAGAGCGCTGGTTGGGGTGAAGCAGCGACGAAATCGTTTTCAATCCGGTCGATCGATCATCCCTGGGGCTCAGCAGGGTACCCCGTGCCTGCTGTGGCCCCGCATAATGTATGCGACTAATTACCAGCCGCTTCATTCGCCGTAATTTCACGTCGGATTCCACGTCTTGCTACTTAATGGCTCGTCGGATGACGCCAGCCACCCACACGAGTCGATTCCAAGATTCATTCGTCCACGTTTAATCGAACTTGCCCCGATGCAAATAGGGAATCCAAGGAGAGGCATTCACCACCCCCTACCCCCGCTTTCCTCTCTAATTAGACGCATTCTTTGTCTCGAAGAGATCACGGTGTTCGGTCTAAGCAGTTTACAGGCGCGATCTGTTCGTTATTCGCGCGACTAAGAAGGGAAATGGAGCTGCTGTCGAACTCTAATCACGATTCGGACGGGCCGGTCGCTGCAATTAGCCGGCGTTCTCCCTCCTCCACAGGGTCGACGTTCCAGGGTTACCACGGAACGGACAACGCGTCCCGCGGTGGCAACTTGTTAGCAATCGAGCCAGCCCCGCTGCCAGAACGAGTGGCAGAAAAAACGAGCACGGCCTCGCGTGATCTCGTAACATTGTCGACAATAACCGATAACCGCGCGCACTCTCGTGCTCGCCTTGCGCCATTGTTCGCAAAGGTCATACGGCGCTGGTGCCGGCAGTGCTCCGAGCCGATCGCCCATTTAAATACAATCGGGAGAAAAGGAGGAGCCCTGCCGGCTAATTGCGAGACATCCGCGGACACTTGTACCCCGTGTCATCCTCGTTACCCGCTGCTCGGAACGAGTGCTTCGTACGGTCCACCGCGCGCTGTCGCCGAGCACACCCTCGAGAGAACGTTGAACGAACGCCAATGGAGAGCTTGGAAGAATAGACAGCAATGGAGTTCCCTCCGACGGCGATCATGGAAAGAGTCGCCAATGAAAAGGACTCCGAGGGACACTCGAGGGGAGGAATCGAGGAATCGAGGCTCCCCCCGTGGAAACGATTCAATACCCTCGGCGCTGGACGAGTAAAGGGCCCATCGCCCGACAAAAATGAAATCAATATACGCGGCGGTCGTTCTGGAATCCATAAAAACGAATTCCTTCGGGGGGCGGCTGTCCCTCAGTCGTTCTCTCGCCACCGTTACGACCCATAAGGGATTCGATTCGATTTAACGGACTCGCGGCGCGGAGTACGTGAGACGACTATATTCTCTGGCTGCGCGACGGCGTTTGATTCGCGTGCTACGCTTTTGCCCGCGAGTGCAGCGGGTGATATCGGGCCGCGCAATTAGTCCCGCTGGAAAGCGACACGTGGGGTTGCTCGAGGAGGGAGAAAGGACACGTGGGCGGGTGATAAAGGGTACGATAATCCGCGTAAGGGAAATCCCGGCGAGCAGGAGGCAGGAACAATGGGCCGGCTCGCGCGGTGGCGACTTGTCGGCTGTCCGGGCCCGTGCGAAGTACATTAAATCGCACTTAACTCTCTTTCGCTCGCTTATCGGCCGTTATTACTCTTTTGGTCGCGCCGGGCGCGCACGTTTTATTGTCCCGCCGCGCGATACTTCTAATTGGCTTATTCCGCCGCCGTCCGTACGGCCGAGCAGGAAACGAGCGCCGCCAGATGCCGGTTAAACCGCCGTTACGGTATCTGTCCGCTGAGAAACGCTCGCGGAAACGACAAGCTCTCTCTCCCGCTGTATTTGGCGCTGCCCCGTGTCGCGTACAGGCCTTCGATAGATGTTAGACACAGGCGGACAGGACATGCGGAACGAAGGAGAGTCGATGAACTGTCGTGGGATACGCTGGACTGAGAAGTGAAGTTTAAGGGGACTAGGCAGTCAGATCGCTCGAAAATCAAGTATTTTTGGCGAATTAATTACAAGGATACTTTTGGGTAATGTTTACTAATACTGTAAATAGTAAAAAAAAAAAATTATTCGAATATTATATACATATGTATGGCAGCGCTACAGTCGTCTCATATGTAGGCGTTTTTTCTGGAACCGCTGTAATTTTGCAGTGATTATGCACGTAAGAAATCGAAATGTAAAATATCCTCTGAAATTGATACTTTGTTCTGGTCCCCATTCTGCCCTGAACCTATTGAAAAAGAAAAAAAAATCGAAATTATAAAAATGGTTGCTGCAAAACGGCAAATCTTAAAGAAACGTCATTTTTCGCCAGAGAAAAGAGCCACTCTATCTTTTTTTGTGTCGAAACAGGAGTTTTCACAGACTTATGCGTAGGTTCAGGTCGTAACTAGACATGCTTGATATATGCTGAATTTTTTTCAAATCGATATATACCTCTGTTTTTTCGCAATCACTGCAAAACGAAGAAGAAATATGATTCCGAGAGAAACGCGTTTAAAGTTTGGAAAGAGGGATCTAGTGTACCTGCGTGCGCGTAGAAACGGTTTATGGCGTGCTCGACCTTTTCGGCTGTAAAATCCTTAATTTTGCGAATTTTTACATAAACCAAACTACATTTTACTCGGGATTGGTGGTACTTTCGAAAAATGCAACAAAAAAAATCGAGTTTCTGATTGCCTAGTCTCCTTAAGGCGGAACACTACTATGACGGCCGGAAGAGTAAGCCATTTTTAAGAATTTTTTTCAGAAATAATTTACAGTTTTCATCGAAAATTTTTATTACCTACCTTTAGTTCGCTGCCTTAAGAGATTGTACAAAAAAATAAATAGAAAAACATCCATAAATTTGAATATATTAATTAATCTTCTAGACCCCTCCACGTGAGCTGGTCGAATTTATAACTATGGAACAGCAGGTCCGAAATCAAATTTCTTTTTTTTTTATAAACTATATGAGTGTAGTTTCCGTTGTGCGTACCGATTTCTTAAACAAATTATTTTTGTAAAAATGGTGCGCTTTAGAAGAAAAGTTTCGAACATCCACGAATAAGATGGAAGGTTTTTCGAGCTTATTTCAAAAAGTTTGTTTTCAATCAAAAAATCCGTAAGCACAACGGAAACTACACTCATATAGTTCATAAAAAAAAAAATGAAATTTGATTTCGGACCAGCTGTTCCATAGTTACAGATTCAACCAGCTCGCGTCGAGGGGTCTAGAAGATTAATTATTATATTCAAATTTATGGAGGTTTTTCTATTTATTTTTTTTTGTATAACCTCTTGAGAAAGCGTACTAAAGGTAGGTAATAAAATTTTTCTATGAAAACTGTAAATTAGTCCTGTATAAAATTCTTAAAAATAGCTTACTTTTCCGGCCGTCACAGCGGTGTTCTCCCTTAAAAGGGCGCGTATTTTTTCTCAGGAAGACCAGCGGTTTCTGAGGGAACGGGAGATTAGCTCTCCCATGGGGATTCTAAATGAATCGTCGGTAGAATGTGTCAGGCGATGGGACGTTGGCAGGGACAAGCTAATCGCCTAGTAATGATCGCAGTCTATTACACGCGGTATGTAACGTCGGGCAAAACTCCAACTGCGATTAGAGAAATGGCAAAGGAGCCGACCGCTTTTCCGCCGCGAAGTGTCCGCCGTTTTCTTGTCGCTCGGACAAGAAATCACACCGACCGACGGCCGGAGCGGCTATAAATCAATGTCAGGGAAGGCTTTCGTCGGTGACACAGGAGGATCATCGTTTTTGTCGCGCCGCAAACTCGCGGTATTCATTAGATCCGCGGGACGTTTCTGAGGAATGGATTCAGGCCTCGAGGGTAAGAAGAATGGATCATAGAAACGCGTGTCTGCAATTACATTGCCCTGTTACACAGTCGGCGCAGCGCATTTCGTTGCACTTTGAGATCCTTCGCTCTGCTACGCAATGTTTGCTTTTCTCCAACCCGAAGAATTAATCCACCCACTCGACACTCTGCACCGATTAAAAGCAAACTTTGCAAGACCGTCTCGGATCACGCATCGCTCCAGCTCCGTGTCGCTACAGGTTCGCGGGCCTGCCAACACGTTCGACGGAAAAATGATTTACGAACGGATACACCGGAGATAAAGGGAAACGATTTGCCGCGGCGTCGCGACGTCGCGGGGCTAATAAGCGGACCCGCTCTAATTGGGATGAACTCTTCTGGCTGGCTGGTCGTTATCGCGATGAACGCTGGGGCTAATGGATGGTTCTGAGATCGCCACGGAACGATCGCGAAGAGGAACGGGCCGGTACTCTTTTTCCCTTCGACCCGCGTGGGAGAGGTTGCGGGCGCGCACACGTCGGCCAGCGAGCCAGCCTAGTCGCTCGAACCACCAACGGATGCGTGCCAGAGGGAAACGTGCACCGTGTCGTAAACACTGCCCGTCGGCTTATTTATGCGTTATAAGTTGCGAACCTGCCGCGCGCGGTTATTAGACAAACGATAACGACACGCGTGTACGCGTTTCCTTGATTAACTAACAGCGACCACGGTAGTCGCGCTGGGTGGCGCCAAGGAATCTTAATTGGATTTCCACATATCGCGCACATTTTTGCCAATGGGACTTGATTGGCCATCGATCCCTCGTCTTACGATGCTAGGCCTGTTGTCCGCCGTAGGTACCTATCGACTCCGTTGCCGCAAGAAAATCACCGCGTTCGATAGCCGCGCGATAGAGTGGGTGTGTTTCAATTAAATTCTTTCGGAGAGGATTGAAGATACTTTAAGTCTCTCGAGCTTCCTTTTTATCGATCGTTTCCTCTCCTCAAGTTTGATAGCAGTTTCCCCGCAGACTCGCTTCTCTATACCCTAACGTCGCCCCAGTTGCGGGTTATACTACTTTCCCTCCGCCGCGGTTCTCAATATCCTACTCCTTTCCGGAGGAGAGACACGTACAATCACTGTCATTGGGACATTCCTGATTCGTGTGCGGACCAGTTCCCACGACACGAGCAGCCGGCACGCATGTCACATCTCGTGTTTCGATCTATGGAATTCCCCGTGTCACGAAACGAACTTCTTCACGCGAACAAGAAATCGCAGTGCACCGCGAGGAAGGAGCCCGGTTGCATTCCGCGGCGGTAGCCGCAGCGACATCGCATCCCTGCCCTTCGAGGACACTTTTCCCACGATCTACCGGTGCAATCTCGATATTTATGTCCCCCTCGACTCTCCGCAGACTCGTCACGCACTCGCGTGGCGCAGAATCGACAGTGGGCCGAAGAGGACGACTTAATTCGTGCACCCTCTCTCTGTGGGGCCGTCCTTAAATTACGTAAGGGTCATTTTGGCAATTTCTTACCCCCTCCCTCTCCCAATATAAGAATTCGTAAGATTTCTTTCAGTTATTAAAATTCTTTTAAAGGTTTATACAATTCATTTAACTCGGTCGCGGGGAATTTAAACTAAACAACTTTTCTGGAACATTAATGATAGAATTTGTATTTATTGAAAATTAGGTTATAAATATTATGTAAAACGCTACCTGACTCTCCCCCTCCCACTTGTAAGAAAACGTAAGAAATTCGCGACCCCCTCTCCCCAAAAAACCTTACGTAATTTAAGGACGATCCCTGTGCAGCTTCGCGGACGTTTCATCCACAGTCGAAATCCATCGAAATAGTCACAGGGTCGTTGCACCGCGAGGTATTTCCAATTCTCTCTGCGCACGTACAAATAGTACCGCCAGAAGGGCAGGGTAGAAGCTCGTCGATTCGTGCGTATCGCGAAATCGTGGTTGGAAAAGCGCAGCATGCAAGAAACCGCTTATACCTCCCATTTGCATCTAGATAGGAGTGGAATGGTTGCGACGCGGAATCAGGTTCTCCCGTTGCCCGCCAACCGCTCTTCGCTCATTTTCGAATCGGCTAATGAGATCGGATGTAACGCGCTCTTTGCGCAACGTCTGACTGCCAGCCACGATATCTCGTTCCCTTGGCGCTCGTGCGTTGCACTTTACTGCCCCCCTCGATTATGAAACTGAAATTATCTCCTCGTCATTGCCAGCCCTGATGGAACTTTGATTCCCGGTCTTGTAAATGAATTCCCAGCGTGGTTCTCTAATTCGATAGATCCTTAGCCAGCGAGCATTCGGATCCGCTGGATTTTCGGGACCGATTATTCGGAGCGTTTGATTCGCAGCGTATCGAAGCCATTGCATCCACGATTGTGCCCGTCACGGATGACAGGCGTGGCTGTCACCGGGCAGACGAGTCCTCCGCGACGGATTTCCGGCTAAATGACCGAGCCGCGAGACAAATGAATACTCGCCGACAGTCTGGACGCGTTTAATAAACCGCGAGTCACTGAATTATTTCGCGTAATTGATCCCGACGCGTTCAGTTTCACGTGTTGCCGCCGCGGTGGCTCCTGGAACCGGTCTTAATTGACACGCACGGCCCGCCCCGGCTAATTGAAAATGGTAATGTCGACATTGTTGTTCCCCCCGCGGTGGTGCCTGTTATCGATTCGTTTGCCGAGCAATGATAAAGAGCCTGGACACGGTCAGGTGTCTTCCGCCGTGTTGCGCGCTGGACCCGCGGCTGCAGTCGAGATCGATGATTGATGAGTTCCACCACGATGCGCGATAGTTTAACGCTGGATTCTAGATACGCTTGGGCGGGGGATACCCGATGGAAACGAGAGTTGGAATATGCACTGTGTTCGGCGCGAGAAACCGCGCAAAATGCTATGAAATTTTTCTCAGCAAAGGATATGGTGAGAAGAGTTTTGGAGATTTGAGAGAAGAAGACTCTTGGAGGTCTCTACTGAACCAAAGGATACCGGACTATCAAGCTACGCGTGCTTAGAGACACTATAATAAGAGTCTGGACACGAGCCACTGTCTGCCATGTTTGGTCTAAATCCTACGAGAGAGAAAGAGTTACGCACCATTTCAGTCTTAACCGCTCTTAAAAACTCTTACGTTTATGGCGGTATTTTAAAATTTATTTTAATATTTATTTTAAAGTACCGCAAACTGGGGTGACTTTGCCCGCCGGGGTGACATTGCCCACTTTTTTACTCTGACTGAAAAATTACCATATGACTGAATTAGCTAATTTTTTTTTCGTTAGACCTTGGAGAAATTATTGCTATCGATTACAAAACACGATATGTTCTAATTACTTTACAATAAAATAAAGTAAAGTCTTTCCGAAAAGTGGGCCATGTCACCCCGGACGGGCAAATTCACCCCAGTTTACGGTATAATAAAATAATATATGTCAAATAGAACACAAGATTTGTTTTTTTTCTTTATAGCTTCGTTATCTTGGTATAATGAACAGACATGAAAAATGACGGGCTAATTAAAAGTGGTCAAAAAAGGTTTTGTTATGGAAGCGTTTATGAATATATATACATTATTTTTTTAATACCCAAATCCACATTTGCAGATAAATCGATATTACAAACAATTAAAATAGCATGACAAAAAACATATTTTATTAACTTTCAAACATATTTTTTAAGAAATCTGTTACAATTAAGATTAGTATAATTGACAGATTTAAAAATCAGCGAGAATAGACCAAAAATGGCGGACAAATCAATAGTGGCCTTCTCGTATCCAGATTCTTATTATAGTGTCTCCACGTGTGCTCATCACCGCCTTGCCCCACCCACTGATCACTCGAATCTCGAAACGACAAACGGGCAGCAGTCGACCAGTGTCGTTTCGAAGCATAATCCTCGCCACCGAGATCGCCAGCAGGGAAGGTGTCATTAACGCGACCAGTTCATCCGATGGTCGTTTGATAGCTGCTCGGGCGACCCTCCGCGTTCCGTCTTGCCGCTGATCTCGACGGTGTCGCGAGGTGTTAGCAGTGGGCTTCTTAAGATCCATTCATCCTCCGTCTCGGTATGTTCGCAGTGAATACCATTAAGGCACACATTCATCGCTGCCTCTTGCTCCCGCTATGCTGGTCCCAGTCCCTCCGACGCGGTCCCCCTCGGCTCGGTAGGCGAGAAGGTTCGCTCGGCCGAGGTGGCTACGTCTTCATAGACCGGTCCCAGGGCCGCGACGGCACGCTCCGCTTAGTTAGACGATCGCGTCCAGTGGCTTCCGTAAATGCGATCTCGTGAACGGCGCGCCGCCTATAAACGCGCCCCGGGTATCCGAGATAACAGACAAGCCCGCGGAATGCAGGCCCGCCGAACTCGTATACAGCGTTCTATCTTCACGGCTGACCGGTTCAGGCCTCCGTAAGTAGCCTTATTCTGCCGGCTTTAAGAGACATACGGCCGGGCGATCGTGTCGGTGCTCGTGCGCCTCGTCCTTACGCGCCGAGTACATAGATAGCGTCCGTCGTTTCCAGGGAAACAAAGACATTCCAGCGCCGAGAATACGGATAAGCGAAGGCAGCGACGGAAGCTGACTCCGCGATCGTTGTAATTAAAACGTTGAATTCCGGAGGCCGTCGGCGAGAATGTGCCTGACAGAAGGGGACACGGATCGGTGGGCGTGTTTAACCGTGACACCGTGTCGAATCCGTCAACAGGCGAAAAGAAGTTGAAGCGCAAATAGTCGACTAACTGTATCCGGGTCACGGTTACAGTCACTCGGGCCTGTGTAATTCACGAGGAGAGAACGGACGGCTAAACAAAAGTCGAGGGGCGTTGAGGAAACGTTAAAAGTTTGCCTGGGGCTCTTCGGTGCGCGCTGGCCCCGGACAAATTGCCAACGGTGACCTCCTGGTCGCGAGAACAAGATAGACAGACCTTGCCAGCACACCCTTTCGGACTCACGGAGCCCTAAATTTCGACAGTGAGTAACAGAGATATGGGGGAATATAATGGGGTAGTAAAATGCGGGCGAAGGTTTGCACGAACTGATTTTCAATTCAAGATGCGCTGTAGTAGCTTGAGATTATTTTATTTTATTTATTTATTTATTGCGGGACAAGCTCAATTTGTACAATAAAGAAAAAGAGGAAAAAACAAAGGAAACTAAAAACAGCGAAAACAAAATATGTAGCCGCAAAGAAAGAAAGAGAAGGAAAAAAATTAAGTAATGCACCCTACTTAATCCATGACAATTTTGCGCAGATTGCTGTTGAAAGTTTGCATTGATCCACCGAAAAAATCGATGCGGTCGGATTATGAATTGGCAACGCTGAATCGTCATTATGCTACATATGTTTCTGATGAAAAAGGTGGAGACGTACGTCGTCTTCCTTTCTACTCTGAGAAACTCGTCTCGTTGATGTAATAACGTGTTGCTCAAATTATATCCCCGATATAAACGGTTTTCCCTTTCAACGAAGGGTGCTTAACATGGGGATCCCTCTCCCCAGGTTGGAATTGAACTGCTGCGTCTAGCCTCTTTATTGAAACGTCCCGCGAGCGTGGAATACAGCCTTCAACGTGTACTTATTCGCATCCTGCCGTTTCCAGCGTCTGAGCATTTCGGGGCGACTGTCAAACCGTCTGAGAACGTCGCCACCTGTTAGAGAAGAGCCTTCTTCCTTGCCTTTGCCATTCTTCTCGAATGCCGTCCCCCATCGAGGGCTTTTCTCCTTTGCCGAGGAATATAATCGAGGAACATCGATGGCTTCTGGATTAGAGAAAGTTGATCAGCAACGTTCGCAGCAAATCCCCAAGAAGAACGTCCGACACATATCAACGGAGTCGAGAGACTCGCGAAAAGGAATCGGTAGATGAATCACGAGGGGGCCTCTCGACAGCCATCGAGACGTTCTTAAAATTCAGGCCTCGGTTTCGTTCGAAAGAGAGGAAAGACACGGGGATCATTAATATTGATGAGGCGTTGGCTTTATTAAAACGACTAATTATTCATTCTGAACGGTACGCGTTAATCGGCGGGCCGAAACACCGGTTAGGGGAAAGCCCGAGCCAGTTCCCGATCAAAGGAGTCCTCGACGTGCCGATTATGCGCCGAGTATTTTTAGGCCTTTGCGTAATACAGGTTCGGGAGTGTCCGGATCCGCGTAATCAATGGATCGTACGAGTTATTAAAGAGAGGAACGGTACCGCGTATTCGCTTCGACCTTTGGCTAGCGATTACATAGGGTGAGATTCGCGACGACAAACACGTGAGTCACTTGTCACGCGAGCACGCCTCGGACGAGCAAGATATCGACGGCAAACAGAATCGTTCGCGACATTTACGGCTGACCGCAAACGAATCGTGCGAAAACAGCGATCGTCATTAGCGGCGTGATAACTGATGAAAAATGTTTCCACGCCGGGACAGCTGAGATAGGCTGGGAAATCGAGGGAGAACGACTTTCCGCGTATCTCGGCCCCGCAATTTCCAGCTAATGAATTTAATTGGCCGGACAGATAGCTGGAAACCGGCTAAGTATTATGATCGAGGCGGGCAAGCCGTTATTAGATTTTTCCTCTGGACGTGCTCTCGACCATAAATAAATCATTTAAACTATTACCGCAGCCACTTGGCCGCTCAGCGCTTATCAATATCGCGAAATTCCTACGTGAATTAGTGATATACTGGATCGCTCGTGGACGAGACTCGCAGATTCACGAAGTCGGAGCCAATTTACTCGGAGGTATCGATAACGTCTTAAGTTTCGCTCGGGTAATTCAATTCCTGTTTCTATTGCGCCAATTAATGCGATCGGGTGGTCGACAGGAATTCCGAGCGCCTCTGTTCCCCTTGATTACCATTTTTCATGTATAACGCAACCGAGCGGCTCTACATCGCTGGAGAACGAGATCAGAGAATTGATTGACTTCGAAAATGCTGATTTTTCGAAATGCAGATTGCGTTTGAAGAATATGCAAGGGATAGCGAAAGATCTTTAAATGACTCTCACTTTCGTTTTGCCATTTATACATTCAAATCTTTAATTAGGGTAGATGTACCATTTGTGGCCATTTTAAGGGGTTACGCAACCCTGAAAGTTTTGAAAAATCGATTATTTTTTTGCATTTTCTTATTACGCGAAGTTTTAAGAATAATTTAAGTCACGGTAGACGCAAAAATTCCCCAAAATAGCCGAGTTATAGACTTTAAACGAGGCGCGGATGTGACCATTCTACTTTTCTTCTTTTGCGTTTTTCTCGAAACTACATTTTCAAAGGTGTTCTATCAAATATCTTCGAAACTATTTGTCCGATTGATTTCAAACTTGGTACGCATATTCTTAATAGTATTATCTACAATGTGGCGTATCATTTTTTTCGTGCGATAACCCAGTCATATATAATAAATGTTTTAAGTTCGTTTTGTCAGGTGAAAAACGAATAATTTTCTTCACCCTGCTCTCATATGTACGATAATTTTTTTTCTCAAATCGTTATAATTTGTTATATCAGTCGTGCGTGTAACGGTGGACGAGCTTCGCAAGAGCCAAATAACTCTGTCATTTTTTAATATTATTGTACAGTATTTATATAATATATGCACTAAATACATGCTCTACACATAAGAAGAAAATAAATAATTTTCAACCTCATAGTATCGGTAAAAGAAATTCGTTTAGTTTAGTGCTGTTTCGAGCGCCTCAGGGTGGCGTAATCCCTTAAGGTATTGTATCAGTTTTGGCCACTTAAAAAATATAATATTTTTCCGAGTAAGCAATAAATGTAACCTTATATTTCTTGCGGTATACTAAACAAAATATTTATGAAGTAAAATTCTCAACATAATAGTGATCTGCAATTTAACAAGCAATTTAAAAATAAGATAATAATGCACATGGTCAAAAACAGTTGAACTGTTTCATCAAAAATGTACCTACATACTAGGGCTGTTCGAGTACTCGAATATCGAGTAGCTTGAAATTCGGACCGAGCCGAGACTCGGTTTCCGAGTCGAGCCGAGTACTCGGAGAGAGAAAAAAAAAGAAAAATCGACTAGACGGTTCTCTTCGAGCCGCTCGAAAAAATTCGAGTACTCGATTCTTTGGAGCCGCTCGGTTTGTACGATTACTCGGTTCTTCGAGCCAAGCCAGGCTCGGCTGGCTTTTTTCGAGTACTCGAACAGCTCTACTACATACTCAGACCCAGAGAGTCTAACGCCGCGAAGTGCATCGCTCGTGAAACTTTATTCGACGATTCCTCCGCCGCCTCACGGCCGCGGGTTAAACGCCGCGTTTCGGAGCAGATGGGAGCCCATTCTCGGTGGTACGCGTTTACGGAATCGCGGCCCGTGAGAAATTGCGACCGCAGACCGCTGCATTAACTAAAGTGCACGCCCCGAAGACAGCGGGCGACGCATCGATATCGCATCGACGCCGCCGCGCCATCAACCGTTGTTTCTTTTTCCCCCCCTTCGTCACGGTGATGGCGACGCTATCAGCTGGCCTCTGTCGAGTCGGCGGGGCTCGATCGCGCTATTAATCCACCTTGCGGCTTCGCTCAAGGATGAGGCGGTCGCAACAGGCCGCAGAGCGCAGCTTCGCGTTGCACGCGGGGGAGCGCGAGCGTTGTGCAACGCGATTGCAGCCGTTGGTGCACGCGCTTCTTTTTCTGGGGTGTCAAAAGAAGTAACGAGGCTGCTTGTGTAACAAACCCGGGTGGAACGTCATCTTTCAGCAACGGAGGGCTAGGGGAAAAACCAAGACGCTCGGCACCGAAATAAACACCGGAGTCGCCTGAACGTCATTATTACCCACGGTGCACTGCGCTCCTTTCCTGGTATCTCAGTTAATGTCGCGGTCTGAAATACATTTCGCTGGTCCCTCCCATTTAGTATCGATATCCGCCAATTATTCTGAGCGACACGCTCCGCCCTTTGCGAGCCTGGTACGTTTCTCCCGACAACGCCGATTCCCGATTAATGATCGAATTATTAAATTATTCCGCGTCGCTTGGACGGGAAAGGGTGATATCCTCGAAGGAGCACGTTGCACCGAGGGTGTAACCCTTTCTCCGAGCCGCGGTTGCAGTTCATTCACGGTGCTCGGTGAACGCGAAAAGGACGACGTTCCTGATAGGATACAGGTGTAGCAATTAAACGGCGGAGAAATATTAATAAAAACGGCCGTCCAGCGGCATGTTAATTACCGTAACGAACGGAGTGGGATGGAACGAATGGAGAGAGGAATATTATTTGCCTGCAACGGCCACGTGCTGGACGCGTTATCGCGGCAATATTCCTGGCGTATTAATCCGCGGAAAGTATAAAGCGGAGGTAGCCGAGTCTCGGATATAGATGTACTTTTATGGGGCAGAAAAATTTTCGGGATTTACAACGATATTATACAGCGAACGCTGAATTTACGTCCTTGGAATTACAGTGTTTAAAACAGAAACGTTGATAACGATGGTAGGCGTAATTGCGTGGCTTTTCTCGTGATAAATGAAGTCACTCGGCCTCGTGCGGCTCGCGCTAAACGAAACAAATTCGCATTAACGACTGTACATAAACAGCGCGATTAACCGCATTCCCTTTTCACCGAGGGATACTTCTTTTACCTCCCGCGATCGCAAACGGGTTAATCGGTATCGTGGCCTTCTCTCCTTTTACAACCCAGCTATTAACTTAAAATGGCATATTACAAAACTGTGTTAATAGGGTACGTGACACTTGGGCAGGTTTTTAAGCGAAGTATTCTGGGTAAGAAGCTTTCTTCTCCTTTAAGGAGGTATAGGACCATTGAAATCTCGAAAAATCGATTTTTTATTATTAATTCTGAAAGTGCCGTGCTTTTGTCAACATTTACAACAATGTATCTTGAGGAAATTCGAATAATTACGGAATGTATAGTGCTGAACGTAATTGAGTGCACCGTCGAGTAACGGCCTCGCAGAGCGGTATTGGCGTATGTGACTTAACTTTGAAGCAGTTTATCGCGAAACTGCATTTTCAAACACGGTGTACATCATAACTCTGGAACGAATGAATAGTTTCATTTAAAATTTTAACTGGAGCTGTAGAATTCGTTTGTCTATCGTGTGGAATTTCCGCATCAACATTGGATGTTTGTAAAACATTTTATAACTGATTAAATACGATTTTTTTTTCCATAAAAATGTGGGGAAAAAATTGATTCGTGTGTAACTTTCACAATTTTTGTTTAAATTCGCCCAGCAAAATTTCACGCGATAACTATTAGTGTAGAAATTACTCACCCCAAAGCATTTTGCTTTTAGATGTTTGGTTCACGTGGGACTATGTACACCGATTACAGCTGCGCGCTATGTGGGACCATCTTTAGCGTCAAATAACTTGAATAATTTTAAACATTCTGACAATTTTTTCATTTTACATTACTTGAAAAAACGTACACCAAAAACTGTGAAATGTGGCGGTATGGTGATTATTTGGTACCTAAGCAATCCAACCGACAAGAAACCGCCGATTTCAGTCGTTCAATAGTCCTATACCCCCTCAAGGGGGAACACCACTGCGACGGCCGGAAACGTAAGCCATTTTTAAGAATTTTTTTTCAGACATAATTTACAGTTTTCATCGAAAAATTTTATTACCTACCTTTAGTACGCTGTCTTAAGAGACTATTGATTTAATTTAATAAGAAAATCAATAAACTATATAAATTTAGGAATTTTAATAACTCTACTAAAATTTATTCCACTAAACATTAAATCAGTTCCTTCCACCAATTATTGTAGCAAGAATAATTGTATCACCAGTAATAACAATTAATAAATATTCATTGAAACTCATTTTACCTTAGACGATACAAAAAAAATAAATAGAAAAACATGTATAAATTTGAATATATTAATTAATCTTCTGGACCCCTCCACGCGAGCTGGTCGAATCTGTAACTATGGAGCAGCAGGTCCGAAATCAAATTTCATTTTTTTTTTTATAAACTATATGAGTGTAGTTTCCGTTGTGCGTACCGATTTCTTAAACAAATTATTTTTGTAAAAATGGTGCGCTTTAGCAGAAAAGTTTCGAAACTCCGCGAATAAGACGGACAGTTTTTCGAGCGTATTTCAAAAAGTTTATTTTCAATCAAAAAATCCGTATGCACAACGGAAACTACACTCATATAGTTTATAAAAAAAATGGAATTTGATTTCGGACCAGCTGTTCCATAGTTACAGATTCGACCAGCTCGCGTGGAAGGGTCTAGAAGATCAATTAATATATTCAAATGTATGGATGTTTTCCTATTTATTTTGTTTTTGTATAACCTCTTAAGACAGCGTACTAAAGGTAGGTAATACAATTTTTCTATGAAAACTGTAAATTAGACCTGAATAAAATTCTTAAAAATGGCTTACATTTCCGGCCGTCACAGTGGTGTTCCCCCTTAATCTCGATTATTCTCGAGATGTGTATTCTTCCTTTATTTACAATCTGACCAATCGCTTCTCACAACTTTCTCGACCTCTTTTTACTTAGTTTCTCGGAGAAATTAGATTGTATCTCTCAAGCCCCGCGGGATTGGTGGCGAAACGAGTTCTGGCGCCTTTTCTAAAAGGCGGACGGTCCGCGATATTCGTGAATTAGAAGTTAAGCGCAGGAACTCGAGTGCGTGGGTGGATAGAGCATCATGCCGCCAAGCAGTCTAGCACTCTGCCCGGTTGTTTGGTCCTCGTCTTGCCTCGATCCTCCTCTCCTTTCACCCTTGGACTCGTCTGCCTCGCCTCGGCCGTCTGTCAACTTTGTCTTTCGCTGCTCTCCCCCTTTTGCTTTTGCATCGCCTCCCGCGCGTGCACCCGGGTAAACACTCTACCGCGTCGATTCCCGCCCTTTCCAACCCCCGTTAATTACGTGTCGCTAATTGTGCGTTATCCACCGCCTCGAACCGCGAGCTTTTCACTCCTTGCCGCGCGCTCGCTCCCCGATTGCGATCTCGAATGTCACCTCGACACGTAGTAACGAGGGCCGCCGCGAGGCATAAGTTCTTCGAGGGTTGGAAGGCTTTTGAGGAACGAATGACTGCCGATGCGTTTTCGATGAATGGAATTAGGGGAGTTTGGCAGCTTCGAATATGCTAGACAGATCACTACGGTGTATCGCGAAATTGAATTAAAAATTCTCAAGATAATTGAGGGATGTAGAAATAAAGTTGACGATTTCTTCTTCCACCTTACTTTCCCTTTTTTACCCCTGGGAAACTTCTGGTTTACCTCGCCACGACATTTACCGCGAAGAAAGCCTGGTTTTCATCCCGCCCTCGCTCGACGTACAGCTTTCATTGAAACACCCGGTCCTCGAGCTTACGAATACGTGGGCGATACGATCTCGACCTCGTCGCGCTCGTGAAGCTGCCCCCTCGGAAATCTTTCCCTTGAAATCTCTGGCCACTCATTTGAGAATAGATAACTGCCCGTACGAGGTGGCGTCGCGCGACAGCGCCTTCGTCGTTTCTCATTTTCGCGCCACCCTTCACCTCTTTCACCCTTACGAGTTTCGACGCCTCCGTCGTCGCTTCACCCTTCGCTCATTCTTTTGGACAGGGCTGTCGTTGGTCGCGACTGTACTCTCAGAGTGAAGCTCTCTTCCCTGTGTCATTGAAAGCGATTCCAGGGACGCTTTCGAAGACGCGAGCGTTGCGTAACAGAATTAATGAAATTAATCAGCTTCACAATCCCACCACGCTGCACAGTCTCGGCCGAATCGTTAGCCCGCACTCGCGCAAAGCTGCAAATAAACAATCGCAACGAGTGCACGGCGCAGATGTGTCTAAAAGCGGCCTGCGAGCGCTCGAAACGAATCCTGTCGCGTTAATTGTTTTAACATCCTTCCCGTTGATTCACCGTGACGACAGTCACGAGCGAATCGTCTACCACGCGTGCTCGCGGTTCAATCTCGCCGTTTCGTTCGGCCAGTTTAACTAATTAACCGACGAATCCGCGCGATTTCCAAGCGGATGCAGGAAACGGCTAGCACGGGGCCACGAGTGCTCGCAAACACGCGTCTAGGTGTGCAATGTGGGACAGGAAATTTCCCTTCTGCCTGAACCTGTCGAATCTCGCGCGAGCACTGCTTCGACCTGAGTGGACGTAGCTATTCGGCGCGTGGAAGTCACCGAAGCCCACCTTCCATCGTTCGAAACGGTACAGGTTGAAATGAATTGAATCTTCCGAGCAGAGAAAGCCAGCCCACTGACAATCTTTATCCGTTCGAGCACATGTGGCGACCAGATTTACGCAGGTCCGAATAGTCGAACAGCTTTCGACATGTGTTTGAATATCGCCCCCGAAACGTAACGGGGACTTCGAGGAGCCTGATGCCGTGGGTCGTAGAAGAATTCCTCCTCGATCTTTATGGAATTCGTTTTAGCAAACGAAACGCGACGTTTCATTCCGTACTAACGCCTCCACGGGAAACCTCTTCGTCCTACGAATTCCCCCCACGAAACCGTATAAATTCCGTTACGAGCATGTTACTATGTCTTTAAGTAGTAACAGGTGACTGTATTTCGATAATGGCGATAGGGTGACCTGTCCAGTGAATGAACGTTTCTAATATAATCCTTCACGTTTAAACTTACACCGAAATTTAGAGTGGACGTAAAAACGTTTTTCTTTTTACTTATAACTTATACAGTATTAATTCCATTTATTCAACAGTTGTTCTCACGGCCGTTCATTCACTGGCACACGTGGACATTTCTTACTTTACCAATGAATGAACAACTTACACGATCTTTTTTTCTCTTGACACTTTTGTCGTCGATGTGGAGGTCACGTTAACCCACGCCAGACACCAAATTTCAACTGTGCATAATTATGATCTTATAAGACTAGTAAAGTATCAAATCAATAATATTATTGCAATTGGAGAATGAAAAATTATTTACATAAAAAATCGTCTAAATATATTGAAAACCTAATTTTTGTTATTATCCCGTTCATTCACTGGAGTACCACTGTTCATTCGTTAGAATTTTATGTTCATTCACTGGTCATTGGCCCATTTTTTATTTAATCCTCTGCCAAACTTTTAATGAAAGTTATGGCTATCAACCATTGCTAGAATGGTGTTCCAGGATGTCTGACTTTAGTAATAAAACAGCTAGCTTATAGCAATAACATTCAAGGGATTAAATAACGACTTTTGAATATTAATTTTAACAGACACTGCGACGGTTTGACAATTGAACCTATTTTTAACGATTTTTTTCTTCGTAGATACAACATATAATGCAATAAATCTTTTTGTATTTATTAAGCTACTCTTATTTTATACAAAAAAATTACAATAATTTTTAAATTTGTTTTAAAACTTTAAACGCGATTATCTCAAAAGAACATTTTCCAACTGGCGCAGGTGATTGCAAAAAACCTATTTGACCAATCAGTCTGAAACGTTTACACGTTATTCAGCACATCAGTGGCTATGGCCGGGACTACGGAAACCTTTTTCGATTAACCATTTCAACTTTTTACAAGGCAAAGTGATTGAAAAATTCGCCGTATTTCGACACTTAAACTTCAACCTCTGCAATTTTGTTAATTTTTTATCAATAAAAATAATCCTAGCTCGGCGATAACCAGACTCACAATGTATACAACACACTTTGAATTTTTTGTTTCAAATGCGTTGTTCTCCCGGAATCACCTGCACCAGCACTACATCGCATTCTCAAGGCGCTCACATCAATGCGATACATATTTAAAAAAAAACTTTTAAAAATTTCAAATGGATTTTTCTTATGCTGCCAATAAGTGTATTAATAAGAAGACAAAACATTATTTACGTTGGAGATTCCGTTTACTAAAAAATAAACCCTAAAAAATGGCAATGTTTCACGACTTCACAGTGGACTGACCCCTTAAGCGTCCATTCACTGGACAGGTCACCCTAGAGTCCCAAACTTCCGAAGCTCACATCGCCCACATAGAAACTCATTATCAGAACCTCGGATACACCTCTCGTCTACGGTATCGATTCAGCAGAATCCACGATCTATTCCCGTCGATGCGCGCAGCCGTTCGCACGGCGATATCGTTAGCGCCTTAAACCAGCTGCGAGGTAATTTCCGATTCCTCGGATCGTTGGCTCTACGAGGCCATTGTCGATACCCCCATGGGCGGCGGCCGCGTATAACGGCTGCATAGTGCACACGGGCAGATGCATCGAGCCGGCGCATTCCAGCGGTGGATGGACACACGCTCCCGTCGCGTAAAGTTCGAAACACGGCTGCTCTAGCGTACACACGTCGGCCGCATTATCTGATTGCGCTGAATTCAGCCGGCCGTTCCTACTGTTCTGCTCCAGGAAGTGACGTCAGGGATCGCATGCCGCAGTGGGCGCGCGAAACTCGCGATCAGGATTTACGCGCGGGACCGTCAACCCTTTCATCCGCGGCGCGTTCGCTGCTATCCAGCCTTCCCGTTCGCCGGCGATTAAATCGGCGGCCCCGGATTAACTGGCGTCGCTCTCGGTTTCGTCGCCTCGAGGGGCAATCGAAACGGCCGTTTCCCGGCGATCGAGCGGCGTTCCGCTTCTCCCGGAGGAAACGGAATTGCAGAAGTCGCGGGAACCCGTGCAATAATCTACGTTCGATAACGAAGTGGTATAGCCGTATCGTTGAGCGCGGCACTCGAGGCGCTAATTCCATCCGGCTGGCTATCTGGCCTTCGACGGGAGCGTGGAAGCGGTCGAAACGGAAATGGGAATCGCCGGGGAAGGAGTCAGTCTCTCCTACATGCCCGCGTAGACTCGCGATAATCGCGACCGTTCGCCGACTTGTTATTTGCTCGACGAGCCGCGGCCAATTGCAAACCGCAGCTGGCCTAATCCGCGACTCGTTCCCAATCCGTTACGAGCCCGGACGGCTCCTCGAGCCTATCATCAGACACCGTCCAGCGGGATTCTCCAACGGCCATCTCCTCCCCATAGGATATGGTGCTAGCAGCGGGGAATCGTAATAATCACGGCGCGAGCAACGATTTCTAGCGCAGCGATTCGCCGCGGCGCCTCGGAACTTTATCGATTACCTACTTACCTGCACCCACGACTGTTAGCTTCTAGATCGAGTCGCAGATTTTTCAAACCATTCCGTGCAGAAGAAATGTCAGACTTAGGGAAGTGAAGCTTGAAACGCAAGTGTGTTAGCGTCGAGGTGGAAACTGTTGGAAACGGCTACCTCGGTTGCAAAATAGGAAAGCTAACGCAACGGTAGATCATATCAATGTGCCGTTTCTGTTCCCCAACAAATGCCCATTTGCTCGCCGTCGAGTTAGCAACGTGTCCCGAGTAGGTACCTACGTGTAACGCCGCGAATTCTCGAAGCGCGCGAGCTCGCATTTCAGAGATAGGTACGTGATTCTCGGCCGCGTCTCCGACGCCGTGTATTGTGCCCGTTGATCGTTATCGTGATCAACGGGCACGATCGTTTAGCTGCTCGTAAATATCGCGACGCTTCCCACGCGAGGCGAACGCCTCGGATGAATGTCCGCTTCCTCCAGGACGATGGCGACGAAGCGACCTACAGAGGACCGACCTACACTCGCCGCGGAGAGGAGCCTGTCCCGTCGCAAGGTTTACACGTAACATCCGTTTTACCTGCGACCTACTGCGCCGTATATAGCGTGCATCTGTCGATGGCTCGCCACCCACGCGGCCATCGGTGACGTGCTCGCGCGTACGCGTGAATTACGCTGGCGAAGGAAACGATCCGTGGAAACGAATCAAGGAAGACGGGGAGGGGGGGGGGGCAGGTTAGCGGAGGGGAGGACCACGCGTGTGCGAGCGCCGATCGAATGCAAACGAGGCAGCGGTTCTGTTTTATGCAGCTGGTCTCGGGATTCTTCGAGGCCGCAATATTCCCGAGTCTGGTCGCCCAGAAGTCTGCGCTGCGTCTGGATTATTCGCAGATCGACATCGCTGATTTCCAAGGTGAAGGAGCACGCAGGGAGCACGCGAGATGTCGAAGTCACTTCCTTGGTGCTTGAGCGATTGCCACGGCTGTAAATGGAACGGCGACAAAGCCGAGAGCGACGCTGTTACTCAATTCCCGCGGTTGCGAAACGGGCGCGGAGGGATTATTGTTTTACTATTCTTAGCTATTGTCGCGCTGGTCGGCTGAGCCGCCAGATGGAATGCCAGGGTTCAATGGCCCGATGCGTTTTGCTTGAAAAGGTGCAAGTTACGCGTGCCCACTGTCAAGTGGTAAAACAATCGTTGGCTTTCAGCGTTTCTTCTGGTGTTAACGAATTCTCGGAAGAGCATTCGCGAATGCTTCCACAGAGGGACCCGTGCGACGAGGTTCTCGCTGGGACATGTGCCGTGGTACGTAATCGAGTGGAGAGCCCAGAGCCTTGGGAGACAGACGCCCCGAAGAGAAAATCAGTAGAAACAGCACCGTCAAAGTCAGACGCATGGCGTATTCGAATTCGATTGCTATTCGACCCTGACACCGTTCTCCGCGTTCGCCGAGGGAATTCTGCCGAGTTCCTCGAAGCCCGACGAATTAATCGACGTCCGTATACCCAATTACGACGCGATAAATTGCATAATGTATCGCGCGAGGATCCTTTTGGCAAGGCCCGAGTGCAGCACGGCGAACGGGGGAGAAAGAGGTGCACACTGTTTCTTCGATGCCCGAGCCCCTCCCAGCCTCTCTCTCTCCCTCTCTCCTGCTTGCTCTTATTTGCCTACCTGCTCCGCCAACGGAGGCGAGGTGATTATCAATTAGCGGTAATTAATGCGGGATCCGAGCCACCGGATCGACCAGCCAGATCGGCCGTGACATCACTTCCTCACATCTTTCCAGCCGCCTCTAGACCCGGCTAAAAGCCGGCTCACTCTTCTCCGCCGCTAGTACGACTCGTTAATTAGCGATTCATAATCCTGACGCTTCCGCCAGCGTGACAGAGAAGCTGCAGAAAAGATATGTCTCTCGAGGCGGGTGAACGGATCCACGAACGAATCCAAGTTTGCCAGGTGGTTCGATTAATCTGCATAAATTACATCAGCTTCGAAGAGTTTAGGATTCAAGCGTCCGCTAGAAGCATGGATAAACGGTTCAGAGGATCGCGGTTAGGCGACTGCGACGGGGGACCGGGAAATCCATCTGGAGGGATTAGACAACCCGTGGATCCTCTTTTATCGCCGTTATCTGCTGCACGAGGACAGGTGAAGCTCTTGTTCGCCGCCGGAACACCGCTCGCCAGGTGGCCGCGCGAAGATGAAATCTCGCTTTCGCCCGGATCTATGAGCGCTACACCTATGCCCGCGTGAACTTTACGATGCCAGATTCCCATGTACCCGTGTAGCTGCCGGCGGTTCTCGCACCTGAACTTATTCCCAGTCACGATCGTATTTAAAGGCGCGTCCAGATGAAATCCGCGGAGCGGGTCGAGTGAAATACAGAGTTAATATCGTCGCCGGGGAGGAAGGAAGTTAATGTTCCGATGCAAAGTGTGTCGCCACGGGGCAACGAGGAGCGGGTGGGGGAGGAGGGGGGAGGGGGAGGAGGAGGACGTCACTCGAAACGCGGCAACAACCGGCAACAGGAACGTTTCTTATTCCCGTCGCGTCGTCGAAACAGCGAGAACAGAATGGCACGTAGCGAGAAATTTAATAAAAGGCCGTACTCCCCCGGAAATAGGTCGGGCGGGAAAGATCGCGACGCGAATACCGCCCCTTCCCCCGCGAAAAGCCCTTTCCAGCCAGCCCGTGGGAACCGATCGAGCCGCATCGTAAATTCGCCCGTGTTCCGTTTCCTGGCTTAAAACGTCGGTCTCCCATTCTTCCACTGCTCGATCGAAATCGCCGGTCGCCTTTAGAGCGATCCCGAAATGCCTCCTACCCGCTCGTGCCCCGGAATTTCTCCCCCAAAACGAGTAAAAACTCAGCAGCATTCTCAGCCCAGCAATATTCCCCTTATCTTTCAAATACCACTCCTGAATCTATCCACCTATCCTCAGCTACATACTGGCCAATATTCAACAAAGAACGATCAGCTGGAACGTAACACCGAGTGTATTACTCGCTGTTACTAAACAACCGATTGTTTCCAATTGCAAGACCCACAGGTGGCCGAAGTTTCCCTAACACCGGCCAATCTGCTCGTCCACAGTGATACACGACATCGCGCCGGGACGTCTGATGGAAGGTCTGCCAAGTGGATTATTTTCTGCGAGCAGGCTATAGCTATTTATGGGGAGTAATAAAGAGATATCCATCCCCGGTCCTAGAGGGAAAGCATAGACGTTGGGTACACGGTTGATTTAAGCGACGGCTATAATCCATTCGATGAGACACGGATAATTCAGGTGCTAACGACTATTTACGAGGGCCGTCGATCGTCCGCGAGATGTCCGCCGGGAGGAATGCGACGGGGCTTTGCCATAAAACCCCCGGCTATCCGATTATGGTCGCGCTGTGCGCCCGTAGCCCGGTTAGGCCGCGCTCGTCCATTCTTTTTTACGCCCTTCATCTTCCTCCGGGCAGCAAGACCCGGCCGGGGCTATTCTGTTACGGGGATCACGTCCAGACGGCGAGGTATTCGGCTAGTGTTGCGCTCTAGCTGGGGATCGATCGCGTTCCTCGGTAATTGTCTCGCACGGTACGTTTCGATACCGGGGCCATTTACCGAGTTACCGGCGATAATTAGTGAACGCGTATCCTGCCATGCGCTCAATCAGCTGTTACGCGATCCGTTTTGGTCGAGCAAGAATCTCAGGCCCCGGAGCGAGGTTCGAAATTGGTGCCTGTGGTCGTTGGATCGTCTTGTGTGGCGCGAGGAGGGAAATCGCGGTCTTGTAAACTTGATTTCCGTGTCGGACCACGGGCACTTGGAAACGTTACTTAGGAATAGCGACGGCTCTAGATCGCGGAAGTCGGGGGGCAGTGTAAGAGGCTGTTCGAGCACGGGTAACTATATTTCTGTATCGAGGTTCGCGCGCTGTTTGCGCTCGGAACGTGCTCAGGCGAACGCTTGTAATGCCTGATACCTTACAAGCTTCCAGTGACAGGTACACATCGGTGTGTCAATCTCGATCGAGTTATGTCTAGAAGGGACATTCTTCTGAGAATTCGTCGGGAGACACCAAATACGATATGAGGGTGCTTGAGGCTTCCTGAGCATTGAGGGTCTCTTCGGGCAATCACGAATAATTTGTACTATATGTCATGCCTGTTCATGTTTTTCGTAGCCAGTGCTATCGCTACCTATTTAGTGTTGGGGAAAGGGGGCATGACGGGGTAGCGAGGTAAGGTGGGGGGTATCGTAAAAAAACATAATCGTAAAATGCTAGACATTTGATGAAAGTACCAAAAGGAAGCCACTGTATTGTAACAGTTAGGTGGTTGATAAAAATGAGTGGGGGAGCACGGGTCTTTGGTTTAGAGCTGTGAAATCGTCCACATGCTGCGTGGACCTTATTTTGTATACTTAAAAGGCTTATAATAAATATATATTTAAAAACGGTAAGTCAATTATTTTTGTTAAATTCTATTTACTTTAATGTACAATATTAAAAACCGCAATATTTTTTTATTTGTTGTACAAATAATATCAGTCTCTGGAAAACGCTGATTTGAGGCAAGATGGGGGTCCTTAATACGGGGAATGATGGGGTAGCCAATTATATACCAGATTATGGTTGTTCATGTGAGGTGGAACAACGCCATAGATTTATATTATAATTTAATTCGAATTTGAAAATGGTAAGAACATATAAGAAGAAACTAAACGAGGAAAATGGCCAAGAAAAGTTATGAAGAAATTTTTTGTTATGAACAAAATGGGGTGCAAGAAAGCTGCTCGAGAATATTGCCTTCCACAAACAACATTGTAGCGTTATATCCAAAAATTGAAACAAGGTAATGAATTGATCATGGGTTTACCATTAGGCCCAATTAAGGGTGTAGTTTCGCAAAGAAATGAGGAAGAACTTGTCGAATATTTAAAAAAATATGGTCCCCCGACTCCTGTACGAGGAAATAATTTAGAAGAAATTCATATTTACATCGATTGTGAAAATATTTAGAGGAACCGTGTTGCCCCATTTTCGGTACCCCGTCATATACCGTGACAGGGGCAAGATGGTTTTTCATTACTTCTTTTTAAAAGTTTAATAACATCTAATTTTTATTTAAATGTTGCTCAAACTATGTACCAATTGTTAAAGTATTAACTTATAATTATATATTGATTCATAAAAAACTTAAATAAAAGGTAACTTTTTGCATGTTTGCTTAGCTTTCACATCATGCCCCCCTAGCCCTACCGCAAACATAAGTCACTGAAATGTCTCATCTGGTATAAGATCTAAAGAGGGATGGGAGAAAGAAGTGATAAGCCAGAATGCTAGATTTTATCATGAAATTAGCCAATTGTGTGTGGGGTAGAGTACTGGTCCTGCAGAGGGCCAGAGTTCGGAAGAAAGACTTATCGCGTTTCCATCCAATCAATGTCAGAAGCAGTGGTTCGTTAACGCTCGACGCGCCTCGGTTGTTACAGGAGCAGCAGCCATGATATGACACTCGATTGAGAGGAAGAGCCTGCAACCGACGACCAGCCGCCACCATGAGGAAGTTACTGCAGTTTTTGGCCTTGCTATTGTTGGGCGTCAATGCCAGGCGAACGGACGCGGACGCCCCTGCGGACGACGTGTACGGTGGTCAGCGTCGCGGTTCCCTTCACAAGTCTAATTACAATGGCAACAACAATTACAACGCCCAGTCCAACTCCCCCTATCTGCCGTATCAGCAGCCCAGAGAGAGGAAGCCGAACATAGTCCTGCTTCTGACGGACGATCAGGACGTCGAACTGGGTTAGTTCTGCTGTTACTTTTAACCTAGCTGTTGCAGCTACCCAGATTAAAGTGCACCATTTGAATTTCAAAGCTGCAGTAGAAGCTTTTGCTATCAATAGATATATATTTTTCGAATACAGTCAGCTTGGAATATAAATGAAAAGGAAGTGACGCTAAGCGGTTTGGGAGAAAAATGCGATTTCCTAATGATAGAATCTGCCCTATCTCCGAAAAAGTAATCCCCCTCCCGAGAGGTGGAAGCCTCTGGTCTGGCTCGCAATCCCGGTCGAGTTCCTTTTGGCGCGCGTAGATCCGCCGAACGAAAGAACGAACGAATCTTTTGATCGTCTGTTGCGGTTGGTCCAATCCCTCAGGTTCGCTGAACTTCATGCCGCGGACCCTGAAGCGAATAAGGGACGAGGGAGCCGAGCTGAGGCACGCATACGTGACCACTCCCATGTGTTGTCCGAGCAGGAGCTCCTTGCTGACCGGCCGTTACGTGCACAATCACGAGGTCTTCACAAACAACGACAACTGCAGCAGCCCCCAGTGGCAACGAGATCACGAGCCCCACTCGTTCGCCGCTTACCTGAGCAACGCGGGATATCGTACCGGTGAGTACTCGCCGATCGACCCGATCTCTTTCCACCCTCTCTCGATCGCGGGCACCTCCTCGAAGGTGTCCTTCGAGACCACGTCCACAGAAGGAGTCACGCGAGCTGCGGCTCCGCATTCGCGTGCGCGAGGCCTCGCGTTCGAGTAATCAAAGTAGTCCCATCAGGATTTATCAACGAATTCGAAGGACCCCGCGAAATAACTCCTTAAGAGATGGCGTCCAGATGATCGCCTTCCACCTTGCCACGCGCTTTTGAAATTAAGTAGGAGCCCTGATCGTTTTCATGCAACGGAGGTCGTGAAAAGAGCGAGGATCGACGAAGTTTTCCGCGTGACTGGCCGCCAGCATCGACGAGCCGATACTTCAGGCGATTTGTAGTTGTCGACGTAGCGTTTATCCGCCACGGGATTCTTGAAGAATTATTTATCGCCCCGCGTTTCTTCGTTAGGCCTTAACGATCGCCGCTCGGTTAGAGGAATTTGCCATTTGTCGACGACGACGATTAGTCAAGGGAACGGTCGCGGTACGTCACCGAGCATTCGCTGACCTCTGACATTGCGAACGCGAGAGAGAATCTGGCCACCTTCAATTGAAGCGAAGCCTCTATTTATTTCTGCGCGAGAGCGCAACGCTCTGGCCGAGTAATTGGAGTCAAGTACGTTCGACACGATAAATCCTTGTTGCATAAGCAATTACCGCCGTGGAAACGGTCCATTGCGCTCTGGCCGAGATTTTTCAATTGGGACAGGTCGAAAGCCTTCCTGTCCCCCCTTTATATCGCGTTCCACGCGAGCATCGCCCCTCTAAATGCCAAAAATCTTCGGCCATACCAATATTCAGGGACCTGTTAATACACTCCTCCTAAGTTCGAAATAAGTGCGAGAGAAACAGGTCGTTGGAAGAGCACGGCAATCCAGGCTGTGTTTTATCCTCATTGAAGGTTCCGTAAGGGGTCGTCCTTAAATTACGTAAGACTTTCTGGGGGATGGGAGGGGGTCGCGAATTTCTTAGGTTTTCTTACAAGGGCGGGGGGAGTTAGGTAGCGTCCTACGTAATATTTTTTAAATTAATTTTCAATAAATAAAAATTCTATTATTAATGTTCCAGAAAAGTAGTTTTAGTTTATATTTGCCGAAACCGAGTTAAATGAATTATATAACCCTTTAAAAGAATTTTAATAAGTGAAAAAATTAAATGCAAAAAATATTACGTAAGCAGGGGGTTGGAATATCAAATCTTACGAATTCTTATACTGCAGGAGGGAGGGGGTAAGAATTCGCCAAAATTACCCTTACGTAATTTAAGGGCGGCCCCTAATTACGCGACAACCGAGACACACTCGAATTCAGCTCGCCGGATCGAATATGGCAACGGATTCCCGTAGAATCCTGGAGGTTCGATCTCGTCCAATTGTGCTTCTTCCTTAGTGTTCCCTCGCCGCGGATAGCCACGGCGAAACTTGGTCGAAGCTCGTTGTCACTCGAAACTTAGCTGATTGCAGAAGTAGCGAAGGCTTCTCGACGCAGCCAAAAACGATTGCAACATAATTGTAGTTGCATCGGCGTCGCTCTCCGCGCGATCGATCATCAGGAACAATAATTCTGGAACCGTCGGTGCATCGAGCGTGGCGGATGAATTGCAGCTGCATCGTCGATTGTGTTTGCATTGTTCCCTAGTTGCCGGCGCTCGAGAGGCAGCCTCTCGTCGGTGCATCCCAGACGCGGATGCATCGATGGGATACAATTACCAGGCATCGAGGAGTCGGTCAGGTCGACTGGGTTCGGATCTAGCGCTAGAGCTTTTTTTCAAACGCCGCTGGATGATCGAGGACGAACGGTCCAGCGGCTGAATCGGACGTTTAACGAGTATCCTTCGGCATTGAGCCAAACGGGAGGAAGAAGAGAGCGAGCACGATTCAAGGTAAACACATCCGAGGGCCGGGGAATATATACTCGACACCTCTGGCGTCTCGTCCTTTTGCAATTTCACCGAAGGCGGTCGAGTTATCTCGTTCGAACCTGCGGTAAGGTTTCAACGCTGCCCCCTTCGCCTTTTCGAGGGGGCTTCCCGTCGGATGCAGGTGTTTACAGACACCTTTTTGCGCGGCTCCGAGCGATCTGAGGCTGCACGGAGCGCTCCGCGAGCAGGATCGGTCGACCTCGTGGCAACGTTTTGGAAAGGTTTTGAGGATTAATCGATCCGAGGGGGAGCGCGGAGTTTTAACCCGCCGGATGAATTCTGATACCCAACATGGAACTCGGGGTATTTGCACGTTAGACTCCTAATCCAAGAAGCAGTCGCTTGGAAGCGGGAGGGCGGAAGGAATGGCTCCTCCGGATAAGTCATCTAGTTCCAACAGCTCCATCTTCACGACCGTGCTTCATTTGAAACGTACTTAGGAGGGACTTCCAGCAGGGGAGACCTTAAAACGCTCAGGAACATTGTAATCCCGAGGAAAGAGGACTCACGACCTCCACCTCTGACTACGCCACCCTTCAAGTCGACGGTAACTGATTAAGCCTTCCTCTTCTTTGCACTTTTATCTTGAACCTCAAGTGCGCTGCCCCGAATAGCCTACTTTGCCGAACGCTTATCTCCGAATCTCTGGACTTATCTCCAAATTACGCTGGAAATTACTCCACTGTTGCCTTCGCGGATCCATTGTAAGAAATTACGGTCGGGAGCTGGCACGCTTCATGTACCTAACGCTCGATCCAGTAACCGATCTGGCCACCGAGGCAAGGGTACGCGATAAGAAACTGCTGTGCCTAAAATCATCATCGTAATCTTCCACGAACAGTCACTCCCATTACCCCTAACGACATCGTTTGTCTAACAGCGAATAGCAACTAGAAATATCCTTCCGCCCAGTAACCCATCCCTAGCAGCCACTTTCTCCTACTTTTCAGTCTGTCAAGAAAAGGGCCCCGGTCTCCGTGAGGGGACAGACCGCGGTCACTATCGTGGCCTCTTAAAAGGCTAGGCGCAGCCGAGCAGGATCCTTGTAAATTGGAGCAAACGGTGCAATATCTCATGTTGGCGAGCGCGCATAGATCCTGCGAGGCTATCTCTCTGGAAGATTATTCGTGAAAGCGACCGAAGAAACCAGGCCCCGTGCATTCGAAATCCCCGTGCCACATCGTCGTCGATCACTCGACGGCGGGAGTGCGCCATAAGAAAAGAGATCAGGAGCGGTGGAGGGGTGCGCGCGAGGCAGCGATCGGCCAGACAAAAATCTTCTCACGATCGTGACAGTTCGACCCTTCGATGGTCAGGACAGGACTGCTCCTGTCGGCCGGGAGCCCTTCCAGCCCCGTGCATTCCCTTTAACCACGACGCCTCTCCTTGTCCGTACATCCACTTCTCTACGTACGACCATATTCGAGAAGAGCTGGCAGGACGTTGCTCCCTGAACGCGGCCGGGTTTCTCAGCCTTTAAGCCTCGTCCACATCCGGCAGGGGATTGGCGGCTTTCCAAAAATCTTGCAATCCCGGTGGTTCCGTGGCGCTTCCTCGAAGCAACCCGACGAGGCAACGGGGCCCATCGATCTGTTTGGATGTTGGAAAGTGTATGCTAATTACCACAACGGTCCTGCTAATAGCGCTCTACACGCGGGGATCTCTGGTTAATGGCTAACCCAGTCCCTCCCCTAGTAAAAAGACAGGGTATCGAGAGGCAGGCCGATAATTAATCAATTTGCTCCGTGCTGATTCACCTTTAGCCTAGAAGGATAGACAGCTATCCATCTTCGGTGAAATGAGTTGAAATTACACAGGCCACGTTTGCATTAAACAAACCTCCTAGCGATCCGGTTTGCTCGTGACCGCCTTGCTACTTCAGTACCTACCTTCTTCCCCGTCTCGGAAATTAAGAGACCGCTGTTCTCAGCTCGTTGGCGTCACGTTTCCGCCCGCCTCGGACGGGACCCGCGACGGGGGGAATATTCGATTGGGCGCCTAGGATCGTTTTGCATCGTCCCTCGAATAATTATGAGCCCTGATCCGCGACGGCCGGGCCCGATCGCCGGCACGGAACGGCCGCAGAAGAGAAAGAGAACTGGTTTCGTTATCGTCGCCCGTTGTACGCCCGAGTGTCCCTGACCAGAATACCGGGGCTGGCAGGCCGGGGCGACAAATTTTCCTCGCTATCTTCGCAAGAGGATCTTGTCACGCGCGCATACGTTACCGCTCACCTTTAGGCCGCGTTCGAGACCCGGCTGCTGCCCAGGCACAACGCCTGAAACTAGACCTGAATTCGCCGATGCTAATTAGGTCCGAGAAACTAGTACGCGATCGTTCCTCTCTGCCAGCCAAGGGTGCATGCGCGTGAATCTTGCCAACAGATATGAAACGGGGATACTAGCCGCCTAGAGAGGAGGCTGCACTTTAAGACGAACTCTACAAAGCTCTGTCTAGGCGGATCGCGAAGCTCGAATCTCGCTGAACCCACGCAACCCTGACATTCGATCGACGATCGATGACATCGTCCCTTTTATCGGCTGCACTCTCCGGTCGACGCAGAACGCCACACAGGAAGTAAACGCGAGGCGGAGCCGAGGCAACGGTATTTTGCCACGATTGTTCCTGTCCTGTCGCGTTCTGCTTGTCTCCCAGCGAATACAAGGGAACCTTCCGCGCTGAGAGCTGTCGCATTGATTTTTCTCAGTGGACGATGAATTCGATGTGTACAGGGCGATTCCCTGTGTACACACCCTGATTTACGGGGTGGTATTGGAAGGATTCGGGAGGACCGAGTCGATACGAAGAAAGAATCGAGTATACACCGCGTGGATTTAGGTGAACCATTCGAGCAGATGATCTCGCGATTGCGAGGCGTGTAAGTTTCACACGAAGAGTCGATGAAAAAAAGAAAGAAGGAAGGGTTTCGACAGCGTCTTTAGACGAATTTTTTCCACTTTACGACGCCTTTTGCGGCCCGCGGGGTATAATGATAAGGCCACACACGGGTCATGGAGTGCCGCGCCAGTCAGAGAATAGATCCACCGGCACGATAACTAAAGGACTCTCGATTCCTCGAGTCCGGAGGTGTTGAAAGCGAGAACGCTGGGGGGAGAGATTCGGTAGCGTAGCTTGCACCGGTCAGACCTGTTAACTGAAAATCCTAACGGCGGAGGGAAACGATCGTCAAACACGAACAGCGTGTTTGCCCTTAGCCGACGAAAATGTCAAGGACCTTTCGGTGCAACACAGTGTAACCGATACGAGATGCATCTACGCCGAGCTGATCGATCGTTGCAGCTCGGTGCACAGCGTCGGCGGGAAGGCTATCCGCCGCATCGCTGCCCAAGCCGTGATATCTTAATAGAATATCTGGATGGATCTTAATGGATTTCGCGGAGGAACAAGCTTAGGGTGATCGACGTCCCGTGGATCCCACACCGGGCCGCGGCGATCTGCCTATGGAAATCGAGCAGGATGCCGAACGCTGATCTACTTATTAACCCGACCATCCGTGGCATCTCGAACCCGCTGCCGGTTTCTCGGAAAGGATATCACGCGACCGCGCTCTAGCCGGTCCTGCCTGGCGTGCTACGAAACAGTTTAAAAGGGGGAAAGGTACGAATCGTATAAGTACACGTTCGGGCTCTTTGAAGGAGTTAAGAGAGAAGTGCAACCGAGTCTGTTTGCACGATACCCTCGATAAATAGCGTCGCTGGCTGTTCTCTTTTTCGGAGAGGTCTATGCGCCGCGTTTATACCTTGGACGAATTTTTCCCGCGGTCCAGAGGTGTGTTTTCTGGAGGCTGCCGAGGAAATACTCTCGATAATTAACGGGTCTAGTGTTTTACCGCGTTGCACGCGCGTGTCCAGAAAGTTACCTCGGGAGAGGTACGAGACGCCGTACAGTGAGACGAGAATGCCTTATTTATTTGGACATCGGCCAAAATTTGCAGTGCCGAAATTCTGTTCTATAGCCTCGTTAAATCTTTATTAAGTGATCGTAGCATTAGAAAACATAAATAAATAAAATTTATATTCACATTAGGTTTGATCCAATTGAATATTAATCTGCCCTGTATGAAAATTTCAATCTTTTTGTCTTTCAGTTGCACCACTTTAAACAATTATTACCTAAATCCTATTACTGCATAAGTTCTCAATAATTTACATATTACTGAGTATCTTATTATTAATGATTTTGTACAAAAAACATTCTGAATTAACTTGGATTTCTTCGCTAAACAACTGTATAAAATTAAAATGTGTTGCACTCAATACTATAATAATTCAACTAAGTTTAAAGTTTTGCTCAAAGTCGCCCAAGGTCTAGTATACCTGAATTTAATCCTTTAATGGTATGGTTTTAGAAAATAGAAAAATTATCTGCTACTAGCTGCGATTAATAAAAGTAATTTAATGTAAACATTTCAGTTTATACCTAATAATTTTGGTACAAGCCAAGATCCCGAACCCGAAAATTCAAACAATTCTCCAACTTTGTAAATATATAGGAGATTTCCTTCTGATTACAACGCAATTTATGTTTGCTGCCCAAATTCATTCGAAGGGGGTGAAATTAACCACCGAAAATTCGGCTATTTTCCGATATTGTGTTATAACTCGCGAACTGTAAGAGATAAAAACAAACTTTCATGGTAAAAGTTACTTCTTTTAATTAAATCTATGATTTGGTAACAAAAATTATTTTACAGTTCACAAGTTATACACAAAATCGAAAACTAACCGGATTATTCGGGGGTGAATTACACGACCTTAGAGTGAATTTGGGTAGCATACAAAAATTGCGTTATAATCAGGGGGAAATTCCTTACATATTCACAAAGTTTCAGAATTTTTTGAATTTCCGGGTTCGGGATGTTCCCTCGTTATTCGTAGAAAACCCAGAAGGATTGAAATTTTTTTCTCTAAATCTCAGTCATTCTACTTAACATGAATTGAAAGTGTGCCAATCTTTACAATGACAGTCGAAACCGTTTGGAAGCAATTGCCATGTCCAGTTATTGTCCTTACGTCGTTATTGGCGCGCCGTTGAACCGTGTACAGTTTCGTAACGTTTATAGAGCGATGGTTCAGCAGCTTCCGAAGGTAGAAGGTATTTTAAAAGGCCCGGCAAAGTGGACCAATTGGAGAAGTAATTGCTTCGCGACACGAGATCGTGTGGACTTTCCTCTCCTTCTTTCGAGTTTATCTACTTCCATTCCTCTACTGTATTAACAGTCTCAGATACAGTCGAGGCGTTGCAGGTTTGCGGCCTCGTATCGTCGGTCGAGCACGCAGGGGCGGATACACCCCTTATCTCACCGCTATTTCCTACCATGTAATTTACGTAGCTTCGCATAGGTGTGCTTAAAACCTAATTCACCGATATCAGATTTTCGCACGGCCGGGGCGGGCGTGCAGCGTGGGCAGGAAATGGCTATGCACGAGAAACACCGTGCTCCTCGAGCCTTCCGCTCAATGGATATCTCCTTTGATGCTTTTCGGAACTGTTATTCGGCGCACCTGCAACGAGCTATTAGGGGTCGAGCCTCCATTAATTCGCGAGCCCTGGCGCAAGCTCTGATTCATTCTAGTAAGGCCCAGTGTTGCTTCAAAGAAAGTTAGCAGCCCCGCTGTACACGCTTCCTGCTCTTAAATATTTACTGCCAGATTGAATTGCACGATTGACGACCCGCTTGGTCGCGCAGTCGCGTCCACTGTAAGAAAATTTATACCTATAAGGATGGCGAATCCTTTCATGGAATTTACGTCCCGCCAGCGTGCTCGATTGTCCATGGCCGTATTTTCGCATCGACGTATCCCGAAGAGCCTATGGCCCGACCCTCGCGCACGAGGCCGCGAGGCCGGCCGGTAATAAAACAAATCTCCTTATACGCTTGTAAGTTCGCACGGTTCCGGGATATGTCGTATATGGCAATCGAATGGGGTATTCCTCGAATCGCAGGTACAACCGTACAGCGAGACAGAACCAGGGGGAGCGGTGAAGGGGACAGAGAGTCCCGATGACTTGAAGAGATCCTAGTAAACGATACATCGCGTTGCACGATTCCCCTTCACTGCCCGTTGTCCCATAATTCGCGATGCTTGCCGCAGGTCCACGTTCCCTAGGCCTGTTCGAATCTCTCTGTACGTCTAGCCGTTGATGTCTCTCGTAAACATCAGCTGGCTTCTCCTAAATCAATCGAGATCCTCGAGACCTGGACGCGGTACAGAATTCTTTTAGGCGAGCAGATTTTAATGGAGCCTAGGTTTGAAGCGTGGGCCGGATCTACGAGATTCGGGGAAAGATATTTCAATCTGCGTTGAAACTGACGCGCTTCGGAGATAACTGAGGGGTTCCATCAGAAGGGCGATTCGGAGGGGCCAGCGAGCAAAAGACCTACATACAGAAGACGGTATCTGGCGCTATTCAAGCTGTGTACCATGGACACGATCGTAGGACCCTGAAGAGAGGGACGGAGGGAAGTGAATATAGATACAAGCAGAGATGCGGCGGTGCCGCACGAAAGTCGGCTGGACCGTTCGTGAGGATCCTGGAGCGAGCCCCGGGCGTTATCAGGATGCCCAGGTTGCTGTTGTTGCTCCGCGGCTCGTCGCTGACGTAGCCGTTACTCTCCCTCGCGACTGTGAGGATCCATTGAATCGCATCGAGACATCTACTACATGGACGTGCGCGTGATACAAGGCGCAAGGACGGTGGTGGTCGACATGCTGAATATGAAGAGACAGAGGTGCTCTGCTTTCGCAATTCTGATATGACACTTCCAGTGGCCCTGGATGAACCAATGGGTCCGAATACTAAAGGAATCAATCCTTTAATCCTTTTGAATTGTGAGCAGACCTCAGATGGTCATTTAGTTAAGAATCTACCAATTGAACTGGGCTGAGTGACAGGGGAGAGTTGCCAATACCATACTGGTCACCTAAATCGTACCTCATCAATTTCTCAGTAATTAATCAATGTAAACGACATCTGACAATGAAAATATCAAGTAAATGCGAAATAAGAAATAGAAAAAAAACCTTTTGAGCTTACACCATATTTTGTGCGCGCTATAAACATTTAAAAAAATCAGGTAGGCGTGATGTAACTTTTTACCAGTTTATTTTAGCTGATAATAATCGAACAATGCAATTTTGTCCTGTATTTTTGTATCTTTCTAAAAGCGGGTTTAATGTAGAATATTTTACATTCGTTTCAAGTACATATTACATTCATTATAAAGTTTAAATTGATATTTATAAATAAATCGATCATGGTTCCTAAATTGTACCACGACAATCGTACCAGTAGGATTTGACAACTCGTATGTTATATAGCTTATGTACGTATGTTATATTCATAGGTTATTGCGGCCTATGTGTGATCCATATACATATGTATTTGTAACTATAAAATAATCATTACTTTATGTTGAATATTTTCTTCTCTATTTGTTATTGATACTATTTTTAGTGGAGGTACGATTTAGGAGACCGGTTACCTAAATCGTACCTTTTACAGTATATAACAAAAAGATTAATACCAAATTAATTTGTTCTGAACAAAAGGTAAAGCATACAATATTAGGCGCTTAAAAGATCAAGCTACAGTATCCAATAGTCATTTGCGTTCAAATTAGTACCAAATATGAAATATGACGTAAAATGTCTTACGTGGTACGATATAGGCGATCCTCCTCTACATACGAGCATTTCAGAATCCTGTTAGATCCACCAGTCCAACAACTTCGCACTGAAATGTGCAGCAGCACCGTGCCAGCGATTTCAATCACATCAGGCAACAGAAGTACAAGTTCACTAAACAGGAAATGCTCGTAAAGGGTCTACGGTACCTTTCCTGGGAGCAGCCGAATATCCGCGAGAGGTGCAAAGTTCCCTTCAGTTGGTGCAGGTGAGATTATCTAAATTTAAATCGCGCCGAGCAGCAGACCCGTGGAAGAGCATTGTTCGCGGCTGTTGCGGCTCGAGAGGACGCGCCGCCAGTTTTTCGAGTGCTCGTGGGACACGAGGGGAAAAGGGGAGCGAGGCTCGCAGGGGGAAACGAGGAGGTCGAAGACGAGCCGGACTAACGCGGGGCACCCACACGCTCGCTGGAAGATACACGAGGGTCGCACACACGGCGTGCACAAAAGGGCCCCCACGGTGCAGGTGCAGCCCTGCGGATCGCTGCATTCATCGGGGTTTCGCGACCCTCTCTTCTGCGTCGTCAAAAGGCGCGCGACGCTCGCTGCGATTCGGCGAAAACACGTGACGCCTTAAGCTGCCGCCCGACGGCTTCCCCGCAGGCTTTTTTTTTTTAAAGAAGAGAGAGGTGGCTGTGATTTTTTGCGAGACTCGCGATACCAAAGAAGTGAATTATGTGTCTAGCAGGGAACAGTGGATTCAGGACAGTAGAAAAGTTCAACCCTTCTGGTGAAACTTTGAAAGACGCTTTCGCACCTTCATTCCTTCCACTCTGCGAGCAGATAAAGTTCGTTCAAGATCCGTGTCCATGTCCCTCGATAATCTCCCTCGGAAATGCACCACGGATAAAATCCAAGGGGAGACACGTGCAGAACATGTTCCTGCGAGGAGCACCCACTCGGATTCCAAAAGAAATATGAAACAGCAACGCGGCACACGTGGGAGACGGGAACAGATAATCGTCGTGGCGATTCAGGTGCAGCTGCAAATCAGAGGCGTTCCTCCCCGGGATGGAGCGCGACTCGTGCAGCGCTCGCGATTGATTGTAAATGGATCACGCATTGTGATTGCAACTCTGCCTGGCACGGTTCTTCGTCGCACACACCCCGTTCGATGAAACCCACTCGCCGCGGCGAAAATGGACAGCCGAGAATAAACGAGGAGCAGGAAGACCGCGACGCATAAGATCTTTACGACGCAGCAGACGCTCATGCCGGTAATAAGACAAATCGACCCCTATTATCTGCATAATCACGATAACTGCATAATGACCGTCTCGGCGTAAGACTGTTGGTACCGTGAAAGTTGTCAGGAACGGTTTCTATGATTAATGTCCGGGGGAATCGTTGCTCTTATTGAATATAATAGTTTGTAATGACGGGTGAATAAAAGTAGCCTAATTGCGTCGATACTACCTTTCAACCTCGCAGAACTCGTTCGCTTCTAGCCCGAACCCTCTGCGATCGAGGACGAAGCTTTTTCAAGAATTCTGAGGAACTCGTGTTTGTTCAGAATACTTGCAATCGAAGAGCAAACTTCCGAGAATCTTAGGCAAGAAGGGGCGTTATTTCTTAAAAGACCAGTCGCGTGTCCATCACCCTCGTCTCCCTCGGCGTTTGTATTCACACGACTCTTCTTTTTACGAGGCTGATCGTTGAGAGACTCGTTAGAGCCGAGGATGCATGCGATGCACCTTTAAATCGAGGTCTAAGGACTGACGTGGACTCGTACAAACGTAGGCTCCAGTCAGCAGCGCATGCAAACGATCGACGAGCCTTCCCGGGAAAGAGGGCTAATACCCCTGGTGCACGAAACGCCTGACCGACATAATTGGGAAGTCCTATTGCCGATTTGGCGCATCGCGATGCTCTAAATATACCCGGCGCGCTTAGCCTTGCTAATTTGCACCCTGTCGCTTTCTGAAGATTCTTCCGGATCCACTGTGCTACATGAAAACCTACATAGTAGGTACCTACACTTCGCGTCGAAAGTAACGTGCCGTCGTTTGGCTCCGCTCACAAAAGGCTCCCGGCACAAAGGGTAGACGCAGAAAGTCTCCGTGCCAGCCAGGCGAGAGTTCTCCCTTCGAAAGGGTTAAGTGGGTCGATCCGAACGATTCGAGACCACCGATGCCGCGGTGTGCGTTACCTGTTGCTTCCCGGCCAGCCGGAAAGGCCGGGGCGGCCCCGCAGAAAAAGCGCGCGGCGCGAGTGAAAATGCAGAAACAGTGGGGCTCGGGGTCCGGGCGCGACGTCCGATCGTGAAAAAAAGCCGGGACGCAGCGGCACGGTCGATCGGCCTGTCCGACAGAACGGGACAAAAGGACGAAGGAGGAGGAGCCGTGATATCCTGGCGCCAGTCGCGCGGCCCGTGCTCCGCTCGGGACAAACAAAACGAGTGGACGTGGGGAGGAACGAGGGGGTGGGTTGTGCAGCGGTCGATGCAGCGGATATACGACGGCATGCAGCGGAGAAAATGGGCCAGGCCGACCGACGGATTCGTGAAAAGGATGTATCAGAGCCAACGGGCCGCGTCGAATCTGGAGCGACGTCGTCGACTGTTCAGCTCCTCTGACGTAGTAGACTAGTTTTCGCGGGACGAGTGCTCGGATAACGACGACCATATATATCGCGAGCTGAAAGCCTGGGAGGGTGGCGCCGGTACGCGGAGATGAAAAATGGTCGGAGCACACGCGGCGGTTATAATTGAAAACGCGATCTATTCCGCGCGAGGAACGAACCGCTGGGGATGAGATGCGGAGATGGGCGAGATTCGGAAGCCGCGGCTCCTCCTTTCCGTGATAACGCTGCCAGAGGAATGCGTTTCTTTCGAGGCGATAGCGTATCTGGATGAAAGGCACGAGGACAGTGATTAACTGGAATGACGAGGCGCCAATTAGACCCCCGTTACGGGCGGCTTCGATCGTTATTGGAGCGCAGTGTACCACGGGGCTCGCGTTCCTCGCATGCATCGCGCTTCGCGATAAGGATCTAATTGATATTTACGGCTGCCCTAGTGCATCCAAGTATTTTTAGACTGGCGCTAAGTCAGCGTGCACGGTGGAGTACACTTGAGGCGATCGTAGCAACGACCCCGCGGATGAAGCAAACGAATCGATACGGGCAGATGCGGATGAATGTGGTTTAAAATATTTAAAACTGGTTCCCCGTCTAGAGACCCAGTCGAAAGTACAGAGTAATACTTTTTCAGTTACTTTGTGTTGATAAATTACTAGGCACTTGCCAGGGAGGAACAGTCGGCTACACTGTCATCTTCTTCCTCCCGGAGGAGCGTAATTTTGCATAACTCGTGCCCGATTAATTCGATTAATCGAGCGATAACTCGGCGCAGCGTGATTGGACGGACGCATGCACGGCGGGCCGCCGAGCAAGCTCGAATTATCGATAATTAAAGCGCAATCGTGGAAGCGGCCGGCCACCGGTTCTGGGCCAGCAGTCGTTTATGCAAATTCCACGGTCAGATCAGCGTGATCCTTTAAACCTGTTCCGTGAGAAACGTGTCTCGGTTTCAAAAAATGGCCCCCCTAAAAGTATCCGGCGACACGGCGGAGAAAGCTTTGCAACCACGTCGCTAATTAATCCGCGACCCCTTCATTTCCCCATCTTCCGGTCACTGAGCTACTATCGATAAAAAACTAGATCGAACTTCTCATCGCCAGTCAACGGAACGTCTGATGTTTCAATCGCGGATGAAAGGACTGTTTATTGGATGAGACTTTTCCTGACAAAGTGTCAAACGTCATCTGGTGGCCGCATGGAACCTTCAAGCCTCGCGCCGAGGTCGCCGAAGAGGCCCGCGGCCTCGGAATTTTCGCTGGAACCGGCTACCCCCGTTCCAGGAAGATTTACTGTTCTTTATATTTAGCGGACAAGGCGGCCCTTTATTGAGATGTCATCGGTTAACGCAAAACGAGAGAGTAATGCGATTGGTCCCCGGCTCGGTGTGGTCCTGGCCGGGCAAAAAGTTGCCCAGGACGACCGAGTCCCCGGCACTGTTATAAATAAGCCTCGGTTATAGGCTCGATACGCCGAGCCCTACCGCGGCTACCGGCCGCAGGTATGTAGGGACAGGCGAAAGGGACGCGGCTCCGGTACTTTTGAATTAATTATTTGATGCTCTGCCCGTATGAATAATTCAACGTGTTCGGCGAGATGAATCTTGACCGACGCGGCTTTATACGCGTGCACGGTGGGGTAGGAGGGCGGAAAATGGGATTGCCTTTTGATTTATCGGGGCCCTCCGGCGAGGAAAGCTGCTCCTCGGGATTTTCTCGCCCGAAGGCTTCCGTGAGAGAGGCTTCTCGTGGGAGACTGCAAATTTCATTAGCTTAGGGGCCCTTTTTCGTTCGCGTCAGGTGGACCCGCGACGCGAGATTTGTAAACGCCTGATGGCCTCGTGGTGGTCTTTGGGGAACGTTGTTCTATCAGGCAGTGATATATCTTTTAAACCGCCACTACCTTTGGACATCAGCCATTGGTAGCCTCGCCTCGTTGCAAGTCGATTTCCTTCTCATTCGTGGTGTATTGTGCAGATTTCTCGGAGGAAATTCTGCGCATAGTTTCCGTACGGTTGATCGTGCTCGCTGATACCAGCCGCGTGAAATAAAAGTGAACCGTCAGGCGCACGGTTAATCGATCTGTTACATGAGTCAGTTCCTGCGACGGGCCGAGCGTGTCCATAGCACATTAATTATTATTGCGATAGTCGAAGGGTGGAGGGCTTTTTTCGTCAGGCCCGGGTGTAATGAACCGGCCACGCCTCGCCCGACTATTACTCATACGATCGCCAGGCCTGATTCAGGGATTTTCACGAAAGCTCTTGAAACCCTTTAAGGAACGAACCTACCATCTCGTGAAATAGCTATCCCCTTGAAATACGCGCGCAACAACCGGCATTAAGAGCCCGGCTCGCGTCCCACGGTGAAATCGGTTCGTCGAACCGACTGCGCCAGGCCTGGCGCGAATTCAATCCACGCGTTATCGCAAACACACGTTTCAGGGTACTTCGGCAAGTATCTGAACAAGTACAACGGCTCGTACATACCGCCGGGCTGGCGGGAGTGGGGAGGGCTCATAATGAATTCACGGTACTACAACTACAGCGTCAACATGAACGGGAAGAAGATAAAGCACGGCTTCGAGTACAGCAAGGACTATTACCCGGACCTGATAGCGAACGACAGCGTGGCTTTTCTGCGCCAGAGCAAACACAATTTCGCCCGGAAGCCGGTGATGCTCGTCGCGAGTTTCCCGGCGCCCCACGGACCGGAGGACTCCGCACCCCAGTTCTCCCATCTCTTCTTCAACGTCACCACTCACCAGTAAGTACGAAAGTTTGTCATTGCGTTTGCCCGCGCTCTACCCCGCGGCCTCCGCGAGTCCTGGATTCGGGTCAGTTCGTTAGCCCGGATCAGAAGTTTGTTTGCGCATTAATTACGTTCGCCTGCTGTTCCAACGGGCATGCACACGTTGGCGCACGGGTTAGAGCTCGACGGTGGTTCTCCTCATTGGCTTTTGCTCTTCGACAACGGGAGATTTAGATCGTTAAAGGATATATCCGGGCTGGACGAACTCGATCGAGACGCGCTGGAAAGAGGAACTTCACTTTCGCGGCTGCATGCAGCGCGTGATTTTGCAGAGGCACGCGTGTGCACTCACCGCTCCCTCATCCCGGCAAACGACGCGTCGTTTCCGTCTCGCGAAATGGGTCTCGAGGAGCACACAAGGCCGTGCAATTCCAGGCAACTGGCTGCATTATTATTTGCACACGTACTGCGCCCCCCCTTTATGCCCGCTTTTCATGGAGACGCATTAGTCGCAATTTGCCTTCTTTTCGCTGGACCGGGGCTTCTGAAGATGGCACGATAACGATGATCTTTTCAGCGGTTCGCGTTACGCGGCTCGCGAAATGAATCGCATATCTCCGTGCCGTTGCTGTGTTGCACCCTTCGCGCTGGCTATTAGCGTTGACATTGAATTATGAATAGAGCTAGGTGCTGCGCGTGTCTACGAGCCTCGGCATAAAAGGAACCAGGCTGAATGCCTTTAATGTAATATCCCTTTAACGGACACCTAGATTGGACAGTTGTTCAGCAGAGCCTCTTGTCGTTCTAACGACCACTCGCATGCTACAATCGTGCAGGCCTTTGCGTCCAGCCAGTTTTCACGAGACGTTTGGCTATTTCAAGCCCCGATGAAGGTGCGCGTAACTTTGGTGGAGCCTTAAGTACCCAATTTCAGGATTATCCTACTACCAATGATCCTACTACGACGGGACACTATCCGAGGAACCGAAATATCTCAATAACCGGCCACATCCAATTGACCCAACACGTCAGTCTGCTCCAGCACGAGACTGGCCTCCGCAATCCCTCTGGTCGCGTTTCATTTTCATTCACCATGACGTACGCCAACGCGCAACGGTACCGTGCGCGTCAATGTCGAGAACCCGACGACGTTTCCTGACAGCGGCACTCGTTTCTGCGAACCGACAAACGCGCCTGTATGCACACACCTACCATCCGGTGTCAAAGATCTTCCAACGTGCTTCTAACAACCGCGCGCGAACCTCGGTCAGCTGGAAGCGGAGGCACGGAGCCGTCGAAATTCGCGAACGGCCCCTCGTCGCCCGTGGACGATTTAACGGCGTGCAAGAGAAAGACTACGGCTGAGGACGAAGGGCAAGAGGCGCAGAGGCACTAGAGACTAGACAACCGGATAGATAACTGCAGCCACGGTGTCATCGCCGCGTGATGGAGTGCCCTAGACGCGGGGCGTACACTCACGACAGTGTGCACGATGAAAAGCACTAAAAACGCGCACCCCTCTTTGGTAGTCTCGTCTCGCCCCTCTGGACAACGCCCGTCATTGTACCTCCGTGATGCAGGTATTATGTTCACCTGTCTCCGTTCCAGGAAGGGGGGAAAAAAACATCTTTCTTCTTCTTCTCGCCCCTCGATGCGACGCGACCACCACCCCCCCTCGACCGTTCGCCTCTCTGTTTCGCTGGACGGCGCGTACCTGCAAGTACGATTCAGGCGAGTGACGTTTCGCGAGGGACCCTTTGTGAACGGGGGACTACAGATTGCCTCATTGTCCGCGGCTGGTATTTTTGTTAGACGCTATTCTGCGATAAGCCAGCGATCGATTCTAAAGAGATCCTTCTGCCCCGCCCGTATCGGCGAACGCTTCTTAGCCAGACACCATTTCCCATTCATCGATTTTTCCAAACGCTTGCCTGCAGCGCGAGACGCCCCGTGCCCTGAATGCAGAATTTTCTAAGGGTTTGATCCCCCGATGATGCTATTACGGGGGCAAAGAAACTACCGCGTGAAGTATCATTCCCGCTGGGTCTTCCTCCCGTTTCTTGCCTACCCCGTGCATGTAGGTCGTTACGATGCAGCCGCACTTACGCGTCCCTTTCCCGGGGCAAAGAACAGCCCCAATTCTCTCTGCTCGCGACAGAACGATTCATCGCCGAGCTTCCAGGCGGATCGAGCTCGGCCAAAATCCTCGATATTCCGCACTGCGATTCGTAGAATCTGGACCGCTGTACCGAATGGTCGTTTATCATTTCGCGAAAATCCCCGAAAAGAGCGGCAGAACGGTCGAAATAACAAATGCGCGCTGATCATTTATCTGGGTTAAAATCGACGGTCGTAAATTACTATCCTTCGCAGACGTTCTACCAATAAGGACGGCATTCCTCGCGTTCCAAATGTGTGCGATTCAACGCGCCTGGAAATCTACCCCGACGCCTCGGTGTTTCCCTTGCAATTTCCCGGCAGGCATCGAGTATCTACGCGGGCGAGATCGAGAGTCCACGCGGCGCCATAAATTACAATTAAACGTGATCCATAACCGCGAGCTGTGCGCGCGGAGTTGCAGGGCCAAGCGTCGTTTAATTCCATAAAAGGGCGGTTTTAATTCCACGCCTGTGCATCGGCTCGTCCCGTCGTTCAAAAGCTAATCGGGAGAAATTAATGCGCGACGCGGCGCGCGCAATTTGCGCGCATTCGCCAAGCTTTTACCGAGCGTTTCGCCCTTAAGCAGCGGTTCCAGTGGGTCGCCAAGCCCGGCGAATTAATATTTTTTTTCGCCCGCTGAGAGGATTAAAGCGACACGAAATGGGCGCGAAATCACTTTTACGACTCCTGCTTCGTTTCCACGATCGAGCTTCTCCTTTTTCCCAGCCGCCGGCCAATGGCGAAGCTCCGAACGGTGGCGCGTTGAATTCAATTTCTTTACCTTCGTTCTTTTTTCGCCGGGGCTCGAACACTTCCGCGTGCCGGTTATTATCGTTGGCACTTACGCGTAATCGCAGGTTTGCCCGGCGCGGAATTGCCGTGAATTAGCAGTGGGATAATTGTGATTTAATAAGGCTCGATGCATGGAACGGCGGCCAGTTGATCGTGTAACAGATACCCGGCGTAATTCCTTTGTGACAGCTAGAATGACACGGTTTACGGAACGGTTCCCTGCAATTTGCTTTTGCAAGCAGCCACGGGATCTTTACCCGCTTTATGTAACATCTGATAAGCGGCTCGACGCTTGGATTCCAGGGTATCGATCACGTTCGATTGAAATCGAGCGCTGGCGAAGGTGGAGCGCCACTTGGAAGTGAACGTGAGGTCTTGAGAGCGATCCCATCGGATTCGACTGAACGGCTCCTTTTAATCGTTCAGCAGTAGAGGCTCGAAAAAGGCCAGCCTCTTCGAGTGGCATTTTCATGGCCGAAATCGACGGCTGATCTGCCGTCAACTGGTGGTTCCTCATCCGCTCCACGTGCCCCGCGACGTTCACCGCGATTAACACGGTCAATCCACTCTAATCTGGTCGCGTTAATGGCCGTACAACGCGTCTCCCAATGAAGCACTTGGGCCAGAGAACACTCACGCCACCGTTATCGCGGCCAACGAGCGCTCGCATATTTTGACAGCCCCCTTTCACCGTGACTAATACGAGGGAAACGCATGGAGAACCGAGTTTATCAGAGATTTGGCTTGTATTAAACGCGTGTGCGCTGGCTTCCGCCCCGGGCGCCCTTTTAATTCCAAACGCGCTCGCCCCCTCCGATCGCGGATAATCGGGATTTATCGTCGGGAGTAATTAGCGGGGGGAAATTCATGCCACGATTACCGTCAGAGACACCAGGGGGTCCTCTCGTTGCTTCGGGGAGGAATGAAATTTAAAAGCGCGCGATCGGACTCGCGGGTCCAGGCGATTTTTTCAGAGAAAGCGCGATCGTGATCGATCGCATGCGGCCTCTTCATGCATCACGCTAGCTCGCAGCGTTAGATCTGCGTAGATCTCGCGATAACGGGCGCCCCGTACGGGTGGAATTGATTAACGAGCCGTGGGTAAACACGGGGAGACAGAACGGGCGTGTATCGAGGATAGATCGAGTAGCAAAGACACTGGCAGAGGTTGCACCGAGTTTCTCGACTATCGAGGGCGACGAGGCTCTGGGGGAAGGGAGAAATGGAAGAGAGAGAGAGAGACAGAGAGAGAGAGAGAGAGAGAGCCGGGCAGTAATGGATCGGTTTGATAGGTGATCGTTAATAATTGAACGTGAGCTGTACTCCAACTACTCGGACGAAGACAGCTGGATCATTTGTACTGTCGATTCGACGCGAGTGTGTTAACGACGCTTTGACAATCGATTCCTTGTGAGTCGACACGTATACCCTGTCACGTGCAGGCGTTCCTCCCCATCAAGAAAACCGAGACTGTGGTTGGCGTAAAGAAGATAAAGAAGCTCGGAAGCTCGTCTTCCACGGAGGCTATTACTGGCAAGGTCTTATATTTTTCTTCGTTTTACATGGCCTCCTTTCCTGCTCCTGCGGCACTCCGGGGGGGGGGGGGGGTGCTTGACAGGCACTCGGAGTCCCTCAAATATCGATTACCCCCGGTACACGATATCCGTCTGCATCGAACGGGAACGTCTTTGCAAACTTGTCTTCATAACAGTCACCCCCTGGGAGGGCAAAATACGTTGTGGGATATTGAAGCTCTTTAGATGCGCCCGGGGCTCAGGAGGAGCGTTGGAAGTGACAAGCATTCCTGGTGCAATCGAGTCTAGCTAAGTTGCATAACAAAGTAAGCAGAGGTCTTCTCTATCCTGCCTAGCTGCCCAAAGAGAGAAAGAAGGAAGTCATGGAACATCGACGGTGGAAGTGAAAGTGACGATGAATTTGACTCCACCGTGTTCGTATAATAACAGAAGAATTCAATTCTACTATCGGCGTTTGAAAGGAGGACAGTGATTTGAGCTCCATTGTAGCACCTGATGGACGGAATATCACGTCTCTCCACTAGTCAAATGCTAGTGAAAGTGACTGCACAATCGCAGTATGATCCCTGTGGTCGTTAAAACGTCTCCATTTCCAGTTCCTCGTGAAATCTACAAACTCAGTCAACCCCATATTAAGGGATCATTCTGGTTAGACGATTTGAAAAAATTGATTTTTTTAAATAAAATTTTTCGAAAGTAGATATCCTCAAGAATGTACTGTTAAATTTTCATTGAAAAATTCCAATTATTTTAGCTTCTACATAGGTATTTGGTAGGGAGCGCAGAGCCTCGACCACCATAGATAAAAACTTTGAACGCGTTTTTCTAGGAACGTCATTTTTTCACGTGGTGCCGGTAAAATCTCAAAATCTATCGAACCGATTGCTTTATAAATTGAACTGCTTATTCTCCACACCTATACCTCTGGCTGGTACTACAACAAAGTATTTCTGTTGAGTCTAACCTACTTTTAAAATCGGAAATAGCACAGAAAACACAGCCAAAATACATTGATTCTTGAATTTTGCCCGCCATTTTCATAATTTTAAGGATAAATCATTTATTCTAGTACGGGGCATAGCGACAGTCATACTGATCAAGCATCTGTTTGTATTTTTAGTTTCAAATAAGTCCGACTGCTGAAATCACCTACACGAGCGAGGCATGAATTTTTAAACATGTCGTCAAAAACACCGTCAGAACCATTTTAAAAGCAATAATTTCATAACTTTTATATTTTTTGTTTACAGTAGAAATGTAGTTTAAAAAATAGAAAAAAGTTTTATTCCATTACTATAATTCCTGTCTTCGCAATAAATTCCTAAAAATCGTTGAATTTATCGGCGCGCTAACCAGAATGACCCCTTAAATTACAAAAAAATACAACAAGCCCTGCAGCCTCGAAGAGACAGGTCGAATCGAAGCGTCCACACGATCAATCCGAAGCGATGCCAATGGATCCAGACAGCCGCGATCTCGAATGCCGCGCGAGGGATGCCCGCGGAGGAGACAAACCAGAGAGAGAGAGGAGATGCAGTGGGAGGCGGAAGCCGCGGGGGCACGTGTCTGGGTGCAAATATAATCGTGGAGTGTCTCGCGGGAAAGTTAAGTGGCCGTGGCGAGCCGGTGTACGCAGAATAGGCCGCAATTAAGGAGTCCAGACGAAATACGCCCTGGCGTAGGGGCGAGCGGAGGGGGGAAGGTGGCGTCGACGGGAGGAGTATTCTTCGTTCGGGGGCCACCGTCAGATTGCGCGCTTTATTTTAAATTTGCATAAAGCAACGAGCCGCTTTACGCCCGTCAGCAGCCGTGACGAAACCGACGAAAAGGCTATCCGGCGAAATTAACGCGAACCGTGTTCCTCTTTAAGGCTCCCTCCCCTCGCGCCACTGCCTCCCCGGCTCTCATTCCGAAGCTCGCACATTTCGGCCGTCGCTCGTTGGTCCTTTCGACGAATTACGCCTGTTATTCGGAAACGATTTCCTTGAATCTGCGCGTCCAAAAGCTTCTTTCATTTCAGTTGAACCGTGACCCCTTCGCCGCGAAAATGTCATTTATAGGACACGTAATTATACGACGATTCCGTTGGGCGCCTGATACCCTGCTTTCACGGAATCGGCGAGCATTCCGGGCAAGAGGAACGAGGCTCCTCGGGGATGACGAGGGTGCATCGTTGCAGGCGAAACGCTCGTTCAATTGCACCGCTGGCTTGCGTCTCTGTTTCGTTTCGCGGAATACGTTTATGCTTGAGGGAAGGGGTAGTGGGATTTAATGAAACGAACCGTTTTCTAATCAGTGCGGAGGAGTTGGGTTGCTCGAGTGGTGCTAAGATCGTGAAATATGAGTAAGTGGGAGTGAAAGTTGGTGGTGCAATGAAGTAGAATTGGAGTGACTCTGGTAAGCGAGCTGGCTGCGCGAATGAAGATGGGAAGTCGCGTATTAAGTTGCGTAATATTTCGCGATCCTTTGAAAATTGGCAGCGGTTGCCGGTTTCCTTGCCGAGTTCGATAGCGGACGCTCGACGCCTCGAATTTTCAACCCCTGGCCCCGCCCGGTTCTCTATGAAACACGGAACGAACGGAGCGGTAAACCTGTTCCCGCATCCCGTACGAAGGTCCGCCAATAAGACAAAGATCCTCCACGTTCGTGGCGAGCGTTCCTGAAGGACGTGGAGGAAGGTGAAGGGCCAATTACCCGTAATTTCGTGTCTCGCGTAATTGGTGGAGAGCTAGGTGGAAAGAGGAAGAGAAAGGAGGAGAGAGGGAGACGACACGGTGTGTCTGGAGGGTCCACCTTTCTCCGCCTTTCCCGTTGCATCGAACACTTGCGCCTCGCAAGACACTCGAGATTAATTCAATTTCCCCTAGTCGGCTCGGATTCTAATCGGGGAACTATGTGCCGCGCACCTAAATCCTAGTTACTCGAGCCACCGCGCCACTTAATCGGCTGAGATTCTTTGGCGCTTGGGAAGCCGGATCCTAGTTGGCAATTAGTCGCTAATGGGGCAGATATTTAGATGAATCGACCTGGGCAGCGTCTATCGCTTAGGATCAAGTGGTATTTCAAGAAAATCCGTTCGGGAATATTATTATTATTATTATTATTATAAACGGGAATATGCTATAGTTTAGAGAAATGTACAACCAATCAAACTTACATAGACACTCCATTATATTAACTTATACTAAAACATGACCCCGTAAGTGACCAGAATGCCTATAAACCAGTGCCCGGAACGATTCTAAAGACCCACAAAACATGTCGATACCATTAAAATGCCGATTTGCAACCGCCATGGCTCGATTCATGGGGCCAACCGAGTAGTGGCGATATCGGGGTGGCCTCGAATCGAACAGAGGCCTAGGTCGCAATTCCCTTTGCGGCGCGATGAAGGAAACGGAGGCTACCAAAACCGGACAGTCAAGGTGACCGTTTAAGATCTTAAATAGGAACAACATATCCGCGCTTAGTCTACGATCCGCGAGAGTGGCAATGTGCAATGAGGCCATTATAGGGCCATAATCATGGTCAACACGATCCATAGGACGCCCTAAAGTACGAGCAGCAAATCTCAGAAATTTGTGTTGAATCCTCTCGATGTGCAACAGACTCCAGATAACTGACGCATCGCGCATGCTCCATAATCCTTTAATATGAAAAACGGTACCCGCTGTAAATCCTGAAGAAGCACCTTCAACCACCTGAACCAGTTTTACCCGGAGCCATTATTCTTTATACTACCAAAGAAGATTCCACTTTTTAGGATCGTCTACAGAGATCCTTCTAAAGATTCCTCAAACTTTTGTTCCAGCACGCCCGCCTACGATTACGCGCCGAACCCGGATAAACAATGGATCCTCCAAGTCACGCAGAAGATGCAGCCGATCCACAAGCAGTTCACGGATCTGCTGATGACCAAGCGGCTGCAAACTTTGCAGAGCGTGGACGACGCAGTGGACAGGGTACGAATGATTCATGCACGGTTTCAACCACGTTTCTGGAGACGCGTATATTAATCCAATCTTTGGCCACGAACGCGTGACGAAGAGTCAGGGAACGACTGAACGGTCGGTTCGCCGGAACGGCGATTTATTTTCATGACCATGCCCGTAGATCTACCAAGAACTGAAGGACCTCGGTGAGCTGGACAACACGTACATAATATACACGTCCGACCACGGGTACCATTTGGGCCAGTTCGGGCTGATCAAAGGGAAGAGTTACCCGTTCGAGTCCGACGTGAGGGTGCCGTTCCTCATCAGAGGCCCTGGGATCGAGCCTGGCACCATGTAAGCTTATTATTACTTCGATTCCGCGTAGGATGAGCTTCACTCTCGATTTCTCGGACTCGCCGTGCTCGGAAGCGATCGTTAAAGTCGCTAGGGAGAACTAGTAGCGCAAATAAATCAGCGATCCCGAGGTCGGTCAAGTGACGTGAAGAGGCGTTAGGTTGTACGTCACGTGGACGGTTGAATAGTCACCGTCAGCCGCGGGTAGATACAATTTAGTCAAATTGATTTACTGGCACAGTTGGATTTACAGGGACGTTGAACGTCCAGGTTTTCGAGCCTGCCCGTGCTTCGTAGCTTGCCATTTTGCACGATCAATCTAAATCATCCTGCCTGCTCAACGAGCCTCTCTTCGACATTGTTGTACGATCAACGGACGATTGCACGGTACGTTAACGCGAGCGGAGGTATACTAATCCCTCGTCCCGTAAATTTGCCGCGGACAGGGGGCGAGCGGAAAAGCGCGCGCGCGGTAATTTCGGCCGATGAGCGTGTGGCGGTCGCGTGTTGCATTTAAACCGCAACGATGCGCAGTTTAGCCAGCGTGAAACGTATATACGATCCCGCCGCTCCCCCAGCATCGCCCGGTAAGATTTCACGGCAATAAATAGAGCACTCGCGCGTAAGTGGCTGTTGTCTGGCCGTCTCCTGGAATTACGGTACCGTGGCCTGCCACGGCCAGCCGCGAAAGCTCGATAAATTATATCCAGCCAGGCCCGAGCGGGCGACGAAAAAACAGCTGGTAACTGAGACGGCCCACACCGATCGCTTGCCCAACTACCGTGCGAACGCGGGCCCGCGACCATTCGCGTATAAATTGAACCGCGCGAGGATGTGCCTGTTATAAACATCGCCATTAGATTAATGGCACCCGCGGCGCACACTTCCGCGTCCACTCTTCCTCGCCTTTTTCCTCCGCCCACGGGATAGGGATTTAATAAACGGCGCCGCGGTTCTATCCGAGAGGGACCGCTTCGGGATCCGAAAAATTGCGATGCCGCATCGGGACGAGGTCCGAGGACTCGTGGATGGGGGCGATAGGGGTGATAAGGGAGATCCAACCCTCCTGCGAGGAGGGAGCTAACATCGAATGCCATTGCTTTTGGCGACAGAACAAAATGTCAGACGGGGTCGAGCTTGTTTGGCTCCGAGAGACGGACATATTGCCACTGGCAGATTTTCAAGATTACGGTTTTTCGGGTCATCGATGCTTCGTTTAATGGAGCTGTGCTCCCATTCGGGGGATTGTGTAGGTGGTGCTTCATCGTTGGTGTTTTGTTCTGTTGCTAAATGTATGTGAGGATTTGTTCGGGGGTATCGGTAAACGGTGTCATTAATCGTGGGATGTTGCGGGGATTGGATATAAATGGAAGGTAAAACCGGATGAGTCGGGAAAGTGAAGATGTCGGAAAGCGTGCTTTTATTCGCCGCCGGGTGTTTACCTCGAAAGGGGACGCGCTCCGATATTGGATTACAATAAAGCATCTATATGACGTTGCAGCGTGGACGACATAGTTTTGAACATCGACTTGGCGCCGACGTTCCTGGACATAGCCGGCGTCGAGACGCCGCCGCAGATGGACGGTCGTTCTTTCAAGAAACTTTTTCAGAAGTGAGTCACTCTTTGCCAATTCTCCTCTGTTAACCGCGTCGTACGTTAAACGTCAAATTCTCGGCGAACAAAGACTGCCAAGGATATTTCAGCTACTCTATCGACTACCGAGGCGAAAGACTGGAGTCGAGGTGAGATTGAAGATATTAAAAAGAACTATTCCCTGTTGCAGTAAACACGGAAGAAGGTCGAAATTCAAGTGGCCAGATACTTTCCTGATCGAGTCCTCTGGCCGTCGGGAGACACCAGAATCGATCGCTGAGTCGAAGGCGAGGGAGGCAAGGCGGCAGAACGCCACGCTTGCGAAACAGCACTCGAGCACAACGCCGGAAGAGGAAGAGGACAACACAGCCGATCCGGAGATCGAGCACGAGACTGAGCATCGATTTCTGGAGAACGACACCGGCAGCGACCAGGACATCTCCGAGGATGAGGACTTCGAGGACTCGATCATCGACGATTCAAGTAGCTTCCTTTTATTTCCCCCGTTTTCTCGTTCCCAAACGGAATAACGAACGGTAAACCTGTACCCCTTTATTGCACACGGTTCCCTCCATCTCCAACGCGATTTCTACGTCCAGAAAGCCGTAACACTTTACGCTGATGCCGCGCTGACCTTTTCGCGGCAATAAAGCCACTCTTCGCTTCGAGAGCCGCAATCTCGCGTTACGATCCAATCTTTCAATGGAGAAATTACCTTAAGTACAGATCCGCGGAGTTGGCGACGGGACTAAGCGGACGGCAAGTTCTGGGAATTGAGGCGAGTCGAAAGATCGCGGAGTAATCGAACAATTTAACCGAGGATGCCGCGTGTACTTCGATTTCACGCTAGCTAGGCATAGGTAATCGCGGCTAATTAAGTAAATCAAGCCATCCGGAGGAAAGATTACTCCCGGAATTAAACTCGATGTCCGACAATGAACTCTGATAGACGTTTCGCTAGCGTCTCCGATAGAGTCCCGGGGCGTAAAGTTTAAATTAACGCGGCACAAAAGAAGCAGCGCGGAGCTCTCGCGCTACGCCGAGGGTCTCGGGGCCATAATTGAAGCTCGCGGTTAGCTAAAATGAATTCCCATTCAGCCGGTCTGGATTATCGCGATAAAAGGGGGCTGGAATCCCCGGTTCGAGCATAAATCTCCCGGGGGTTTCGGCCAGGATTTACGCAGCGATCACCGTTAATCCCATTTTATTGGGCCGTGCTCCCTTCATAAAGCCCCCCGCGTCACTTTCGTTCTCGTTTGGAACAGCCGGGGCTATAAACGAGGTCGTTCCGCGGGCCGAGAGTTAATATTCCCAGTGGAACGAGGCCCGTGGCGAAGATAGTCACGAGTGACCGTGAAACTCTGATCCTTTTCAGACGCCGATCCTCATCTGGACAACAGAGTGCACCCGGTGCATCCCGCCACGTTCTCCTCGAAGCACGAGCGGCTGGCGATCGAGTGCTCGCGGCCAGAAGCCCAGGCGAATTGCGTGCTGGGCCAGAAGTGGCGTTGCGAGAGAGATGGCCATCGTTGGAGAAGGCATAAGTGCAAGTACGCCGCGCCCCCGCCGAGGGTTTCGAAGAAATGCGCCTGCTTCACGCCTAACGGGGTGGTCTACACCAGATTGGAGTCGAACGATTACGATAGCCATCGGTATGGCTTCGGCAGGGACAGGAGACCGGGGGATATGTACACGGACATGGCTAGATACTTTGCTAGAAGAGGTACGCATCGAGCTTTGCTTAATCGTCCGTGATTCTTCGTCATCGTTATCGTTCGTGATTTTTCTCAGGCAAACGGGACGTGTCAAGCAATGCTGGTGCAAGTGTAGATGTCTATCGAGATACCAACGTGGACGATGACGATAGCAATGACAGTGACCGAGACAGGCGCGCTATTGACGAGGAGGACGACGAGGACTTCTTTCAGGAACTGAACAGCCTCGCGGAGGACGTGAGGAGGGAGTATACGAGTTTGCTTTCTACGTAAGAGGGTTTAGAAAGCTACCGATGCTTTCTGTGATAAACGACAGGTGTTTCATGGAAGCGTTTGTCAGGAATAGGATTGATAACCGCACGTCGTACGGCGAGGAGCTGGAGTTTGATAATTTGAACGATTACGACTACTCGATGGAGGACTTTGATACCAGCTTGGACAAGGCAGTGAAGGGTCGCCTGAATATTGAGGACGTAGTTAAGAGGCACAGGAGGGTTCGAAGAGGCACCACGAAGAAAGACACCGTGGAACATGTTACGAAGATCATGGAGAGTATAGAGGAGGAGTTAGACGATTTGAAGGTACACCTGATTATAGGCATTATCGTTACCGTAGAAGGAGTGTTATTCAATCGTGTCTAAAGTTGTTATTGTGCTGTATAGGAGACGCAGGCTCGCCAATCGGAGACGCGAAGAACGTTACCACCAAAATGCTCGGTACTCCCGCAGGGTGGAGTGAATTGTTCGGAAACTGTGTACCAGGACCCGAACGAATGGCGCATTTCGAGGCGAGAAATCGAGCAGCAGATACGAGAGATGAGGATGCAGCTGGAAACTCTGAAAGTGAGTCCCAGAGATAGCTGCTTTATTCATTTCGACGAGGAACTATCTATCCCATGTGTTCCTTTCAGGAAATACGTCGTCATTTGATGATCAAGCGACCTCACTTCATCGCCGACACTGAGGAAGCTGCTGGGGATGCGAAAGATCCCCACAAACCGCACCACCATCCCTCCAAGAACCACGTGAATCGTCATCACAAGAAGCATGATCACGCTAGTACTGTTAATCCTACCACTACCACAGCTCGCTCCACTTTGAAGGTGAAGGAGGTCACAGAACAGAGATCTACGCCCACGGAGACCACGGAGAAACCCAGATCTACCGTTACCCTTGCGGACAGCACCGATACCGATCCCATCACTACGACAGAAACGACAGCCACGACGTTGTCGATGACCACCAAGCCGAAGAAGATCCCTCGCCGTCAGAAGGTAAAGGACTCGCCGAGCAATCGAACGGAAGTGGAGGACGACAAGCCTCAAAGGCGCAGGAAGGTGCACCATCATCGCAGAAACAATACGCTGTTCACGAATAGCGTCCACGACGAAGTGCCGACGGTTAACGTCACCGAAACCGTGGAAACCACCGTGACTACGCAAAGCACGATGCCTAGTCAGAGGCATCAGTACCAGCAGACTAGGTACACGACTCTGCCAACCAGCACGATGAAAGAAACAACGATTCAGAGGGAGTCGTCCAGCAGTACTGGGACTACGAGTGGCTTCACCAAGGAGACTACAATGGGGACAGATGCGCGAACAGCATCGACAGAGTCACAGACCTCTGGCTTGCCAGAATCGACAGAGTCGGAAAGGACGACTCCCATGGTCTCTAGGACGACTCCCATGGTCTCCAGGACAACCACCGAAAGCCGATCCAGAACCGTTTCGCTGCTCGCCACTGCGGCCACGACAGCCATGACCACCCCGGTTACAGTTAGCCCGACGAGGAAGTACCCAAAGGTGCAGAAGAATAGGACGACGGGGAATCTTGGGCCTTCTAGAATAGACGTGACTATTTTGGAGTCCCCTGATAGGAAGAACAGGCAAGGTTGGTGATCGGTAGTACATGGATTGGGAATTGATGATGCGTAAGCATGGATTTATCTGTTTTCTTTTCACGACAGAAGTGATAGATATAGCGAGCAATCGGCGGCTACCACCGATGCTGAACAGCCCCTTAGAAGCCCGCCACAAGTGCTACTGCGAGCCTGACTCGTTTACCAAGAAGGACGAGAAGGAGATCGCCAGGGAGGAGAGGAGAAGACTGAAGGAAGAGCGATTGAAGAAGAAGGAGAGGAAGCTGAGGAAGAAGACCAAGCTCGAGAAGGAATGTTTGACAGAAAAGATGAACTGCTTCGAGCACGATAACGACCATTGGCGCACCGCTCCCTTATGGAGCGCGGGGCCATTCTGTTTCTGTATGAACGCCAACAACAACACCTACTCGTGCATCCGCACCATTAACGCGACGCATAATTTCCTCTACTGCGAGTTCACTACCGGTTTGGTCACTTATTATAATCTGAGGATCGGTGAGTGTGTAGTTTGCATCCTCGGCTACGCGTTCCTTGGAACGAACTGATGGAAATCAGCGATACGACCTCTGTAATTCTCTTCGTTTAGATCCGTTCGAACAATGGAATAGAGTGTCCTCCCTGACGACCGCCGAGAGATCATATCTCCACGATCAATTGGAGCACCTGAAGGGGTGCAAAGGTACAAGGGACTGTACAGTCGGGGGCGCGAGGGAGGCACTGCCGCAGCCGCAGCAGCACCAGAGATTGATCTCGAAGAGGAAATACGCCAACACGTTCGGTAGGTGTTCGTCGCCTGTTACGCGATAGATTACGCGTGATTGATCTTGTTTATTTCATGTTGTTCATTTCCATAGAGGATATGTTTGTACCGTCAGCTTTGCAAATTATTCGTGAAAGTGAACTTGGTAGTCCGCCTAATAAGAGACGAAAAAAGTTGCAAAAGTAAGTAGCCCTCGAACAGCCTGACACTGCCCACGGTATATCGAAGCAACGATGAACGTGATTACTATTTAGGATACGATTGTCGTTTGTTTAACGCGCCTCTTTCCTGTTGAACAGTGTTTGGAACAGACGCAGCAGAAGCTGGCAAAGCAGTTGGCGACATCACCAGGACGAGGTGAACTTACGGCGGCACAGACATCAGTACTGACCTGGGCCATTTCGTCCCCCTTTTGAACCTATTGCCGAGGATGGATGCGCGACGCATTGCCTTAGATGTATATTAATTTTCGCGGATGCATTTAACGACGTAATTTATTTAGTGATATTTAATTGATGAACGGAAACGTGATATTTAATCGACAGCGTTTTTGATTCCATTACACGTCCACGGTCGGGTGCGCGCCGTGAATATTTTTAATGCTACTTTTCACGTGAACATACGATCATTGCGACTGGTCGGCGAGCAAGTCCCGCGTGTATTATATGCGTTTCGTTAGAGCACGTAAAGAGGAATGAGAAAACGATCTAAACGACGATCCTTTTTTTACTTAATAGCAGATATTTTTTATAATAATTTATTTACTCTCGTCTCTTTAGGTCTTTGTACGAGGAGCGAATAACTTGTATCGACACCTGCCTAATGAGATTTAGGGCAATATTGAGACCTCGACTTGTCGCGGGGCTAGTAACGATGCTTCCTCGCGAACTGAATAACCGATACCCAGTTGCTTTCTAGACAATAGACTGTCCGAGGAGAAGGGAAGCATTTTAAGTATTCGTCTATCGCATTGGGACAGCTCGAATTCGGGGACTCGCGACTATGGACTGATACGCACAACGAATGAACGAACACAATAGCGAACATCATTCTGCCAAACGCCTATTTCCCTTTCTCGCAGCAATCCCTATATATTCGTACATCCGCCGAACTTTTATCCCACCGAAGCTGCCGTTCATCTGATTTCTCTATTGCCTTTAAGCGACAACAGAGTCGAAATGCTCTTACAACGTACTGCCACAAAATCTCTTACAATCATGACAGCCAATCTCTATTAACGTATTTGACAAAAAGTAAATCCAGCCACTGTCTAAAGGTATGCAATGCTAAGACTGTATATACTTCTATGAAACTAAAGGAACTTTTAGCGCCATTTACTCTGAGCGATCTCCTATCTCGATAGAAACAGTACGAGATCTTTTGTGATTGCTACATCCAACAATATCTCTGTTACATGAAATGAAATGCTGATGGATCTATGTATCTAACATCAATTCGGGGATTCACTAAATATTACGCAGTTGCTTCATCGGATGTAAAAAGAAGTTTTAGACAATATCCAATCTTTCCTTACATAAACTATATATTGTTTACATACAAGAGCTAAATGATCGTCTCCATTAGCATTTTATTTTTTTACAAGTAAAGTGTTACTTTACAAAGTGTGTTACGACCTAGGTTCTCAGTTAGTATTCTGAGAGTATCTTCAAGACTTTCAAACTAAAGCAATGTATTGAAATCATTCGAAATAAACAAGTAAATACTGTCCAGATGATAACTAATATATCATTCATTTCAGCGTTAAAGCGGGGACACAAAATGAAACGATATTCAGTAATCGTTAACTTTATATTTTTCGTACTTTTTCATAGCTTAAATACATAGAAGATATGGAATTTTGTGGGAAACAATTATTCATCGTAAGTACAATTTCGAGTTCATTTAAGAAAATTAAAAGCCAATATCAACATCAAAATCTTCGTTATCATCGAAAATACTTCGCGCGTCTTTTATCTCGGTTACATTCTTCCCACGAGAATCATCCTTCTCGCCAATGGTATCGCTACTTGGCATAGCATCGACTGTATCTCCAATTTTAAAGTCGTCAAATTTGTCCTCATTATCGAAACAGAAATCCTCTTCGAGATCATTTTCGCAATAAGGATTAATAATGGTATAATCGTTCTGTGAGCATACATGTTCCGCCTCATTATATCGGCACGTAGAATCATGATACTCTTCGGAACAATGATTTGTATCATCTAAAGTTTTGGAATTGCCACATTGGGTCTGTTTAGGCGTACCCAAATATTTCGCCCATTCGTTTTCAGCTATATCTGATCTAAGCTGTCGATCGGAACAGTCATTGCGATAGCTACTATGATTCGCATCACCGTCCGTCTCAAAAGATGCGTTACCTTCGTTTCCATAAGCTTTCATGGCATTTAATGTTTGAACCTGAATGCGACAAGCTTTCCCTGACCCTTGGAAAAAAACCTAGAAATTCGAAATGTCTGCTACTACCTAACACCTCCACTACTTCATCTGATTACACCAAGAATTACCCTTTATTTCATATTATCAATGAAATTCAGTGAAGAACATTTCGATCTAGTAAATAATTATAAACTCACCCGCCCGAAGAACTGCTTTACGTTGCAAACTTTGCATTGCCATTTTATTGCCTTCTTCACTATGTGGACCTGGAAAAGAGGCAGTGAATAACGTATTAGAAATTGTTCGTCACTGCTGCGATTTTAATGGTTAATATGTATGAGAATTACCTGATACATTTTACACGAGGAACAATGCAAAACATTCATTTCCTGCGACATTATCACACACTTTTTAGGTTTTCACTGAGGAAAGAACAACACCACACGACCGCAAAACTTTCGTGGTTTAAACGCTGGAATGCGCGGGAATTTCGGAACTATTTGAAACATCGGTGACTCGAGTTGCTACCCAGTGTAGCCACCAGAGGGCAATAGAATTTTGGCGCGAAGACATGATTGGTTCGCAAGGAAACCACCTCCGGTGCTTCCGGTCAGTTGAAAATTTTCGGCCTGTATCGCGCGGTTGTTAATAATTAGTGAATATAGCACGAATACTTTTGCACATTTGGAAGATAAAAGCGGTGAGATCTTGCACGTTTATTTAGAATAAGTCTGGGGAGAGAGCAAACGTTTAAAACATCGCGATTTGGGCTCCATATCAAAACTACACAGTACAAAACTACACATGCAATTTAGGACACATACGAATAGTGCACAGAAAGTAGTGCACATGCAATTTAAAGCACATTAAAATTATAGTGTACATACAATTTAGGACACATGCGATTTAGGACACATACAATTTAGGACACATGCGATTTAGGACACATACAATTTAGGACACATGCGATTTAAAACACAATCGAATTTGTAGTGCACATACAATTTAGGACACATGCGATTTAGGACACATACAATTTAGGACACATGCGATTAAACGCACATTTTTTTAGTGCACATCAGGATAACGCACACCAAGATTTCGCGCACAACCATCTACTCGTCGCAGTCGACTGTTTCACAGCCGATGGTATTAGTATTGGTTTGCACTAGATAAGGGCGGGCGCGTAAAGCATGGTAGCGAACCGATGTGACTTTGGGGATGCTCAAAATGAGACTGCGGTTATCGCGCGATGGGGTCAATATCGCTATTGTTAACATGGTAATCATTCTGAACATTTTCCTTTAAACCTTTTGATGGTTGGCTTTGGTTTACAAGATATGCGCAAAAAACTTATTAGAATTACCGAGTTTAACACATACTCACAGCGGTTCGCTACTATTCTTTACGCGCCCGCGGGCGGGCGCGCGCCTCCCGCCCTAATCTAGCCCCAACCAATACTAATACCGTCGGCTGTGAAACAGATTGCAATATATTATGCCGAAAGTTTTTTTATTAATATCTCCGAATCTAAGGCTGACCGCCAAAAAATTTAAAGGAAAATGTTACTCAGAATGACGACTTTGACAACATATGTGAAGATCATTGAAATCGGCGAAGGCCCAGTTCACCGGCAAGTTTACCATGGTATCCTGTTGTACACTAAATAAAATGTGCGTCAAACTGCATGTGTCTTAAATTGTACGTGCACTATAAAACGCATGTGTTTTAAATCACATGTGTTCTAAATTGTATGTGTCCTAAATTGTATGTGTCCTAAATCGCATGTGTCCTACATTGTATGTGCACTACAAATTCGATTGTGTTTTAAATCGCATGGGTCCTGAATTGTATGTACACTATAATTTTAATGTGCTTTGAATTGCATGTGCACTACTTTCTGTGCACTATTCTGATGTGTCCTAAATTGCATGTGTAGTTTTGTACTGTGTAGTTTTGATATGGACCCGCGATTTGTACCAAATTCGACGGTTACCTCTTCTCGCAATTGCATTAAAAAAATAGATGTTCAATTTTCCTTTTTCTTTATTGTTTTACACTTTTCGATTAAATACATATAAAAACAGTTGCTTAATGGACACAAAATAAAATACAATTATTGAAAATCAATTTTACAATTGGGTAAGGCTGCGATAAGTTCCTTTCGAATGGAGTCCTTATCCTTGATGTACGGTAAGCCTTGAATTTTTAATGATTTCAAATTTCTATGGAACGAATGTATATTATCAGTACGGCGACTCCTGTTTTATATTTACTCTGTCAGTGTTGGTACATAATTACGTACTTCAGTATTTTTAAATCACGTAGACCTTCGTCGTCGATACTTTTGCACCCAACAAGTTCCAAATTTGTTAGCGTATCTTTAATAACTGATAGCAACGGTATAGCCTCATTAGTGATGTATCTACAGCTCTCGAGTTTTATTTCTTTTAATTCTTTGCACCCCTCTAAAGTAACAATTTAAATGAACAAGTGTGATCGTACTAAGCTTTTTTAGAACATATTAAAATGACCGCAAAACACTGACCAAAGTATGGAAACCCTACGTGACTTATTCCAGCGTTATTAGCATCAACAGCTTCGATGTGACGAGTGTGCCCTTGAGATGATAACAGATTATAATCTTTTAACATTTCAGGGGCATCCTTCCATCTAACAAATGCCCCATTTTTCAACAGCCACTCGGCGCAAGCTAAATCGGATCCAACTTCCTTTATGCGATCCTCATCGACTCTTGGAACAAATCCTTTATGTATTTAGAACTGTACGCTTCGTACTTTAAAAACAAAAGAACAATGCGTTACTGCGATACCTATTGAATATCAGAGTAAGCCAGTAGAAAAATGATCTCCTTTGATTGCTGGCACTTTGAGAAGCCACGAACCCTAATCTGTTTAAAGTCTGAAATTAAAAAGTACAGTTACAACCTCCCAAAGGGTATAGGACAAAGATATTTTATTTTAGCCATACGTGAATTGTCATTGTTTATTATTTAATACTTTCGCGAACGCTTGATATCGTCTAGTGATCCTCTAGGTAGTGATACGCAGATGTCAAAGAGTAGGTATAATAAGAGGCGTCACTCCGGGCGGAGCCTTTGAAGTCCTTGCTTGACCTTGGCATTTAAATTGGTTGTACATTCGAGCGGGATATTCAAATCGACTAAATGTACCTTACCACAATTGGCTGATTATTGCCGAAGTTTACCGATCATTGCCGAATGGGGCCGAATGGGCATTTAAATTGGTCGTCTCACTAGAAATCACTGTTTCCCTAGATTATTTCTGTCCTTGTCGAGTGACGCCTCTTATTATACCTACTCTTTGCAGATGTGTCCACCATTTTGGCTTAAAGCGGAAGTCGCAAATTGGCGGGCACATTTTGAAATAATCGAGAAAACTGAAGTTGTACTATTTCCTTCTAATTTCGTTTATTAACGTTTCACATCTCTGTCTTAAGAGATTATGGCCGGTATTCATAAACGTGTCTTAAGATTAAGCAAATGCTTAAGCATGCGGCGTCCTCTACTAACCTAGTAACATAGTAAAGGATACCGAATGCTTAAGCATTTGCTTGATCTTAAGACACGTTTATTAATACCGGCCTTATGTAAATTACCAAGGGACGAAATTGCGACCCCTCCCGGGAGAGGCGAAAAAATATCTCAATTGGTAACAAAAATTTTGCAAAATAATAAGCAGTAGTTTTTTAGAAGGTAAATTCAAGCGACGGAATTGCGCGTAATAAACGCGGGAAATTCCAGAACGTGACTGCGCGAAAAGAATTTTAATATATATAATTTGCAGCGATAACGAAACTTCAGTAGAAATTGTTTGATATAGATGTCAGCGATGAGCAGCGTTTCTGCCAGCTGTAGTTTCTACGTTATCCGTAGTCTCTGGGTTTCATAATTGTATGTGCCGCCGGTTTGAAGAGTCAAAACAAACCTGTGTGTTTTCGCACAGGAGTGATTACATTTAGGAGGATTGTATACCAAATTGCAGCGACATGAGTCGAAGGAAAAGAGCGAAGGTTTGTTTCCCTGTGCTTTTCACTCCATACTCAATTTTCTATAGCATCAAAGGCATGCTTGAAGGAAATATTTCTCTAACGAATATTTCGAAGGGAACGATTTTTAAAAGATGCCCCGTAATATGAATCAAGTGTTTGTTTACCTGCGTTCCTTGACGTAGTGTTAAGCGAGAAGATCAGGTTCTGCGTTGCAAATAAATTGCATGCGTTCGCAATGAGTGTTCCTCTATCGTAAATAAGTAGATTAGGTTATGTTTTGATTAAACGGATTATTTCTTGTTTATATCACTTAGTCAGCAATCATGTGCATGTTGTTTTGTATTCGAATTAAGTACGACACGTGTCGATGAATAGAAATGCATTTTATGCAACTTTTAATTCATAAATGCCTGTAGAACCTTTTAACCTATACGTCAAAGAAACTTTACGCGCCACTCGCAGAGCTTTGTTTACTGGGAAACTGTAAGTGGAAATATTTGCGATCAGGTGGAGTACAGGGAAATGGAAGAGAAATATAATCAGTTGGAAGACGAGAATGCTTCTGACACATCGGAGAAATCTAAAACTGGGCTGGTTACACCAGAGAAGAAAGTTGCGCCAGAGGTGAAGAAAGATATCGATAATACCGTCCCGCCATCTGCTCCCGCTTCTTCCGCGCCGAAAGTCGAAGTGAAGGAAGAAGACGATCAGGATAGTGACCACGAAGATCCGCACGGTATACATATTTCTTCTCGGAAGGTTATTTCATTTCGAACAGAGAAGAAACGTAATGTACATTTTGCTTGTAGTAAAAGAATTACTCAACGGTTTGGAAGGGGCAGCGTTTCAAAGCCGTCTTCCATTCGATAAGCTGACTTCTACGGAAGCAGCTTGTTTCCCAGACGTTTCTGGTGGTCCACCGCAAACTCAAAAAGTTTTTCTTCATATTAGAAACAGACTTGTACGTCATTCAACATCATACATCTAATATTCATCGACTATTTTCATTCCCACTTTTGACCCTTGCCCTTCATTTTAGCTGCAATTGTGGCTCGAAAATCCCAAGCAACAGTTGCTAATCGAAAATGCTTTGCCGGGAATAGAATCGCCTTACAATAGCGACACTGTGTTAGCGCGTAGAATTCACGCATTTTTGGAAAGACACGGTTTCATCAACTTTGGTGTATTCAAACGTCTCAAGGTAATAGATATTAAATATATTTACTTTCTGTGCTATTCAGATTTTTGTATATCATGTATAAATTTGAATTGTTTATTACAGCCATTACCTACTAAAAAGTTAGGTAAAGTAATCGTAATTGGAGCAGGCATTGCTGGCTTAGCTGCAGCGCAGCAGATGCAGCAATTCGGATTGGAAGTAATTGTGCTCGAAGCGAGGGTAATTATTAATTTATATTTAATTCCGCGCCTTTTAAAATGTCACGTTTTAAATATATTTCGCGCTTTGTAGGACCGTGTTGGTGGTCGTATCGCAACGTTCCGTAAATCTTCGTACATAGCCGATCTCGGTGCTATGGTGGTAACAGGTTTAGGCGGGAATCCCGTAACGACGCTTAGTAAACAAATTAATATGGAGCTGCATAAAATTCGACAGAAGTGCCCTTTGTACGAAAGCGACGGCCAAACGGTTAGTATAATCATTTCTTTACGAGCGTAATAACAATAAAGTGCTTTAAAAGCTCGCTTATCTCGAACATTTTTAACATGTACAGGTTCCGAAAGATAAAGATGAAATGGTTGAAAGGGAATTCAACAGATTATTGGAGGCAACGTCGTATCTTTCGCATCAATTAGATTTTAATTACGTGGGTAGCGCGGGATCGGGAGGTCAGGGTGGCAATACGCGGCCCGTGTCCTTGGGCCAGGCATTGGAATGGGTGATACGTTTACAAGAACAAGGTGTTAAACAACGCCAAGTGGCCCATCTGCGTTCCGTGTTGTCGCTTCAAGGACGACTTATCACAAATCAACATAGGGTACGTATCCTTTGTACCTGCCTCTCGTAGCTCCACGAACAGAATGTTATTGAGACCAGCGATGCTGTTTACAGATGATAGCGATCATGGACCGTCTGGTGGAGCTGAACAAACAGTACAAAGAAATGACCGAAAGTAAGTTGCAGACGCGCGACATCACCCAAGAATTTGTGCTTCGCTCGAAGCAACGCGACCTTCATAATGCTTGCAAGGTATGGCCGATAGCAGTGTCTATGCAACTGTGATATTCACCGGTGTATTATATGTCACATATTTTCTATTTACCAGGAGTGGGATCAGCTCGCGGAACAGCAGAAGGAAATCGAAGCGAAGCTGCAGGAGTTGGAGGCGTCTCCTCCGAGGCAAGTACTAACGCAATAGTTTCCATCGCTTGCCGAACTTGGCGTATTAAATTTTTATTGCTACAACGAAATTGCTTTCTGTTCACAGTGATGTGTATCTGTCTTCGAAGGATCGTCAGATACTGGACTGGCACTTCGCGAACTTGGAATTCGCCAACGCGACCTCGCTGTCGAACCTGAGCCTGAAGCACTGGGACCAGGACGACGACTTCGAGTTCACCGGCAGTCATCTTACAGGTGAGTCATCCACCGCGCTGTTACATAAACGAATACTTTGTTGCGTTGAATTGATGCTTCGCAATGTTCGCGAGCGCGGTGCGCTGAAATTGGCTGCGATTATTGCCGATAGTTACGCGTCGTTCGTCGAGGCGCGTTTAGCACGCGAAAACATTCTAATTTCATGCGGCGCACGTGATTCGTGGAATATTCCCGGTTCGCCGGTAACGCGTACACGGCATTATATCGACGTTCTCGAGAAATTGCTTAACCAGCCAGTAGATGGTATAGATAACGGGTGAATTATTCGCGGGTTGCATCTCCTTTACGGGCGTCGGATAGTCTCGCGCGGTCTGTGCCCGGTGCGGTTGACTTTATCAACCTTATTGAAAGTCGATAGCATGAGATTCCGTGTAGATAGTCGCTCGTATCCCCTAACCGATCGGTTACCAGAGTTCTCATTATGTGAAATTATACTATGATCACGGCGTGTAGCCGTGCTCGGGCCTACTAATGCGTTAACAAAAACGAAGGCGACGGGAAATATGAGCGTAGATAATCAAGCGGTTTCGTATTTTACCCTGTCGAGGAGGGCTCTGTTCACCGCCGTTAACGGTGTGGCTTACTATACCCTCTAATCGTTTACCCCAAGTATTTACATTAAACAACTAAAGCCCTTCGGGAATAATTGGCATTCCGATACCACTGCGCGAGATGGGGCAGTTAAAACTGTTAGCCACTTCCGGATGTAATCTCGACTACCTACGTCAGGTACTCGACTAGACACTGATATCAAAGTGCTACCAAGTTCAACCTGCTCGTATCCTGGTATCAAATCGTTAACTCGGTCATTTCTCAACCAGAAACGACCTTTGTATATGCGCTAAAGCGCGAGTTAAACCGTATTGCCTTCAGCAGGTGCAACACACGCCATTGCAGTATATTTCCCCCTTTACGAGCGCAATGATTAAACTTCCGCGAGGGGTTCTTGCCCAATCCTCGGCTATTCCCAGAGATCAAACTATATCATCTTCCTCCAATTAACGGGGAATCGTGGCGATACATCAGTGTCTCGTTAGATCACTGACAAAGGTCCTTCCGGGCGTCCTCCGAGGCTTTTAATTGCAAAAATCGATGGAAGTGAAAGCCTCCCGACGGGAGTCTGGCGCGGAACAATGTCCGAAGTGAACGAACGGTAAACGCGGCGTTAACAGAGGACACTCGAGCGGCGTGTACGGTTCAAGGTGGACGTTGCTGGACGTTTTGTATCGGCGGACCGTAACCCAGCGGAATAACGTGCTCGCGTGTGTCGCTACCGCGAAGTGCACTCGACTGACAGTGAACGAACGGGACCGGTCGAGTCCAGCTCGAGTTCCAATATTGCTCCGACGTCGCGTCGTTCCCCGGAGCGACGCACTCGAGTGCACAGCGCGCGAGCGAGCGAGTTTATTCTCCTCCTGGCACACGTTGAAACAAGAGACACGCGAGATCCACTCCGTCCTTACGCGCGGCCATGGTGGTCAGGCTCGAAATTAAAGCGATGCCCACGGTCCATGACTGACGTGCATCGATGATCATGACGGTCCGCCCGCAGCTTCTTCCCGGCGATTAATGAGATGTAAACGATTTAACGCTAAATTAAGCACAACAATAGGCACTCCGACGAGTCGCTCGTTCGAAAGTTGGGGCCCCGAACGCCGGATCCCCCGATGTAATCGGTTTCTCCTCCGTGCCACGGACTCTTCGCGGTCCTCCTCGCCGCTTTACGGACCATCGGTTCCTTCCCCCGTCTCCAAACGAATCTCGCTCCAGGGTTAATAGCCACTGGCCGAAAACCGTTTAAGCTGAAATATTCTTTCGGATACTTTTTCTCTTTGAATGTCGCCGACTCTAGGTCTCCTCTAGTTCCCTCTCCGCGCTCGAGAACGTTAAGGGCTCCATCGGCTGACTTTGCGTCTCGATGCCATCGCGTACTATCTATAGTACGAATTCGTTTTTTATTTTCTTCTTCCTCTTTCCAATCCCAAGATGTCCGAGACGTCAGGGGAGGCAGACTCAGCAGAGTCACCCCAGGGTCGGACGGTCGTTGTTCATCGTTCGTTTTCATCTTGAATGATGGCAGGAATGCTATCTCTTTTGATACCGTGTTTTCCGTCTCGGCCCGAGAGGCCCGTCGCGACATGATCACGTCGGACAACACTTGGCACTAAAATTCAGGAATGTACACGGACTCGTATTCCTCGCCGTCTCCAACGATCTCTACCCCCACCCCACCTCCTCCGCTCGGGATCGGTCGTATAATAGAGCGTTACCGAGCTTTGTTTGCGAGCGAGGACTGGGCGCGTCGTCGGTGTTTTTCGGTCGTTCGTTGTCAGTCTCTCCCATTGGTAGGACGAAAACGTAGGCAGCCCGATATTATGCGCGTATATACGCGCGTGTACAAGCCGAGATGGAGAGCTGGATACGAGGGCCGTGAAGGGGGCCGGGGATGGGCCATTTACGACGTATCGAAGACTTCTATACCGTTCGTTGACTCCGATCGTCGCATTCCACGCCATCCGCGTGTCGCTACCAAAATTATATTGTCGTAAAGTTCGACTTCACGCGCACCTCAGCGATTCCCCGGCTTCCCCTCCAACGACAGACCTTACGGAGGGTTACACGACACGGTTACATCCGTTCGTGCGCCGAACGAACGCCCTCGGACCGCGGTCCGCGCTCTTTCACGGCAAACTTTCCACCGAAATCCAAGCTGGCTATAATTGCCGGAGCATAATGCAGCGTCAGCTCCCCTCTACTGATCGGGAAACTTCGATTGAGTCTTCGCTCAGCAACTTCCGAGCCGCGCCGTAGCGGTTGTAAAGCGCTGCAGTCTACTATTCTTCGAAAACATTACGATTTTCGAGCGAACTTTTACTGCGTCCCATAAAAGTTAAAACCAGAAGAGCTGTGTGTGACTCGTGAGCTCACGGGCTACGAATTCGAACTCGAATCTCCTGGTTTTTAAGGATCTTTGGAAGCGACGGTGAGCGGAGTTGGACCCGAAAGGAAATATCTAAACAGGGATCGGTGCATTACAGTACCATCGTGCCCATCCACGCTCGGGGACGAAGGAATCCGGGATATCTAGGCTCGAATAATTCCCCTAGCCGAGATCGAAATCAGGATCGTGTTAAGGATCGCGTTGCTCGGGGTGCCCGGGCCTGGCCACGTTTCGTATTTCCCAATATAACGTCGGGCCGGCAGGAAATTTACGAACGGAGAATATCAGGGAATATACAGTCCCGGGTGCGCCTTAATGAGCTTTCGCTTTCGATCTCCGATCGATTCCAGCGATGTTACCGAACTGGGCCCTGGAAATAAACGGGAGGGTGAGGGGCGGGGGGGGGGGGGGGAGAGACGTCGGTTCTGGCCGCGGTCGTTCCTCGGCTCATTTGGCGAAGCCCAGGCTCCTCTCCTCTCCCCTGTCGCTCCCCCGAAAAAAGTGTAAAATAGAACGTGTCGAAACGCCGCATCGCGTCGCGTCGCGTCGGCCAGTGTTTTTTCGGAAGGGGGTGCCAACGGCGGACCGAGGCCCCGGATCGCGCCGAGCGTTTCCCCGGCAGGACGAAAACGTAGGCAGCTTTAACATTAGTCGAGCCGAGGGCTGGATGGTGCAGAGGGGGCCCGGAGTGGTAATTTACGAGGTATCGAAGACCTTGTACACTCCTACCCGCCAACGAGCCGGCCTCGCCCCGCGGAATCCTGTCTTGGCCTTAACGCACCGATACCTTTCCCATGACCACTTTCGGCCTATCTGTGCACACCGAGCGAGAAGCCTCTGTACACAGGGAGAGGCGACCGGCACACGTACTGCCGCTGGCTCGGTGTTCCTCTGTGCCTTTACCATTTACAGTGCTCCCCGTGTCGGCGACGCGGTAGGGTACCTTGTCGATGGTAGTCTATCTGGGGCTTACGCTCCTCTTCGGCTCGTGATCCCCGCGATTTCTCTTCTTAACGTCACCTATCCGCCCGTGAAGCGTCAACCGGCCGATTTCTTAGCGCCGGGCATTCCTTCGCCCTCCAACAAATGGCTCGCCGACACGCGTCCTCGGGATTGAGTCCTCCTGCCTCCACGGTACCCCGATACCCTTTCGTCTCGGCCTTTTTACGCTCGCGGTCTATTCTTCTCGATGGCGTGCAGATTTGTTTTCCCGGCTGATTAAGGATACTACGCTTGTATCGGCGTATAGGGTGGGGGCAAATTCGAGACACGATCCGGGAGATTCGTTACAGAAACAGTTTGCCTTCGAACTGTACGAGGAGTTTTTAAATCGGTTTCCTGGAAAACGGAGCTACCTTTGTCGATCTCAACTCGAAGTAACTTCGATCGAATCGAGGGTTCCGATTAGGGGCTCGCTCGGTAGCCGGACAATGATTAAGTCGGTTCCACTGGGACGCAACGTGTCAGCGTGAAATGTGCGATTGGAGCGTAATTAGGTCATCTATGGGGGCATTAGATCATGATGCACCCGAACGAGAGATAGAGGCTTGCTTGCCGAGCTTCTCAGAATGGTTGATTAATAACGCCAGCCTGGAAAATCGTACGTCCGCCGTGTAATTGAATCGTTCTCGAGACACTCGGCTAACGAGAAAGGCGTGTTCCCTTCAGTCCTTCAATTACCTCTAATCCGCCTTATTTATCGTGGCGACTTTATTAGCCGCCCAACCCTTTCGCCCGGTGGAAATGCCCGGCTTCGATGTTTCGCGTGCCGATCGCGGCCCCGGAAACCGTCTAAGGGCGGACAACGCGTCACTCCATTGGCAATTAAGCGTTGCTCGCCTAGCCGAGGCACGTGGGTTAATCAACTTCCCAGCGGCTTCGCCAATGTCTGGGATTGTATTTATGCGGGAACGGGCTGGGATGCACTCGCCCCGATAACAAAGCTATGCGAGTATACGCGCGTAGACTGCGGGATGATGGGTTTAAATTTCCTCGCGGCCGGATCTTCCCGACATCCGGGCGTTAAGTCTTCCCTCCGCTCGATAGATGTACTGCAACGCCGTAGAAACTAACTTAACGGTCGTGAAGTTGTCGTGGCCGACGAATTATTTCCCCGCGTACTTTGTATAACCCGTGTTGCCAATCTGTCATCGGTTATGCCCGGCTCGCGCTGCCATCCCGTGCTCGCGCGTATTTATGCGTGCGCCCCTCGCCACGACGCGATCCACCAGATATCGCGCCGTCGCACGGCGAGTTATTTCGTACCGAATTTCATTCTCAATTAGACGGGGCCGGCTCATCAATCATCCCCGCAACCTGATTATCCCGCGCAGACGAGATTATCGCCGGCTCGTAGACATAACGAGGTCTCGTAAGATGTCACTCTCGAAGATCGTGGGTGGACAGGACACGAGAAATTGGAGGAAAACTCGTTGCGCCCGTCCGGCACGCTTGTTCAACCCGACGGGGGTGATAGGAACGCGGTGATTAGACGCTGCCACGATGCTCCTCGTCAGCGGAGCCGCTCGCTCTTCCAAGCTAAAAAAAAGAAAACTCCGATGAAAGTGTGTTCCCCCGGTCCTCGTCATAATCTCCCATTCCGCATCTGCAATTTGTATCCTCCGTTTTAATTAGGCTCGTTCCCGCCCATCTTGACTAGAAGTTCCAGGCTCCTTCCTTACTTACGCTTATTGACCAGCCGAACTGGCGTACAGCACTGTGTGGGGGGTAACGATGGACTTAAGTTATCCGGGGGTAATTCGAGTGTCAGGGAACCGGGGGGCCTTCCGTGGAGGGCGAGGCTGCAAGTGAAATTGGAAAGCGGGGAACTCGAATTGGCAGTTGGGCGATATCATATAGCACGCCGACAGTCTTGCCCCAGGAGGCTGTTCCCTGGCCAGTCGGAGACCCGCGACCGGTCCCCGTCGCCGCCTAACTACCTCGTATAAATTCGAAGTGCAAAAGTTCGTCCTTAACGCTGGCCGTAATCGTCGAACGATGGGCGTACTTCGTGCTTTTCGGTTAATAAGCTTACGCCTCGGCGGCGACCGACGTCGCTGCATTTTTCAAATTAATGCCCCGGTAATCTTCCCTGACAATCGTTTCGAACGGGGATTACGTGACGGGGTGACCGAGAATGATTAAACGGGGCCGTACGCGTGACGGAGAGAAGAATGACGGTGACCATTATATGTTAATGCCCGGCCACACGGCATACGACGATTACGCGGCCTTTCAGCATCCTTCGCGGTCCATTTGCAGACGGTAAAAACTAGTATCGGCCTCGGCACAGACAGTTTTCGCGGGTATTTATCTTTTCACTTAACAGCCGTGGCGATGATGTCTGTTTTCGCACGCGCCTCCTTCAGGCTAACGTAGCGCGTCAGTACCCGCTATCTAGCTAAGTAGTTAAACGTCCCCCTTGAAAGCAGATATTTCTCAAAACTTCTTTTACGCCATCCCAGCTGTAGACCAGTTTATCACCTTCGCTCCCACTCCTAGGGAATTCTTCCGAGTCTCGGCGCGTTTTATTATCGTTTGCTTAGTCGCTCCCCGCAAGCTTACGTAATTATCCTTTTAAAAGTTATAAATTTTATTTCGACCGTAATAATTAATATAAGTGATTTCGGCGCACTGGTTCGGTCAATTAACAAACTAAAAACAAGCTATTTAGCAATTTTAATTATATACGCTTTCAACGTTTCAATCTAGGTTTAGATCATCTTCAGGAAAGTTTAGAAAAAATATAAATTATTGCTTATGCTATTAAATTGAGTCACAGTGCTCTGGCACTATGTGTGACCTGCGAGTCGGTTGGAATAAGACTGTAATTAAAATTGCTAAATAGCCTGTTTTTAGTTTGTTAATTGACCGAACCAGTGCGCCGAAATCACTTATAGTAATTATCCTTTATTAAACATGTCCCCTTTGCCATTATCCGACCTTCTTCAAACTCGATCTTGGGAGGCCACTTTCCCTGCAAATTGTCAAATCATAAATCAGAGCTAGGCAAGGGGTTCGAGGCATCACACGGGCTGACGCGCGGGTCAGGCGAAATGATTGCAAGTAAAATTTCGAGCAGGCCCCGGGAGATGTAGACCGACTTGGCAGATGGTACGGATTGCTGTCGCCTTTCGAGCGAACGGCACCTGGTGACCAGCCGCTTTCAATCTGCCACCCTACGGTCGCTCGTAAAACTTGGCCCCGCTCGTTCTAACGACGGTCATTAAAGGGGCGATAGAAAACTTCGGGACGCGCATAGCCGGTGATAATTAACGATCGGCCAGTGTGTATCCTCGTGAACGGTGAAACATTATCCGCTGAAAAACCGATGTTTATCTCGATGATGAATTTCGAAGTGGCCAAGCGCCCCGTGGAACGAACGGCGGCGTCGGCCTGCAAACCGGAAGCTGACGGGCGGAGGGGTACTCTTAATATCGTTAATGGCGGCCAAATTTGCCAGGGAATTACTCTCTTAACGACGAATTTACAGCGAGCGGGCAACGGAAATTTATTGCGAGAGAAATCGCGGCGTTCATTAATCTTTTTACCCGGCCCTCCCGTCGCCATCGGGTAGCGATATCCCGACGACGTCGACGCACCGGCGCAACAGTTTTCGCCTCTCCGCGACGTCGGCTCGCCGCGCCGCGTCGTTCACCGCGGGCTATTTGTATTTGCTTCGGTAACGCCGAACGGAATTCGATCCCCGGCTCATGTTTTATTTAACAATTTCTTGAAAACCGCCAAACCATTCTTCCCCCCCCCCCTCCACCGCCCCCCTCCGCGCGTTCCGTTAACGTGCTTTGCATGGACCTCGCGTTTACGTTGGACGCGTAACGATAAATATCCGCGGTTTAATGTCAACCGGCTGCCGCGCGCGGCCGCTCGCTCCGAGTGAAACTCTATCTGTCGATAGGTTAACTGCCGCTGGTAGGATTCGACGCCGCGGTGTGTGTTCACTGTTGCGCGTCTAAAGTGCGCGCCTTGTTGCTTCCTGGCTCGTACGATTCGATTCTTATTAGGTGCGATCCTCTCGCCCGTGCTCTCACGGCGCGATCCCCGGCCACGGAACGGAACAATACTGTGAACTGTCGCCCGGTAAATAGACCGCGGAATCCCGACGAGCTTGCTCGCGGCACGTCTAGATTTTCGCCGAGATACACGGACGAAACCGCGGTTTCCGCGACCCTCTATCTCGCTCGGGCAGCTCTCGCGAGCTTCTAAGAATCGCGGAGATGATCCGGCCGAGATAGGCCCTGCCTCTGAAACCATTCGAAAGGGAAACGCTGCTCGACGCCCAAGTTCCGTAACTTCCTTCCACGCTGGCTGCGAGATTTCCTTCGCGCGGAAAGCGTTTGCGGCCTCGATGGGAAAAAAAGAAAAAGGACAGTGGGCCTCGATAAACGCGCGTCGTTATCTCCTTCCCGTTTACGATCTTCCCGGGTGCTTCTTTGTGTTACCCCGTGTTCCCTTCTAATGCCGCAATCCACGCGTAAGAGAGTCGCGCGATTAATTGTCCCGTTAACTCGAGAATGCGCGGGATCTCGCTCGCGTATCCGTTTCCCCCGCTCGTAGTACCCGCGTTCTTACGAGCTGCGATCTCAGCCAAATGCGAGGCAGGGTGAACAGCGTTAGACGGTCGGTGATAAACCGCCCTTAGGGGAACGGTGCCCCGATCGCTTTTGTCGCGTCGTCTAGGTTCGCGGGAATGGAGATCGAGTAAGTTCGCCACCTTTCCAGGTCTTCCTTTTTCGTCCCCTTCAATTTTCTTCCAGCCGGGTCCCGGTGTTCGTTTCCTTTCCTCGCGAGATCTCCATCCGCGATGCGTCTCGTCGGGGAGATCGATTTAAACGATTTATCTACAGCTTCTGCATAGCCAGGTATATCGGGGAGACTTTAAGGGGACGATTTTAGACGCTTCTCTTGTAATCTTTACTGCGGATCTTTTTTTGACTCGGCCAAGAGGGGCGACTGTTCTTTTTCATTATGAGGCGAATGTCCCAATTTCTGCTCATTTAAGAGGTTACTCGTTATAAAAAAAGGTATAAAAAACTTGTTTCTGATCAAAAGTTGCAGAATAATTTATTAATTCTTTAATAATAAATCAACTATTTCGAGAACTATTTAAGAAAGATATTTCAAGATGTTTAACTATTAGTAATTTGTAATTAAATACAATGCTCCGAATGTTCGTATTTCTGCTCACTTAAAATAGCGATGCACGTATTTCTGCTCACGTAAACTGCTTCGCTACAATTTGTCCATGCACTCTAGCGGATCTATGACAACGAGACGCTGTTTTGATTTGTGTGTGCCTTACCATCGCTCTTGTAAATTCACTGCGTCCTTCTCCTACATATCTTCCTATTATTATAACTCCATTCCTTCTAATATACGTTCAATGTCGTCGTTTGCCTCATTCAAACTTAGTGCTCGGTCTTTCATCCTCTTCCGTTTTTTTATGTAATTGGCTTATTCTTATTCTTATCTTATTCTTAGTTTCGTTTATCTTATTTTATTTTATTTTATTGTATTTTATATTATTTTATTTTGTTTTCTTTCATTTTCTTGCCTCCCAACGGCTTTTTAGGTTAGGTTGTAGAGCAGCAGTTAATGCTGAACCTCGCCTACTCGCCATTGTAATCTTAATTGTAATGGTGTAATAAATACATTTAATAATAATAATAATAATAATATACTGCCTTTTCACGTTAAAATAAGTTACATCCTTTATGGAGAGGTTTTATAACAGAACAGTACAGCATAAAATAATGATAAACAAAAAAGGAAATGCCTTCGAATAGAAATAAAGGTTACAGCATAAGTACATTCGATTGTGAGATTATGTCACTCAAATTTTAGTGAGTAGAATTGCGGACATGACGGTGATTCACTTGAACCTAAAGCTACTCACCTGTTTTCTACTTAAAAAATTAAAAATAATAAACAAATCTAAATCCAGAACACAATACGTTATCTGTTTATATTATTAAATGATAACTTCTACTACAAAAACTATTTTCTGTCCAATTATCGGATACCAATAACGACGCTGTTCCTTAGCACAACCAGCTAGAACACAATCGAAAAATCATGAGTCCCTCGTATTAAAAGTTTTTTGTTGCTTATACTGCACTTTGATTAGCCCCAACCTCGTGCAACGCTCGCGTAAATGTTCAAGTAATTTAGAATTATTTTGCTGCAACTATAGTATAAACGTAACGTTTATAATAATAAGAAAAATACGAATTGATCAGCAACGGGGACATTTACCTTACGCAGCCGTTTATCTTGCGTTCTATCGGCTCGTTACTCTTGTGTACATCTTCGAAGGATTAGCATAGTATCTTTGTTATATTACCCGCGATACGAGTGACTCGGGTATAGGAGCTGACTCCTCGCCGGAGACCGCTCGTTTCTATCGCTTCTTCTCGAACATCCCCCCGTCGGTGGTGCCTGCAAGGATGTTCTCTCGGCTCCACGCATCGTGCCCGTTCAACACGGGCCCCGTACGAACGGATTCTTATTACCCAGGGAGAGGGGGGGGGGGATCCCCTCCGCGTAGTTCCCACAATGAAAATGTGTACACAGCGAATAGTCTCGCAGGCCTGTCGATAATAAACTATCCACGCCAGCACTTGGACTCCCCCGATCGCTTTGTCGCGTAGGTTTACGGGAACGTGGATCGAGTAACTTCAACACCTCTCCCCCCCCCCAGCGTCTCCCCTTCTTATTCTTCAATTTTCCTCCCTCGCTCTCGCCTTTGTACCCCTTTTCACCCTTCCTCCGCCCCTCCCCCGTCTCGCACGGACCCTCGTTGGCCCGGTCCTCGCGGAGACTCTAACCGAGAGAGCGAGAAACGGCGAAAAAAGGGGCGAGAAACCGGAGGGGGAGAGAAAGGGTGAGCAGAGAGGCAAGCTAGCAAGATCGGCTGAGATGTAACTGGAGAGCACATTACCTGGTATTAAGTCACCGAGATAACTACCTGTGTGGGAGGTTCCGCGCACCAGACCTCGTGTAAAATACGACGACGCGACCGCGCGCGCGGTACTCGCTCGCTCCCTCGTCGTTTCGCGAAATATTCCGATTTTTTTACCTGCCCCCGGTGTGCGTGCGTGCATGCGCGCGCTCGCGTGTGTGTAAGCGTCGACGAGAGGACTCTCCTCTCCAGGAAGCGCGGTACCACCGGTGACCGCGAGCACACCGAGGAAATATACACGCCGGTGTCCTCTTCCGATTTATATGAAGCATCGCTGATGTACCGATCAGGATTTCGAGGCGTGTAACGCGTATTTCTTCGCGCCGAGCCGCGTTTTTTCGAGGTTTATGGTCGGATCTCTGTCTTTATCCTCGGGGCCGGGGGGCTCGGTAAATGCTCTGCGTCAAAATGCACGCGGTACCCCTCGCCTTTCGCTCCCCGGCGAGCATGACGAACCGTGAAACCGTGATTCGCGGTGTCCGGTTATGGTTGAGGCGCGTCCCCCTTCCTTAAATTCGATCGAGGGATATAATCGAACGGGGGAGATATCGTATCGGCAACTGTCGTCAATTTAGCCCGGATTCGATTGACGCTCGTGTGACACTTCTCTTGCCGGTCTACGGCTGCGAAGGGTTCTTGTGGAATGGAGGGACAAAGAGCGTGGAGGTATCGCAGGGTTTAACGTTTAAAGGAAAGTACGCGGCGATGTTCACAGGGGTGGTGTACCGGAATTTGCACGTTTATTGTCGCATTAATAATTCATGGTGTTGCGCAATTTTTAATCAGCTGCCGTCTGCCATTGATTGATGCTGCCCTCGCGCCCCCATGGGGCTCGAATTTACATACAGAACGAAAAGGAAAAGTATTGACACGTGATACGTTCCTACCAAACAAGCAGCAAACTCCAATCGCACGTCATAATGGCGCCGTTTTCTTTCTCTGCCTCCGTTCTTTCTTCCATTCGGCCCGTTCTGTCTCTCTTTCCACCTCGCCGGGGCCCCACGGCGCCCCCTCTCGCACCCCCCCCTCTCCCCCCTCGCTTTCGACCATCCCTTTCTCTCTTTGTCTCCTGTCTTTCTCCTATCCGCGGGGACCCCACAAAGAAGCTAACAAATCGGCCGCGCGATGCAGGTGAGGCTTTTTATTAAAAAATTTTTATTGCACCCCGTGCAGCAAAGCATACGTCGTCGTCGTCGTCGTCGCCGTCCACCTCGCCGTCGTCGTCGTTCGGAGCTCCGCTCGAGAAACCTGTTTGCTCTGCCGCCACCATCACCACCACCGTCGCCTCCTTTCACGAGATATTGCTTTACAATACTATATTATATTGCGCGGTACGTCGAATTTCGCCTGTTCGGATTTAACGAGACTGGCCAGAGGATCGCGGGCTCACCGACGTCCACGGATATCCCTCCGTATACCTACTCTTGGCGTGTACGCGGATCGCGCCTCGCGCCGCTCCATCCGACCGCCCGAGATCCTTCTTTTTCTTATCCCCGCAGCTGGAATTTGCATATTCGTTTACCAAACTCCGGTTGCAGTCGGGCGCAATAATGCAAATTCGCCGCGAGATTCGTCGCTTATCAAGTTTTCGGTCGGCGCGACCGCGACCGGCCGAATCGTTTGGCGTTTCAGTTTCAACTTTTGCGCTGTTCCCAGATAGGGGATCGCAGCTACTCGGGGGGGACTTTGTTGCTCACCGGAGAGCGCGGTATCTCGGGTGTATCGGTTTCAGGCCAATAAACATTAAGGGCGAACGGCATCGCGCGGGATAATTGAGCGTCACGCGGAAAGTCCAAAATTGCTACAGGTCGTCGAATGCCAAAGTAGTATTTCCCCCTCGAGGCAGGAATTTATCCGTGGAACCTGGGAACGAAACGATAGACGCGGGAAGAACGGCTACGCAAATGATTGCACCGAGGATCGACGGATAAAGTGATTCGGCTGGACGATCGCCTAATTGATTCGAGGGCGACGGTTGGTCGATTTCGACTTTACCGGTGCGCGCCGCTACAAATCCGTATACCAGGTTTCTTTCCCAGCGACGTAAGCAGAAAGTACGTGGTTCGTAGGTGTAGACACGTCGCCATTAATCTTACAAGATGTGCACCGTGTACATTGTCCATCGGTCCCCGCGGTTCAGCCGCAAAAACGCAGCGGAATTCTAGCAGGGGATTGGCAACTTTTTTCCAATATCCGTGGCCGAACGGCCGAATGACCGTTAAAGCAAATGCTAGGCCCTTAAGTTGCCGGGGCGTAAGCCCCGGCCAACGCATGTAGAGACAAGCTTTATGGCTCTATAAATTGTTGTTTCGGCCCTCTATTGTATATCTTTATTGACCTCCGCGCCGGCCCGGCACCAGTTAACCAGAATGCCATTAATAACGGAAATGGATATTCGATTAGCTGAATACGGGATAAAAACCGTCGCGCCCCGCCCGAGTAATTTCCCCCTGGTCGGACAAAAAGGCCGTGCAACTATTTTAATATCGAAAGTGTTTTCGCCCGGTGGATATTTACTGCGGCTAGATACGAGGCGCGGGCAAAAAATCTCGGGATTCATTGAATACCGGGCTGTTACTTGCCTGAACGAATTACTCGGCCGTGTTACAGAAGCACCCGCTCCATCCACGGTCTCGCGAGGCTATAGTCGGGACAAAAACGTTTGGCCATTCGAGGCCACGAGGGGACTATCCCCTCGCTGCTTCATTCGGCGACTTTTCCGTCGTGTCTTTTCATTTCTATCCCTACGAACGTGTCTTCCGCTAGCTTTCCCTATAACAGTATAGTAATTCGTCGTTATTGTCCCGTTTTTACCATGCGTAAGGTCGAAGCCAGATATATTGGCCGGTTAGTTTCGTGAGGCGTATTCTGCCACCACGCAGTTCGCCTTCCTCGGTGTTCCTTCTCTCAACGTTTTCTGACTGGCTCTCGTTCCATCTCGCTCTCGCTTTCGCAGAACAAGAGTGAGCCAGAAGTGGTGGGGATGGTGCCAAGCTTCTGGCGTGTAGGCCAAACCGAGCTGTCAGCGTAGAAGTACACAGATCAGAATAGGTGCGCGTTAGCTCCGAAAAAAATCAGGAGTTTTATTGGTCAGCAGATTGATTCTTTCTCGATAGCTTCATCTCGTATTGGTCTACGCATAGCTTCGTAACCCACACGACTATTACGCTAAGAATAAATAACAGTCATAGGGGCTGTCCTTAAATTACGTAAGGGTAATTTTGGCGATTTCTTACCCCCTCCCTCACCCAGTATAAGAATTCGTAAGATTTGATACTGCAACCCCCTTCTTACGTAATATTTTTTACACTGAATTTTTTCAGTTATTAAAATTCGTTTAAAGGTTTATGTAATTCATTTAACTCGGTTTCCGGAAATTTAAACTAAAACAACTTTTCTGGAACATTAATGATAGAATTTGTATTTATTGAAAATTAGGTTAAAAAATATTACGTGAGACGCTACCTGACTCTCCCCTCCTCCTTTGTAAGAAAACGTAAGAAATTCGTGACCCCCTCCCCCCCAAAAAAGCCTTACGTAATTTAAAGACGACCCCATACGGCTACGTTCAGGCGGAGCCGAGCAGCATTCCCGTTACTCCACCATACCCTTCGGGGACTACGCAATTCCAATTGACAAATCCACGATAGTCAGATGGTGGTGGCTGACTTCTCCTCGAACGCTGCTCGCGAAAATGAATTCACCGGCCAATATATTTGGCTTCGACCTTAGTACGCCCGATGACTCTCCCCACCATTTCTTGGAATCCTTCGGTCGAGAGTGAGGGAACGAATGAGTCGATGGCAACTGTTTTATTCCCTCTCGCTCGCTTTTCGGAATTCTCGCTCGTGGCATCGGTCGCACGTAGGGATGCCGATCTTTCCCATAGAATCGATTTTTCGATTCAATTCAGATTGTTGTGCAAAGAATCGATTCGTAAAAAAATCGATCTCATCGAGATCGATTCATTATAATAAAAAAAATAAAGGGTAGTTTTGAACACCCTACATTGCAAAATGAATGCAGTCAAAGGTTTTTTTATGGCCGGTATTCATCGATTTCTTACTTACCAAGCGTTTAACACCTTTGCGCCTGCTTTACACATTTAGGAGAAGGGATAAAAGTGGAGGTCAATTGTTCAAATACAGGGACTTAATACCGGTATAACGCTCATACCGGTATTTCGGCAATACAGCTATACCGAAACCGATATCATACCGAAACAGATAAATACCGAAACCGATATTGTACCGAAACAGATAAATACCGAAAACAATAGGTTACCGAAACCCGAAATAAATACCGGTATTTTTTCGGTATTCTTTTCGGTAACACGATAGGTTTCAATATCTTCCGGTAATACTTTCATATCCCTTATAGAATTGGAACTATTATATCAAAATAATGTTATACCGGTATTTTGATATAATAGTTCCAATTCTATAAGGGTTATGAAAGTATTACCGGAAAATATTGAAACCTATCATGTTACCGAAAAGAATACCGAAAAAATACCGGTATTTATTTCGGTTTTCGGTAACCTATTGTTTTCGGTATTTATCTGTTTCGGTATGATATCGGTTTCGGTATAGCTGTACTGCCGAAATACCGGTATGAGCGTTATACCGGTATTAAGTCTCAGACGAAGATACAACCGAAAAATACCGGTATAATACCGGTATTTTACGTACCGGTAGGAGTCCCTGTTCAAATATCTGCTTCCAAGGAAGTAGTGCTTAATTTATAATCTTGAAGTATATTTATTAAAAGAATCTCTAACTGTTTTCAAACTCCTTGGATTTGTGCTAACATCACTTTTGCTTCCCTTTCCTATTACATTTGTGTGGTCTGATTCAAATTTCTTACTTCTAGAGTTTACGCTACACGCCGCTAGGGATTCACGATCTCTTTGGTTGCGATACGATCTTCGAATCGATCGCTGTCTTGAGAATCGATTTGAAAAATCGAAAATCGTGACAAAAAAGATCGATCTTTGAAAGATCGATCTCAGATCGGCAACCCTAGTCGCACGGACTAATGTCCGCGTCACGCCGTACGCCCGCCGCCAGCCCCGTTCGTCGGGACTATTGCGACGAACTACTGTACTGTGATTTCCGTCTAACCCAGCCCCGAGTGGCCACCAGATTTGGCCTGAACGATACGCGAATGGTAAAGCGAAGGAAATCGGCGCGACTCGAGCCGGTTCGCCGCGAGAGGCATGAATCGGGGGCGGGCAGGTAGGTCTCTCCGCGCCATTCCGCGGATTATTTGTACGCAATCTGTAAGTCCTCCCTCGGCGGACGACAGACCGAGGAGGGAGGAAGAATAGAAACAATTTCCTGGCTCGCGTGTTGGTGCGTGCGTGGCCACCGACGCGGCTCGCGTAACACCGTCCTCTCTTCGGCACGGGGGAGCGTAGGAGCGAGCTGGGCAGGAAAAAGGGCGCGCGGGGGGAGGCGTAGCCGCGTATATGGGCGAAAGGTTGTGGGGGCAGGGTGAAAGGACGGGGGAGGAAGCGCGTCTCGTTCTGTGCATCGGGGGTGGGGGGGGGGGGGGGGGAGAGACGAGAGGGAGTGAGTGAGCGAAAGAGGAGAGGTGGATCGGGGCTGGCCGGCCAGGTATCTCTGTCTCGTGCTGGCTCAAAGCTCCGGGCAGGTTCTCAGAAGCTACCGGTGCTGGAGGAATCCGCGCGGAGCCTGGATTATACTGCCAAAGGGTATATTTATCGGGCGAGAATGTATGCAGAAGCGCGGACATCGGCCACAAAGGGGCCGCCCCTGCGGATTTAGCCTTGACGCAACATCCACGCCGGGACTCACGGATTCGAAGCTGCCCGCGCCTCGGCCACGGAGACTACTCCTCTCGCCATCCCCGGGGGTAATGGATTGCCCAACTTTCCTCTTCTTAACGGTTACGGTTTCTTCTGGCCCCGCGGTCCGGGGCCCCTCCCTCGCGTGCGTGCCCTCCCGTCCGCGACTATGAATCGTTTTTATTGATACGTTTTATTGAACCACTTCATCAGACCGGCGCGGCGCGACCCTCTCCTTCTCGCGAGCCAGCACGCTTTCGCTCGTTCTCGCGTGGTGCCGCGCCGTCAGCGGGTCCTAGCGAACCGCGGCCGAGTATCAGCGAGTAAGTAAGCGGTCGCCAGGCTTTCCGGGGAATCCTGGCCGATAAAGCGGTCGGTTAGGTTGTTTACTCGGCGATACACCGAGATTATGACCTCCCTTTATGGCCGGCAGCTTCCTCCCGATTCAATCTATTATTTTCACGCCGGCCCGCGGATTAAACGCAGCGAGGATTTATACGGCTGCACGGGGGGGGGGGGGGGCCGGGGGGTGGGACGGGGAGGATCCTGAAAGATACGGATCGTAAAACGCTCGATGGGACAAAGTCGTTACGTCCCCGTCCCGTAATTGCTCGTCAGCAGCCCCGTTTGCTCGGTCCGGCGTGACGCGGTATACGATTTTAGCGTGGTAGTCGCCGCCTCGAAACGATGCGCGGACCTCGAGTGGCCATCGCCGTGGCTCCCGGAGGATACTCCTCGGGGAAAGTGTCTCGCGAAATTGCGAGATTTACACGGACTATAGTCGGACAGTTTGTTGTGCCCGGCTTGTTCGCTCGTTCCGGGCGGGATTTAACGTTCGCTTAAAGCAGGCTGGCGGCGAATAAAACTCCCGTTCGCCACGCGATTATCGAGCCTCCTTATGGCCGAGTGTTTTCACCGATTCAATCAATTACGCCGATGCCGGCCGGAATTCACGCATTCATTTAGATTTCTGGAATATCACGGTCGTAAAGTAGCGGACGAGATAGAGTCCTCGTCCGGCTCCGCGACGTGACGCTCCGACCAGCTATCTTTATGGATCGAGTTTTTTGTCCGACCGCGGCCATCATTTTCGCGCCAGCGTTATATTTGCCGAACGCTGAACGACGCTTTTATCGACTACTAGAGGAAAAACTTGGATTTCGTTACTCGCCACGCGGCGACCGGCAGTTAAGCGGCGACTTTTTCGTCAGCGTGTGTTTTCGAGAAGTTTCCTCGACGAAAGCGCAGGCGCACGCGTGATCTCTGCTTACATAGGGGACGGGTTATAAACTACATCTACTCTCGCAGTTATAGCCCCGTTCCGTCCAAAGAGGCTTGGCCCAACTCGCCATCCCCGTTTTGTCGGTCATGCCGTGAATACGGGAGTCGCGATATTCAAAGATAACCGCGGGGACGTCGAGCTGCGTACGTCTTGGCGGAAAGTTAGCCGCGCCTAACGCGACCGTAAACTACAGTTTGACGGAAGTTCGTAACAGGATTTGCGAGAGCGCCCCGGCTACATCCTCGCCTTCGCGGCACCGGCCTATTCGTTTAATGGATTGCCAAACTTCGGCGAAACATTCTCAGGCGGACCCACGGTTTTTTTATAGCCGCTCGCGCGTGGACGTTCCATAGAGTTGCGTTCGCGACGACGCGGCTAGCATCCGGCCGGGTATCGACGAATGAACAGGCTGGGTGAAAAAAGAGATTGCGCGCGTCTTTAAGCGAGGCGAGCCGAGCTTTGACGGAAGTTTCGGCGGTCGCGGTTTTCAGCCCCGACGTCTAGCGGAGCGGTAAGCCCGGCTAATGGATTGGCCAACTTTTTCTCCGTCCTCTTATTCAGCCGTGCTCTCATTCATCGTTTCGCGAGGGCCAGCGGCCGCGGCTCGGCTCTACCATCGCGTGCTTTGTTCGTATGTAGTTGGAATATCGGCGGGAAATATGAGCGGTATCAAAGGGTAATCGATGGATCGGCGATAGAGGGAACGCGCCATGGGGGGAAGAAAAAAGAGATATCGCCTGGAAACGGCGGAGAGATAAGGGATCGGGCACCGGTGAGCCTTGTCCTTCGACTGGGACGAATTTGTCGCGCGCTCGCCGCCCGGCACTCGTCCGCGAATTTATTCGCGTCCCCTTCCTCTCCTCTTCCGCCGAACTTTCGGCGCGGAGAGTGGATTTCGTGGATTCGAACGGCGGCCAGAGGATCCGACGAGTCCGACCAGTCCCCCTCCCGGTGTAATGGATTGCCCAACTTTCCTTCTTTCGCGTTACCCCCGTCCTTGTTTCCTCGTTTCTCGGCTCTCCTTTCTTTTATTCTCTGCCTCCTCTTCGTGGCGTGTGGTGTTTGCACGCGCCCGCCGCCGGCCCCAGTCGAAGTTCGTCAGTCGGCGTGTTTTTATTAGAATTCCGCCCGCCTCTATACCCGGGCCGATAAGATAAAACAATCTCCCGATTAATTAGCACTCGGTTATAGTACAGCTTCCTGCTTTTAATTAAAGAAGTGTTTCGCGGGAGACCCGGGCAGATAGGTGAAATTTATCGCCGCACGTCTTGCAATAAATTTCACTTAACCTCCGCACTCGACGGTTCTGCACGTTCCTGTCCCGCGACCCGCGCGACTCTAACGTAATTGTTATACATGCATACATTTTTGCGCCCGGCGAATATATATTGCTCCCTCATATTGCGCGCCCCGGCGTTATCCTCTTTCCCGCGGCAAGCCGTACGCCAGAAATCAAATTGCCCGCCCTCCCCCGCAAGATTATACAGCGAAAAGGGTGGAATCTTCAAGGAACTAGAATTAAGGGAACGAAAGCCCTTCCGCGGGGCCATCGACTCCGCGGCTAATTTTCCATCCTCCCTCTTCGACACCGCATCGAATCCGCTTCGCTTGCCACTCGAGTCGTTGTCTCGCAAGGGCGTGCCGCGAAGTAAGAGCGAGGGGGGTGGGGGTGAAAAAATCCAGGAAACCAATGCGGCCCCGAAAGAGGTCAAAGGGGGGCGAAATGGGTGAAAGGGGTCTCAGCGGAGGGCTAAGGAGATTACGCGTCGAGCCGTATCGGTCGTTTTCGCTTTAACGGTCAACCCTTTTAGCAGCGGAGCCCCCGAATACCCCTCGCCGCGTTGCGATTTAGAGCGGCGAAAGCTCGCCGGCGAGGGAGAAAGAGCGAGACGGTGATGGGGGAGGGAGTGGAGCTTACAGCGATATCCACTCGCATTGATCCTCGTTTTCCGAAGCCGGCCATTGTTGGCGGAGCGGAGTAGAGGCCGGGCGTGGGTGTGCGGATATCTTGGGGGCTGACGCGGGGAAGGCTCGCGGAACGGTTATGTTCTTCCGTAGAGCGGGATCCGTCCGTTCCTTTGAGGCGACTGGGGGATCGAAGTGTTTTAGTATTCCGTGGCCGTTCCCCCCGCAAGGATTTATGGGGTAAGAAGAACATGCGGGTCAAGGGGACCGCGCATATTAACCGGCGCGCGATAAATTCGTTTTGGCCCGCGTATATTTCGTTGCCTACCTGCGGATGGCCGGTGGGGGCCAGTTTTCTGCCGCGACAGGGGAGGCGAATCCTCTAACCGATCGAAGGGGCCCCGTCAAGTCCGCGGCGCTGGTATTTTTAGCGCCTCGCCTATCCGCCGGGGAACGGGCCGGCAGATTTATGCCTGTGTATCGTCGCGGCATTTATCAGCGGCGCGAATACTGAAAATTACCTAGACGCTAATGCCTCCGAATAAAACGCGCGCCGCGCGAGATTGCCGGCGATTTTTCACCGAGTCCGCGGTAATTTATACGGCACCGGTGGCGCGCCAAAGTCTTGCCCAACTTCCCGCCCCGGGTGCTAATCGGCCGCGTCCGATTCCTCCGACGGGGAGAGGCTCTCTCCGTCCGAAAACTCTGGCCACCTCCACGGGCACGATTATAATTCGACGCGAGTCCGTGCCCTCTGGGTCCGCGACTCCTATTCGGCCGGACAGCTCGCGGAACGAATCTTCTTCGGGGTCAGGAGAATTTACGGCGACACGAACGATCCGCGTACAAATCTCCCGTCCCTCGCTCGCGATACGTCCGCCGGAGAGATCTTCGAGGCGGCGGGAGCAGCGCGCTCGCCATCGAAATGGATGGCGCGACGCGTTTGGCCGAGGCGAGGCTCGTGGAGTCGAGGAACACGGGGTCGGAGCGAGAAACTGTTTCCTCGACAAGACGTGGAATGGAAGCGAAGAAGGGATCGAGGGGGAGACTGCGTCGAAGGGAAAGTGGGAACAGAACGCGATGCACTTCGGGCGGGAGTTTTTCGTAGAAGGGTTGCGCGCGGTTGAAGTCGAGAAACGAAAAGTGGGGACTAGCGTGGCTCTTATTTACTTTTGCTGAAATTTGTTTTCAAGATTTTCTTTGCGCCACCCCCCAGAATAGTTCCAAATAATGAAAAAAATGTGTGTATAGTTTGAGTCCGATTGGATAAGGGAACAAGGTGCTTATAGGCCCGTGAACACTTAAATGATTATTTAACAGCTCGCAAAGTCGATTATATATAATTATCCTCCAAGTTATTGATTACATACAAAAACATGTCAAACGAGAGTTGTTGATCCTGCCCAGGAGCATCTTTTATGTTCTATGACTTTTTCTGGTGCGACAAACGGTTTTCGAAAAAAGACCAAAAAACTAAAACAGAACCATTTTTTTCAAATTGAAAAACTTTAAATACTTCTCGTACACTTTTTATTTACGAGGGCGAAAAAAATTATAATTTTTATTTTCTAGGACTATATTTTAATGTTCAAGGGCCCAGGGGCACCCTTTCCCTTGATGCGATCAGGCTCAAACTTTACGCAATTTTTTTTTATTATTTGGAACTATTCCGGGGGGTGCCGCGAAGAAGTTCGAAAGTCGAAAATAAGAGCCAGCCTAGAGAGAACGATAATGGACGATGTGTTTTGAAAGTAGCTGCCAGGCATCTCTCGCCAGGCAGACCCTGCAGCGGCTCAGGGCTAACAAGACGCTAGTCATCCAGCAGTTTACAAGGAGTTATTTCATTGTTCGAACCGTCGAAACCCTTGAGCGGGCCCGGTATACCGCGTTGCGCCCTGTGCTGCAGGTCGCGCGTGGTTCGGCGCTCGGCCGCGCGGAATCTCTTTCTCCCGTGAAAGGAAAAGCCGAGAGGGAGCGAGCTAGCGAGCCGGATTTACCAGCGAGCCCGCGGCACGCCGATTATGTCGATATCAAATACCACGAACTGCACTCAGCCTGCAGCGGCTGGCCTGGTTGCATCGTTGCGCCGCGGCCTCAACAGCACACAGCCGCGAGCGAGCGGAGCCGTCGTCGCCCTGCATCGGTCTATTAAATTCCCCGTGTAAAATCGTATTGTCTTTCGAGTCGACCCGCCGCCGTCGCTGCTCGCGCTCCCAGAAGCACTTCATTACCATATAATTTCCAGTTCCCTCGCGGATCGCCGGGCAAAGGATTCGAGCGCGTACAGTGCTCCAGGAGCTAGGCGACTGTACAGACCAGGAGAGAGACCCGTGTCTCCATCCAGGCCACATGTGTCTCCGTTTCTATCGTCCTCCTCCCCCTCCTAGCCCTCCTCCGCTGGCTGCGCAGCGTATGTACGTCTGTTTAATGTATGCAGGGGCCGCGGAGTCTGGAGACACAGCTCGGGGCATTAGAACGAGACTTAGCTCGCGAGGATTGTCTTTCGTAGACAACCAGCGCGTAGTTAACTTTGTTTATAACCTGGCTAGCCGCGTGGTGGTAAATATCGCGGCCGATCCAGACGAGACGTAACCGGGGATCGTCTCCGATCTGGCATTTCGATGCAACGCCGCGTCGCGGACACGACGGAGCGGAATTCCCGTTGACATCGAATGTTGCTAGCTAGAAGGAGGATCGAAGGTAATTGAGACGACGTCTGGATACGCGCGTATAGGTTCTATGTAGGAGTATCTATCCTGTACGGCACCAAGGTTGGCTTATTTGGTCGCTTTGGGAAATTATGAATCGAAATCCCGCGAACGGCCGCCAGCGTGATTGATCGAGCCGCCGGACAATGGGGTATTTCGTCCTCCCACGTGATGAGCGTTTTAACGCGCGCCGCGCGCGAGAACGGGCCCCCTCGGACCAACGAAGCATGACTTTTGATTTAATTACCGGTGTTTGCGAAACGCAACGGCCGACACGCCCCGCAACGACCACCGGCACAGCGCGCGTCGTTCAAACTTGACAGACGGTTGCTGAGTTTAATGGCGGTTCGGTGTTTATTTATCATCTAGCCCGGCCGCGGCCGGTGCTTCGTTTCTCAGCGGAGGAGCGACACGGTGGTTATTAAAAACGGCGGCGTGGTAACGATCGATTAGAGGTATCGCGAATAGCTCGGCCGGCTACGCGCCACCTACCCGGCCGCCAGATAAGAATCTTCAAATTGACCGCAACAACTATAACCGTCGAAGCGCAAATATTTATTCGCTCGCCGGCGTTGATTTATCGCGGTGACAACAAATTGCCCGGCACCGGTTCGCGGCCAGGCTCGTACGTTCCGAGACGCGTTCGACCGATCGTCCGGGGATTCTCGTGATCCTGCCCTCGGCAGGGGCCACCGTTCCGATAACTTCTTCAATGGCAGCCGTTTCATCGACCACGTTTCCCCTTCGTATTACGGGCGAGACGCTCCAAGATGCGTGGCTGTAGCTATTCCTGGCTTCCTCGAAAAGTGTGCGCGTAATACCCGCTAAATGCGTAGATGCCCGGAGGCGCGATTCCCTGGAACAAGGTGAATTCCGTGAAATGCACGCGAGGAGACGGGGCCCGGTGAAAGGCTTCCATGGGAAATTCAGTTCAAGGGTGCAGCCGGTTGTTGGTAGTTCAATTAGGCATAATTGTCAGGGAATTCTTTCCCCTTTGTTCTAATATTCGTTGAACGGCTATCGTCTTTGATCGTTTGGAATGATTGCGCTACAGCTCTATTATGGATTCTTTCCAGTGCGATGTTTGATTAAAATTTATAAACACCCAGGGCTCGTTCATCGATCACCGATGGCTCGACGATCGCAAGCGAAGTAGCCCTCGCCTGTCCCGCGTGGCAAGATTGATATACTTACGCGACATACTTATCAAAGAACATTGATATGGTAATGCGCTAGAAAGAGTTATAAATCAACGGACCGCGCTGATAAACGTCGGGATAAGTATCTGATAATTGAATTAAGGAAATAAATATTTGCCCGGGTCGCTCGGGATTGATTTATTGCGGGGAACAAGGAATTGTAGCGCGGTGCCTGGCCGTTCCGCGGAGCTTACGGTTTAACACGTATAACTTGCGGCGTGTAAACGAGGGGATTGACGCGAGACCGGTGATTTTCGTAATCTACCCTTCGGCACGCTGCTCGTGACTACAATTTTGTGACTGTGGAACGCCGGTCGGCAGGCACCGTGATATTTCGCTTTGCTCCTTGTACTCGATGGAAAAATTTCGAATCGCCAAACAGGGCTGCGAGGGGAACGTTGAAATGCGAGGCGAGATCCTGTGCAGCTCCCTTGTATTCGAGTGAGCAATCGAGGAGCATTCGTGAATAATTGAATACTTCTCGGGCACTATAATTTCATAGATTGACTCAATCAATTCACCATATTTATCAGTCGACTAAGTAGGTTACACCGGGATGAATTGGATCACTTTATGTTTGATGGTAAAAAAATTAATGTCAAACATTAAACAAACAATTTTTTATTAAAGTGTAAATAATTAAAAGGTTTGCTTTTACTTCCCGTTGGTATCGTTGATAATTCGTAATATTTACAAAATTGTATGCTGGGGCAGAACCGGGTAGGTACCAAAATGTGAATAATAATGACACGAAAAGGAGGACGTTATCAAAATTAAAACTAAATCTTAATAAAGAACTACAAGTAACGAGAAAGAAAACCACAAAATTAAACAAAATACCGTAGAATAATGATAACAGTGGTGATGAAAATGGTGAAGATATTTGCATTTATGTCCAAGAATCGCATGGTTCATTGAAATTGAATAAAAGTTGAGTGAAGTTTACAGCTTGTCCTAACTGGTTGAGAAACTGAAGAATTGGACGAGTTTCGTTGTTATAGGTGCTAGGGATAGTATCCAGTATGGTAAAAACGAATCTTATTTTAAATCATTATTTTTTTGTATTTGTTCTTCTATTAAAAGAATTGGATATAGGGAAGAGTCGTGCAGCTTTAAGTTTTCTTGCTATATCATAGGCCAGAGTCGATAAAAATCAAAAATTCAAAACCGCGTTTGTAGTATAGATAGAACTTAATAAGAGGAGAGAAATTATTTTTGTGAAATTTAATAATAAGATTTGTTTATTCTCAAAAGTAAAGAAGTTGTCATTGCTAGGAAACGAAAAATTGTCGTCCAGTACCGATCAACTATTAAATTAATAGATTTTTAGGTCTAAATGATTACAATCAACATCTTATAAATTAATCTGAGTTGCTAACAAATTGAACTAACAGATAAGAAAAATTTGGTCTCTACTGGTTGACAGTCTGTTCGTCGGTACTGCACGACTCTCCCCTATACTATTATTTAACAAAGAGTTTATGCTAATGAATCCTAATTGCAATTTCTTTTTTACATTAGTAATGTTAATGTTATGAGCTTTTATCCTTAACGTCCCGATTTTGTCCCGGTTTCCCCTATAAAAATTGAAACAAAACAAAAATCTTTCATTTATAAACAAAAAACGAAAAAGTGAGAAATTCCCGATTCGCCCGAAACTTTTTCATAATTTCTTTAAACTTAATTTTTATCACAGCTTCCTTTATTTTTTTTGGACAATCATGATCCCTGATTGTTCTATTTTATGTATGTACAAACCATCTGTATATAAACAATTACCACATTTAGTAATTAAATTATTATATTTCGCGCGCGTCTATCTCGCTGAAACCGTATGCGAGCTCTAATAATGACTTAAAACAATTGACGGGCTATTACGGTAGGTGCGGGGGAGAGGGACAAGGTACTACGATCGATCGGAATGCTCATTTCTATCGCGATGTAAGAAATATGATCTAACTTTTTATTTTGATTCGATTCGCCCCGGTCTATCGTACGCGAGAAAATATCGAATCGACTTAATTTGTCTAATTTGTAATCGTATTCTCACGGATCTTATCTTCCTTGAATCCAATTTGAAGAATCATCGAAAACCAAGCACCCCAACGTTTTCGCTCCGCCCACGTTTGAGAGTCGGTGAATACAGGGGTTTCGACCATTCCCTTGGCAGGATAAAAAGTTCATTCACGCAGCTCCTCGCGTGACCTGTGATTTTCGCGATCCAGCCCAGGGCGCGGATCGTTCTTGTAGCTGCAATCTTGTGACTGCGGTGATCGCAGAGACCAGCACCCCCACCCCGTGGTATTCCGCGACCCCTTGGAGAGGATTTAACGCGCGTTCGAGGCCCGTCCACTCGGACGTTTGAAAAGTACACACGCCGTCCCGTGGACACGATGTACTACATAATAGATAATTCATAAGCATTTCCCATACAAGTATGCACGACCGGTCGAAGAGTACGGATTAAGTGGGAGGGCGAACAGTCGAGCTGGTCCGCGAAGATACGTGGTTTCCTTCGTGCACAGGGTGCTCAGTAAATTGTGGCAGGGGAGACCGGGGCTGGTATGTCAGTTTTTCAGTTTTTGATTTTTAATAAATTATGTGGGCGAAATATCATTAAACCGGTTAGTATATTTGATAGGGTATACATTTGGTTATCTGATTCAATTATTAGTGTTGATTCAATGTGACGACAATTAAGGTATTTTAATGGTTTTCTAACACATTCCGCGCTGCCCGTGATCGGGGTTGGTTGACTTACAGTATGGGGTAGATTGACTATAGGTACAATCAGTTAAGAAAATTTTATTAGTAACTTATCTCCGTGGTAATAAAATAACACAATGTCACGAGAGTTGTTTCATTATAAAATATTAATTTCCTTCGTTCATATTTTAATAATAAGCTGAAAAATTTTCAACCTAAACATAAATTATAATGTATTTATAACATAGTGAAACTTAAACAAAAAATAAAAATCGCTTTATGAATAACAAAATAACAATTAAAACCTTATTAATTTTATTAGTCAACCAGCCCTGACCGAGCATTTTGACTTTAATAATCTATATAACCTTCAATAATTTATGTATAAACAAAAATACTATGCCAATAGATCGTCTAATAAACAAACTTTAAAATACTCCCTTAACACTTAATCTATTCTAACTATATAGAGCGTGAAAAAATAAAATCTTTAGGAAAAAATCTTTACTTACGTAGTCAGTTTTTCGACAACCGCTGATAACTGTTAAAAAACGTGCGATCGCGAGATGGGACATAAATGCGTGGCTTAGTAGAAGTGACTTCTTTCGACAGTGAATCTTTCCGTAATACAGCATATGTCGGTGCAAAGTTATTAACAATTAGTCAACCTACCCCTTGTGACAACCAACCGCGGTCTCCCCCACAGGTGATGAAAAACTTACCCAAAATCGAGGAAAATAAATTGTGAATTTAAATTAAAAAAGTTGTCTTGAAATTCAAAGAACGCAGGAATTATTCACGAGAGTTTAAGAGGCTCATCTACTTCAATATTTGCGCGGACAAAATCATTTTTCCTTAAAACCATACGACCGAGCAAAATGATGTACCTTATACTTCTTACTCGTACTTGCACGAGGAATCACCCCCTCGTTATATCATGATTTACTAGACACCCTGTGCGAACGAACGCACACAACAGTGATCCCCGAGTGGTTGGCTCGTGTGCGCCCGGTCTACAAGTTTCATGTCTGGCGTACAGGGGCCTGCGTGTACAAGTACACACGCGAAAGGCGTATACTGGCAGAAAAATAGCGGCATTCGCGGAGTCTACAATAATTGAAGGCTTCGACGAGCCGTCTGTGTGCGTGCGCCTTCGTGTGTTCGTGCTGGGTATCCGATTATTCGGTTTTCCACGTGTATTTTTTTCCCCCGCGGTCCGTAACGTTGTTGCCACGCGATCGCCTACTTTAAATACTGACCATCTTGAAAGCGATCCACAAGCGTGATTCGAGCATGTCCCTCGAAGATCACCGGAAGTGGAAACGCGTTTCTTTTAACGAGCGGTAATTCAAATTGCCGGTTTAATAAACATCCCCTCTCGTTTACGCTGCCCAATAAAATGGTACTTTTCCATAATCAGCTGGAGGGAGCACACAATTTCATCGGCAATTTTTATCGGCCCACCATCCGCGCGCTCTCGTTTGCATAGAACGAAAGCTAAGGTCCCGCGGATAAGTGAAATTGTTCGTCCGAGAGCAAGATGAATCGAGCCTAGGTGGAGGGGGGGGGGGGGGGGGGAGCGCGTAATCTTCCGAGTTAATTGAGGGGCAGCGAGCGGAACGTTCGACCCGCGAGAGGCTAGTATTGGTTTCCGAAATGATATTAGAGAAGTCAAGGGTCGAACGCTCGTCCAATTATCCTGTAATCGACTTGCCCGCTCGAGTCGGTTACGACAACCTCTATCCCCGCTGAATTTCGATTCGAGCAGCCTGCTGGGACCGTTGCTCCTCTTTCTTTCGTCCCTCCCCTTTCTCCCCGCGCCTCTGCTCCTCTCTTTTTCTTTCGCTTGCCGCTGGAAAATTGTGCCCTCGACTACACACGCGTTGCGTGCAAGATAATTGGACTCTTTTCAAGTCCCGCGCCCGTGGCTTATAAGACGTCCTCTCCCTGGTCGTGACGAGTTCGACACAAAGGTGCTAGACTTTGTTCGATCGGGTCCCCCGCGCCTCTGCAGGAATAATTCCATTCGTGGAGAGCCTTAAATTATCCTCCAGGGACACTCCCCCCCTTCGAGAGAAAACGACGGAGAAAAGAGCGCGCGCCTTTTGCGCCCCCTTTGACTCGTTAACCACCCCAATGCCTGTAATAATATCAATATGCTAAACGATATCGTGTACGCGTCTTAAAAGATTTCAATGATCCCCGACGAGCCTGCTCCTAGCCTAGCAAAAACTCAGCCATTCGATTCAGGGCAGCTGGCATCGCGTCTCCTGCCCGCGGGCAGGTTAATTGATTTTTCCGTGCTCCCCGCGCGAAACGGATGCCGAGTTCTCCAGAATCCCTGGCGGAGGCTGGTGCATCGATATCACCGAAGATACAGAGAAATAGGCATGCACCGGCTCGGTCTCCTATTCGCCCGAAGTAATGGGCGAGCGGCGAGCGGGGCGGATAAAGGAGGGGAAGCGAGGCTCGATCGAGAGACATTCCGATCCGCATTTCCTTATTGCTGCTCGATCGTCGAATAGATCTATCAGTCATTATGATAATAATTTTCTGCTCGGACGGCCGTACGCGTCCACGATCCACCGGCGTTTCTTTAAATGTCCCGGATCCTTCGCTCCGTGACTGTTTCTTTTTTCCACGTCGCGCTGTCGACGTCTCGCGGGCGTCGCTGGTTCTTCCCTAGCTTCCCGCGAAACCTCGGCTCGGGCATCGGAAGCAGCTGTCGGGACTCGACCACAGCCGTGTAATTATATTGAGAGTGCAGCGTATCGACAAGCTGAAGGTCGAGATCTTTCAAGATCGCTTCGTTATGCGTTCGCGATTGAACTCGGGCCCGGGGCCGTTGAACCCTTTAGCGTTAAGGGTAAAAAAGTGATAACGTTCCTGTTAACCTTGGGGTACCCCGACGTCTTCCTCGAAATTCGGTGAGTGTCACTCCGGTTGCTTCGTGGGGATGCGAAGGTAGGGGAGACCGGGGCTGGTTGTCCCAAGGGGTAGGTTGACTAATTGTTAATAACTTTGCATCGACATATGTTGTACTGCGGAAAGATTCACTATAGAAAGAAAGCACTTCTACCATGCCATGCATTTATGTCCGACCCCGCGATCGCACGTTTTTTAACAGTTATCAGCGGTTGTCGAAGAATTGACTACGTAAGAAAATATTTTTTCCTCAGGATTTTATTTTTTCACGCTTTATATGCTTACAATAGAGTAAATGTTAAGGGACTATTTTAAAGTTTGTTTCTTAGACGATCTATTGACATAGTATTTTTGTTTGTACATAAATTATTGAAGGTTATATAGATTATGAAGTCAAAATGATCGGTCGGGGCTGATTGACTACTTAATAAGATTTAAATTGTTATTTTGTTATTCATAAACCGATTTTTAATTTTTGTTTAAACGGTCTAGCCGGGTAAGCATAGGAAAAATGTCCCCAACATCAATTTTAGTATTTATGTATACCAAATAATGCTCTTCGCCTAAAAAACTACTGACAGAAATTTCAGATCTCTACCCCTTTCATAAGGGTGATATGGGAATAAGAACCCTAAACTTTACACTATGTTATAAATACATTATAATTAATGTTTAAGTTAAAAAAATGTCAGCTTATTATTAATATATGACAGAAAGAAATTAATATTGTATAATGAAACAACTCTTGTGACATTGTGTTATTTTATTACCACCGAGATAAGTTACTAATAACATTTTCTTAACTGATTGGTCCTACGTATAGTCAACCTACCCCATACTGTAAGTCAACCAACCCCGATCATGGGGCTGGTTGATCAGCATGGAAGGTGTTAGCAAAACATTAAAATACCTTAATTGTTGTCACATTCACAGATAACCAAATGTATGCCTTATCAAATATACTAGCCGGTTTAATGATATTTCGCCCACATAATTGATTAAAAATCAAAAACTGAGAATCTGGCCTGCCAGCCCCGGTCTCCCCTACTGGCCAGCCCTTTCACAGAGGGATCCACCGAGCGACCCATATCGGTGTTGCTAGTGTCACCTAATCTTCAGTGCTCGTCAGCAGCCAGCAGCAAGATTGGCCGAGCGGGCGTGCGAAAACGATTCCCGTGGTCTCGTGGCGGGGCTCCGCGAGATGCGCAACGGTTGCTTATAAATCTGATTCCCGCGGTGTTAAACGGCCCGGGCCCGGTGCGCCGTGGCGGCGGCGGCGGCCGTGGTGTCGGGGATACGAGACGGAGTGAGCCCACAGCTCTGGTTTCGCCAGCGCAACATTATCGGAATCCCGGCGCGATTGCACGCGCGCGGGGGCCCCGGTCCCAGGTCCCCTCGTAAATCATAATTATCATCGTGTACGCTTTTATCCGAATGGAAATTCATTAGGCCGCGATCGGTGCCATTGTAAACAACGCGATCGACCGGTGGAGGTGGGTGCCACGGGAACAGACGGCGAGGGGGAGGTGAAGAAAGAGAGGAGAGGCTGGCAGATCTGCCCCGCTGGATGAGACGGAGAGTGTGCCTCCAGAGTGGCATGCCGCGGAGACCTCGGTGGGGGGGGGGGGCGAGGGGGCAGGAAGGGGAGGCAGAGGGTAATTTACAAGGAGAGCTCGAGCCTCTCGAGCGGATCGTGAGTTCGAGGCACGGAAAGGTGAGTTCCTCGGCCGACGGGCGTGCGGTATCGATATTACCAATAATTGTCGGCCTGAAAGGTTATCTCAAGAAAGCGTGCATAGCAAACTCCCCACCGACGCGGCCGATAAGTTATGAAGGCCCCTCGCGTCCTTAGCCTCCCCCTCGACGCAACGGAGCGGATCGGTGCGCGGCATCGTGCACCATCGACGCTCGAGCGTTGCCCGTAACGCGGCTGCATCCCGAACCTCGCTGTAACTGACATTTTCCCCTCGAACGGGAATCGCCCGTGGAAAGGTGGCACGTACACCGAGGGAAACAGAAAAGTGGGACGATCGGCAGTACTCGTGGCCACGGGGAAGCTTCACTGGTCGCCTAATTACGATTATTAGCGGAGGAACGGTATGCGGGAGGCGGTCCCTCTACGAGATCAGAGATCTTTAGTCGCGGATTCCTGCATTCCCGTCAGTTTTCTATTCCCAACCGGGCTAGGTGCATTCGCCGAGTGACCCAATCACCGAGCAAGGATCAACGTCCTTCGTGTCACGGAGTCCCGCCCTGAAACGCCGGATGGACACCGATAATGGGCAAGTGGGACGCGTGAGACGTTCTTTCTTTGCTCGAGACCCCTTGGAATTCCAACGGACGGATCTTGATTACGGTACAATTACGGGGGTGACATTTTGTAAACGCTCGTTTAGGGACAGGGTCGAGGGGTTTCGCTTTTGAAAGCGGTGGACGCGAGAGAATTGCCAACAGGCCGTTAGCTGCGCGCGTATTCGGTAGTTGGCTGCAATTTGCAAAAGAAATGATAATCGCGCGATGGGACGGCGCGTTGTCAGTGAAAGGAAACGCGAGGAGCGTCGCCGGGAGGGCCGCCTGCATCCTCGCGCGTCCTTCACCCGCGACCTCGTGCGAGCCTAACATCCTGTCTAAGTTCCAGGAAACTCTGCCGTGCGAGCGGTCGACTCCGCGATACTCCCTGCCCTCATCAATTACGAACCGGCATCGAAAATTGAATTCTCAGCCGCGGAGCGCGTTGGCGTGCTGGAATGAGTCTGTAATGCATTGATCTCTGCCAGCCGACAGCGAATGTTCCTCGTCGCGCTCGGCCTAAGCAGCCTCGGACCGAGCCTGGTACGCAGGAAAGTCAGCTGTGCCTCGCCGATCTCTGCGTGTCAACGTGACGAGAGTCATCCTCGCGATTTATCCTCGCGGAGTTGCCCGTCCATTAACGATCGTTTCGGTCCACGGTCTGACCGAGTAAACTCGAGCGTAGAAAGCCTCATTTGCAAGTCACCCGGGGCCCAGTGTTCTCCCCGACAATACGTCGCCGTCGCCTGGAAAGCGATGACAAGCGTCGTTCATGAATCCTCGTGTAGGTATACAGCGACGACAGGTTATTTCTCGCGGAGGGAAAGTAGAGAAAGGTTAAAGGATTACCAGTAACTCACAATTACGACGCCGATAGTCAATAGCCGTGCACGCGTCCGTCCATCACGGCGACGTTAATGCCCGTTGGAATATAAATAGATAGTTACGCGGAGTCGACGTATTAATTATCCTCCGTCGCGGTCGCCGGAGCCACCAGGCAGCTCCTTCGACCTGGAGAAACGACCATTCCACTCCGGCAACGGAAACGTACCGGCGATTCCGTCCCAGCTGCTTCCCGTGCTCCTCCAATCGCGCCTGATGCTCTTCTTCAGGTTGCACGAGAAATCGTCCTCCCCGCGGAATACAGGATCGTTCAAGCACTTTGGCCACGAGTGCTCTAAATTCTCCAAGTGAAAATCTAAGGCGTTCTAATCTAAGGCGACGCAGTGAGTGACCTCCTCCACTGGTCCAGTGGTATTAGTAAATATCAGCCCTTGCGTCTTATCTATTGCAGCTAAAGGGTGCGTTTTGATTCACGCAGTGAGTGTATGAAATTGGTGGCATCGTACGATTCCCTAGAATTTCTCTCACTTGCCACCAATACGATGCTACTTCCGATGCAGCGAGCCTGCAGCAAACGCAGAAATTCAGAGGAGAAGCAGACACTGCGCGCGCGCGCGCGCGTGTATTTGTTTCTACAATCTTTGATTATTTGAATTTCTCTATTGGAAATAGAGAAATTCAAATGATACAATTTAATGAAAAGTAATAAAAATAATTAATTCTCTCACGATTACAATGCCACTTTTCTACGTTATTATTTTGAAGAAACTTCATCTGATGTTTTTTTTTTAATACAAATGTATAGTTACATACTTATTATCTACCGAAAATATTCTTCGAATATTGTTCTCGAATATCCCGGAGTGACACGTTCTCCATAGTCTGTCAATTTTTAGGCAAACATAATCTGTCCGAGTGTTTTGTTTAGAATTAATGATAGGGTAAACCAACCAGTAATTGACCGCATACCAGTGAATAACCATTAGGCAAAGAAATGTCAATTACAAATTTAAAAATATTATATTTTTATAAATAGAGTGTAGATGAACTTTTAATATCTCAAATTTTTAGTTACGCGTATTAACCCTTTGTGGTCACAGCTGCTTATAATCACAAATTGGTCAAACAGGGTTTATTATACCCCAGCGTCATTTTTTGAGTTACCATTTTCGTATTTTTGAATCTTTTAACTTTTCAGTGATAATTCTACATTCGTAATACTTATAGAGTCGTGGTCTAATAGTCTTTTTCTAGAAATGTAAATTTTGATATGATAAAATTTGTAGTTGAAAATGAGCGATTTTCCATCGTTGTGGGAAAATAACGATTTTCTAAATTTTTTTATTATTTTTTGCGATAAATCTTTTATTAAAACTATGTGGTCATTTACTCGGCTTCTACACTTTTTGCATTTTATAATCGTTTTTTTTTTTAAAAATTACGATAAGAATAAGTGATTATTTTTATACAAATTTCAAGAAAAATAAATTTAAATACAATTTCAACAGTTGCTTCGTTGTTATACATTCAAGTATTAATCTCAAAGTTCCATAAATTCAAAATTCGGTCATTCACTGGTTGGTTAACCCTATGTATATTAATTCCGATTCTAAATGGCAAGTTAATATCATCTTCATTTTCGCTTTCACCAGACGAATCACAGCTGCTGATTTCCTTATCACTATTATTTAATACTATCGAGGTTATTGTAAACCACGTTTCTTTCTCCATTGTAGCATCCATTTCGATCTCGCATGAAACGCAGAGAAAACCTTCGTTTTCAAGAACGCGTGAACCGCAGTAACGAAACGTAACGATATGAATGCGCGCAGCGGCTGCGCTGCGATATCTGCACTTACTGCGCGAATCGGAACGCACCCAAAGCGTGCCTGGAGGCATTCCAAAACCTTGCCTTCCCTGATCAGGTCTTCCTCGCAAATTCCTTTTCAGTCTCAACTTCCTTCACTCTTCCCATCTATGGACTCCGCGCACAAAAGCCTCCACCAGCTTTTCATGAAACAGCCTGTATAACGGTACCGTAGAGGACAGGCCAGCATTGTGGAGCAGGGGAGTAAAAAGCCGGGGCCGTCACGCGTATTAAGAGCTCTAAAGATGCGGATCTAGTCACGAGTCGTTCGGATCCGCGGCGCTAAAGTACGCTTAACGCCTCGCGGCCCGCCAAGGCGTGCTCCTCCCCGTGAAATATCGGAGTCGCGTCCGCGAGCGTTTATTTGTTGCTGGTAACAATATCGCCCGGCCGCTTATTATTCACGAAGCGCGCGCGTTCCCCGATTCCTCCTCGACCTCCGAGGTCCCCGTCGAACAAATTTTCTCCCTGGAGGCTTTCTCTACCCCGTCGCGTTTACTTCGACGAAGAGAGAGAGAGTGTGTGAGAGAGAGAGAGGGAGAGAGAGAGAGAGAGAGGAGGAACGCATCCGGCCGCGTAAGAGTAAATGATATCCGCGCTGTGTCCCGCCCTTTGGAATGCTATAAACAAGAATTCCCTCGATAATGTATTTGAAGGCTCGTACGTTTATTTCAAGCCCCAACGATCCCTTTTTTCGGCGCTGGTGCGCGCGCGGCGTGAAGGGCTCAGGGGGAGGAAAGAGGGGGTGGGCACCACGGGTTGGTAACTTCTTGGATTGTATAACCGGCGATGGCAAAAAAAATGTATGCGCAAATATATTTGGACGGTCGTGGCTCGCCTTTATACGCTCTGCTCGCCTGCCACGCTGGATATGAATTTTCGTGCAGCATCGTTGTGCACGTGTATTCCCACCATCGGCCGCCCATATTCTCCCCGAGCTCGCTGCCAGTGGTGCTCCTTCAGCCTCGCGCGAGTCAATGTTGCAGGCTGCTGGCTGGAGCCCCGAAGCCACCAGTTCGCCACCTTATCGCGGCTGAATCCAGGAAGGCAGGTTGCTGGATTTGTTTGCGCCTCGCGTTTGTTAGACTCCCCTCGCGCTGGATCGCGTTGGATCGGGCCGCGGAGGTCGAGCTCGCGCTATCTCCACGCTGAATTACCGCCCGCCACCTTTTTTCCCCTCGCTCGCTAAGTGTATTCCTGGATAAAATCCCTTCCGATTGATTTAGACTCCATATATGCATAGCTCCAATATGCACCTGGGCTCTGTTAGATACGGTGCTCTTCCGCGACGAGGTTAATTGCAGACGGGAAGACCGTTCTCACGGCTCAGCATCGATCCTCCTCGGGATCCGAAGGGAATCGTTGCGAGAGTCGTCGCCAGTTCGCTGTCAGAGTGCTTGCGAATCACTGGCCGACGAGGTACGTAACGCGAGAGTCGCGAGGAAGGCCTTGATCCTCGGGTTCGAGGAAGGATAGGCCCCGATACCGTGCCCGTGGATCGTTGACATTCGTATAATACACATTTCATTCCCGTAATTAACCGGCTGATGTATAGTTACACGCGGCCCGCTGAACGGAAACTCATCCATAATACGACCACTCGCCACTCCGCGATTACTCACTCGCGATACGTATCGCGAGAGGTTACTGGAGGACGAGCCCGCCGCGAGGACGCGTATTTTCGGCTGTCCGGTGCCAGTGGAATTTGTTTCCGGGGTGTAGTTCTTCGCTTGTGAATTCTGTAGATGATGGACCATCTCGGACAATTCGCTGAATTACTAGACAAAGAATAATCCACCGAAACGCACTCTTCGATCCACGACGGTCTGACTCAGTACCGTCCCCAGGCCACTACACCTTCGCGAACACCGATAGAATTACACGTGTCCGTGTACGGGCAGTCGCGCGTTGCACGGTGAATGGTAACAACAAGCGGAAGAAGTTTTTTCCCCACGTTGTGCGCCAACGTAGTGGCAGCAGTCAAGCTATCTACAATTAAGAGTCGTGTTCGTGTTCTCCGGATAATTAATCGAAATCCACTTCCAGAGAACTCTGCCGCCTTTCCTGCATCACCGACTCGTTCATCACGAGAATTGTCATGGAGCCGTGGCGACTCTCTTTCTTCGAATACCAGCGCGTCACGAGCCCCGCCATGCCAGGCATCGATTATCCTCGATGATCGTGCGATCGGATGGATCAGCGAGAGGCAGGATCGCGAATGATTCGGTGCTGGTTTGCGAGAAACTCGGCCCACTTGAACCGAAACTCTGCGATGGGTCCTATCAACGAATTCGTAGCCGAATGCTCGAAAACGTGAAACGGTAGAAGCTACAATGGCATCCACGTCGATGACTTTTTACCCTGAAATGGCCGCGGACGCGTGAAGGATCGGGGCTGGGGCCGGCGCAGGAGGGAACGAGAATGTGAAGACACACGCGGCGAGAATTACGTAAAGAACGGGCAGGGCGAGAAGCGCAGTCACGAAAACGGAGACGAGACGATCGTGGGCCGAGGAAGAAGAAGGGAGAGAGGCAGCAGTGGTAAAAAAAGGAGGGAAAGAAGAAAACGGCACGAAGCGAGGGTGGGAAGGCTAGAGAGAGTGAGAGAGAGAGAGAGAGAGAGAAAGAGAGAGCAAGAGCGAAGGAGAGAGCGCGAGAAGTAGATTGAGGTTGATAGGAAAGAAAATCGCACTCGCACGGCGTCGTTAGCTTGTTAAGCTGCACGCAACACCTTCGGCTCTCAAATACCGGATACACCGGCCTTTTCCTCTCCGTTCCCGTAACCTTGCCTCCTCATCCCCCTCCCCCGTCGTTCCATCGCACCGTTCCAAACTTTCAGCGATATTTTCATTCACTTAAATCCCGGCCCGCGGAGCCCTCTCCTCGTCGCGATCTTGCCTATCGATGGAACGCGGAGGCACTTCGCTTTCGTCCCGATACGTCTTCACTTCGGGCGATCCCGCAGTTTCCATTTCTTCAACGCGCCGCTGGCTCTGCCGCTTCTGGTACGCTTCTTGTTCTTTCCGCTGTTTCGCTTCTTCCGCGAACAGAACACGGTGAGACGGTTTTTCCGCCGCGGCTCAGGAAGCTGTCCTCGTCGCCGGGGCGGCAGCAACAGCAGCCACGAGAGCGTGCTCCGGCGGGGAATACTTTTTCTCGATATCGCCGAGCGAATGGTATTAGCCCGGAGACAAGCTGCTCGAGAAAGAAAAGTTCGAGGGGAAGGATACGGCTCCGAGATCCCCGAGTCTTCCGAGGCAGAAACACGGCCCCGCTGAATTATTCCTTTACATTGGATATCGACTGTTCGCCCGCTCGCTGGCCGTAGCTACCCCACGACGAGCACTCCCAACCGTTGCTTACCGGCGCGGCGAAAGAAATGCAAGTCAGGGAATTGCATTATGCACGTATCGTCGCTGGGCCCGGATTGATTCGTTTCTTCGTGTTATTAAGAAGTTCCTTGGCCCCGTGAAATATGCACCGCTATCCGGCTTGTATTATTCACCCTCGGACTCTCGAGACTACCTCTGTTGCACGTTCCGCGTCGGATCCAGGGAAGCTTTCGGCCTCGGACGCATTTCGGCGACACTGTACATTCGAATGTGATTGTCGATCCGCTTGGAACGATTTCCTGGCTGATATTCTAACGAATTACGGAGCGAAGTCAAGCTCCCCGTCCACCCAAGCTACCCTCTGCCCTCCGCCTCTCGCGCCTAGTGTCGGCGAAGGAATGGGCGCGCGGCATCGAATCCCAGTTCAGCAAATACCGGCCGCTTCTTACCGCCTGCCCAAGTGGGACTTGTCTCCGGCTTTACATTCCACTTCAGAATCCCCCAACAATCTTTCAATCGACCGGCCGTAAAACGAATTGGCATCGCGCCTTGGGAGTGCCGATTCGCCGGTGCTCAATTAAAAAGCGAGGGGGAGCGACGCGCGTCCCCGTGCGTCAACCTTAACCGGGGGGGTCGTTTAATTACCGTCGCAGCTTATGCGCCTGTAAACCGGCCTTAAGGGCGATAAGCAGCGCGCACAAGACTCGACTCGACTGCCAGGCCAGAGGCTGGCTTTCCGAGGACAACGTTCTCCGGAGCAGGACGAAAACTCCAGGGCATATAAGACGGAGGAGCGCGTTTCTTGTCATAGCCCGTTGGAAGGAAGGTGGACGGGGCGCTAACCGTGTCCCCACCATACAGCATGGTTGCCCGGAGCCAGGCAACCGAGCAACCGGGCAACCGAGCGATCGAGAGGAGCGAGGAGCCAAGGCATGCGAGCATGCAAGAGGACGTTCAGACGGAATACCTGGCTCTCTCTCCAGCATGGCTGTGCCTTGTGCCCCGCGAACCTCGGAGAGCAGCTTCTCCTCGCACTCTCTCTCTCCCTCTCTCTCTCTCTCTCTCTCTCTCTCCCCCTCTCTCCGTGTGTCCCTCCTTGTGTCCTCTCGAGCACCGCTCACGGCGGTGGATGCTACCGGTGGTGCGCCAAGGGGATCGAGTGGTCGGCTCGATCGGCATTCGACGTTCTAAGCTCGATGACATATATGGCGTAAAGGGGAAGCCCGGCAGATCGGAGGAACGATAAGTTAATAGATAAAGGATCGGGTTCGGAAACGCGGCGCGCAGCGCGGCCGTTTTCGGTGGAGCGCCGGGAATGCGACGGCGATAGTTCCGTGCCACGGACGGGGCCTGATCGCTAATTGAAAATTCTTTGTGGGAACAGATACCGTGGCTGGACGCGCGGTCTAAAATATACGGCGAATAAGTAGCGGTAATGAGTTGCAATTTTTGCCGCGGCCCCGCCGATTTCTTTGTGTGCCACACACGCCTCCGTCGTCCCGGGGGAAGAATGCCGTCGCATTAAGCCACCGAAGCCTGCGAACGTTATCTATAATAATTGTAACAGTTTAATCGCCAGCCGTGGATTTACTGTAATGCGTTCCCGGCTATCGCGCCGCGTCCTCCTCTTCGACTCCGTCGCCTCTGGTCGTTGGGTTCTTCAGGAGAACGATTACAGTGGCCGGGGCAGATAATCTCGAGTTTTTCTAGCGAAGCCAGAGTGGTGATTGCGACCAGACTCTTCTTTAGTAATCTCCATTGCAATTGTAGTGTCTGCGTTAATTTTTGCCCCGGATCCGGCTGAAGGAGGCTGATTGAAATCAGTTAACTGACTGCGGTGACCTCCCCCCGTCAGTCAGCCACCGTCCTCGTTTCGTCGGTTTTTCTTATTCCGCGACCGTACACGCCGCGGCCAGAAAATTACTCGACACGGCCGTGACCGCTCGCTCGTACTTACACGCTCGTCCTTACGAGCCGTGAACTTGCACGAGTATTACCCGGCGTGGAATGCTCGGACAACGGACGCGCGCCGATAAATTCACCGCGCGTAAACGCGCGTATTAATCATTCGGCCAAGTCCCACTTATCTCGATCAATGTATAACTTAATTCCCGCTTTTCGCGCGAGCCGCAACCGACGGCGGTTGGAACGTTAAACGTCGCTACTTTTTACAGAAAATTCTGGTAGACGTGTACGGATAGCTCGGGTCTCTCGAAAATCTCGGTAATCTTTTTCGTACTCGGTAGCCTGCACGAAAATCAAGCCTGAACGATCCTCCGAGAATGTCGATCGCTCGCAGCTGCTCGCATTTTCTTGGCTAGCAGATGTTACTCTCCTTTGATTGGCGTGTCGCGTGTCCGTGTTTTTGTGCCAGGAGTTGGGCCTTGTTTTAGGGATTATAATAGCTGTTCTTGCGACGGTGGTTGGATACTCGAGAAGCCTCTGTTCTTCGGCGCCTCGAATTTCGCAAGAGACTTTCCCTTTCTTTCGTTTCACCTATTACGCAGCACAGTTTGATCATTAGATTTCATTCAAGGTCTTCCGCGAGTACATAGATATTTAAGCACAATTCGAAAAGAATTGATCAACCCGGGGATCGTGGAACCGCAAGGGGTCAGGGATTGACTTATCACCAATAGTATAAATTGAGTAGCAATAAGGAAACGTTTAACGAACTTTATCTCCGTTGATTACGCATAACTAATCGGCATTGGAATAAAGTTTCCCGAATACCACGGAGGTCTGGCTACGCCGGCGTAGCCTCGGCTGATTAATTCAAACGACGGATGCGATTTCGAAGGTTCGTTACGAGTGGCTGTCTGATAAGAGTGCTTAACGATCAGTCGGACGTGGCCTAAAAAAATGTTAAACCCCCGTTGCTCTGTTAGCCAGGTTTAACCAGCAACGAGGCGTGTCAACGGGGTCCCGTGGTATTATTATGAGCGAAGTCTCGGGGGCCAGCTTACAGCCCTGCGCGAATGAGAGAGAGAAAGAGAGAGGTAGAGAGAGAGGTGGAGAGAGAAGGATAGCCGGAATGGGCCCGACACGCCCCGCGCGACTCGTTCCCGAGGAGTTGCGCTTGCAAAGAGTTGATTAAAGTCACCGGTCGGTCCTCTGCAACTTGTATTTTCGACCTCTCGAACCCGCCGGAGGTCGGATCCGATTCAATGTTCCGCGAAAGTGCTTTGTAATCGATCGAGACGCGGCTGGCTGGCTGCTCCACGCTTCTTCCGCTCGTGTCACTCTCGCACAGAATGCCAGATCCACCTCCGTCACTATCATAATGTTTGCTCCGCCGGCTCGCCGCGCAATGCCCCCTTAATAAATCCAATTATCGAACATTTATCCCGGTTCGTTAAAACTCGATTTAGTCGCACGGTCAGTTGGCGCGCAAACGAGTCGCCTTATGAAATCCTCGGCCGTCCCTCCGGCCAGGCTCCAGCCTCACGGCGAATCCTTTTCTGCTCCCTCGACCGTTTCGAACTCGAGGAAAGATCGTCTCCGGCGCCTCGTCAAATAAAATCGGCCCCGGCGAATCTTTCGTTCGCCTGATCATCGTTGTTCTCGAGCAACTTCGTACAAGTTTCCAACTTCATTCGTACACGGGGTTAATACTATTCAAATACGCGAGCTATTTGCTCGGACGGGGGTGGAAAAATTCGCTGCTCTTTCTTTGCTCTCTCTCTCTCTCTCTCGCGCGGCCTCGTTGCCCCGCGGTCTTTCCACCGAGCCGGCCGGTTTTGTAAGGCGGCGTAATTAATACTAGCTCGGAGGATCGTTGCGACGTAGCCTGGATTAACGTCGCCGCTCCACTCAGCGGCCCATTCGAATCGTTCCCTTACAAAGCCTCCAAATGATTTCTGCGAGTTATTATGATGTTACTTGTTGGGGCGCGCGCGCGCGGCATCGCGACGATGTATATATATGCAAGAGGGGTATTGCGGTTTAACCGACTGTACCCCGAGTCGCATAATCAGCGGGCCGCCGTAGCGGGTACACGACGTCGGGGCCCCGCTGCAAGGATAGCGCACGTGTGAAATATGCATTCGCTCCGCGAGACAATGCCAGGCCGGACACTAAATTCTCAATCGCGATAACTAAACTACGCGGCGACCATTCGCGTACACGCGCGATCCTACACGCTAATATAAAGTTCACGTGCCAATGCGCGCGTGTAATTGGAGATACGGGCCTTTTCGACAACCGGGGGCCTCACACTGTCGAATCGTTTCTGGGCTGGGGCAGTTCTGGTTTCGTTCTGCGCCGACCAGAGGTGATATCTCTCGGAGGAGCGCTGATGAATCTCATCTGTAGGATACTTGTCGCGCGGAACTGCTTCTGCGAAGCACGAGTTGCTTTGTACAGAGTTTCTGCGGCAGCTTAATAAGAGGACGCTTCTACACTTGCGTAAGTGATCGAACCCTGTGCATAAGCAGACGCTTGTTTTGGGATTCAGTGGTCCCCCTATTCCTAGTTAATTAGCTTCTGTTCGCCTACACAACAGTGATTAAACGATACGAGCGCAGCTCCTCGTGGTGTAAATTCCTTGGTTGGAGAAATATTGCGGGGCACAGCGATATCACGAGGAACGGAAGCATCTAGCAAGGAGATAGAAGCGCATGTCCATCCCACGGAACCGTTCCTCGCCTGTACGTGTCCCGAGGCCCCGATCGACCCGGTTCAAGTCGAACAAAAGACCGCGCGAATCCGCGGCATCCGTTACGGCGAAAAGGGGCAAAACCTATCTCTCGAATGCATCGATGCACAGGCGATTTCGACTAACGATGCCTTTCCGCTCATTGGTCTTAATCTGAGCCACGAATCACAATCGGCCTCTTCCTAACATGGCCTCGGCCACGACGGAGCAGAAGTCGCGTGTGCCGTTGCGCGGCAAGATAGTGCAAACAGAAATTCCGTTATACTGCATAAAGCATCGCGCGCCGGGGCCCCAATAGCCTCCGACCACGGGGGAGAGAAGGCAGAGAAGGTTGGTAGGCATGCGAGCTGCATTCTCCTTGCTGCTTAACTACTGCGCGAACGAGTTAGCGAGCTGCTAAACCAAGGAGCTCGCCGACCAAGCAAATATTCCAAGTATAACCGCCACTGCAACCCACCCCGCCCTCGGCCCCTTTAAACCATCTCCCTCCCCTTTGTATTTTATCGTCCCTAATTCATTGTTTTCCACGCCACGATCTTTTAGCTTTATGCTTCGCCATTACGGCTTATCCTCTTCGTTCCCTCTTGCGTGTTCACTCGCGGATATCCTTACGCGCTCGTTTCCTCGTTCCACCAACCCTTCGTTCTTCCCTGCGTTTCTCAGTTTTATTTTCCCCTCCAGCGAAAGTTTCCGACGCACAGGTTGCCCGGTTTACGACTGTGTCCCCTCACTTTTCCCTCTCGACGTGTTTCATCTTCGTTCTGCTGTTTCTTTAATAAGCCCCCGCGCTTCTCGCTGTATTAACTCGCGTCTACCCTTAAAATCTCACGATTTACTGTCCCAGCCGTGGCTAGCTCCCTCTCCTCTAGTTTAATATTCCGAATGGTTGCCACCCATAATTCGACTTATTGCCGGTTTCTGTTCGAGCGCTATCTGTTCGACAGTCCTCGAAAGTGGAAGATTCATGCGCGCACGCGTGCCGGGGCACGGTTTCAATTAAAACTCCCGCTGATCGATGAACACCGGCGAGCAGCTTGTAAAGGTGATCAGAAAGTCGCCGACATTCTTGTACGCCCGACGGTTTTTCCGTTTATCCTGCGCCGATCTGAATATTCAACGAAATGTCAATCGCACCCTTTCGCCTCTGCTCCACCCTCGGCCGCGGTGCGTGTTCTTAATCATGTTTCTCCTTGCGCAGATCTCTTTTTCCCCTCGGCTGGTATCGGCCGCTCGCCTTCCAATCGATCTACACGATCGACCGGCAGCCGCGCGCCGCCGCTCCATTTAGATCGCGCTTGGGCCCCCCTTCGATTCGCTCGTATAATTCCCGATTCTTTCGCACGGTAGTCGCGGCCGGTTGTGTGATATCGTGGATTTTTCTCCCTCTCCCCCCCCCTCTGCCCCCTCCCCCTGGAGTAAATTATACTCCACGAAGGGGGCGCGGGGAGCGTTCAGCGGAGGAGCGACCCGAGACGACGCGAGCGGAGGGGTTTCTGGCCGTGATACGTTGTTAGGGGGCTTGTTAATTACAAAAGTGGCAGAACAGGATCGAGGGGCATAGAAAGAACAGCGGGGCGACTCGTTGCTCTGGCGACGGTGGCCTGCGTGCAACGCCGAAGAAAATAACCGTCCCTATTTTCCCTCCTGATGCCTGACGTACGCCATAAACGCTTAATAATACTCCGATAAGATAAGTAATTGAATCGAGCGAATACATTCTAACGATCGGTCTCGAGATACACGGCCCGATCATTCCACGGTCAAATTTATCCGCGAAATTTGCAATTCATATCTCCATAGTTGTCCAGGCGCGGCTGGCTCGCGTATGCAAAGTGTTCCGCGGCCTGCGTTTGCTCGGATCGTTGAGAAAGTCCACGGTTTTTTTCCAAACTGCACGCGAGAATGGCCGAGGTGTCCCGTCGAATAATCTTACTCATTCAATTACGGGCTTTCCATTATTATTTATTGACTGTCCTCCCGGCCGCCCAGGGAGTTATTACCGGCTACTTCTTCGAAATTGTTTAATGCCCGATCGTTGAGGTAATTTTATGGGTCCCGGGATAAACGTTATTCCGAGGGGATAACGTCTGACGAATACGGAGGCTCGGCGAGAGTACCTAAGCGATAACAGTCGCATTCGAAGTGTCTGAATATTTTCCGCGCACGCTAGCACGCACCACGCACGCAGCTTTCCGAACGCATGCCAGCCCAAGCCGCGAGCGACCCGGTGAACGATTATTTTCACAATCCATCCTCGAACAAGCGATCCTCCAATTGTATTCACTAGTGTGTACATTCAAATGTCGATTATCTGGCTCCACCGCAGGATAACCCCGAAGCAAATGATTAACCCGAGGCGTGATTTCCCAACGAACCAATAACGCTCGCACGGTATCGACCCCGTTCATTGATTGACCACCGTGATTCCCTCCGTCGAGCGATACTAGAGACGTTAGGGGGGACCTTAGAAACCGCGATTTACAATTATCGCTGGAAATGACGCGGCCGAGCAGCGCTGAACACCGAATGCCATTAGAGCGAACCGCAGAACGCGCAATGCAGCCTGGGCGGGACTCTCCCTCTGTTCTTCCATAATTCACGTAATAGTGATTGCACGTCGGTCCGTGACACATATTTGCGTTATTCATAACATCGCGCGGCAAGCCGCGTCAGGCGTTTCGCGTCGTATCTCATCGCGCGTCGATGCAATTGCCACGCTATTAGTCGCCGATTACGCGCAATCATAGACACCGGTACCGGTCTACCCTCGCCTCGGTGCCGAAGCCTATCCCGCGCTGCTGAAATCTCATTGACTTTCGAATAGCGCGACATTTGGGCGGTCCCGAGGCAATCGAACATTCTCCGAAATGG